>CM029671.1:14208292-14813292 GCA_017311315.1 Dendrocalamus latiflorus
TTATGATTTAGTTCAAACTACTAAGTCTCAGGACATTTCTATTTAATGTATTCCAAATGCAATTTATGGCAAATAAAATAACCCGAGCCTCTCCTTTGTTAAGCCATGCATATTATTTATTTGCATTCTGTGTATTGGCTCGCGCAGCACGGGGTTGGAGTGCTCACGCTCGCTGTTGCGACAAAATTTAGATTCAGGAATCAAATTACCTCGCCTAAGCAACAAGATTGGACAAGCTGGCCGAGAAGATGAAGATGTCAAGGGCTAGGTCGCGAACCTCCAGTTGGCTGCCTGTGGGCATGTCCTGAAGGTCCCATGCGTGCTTCGTTCTTCCGCTGCTGCAATTTCATGATTTCGGCCTAATCGGCCCATGAGTAAGTCTACTATTATATTTACGCTTCCGCATGATATGTATTTTGATATTCATTTCTGTAACTGTGAGCACTATCTACTGATCCAGGGAATAGTGCAATGAAATCACAGAGGATTCCGGATGTTAATATCTGGGTTCCTACAACGATGGTATAAGAGCATATCGATTGTAGGTCGTGACCTAGCTAGTCTGGACGTTAGTTGCATGACTAGAAATATTTCTTTAAAATACTATTTCCAAAAATATAAGTTATATTGCTCATTCTTATCTCCCTTAGATGATTTTCTCTCATCTGTATGCTGTCTTAGCCGTTTTTACTCCTAGAGCTTTCTTACCTGAATTCAAAACAATAACACAAGAGTGAGTGCTAATATCAACCAAATTACCCCAAATACATCCCTCTTCTTTCTATTGATTTCAAAAAGGAGAATTTTGTTCCTCTTCTCGTACCCTTACTCCAAAAATCTAAGGTTAGGAACGTCGAAGATGTACATGAAGATAAGGTGGTTCCATTTAAACGAACCATGCCGGTGAATCCTATGCCCCCATATGTGTGTTTCCCCGAATAGACGTTGTCTTGTCGCGAGCTTTCAGTTTGGCCCTGTGCACTGCCTTATTGCCCTCGGACATCCTATTTTGCAGTCACGGGAAAAGCTTGTTTTTAAAATTTTGCGTGGTTCTGTATCACCCTAGCTCCCGGGGTATACTCTCTTAAAAATTTGAATGGGTTTAGAGTATCTTATCTCTACGATGTAACACTCATCTCATGCTGTTTCCTCTCATCTTTTCTGGAAAACCCTACCAGGCCATGGATGGATACAAGACAACTACTACAACCAGAGGCAAGAGGGGAAGAATAATAATTGATGCTCGCAATAACCCCAACCATACGTATAGGCCATCACATGACCTCACCCTACGAGGAAAGTCAAAGAGAAGCCATCATCATGAAGATAATAGTAGCCCTGCGCCAAGTAAACCTCGAAAGAAGGCCACTTGTTTCTATTGCAAGACTACTGGGCACCATTCCCGAAAGTGCCCTCAGAAGAAGCAAGACAAATGTTTCAACTGTGGCCACCCAGGACATTACACGAAGAATTGCCCATTTCAAAAGCCAGAAGAACAAGGAGATGGTGCTGCCACCACCGGCTTCAACCCCAACGAAGAAAACCCTAGCAGCTCCAAAGAAGAACGGGGTACACCTACCATAGTTCTATCACCAGACCAAGAAGCTTCGTTAAGTGCTACATGTCTCGAGTGCGGTAAAACCGGACATGTCGCACAATCATGTCCTCCATTACGCCAAGATAAACGAGGGGCATGCTTCACCTGTGGGCAAACTGGTCATTACTGCTACAATTGCCCAGTCCCCTACTGCTTATACTACAAGAAATATCACTACCCGGATGACTGCCTCACTAACCTAATAGCTTGTAGGCGTTGTGGAGAAAAGGGACATGAGAAAAGTCAATGTACTGTTAACTGCCCCAACTGTGGAGGAGACCACCCGCCAGCAGAATGTCCAACGAGAAAGATGACATGTTTTCTCTGTGAAGGACAAGACCACTGCCCCAAGGATTGCTCCATGAGCCTGTTGCTGACCAAAGCGGCTGAGATACAACGGATGAGTCTCCAAGTCGCCATAGGACTTGTCATGCCTGGAGTTAGAAAGGATGACTGATGTCTGCTACCATTTATTTAAGGGGGGTAGCAAGAATAGATGAGCATGCTGGAAAGCTACTATGATGTATAATTACTTTTGGAAGTACTAATATGATGTATGGCTACTTTGGAGGTGTAATAATACTATATTAGATCTAGCTGAATCAGACCGAGAAGATTTGCAAGATCCTCACGACAAGCTAAACTCTAAAGTCTATTGCTAGCCAAATTTAACCCTCCCTGTTTCTTCCTACTCTACTGGAATCTCGAGGTCGAGATTCATTTAAGGGGGGTAGGTTTGTAACATCCTGAAATTTTAAATTTGAAAAATGTGAAGCTCCTGAATTATTCTTGCAATATGTTTTATTTGAATTTGGAGTTTATGATGTTTTTCTGAGAAATTTGGTGAAGGTTACAAAAGTAAAAGGATCAAGAAGAAGCAAACATATTTAATTAATAGAAAATCAAGATTTAAAATGTGAATCTGAAAAGATGATCCAGTATAAGAAGAGAGAAACCTGAGTTAAAAATATAAAACCTAATTTTGAAAATAGTGGCATAAATTAGAAAAATGGGAATACAAAAAAAAGGGAAGTCAGGCCGGCCGGAGGCCCGGCCCAACCCCCTCTCTCCCCGCTCCAAACTCCCGCATCGGCCGGCCACTCGCTTCTCCCCGCCTCTGCCGCTCGCTGCTCCGTGGGGCTACTCCACAGCGCGCCCCGACTCCCTGCCAGCGGACCCCACGCCCCTGCCCGCGTCTCTCCTCCCGCTGCCGCGTGGCCGCGCGAGCTTCCCCGCTCCGCCCGCGCCCCCTTTTCTCTGGCGCGTGGCCCCGTCTCCACCCCGCCTTCCCTCTCTGGCCAGCCGGCCCCAGCCCCGCGCCAGCTCCTTCTTCGCCGCCTTCTCTCTTTCCTCCCCGTGCTCAGCTCCTTCTGACGCCGCAGCGGACGCCCGCCCCGTGGCAGCCATGCACTGCACCCTCCTGCCGTCGCCCCCGGTTTTTGCCCAAGCGCCCACGGTCTCCGTAGCCCCCTGTGACCATAAGAAGCTCCAGCGCCATCCCTTTTTCCTCCCAGGTCTTCCTACCGCCGTGAGCCGCCCGGCTGCCTCCTCGCCGTCCCGGTGCTCCGGTGCTCCCCCCATCAATCCGAGCCCACCACCTGGTTTCCCCGAGCCTCTAGTCCCTCCCCTCCGGCTTAATTGGAAAATACCGCACCACGCTCGCCGCATCGACCATCTTCCCCATCGCCGGCTAAGGTCGCCTCCACCGGCGCCATTGCTCCCTCAAGGCTTGCCCAGTCGATTCCGCGCTCTGGGAGCATCTAGGCGAGGTCCTGAGCCCCCTCCAACGGCCGACCGACGATTTCCCCCACCGGTGCGACCTCTCCACGGCGACCTCCTCCGCGCCGCCGCCGTGCAAGTCGCCGGCCCGCCTCGAGTTCCCTCCGGCTCGGGTAGCTCGTCGGCAAGCTTCCCCAAGCCCTCTACTCCCTCCCCCACCATGCAATCGGGCCCCCATAGCCCGTAGGTCGCCGGCACCATCCTTCCTTCCCCAACTCCGGCCACCCGACCGCCGCCTATTGAAGCAGAGCCGAGCCAATTCCTCTTACCTACACCGACCTCAGGACATCGCGAAGCCACCCCCGACCTACCACGAGCTTCTCGTTGCCCGTACTCCGCCGGCACCGTGTGCATGCTGCACCGCCATGGAGCTCCGCCGCTGGCACAACTCAGCCTCCCGCCGGTCATCCCAACCACTCCGGTAAGCTCCTGTACCCCCACGCAAGCTCATGCGCGCCCCATCTGTTTCGTTCTCCTTTCCGGTCACCGACGCCCAATTTTCCCCCACCGTCGGCCGCCTAGCTCTGCCGCCCGCCCACCTCGCCGCTGCTCCGGGCGAGGTGCCACCGCCCATAGCTCCCCTACCCCCTGTACATCCCATTTTAGCAGTCGCCGCCGCCTCCCCGGCATCTCTCCGCCGGCGACGCTGCCCAGCCCGTGCGCCGCCTGAGCCTCCTTTGTTTTCTCTGCTTGGCCCCAACGATATGTCACCTCTTTTAAAATGGCCTCCCAATTCTAATCGCAAGTGAGCAGCCATTCATCTGGCCAGCCAAATCAACGTCCATGCTGTAGGTCCTGCGTTCGAGTTTCAGTGTAGCACATTTTTGTTTTGTTTTTCCTTGGCCATTTCAATTGGAAGACAAATAGGAAAAATAAACAGGGGAGCTAAACTAATTGACTAAGGTTCAATAAAATTTATGCATACCTCAAACATAGGATTACATGCATATTACTGATCAAGTGTTGGAGGAAAATTAGAAAATTTATTCATGAAAGCTAATAGAAATGTTTATAGGTATATGCTCCCAATGGGATGACAACTTAGCAAGTGAAAACTTATTAAACAATAAAGTACAAAACCTCACATATTAGTAAATGTTATAAAATTAACCCATGAAAAGTTTAAACCATAACCCATTGTTTTATGCCCTTGTCATTAGGAGGATTCCTTTATGGCCATTAGATGATTGGAGCATTACGCCGACAAATTTTATCAGAATGTAAATAAGATTGCTTAAGATTTAACATTTGATCAATCACCACATATGAGCAATAATCATAGCTTGAATATTTATTGAGGTCTAATTACCAATAAGAGGCATTGATAAAGTATGATCCTGTTAATGTCCAAATTTAATATGAATCCTAATTAGAGTAATATATGATAACTATGTTATCAAGGTTTCAAATTAAAAAGACCTAAGCAATATGTGTGAATACTCTGAGGAAAATGTTTAACTAATAGCCCGAGTAATTAGGGTCACATAAAATGATACGTACCAAGTTTTGCCCAGATAGCTAAATTAGAAATGAGGCTAAACCTAATAGTAACCAAAGCATAGATAAAATAATAATGACAGTTGGTATTTAAATTAACATTCCACATAAAATGACTATGGTTAGATACTCAAAACTTAATAAAGATTACACTTCATTATAATGTATGCACTAACATTTAACATACCGTCGCTAAACAAGTCTCCATAGTATATTTAATTAAGTAGCTATATTAATACATAACCCTGTACGACAAGCTTTGCCAGACAAATAAAAATTAAAAATAAAGTTAAGCTTAATAATAACAAAGGTGCAAATAAAATGGTAATGGTACCACTAATTAAATCTTAACACTAGCTTTAGTATATAATTACATGGAGTATAACTGCATATATACAGCAAGCCGGGACCCGTAAAAATAAACCCTAAATTCAAATTAAACCTTAGCCTAGCTATGGATGAAGATACATAAGATATGATAATGGGATTATTAGAGATTTAAATTCTAATTAATTACCATATAAGAATAAATATTGAGCCCTTGCTATTCGTCTTAATCTAATTAATAAGTAAAAGCCTATATCAGAGACTATTCTAAACACTTAATAAAGATATCCAAGTGTTATAATACCTTAACCTTTGACTAAAAGATTTATAGAATAAGTACAGATCTCATCCATCAGTCCAGTTTGCCTTACCATAACCTGAATTGCAAGGAATGCATACCCTAAAAATAGAATTTGTACACTAAACTCCTGCACCAGTCTATAGGTCTAACCTGACTCATGGAACTTCCTTGATAAATAACAAAATAATATACAAAGAGATTATTAATAGAAAGATCAAGTTATCGTATGCTATTACCAACCTTGCCTCAACTCACCGAATCACCCATTAACTCGTAATAAAACTAAATTGAGTTTATTCGGATTTATTTGGATCTTTTTGAGTTATTTGCTCTATTTGGATTCAGTCGTTTGTCACGTAATTAGAAATCGGGAGTCGTGAAGATTCAATGGATCAAGCGAGATCAAGCTCGAAGTGAAGATAGAGACCAAAAGCTCAAGAGAAAGCATTGTGTGAGCCCAAGACAGCGGTAAACCGCGCCAGGCGAGTCAATACTTTGATCATGTTGAACCTACATTTTATGCAAATTACTTTCATTTAAATTAACAAATTGCATGCTATTAGTTTAAGTGCAAAATATGTTGATTTAAAATTTTAGCTATATGCCCATTGTTCAACTTGATTAAGTATTACACCCTTCTTTGGAATATTGCATATGTGAGCCTTGTCGCCTAGTGGAAAAACTTTATAATGGTTAGCTTTCAAAAATAAGTCCTTAATTATATGCCATGCTTAGTATTGTTTAGGACCCAGGGCAAGAAATTGCCCCAAGCATCACTTTTAATCAAGAGAAATTGATTCGGACAGTCATGGTGGGAATGACTGGAATATTTTGACATGGTTATTTTATGCTCCCAAAACTCTTAACTTGCTTAAATATCTGAGCAGATGGTTTGGGGGCTGGTATGTGGTGCAGTGGAAGCACAAATTATGGAGTGTGGTAGATGTAACATCCCAAATTCAGATGTTCGGAAATGTGAAAATTTTAACACTTTTATTGCATTTTGCTGGCATTCAAATTTCTTCCGAATATTTATTTGAAACCTTTTGAGTTTTGTTGCATGCAAATAAATATAATGAAAATAATGTGCAAAGTAAAAACAAAAAAAATTTAATGGTGTTCGTAAAAGATTATGGGAATAATATAAAAACAAATTATGAATTCTAAACCAATTTTAAATTATACTCAGATCCAAACCAAAATTGAAAATTTCAACTCATACCAAGGATTAAACAACCGCATCAAAATAATTAAACTGAAGATTCAATTTTTGGTTTTAATACCTTGCGAAGCTGGAAATCGGTAATCTTAAATATAAAATAAAAATTCCAATTGGTATATCATACACAACCTTCCCACTGCCATTTTCCCCAGCCAAACAGTAGCCCTTCCCCTTTCATCTGCAAGGCTGCCAACTCTTTCTTTTCTTTAAGAAGCACCCCCCACTCACTGCCATTCCCATTTCTCCCCCTTTCAAACCAGAGAGTGTCACTCCCAAACAAGCTCATTGTACATGTTCATGTCACAACATCTCTCCTTCCAATCACCACCAAAAATCACAAATCCCTTGATGCATGTCATACCATTGCAATCACCATCACATGAGCAACCCATTCATACAAGTAGCTTCTGCATGCAAGGTCATTTGAGCGATTTCGCGAGATGGTGGCGATGCGAGGCTGAGATGTGACTCGGTGGGGCAACGGTGGGAGCGGAGCACGAGTGCGGCACGGTCCGGAGGCGAGTAGCCGGCGGCTCGGCGAGGTGGAGCTGCAGCGGCGTGGAGAGGCGGCTGAGCTCGGTGGTGACCGAAGGCGCAGCCAGGGGGAGGCAGCTCGGCAAGAGCAGTGCATGCGTGCGCATGGCCGGGCGCAGCAGGAGGTGACGGCCGGAGGAGCAGGCGTGGCCGAGGAGCGCGCCGCACGGTGTCGGTCGACGAGCCGAAGGAGTAGCCAGGCGGAGCGGCGGCGCCGAGCAGTAGCTGGGAGGCAGGCGCTGGCGGCCAGCAGCCGGAGCTGCGCCTGGAAGCCCGATCCGGCGAGGCGGCGTGGAGGCGACGCCATGGCGCAGTGCTGGGGCCGGAGCTGGCACGACGCGGAGGAGCGGCGCCGGGGCGGAAGCAGCTGGGGGTGAGGACGCCGAGGCGGCTGCCCGGCTTGGTGTGGTCGGGCAGGAGAGAGAGATGAGGAAGAGAAATGGAGGAGAGATAAAGACTAAGGAGTGAGGAAGAAAGATAGGAAGGAGGAAATAAGCCAGTGCTATCGGTGGAAAAAAAAGAGGAGAGAGAAATAAAGAGAAGAAGGAAAAAGGAGGTAGGTCCCACTGTCATAATCTGATTTTATTTGGATTTAATTCAACAGCAAACTTTAAAAAGACGTAGCTTACTCATTTTAACTCTAAATTGAAGGGATCAAATTTCTAAATTTATCTGAATTCAAAATCTAGTCAATGGAACTGAAACCAAGATTTTTAGAGCTCATTTAAATTTTTGGTTAATCTGTTTCAGCTAATAAAAATCAAGGAAAAAAAATTGGAGTTAATCCATGGAAGCCAACAAATTTTATTAGGATGTAGATGAGATTATTCAGGATTAATCTTTGGTTAATTACACATATGAATAGGTAATGTGCCTTTATTACTTACCCTAATCTAAATATTAATTAAAGGCATAAATAAAGATGAGCTTAATAAATGATTAATCATAGATCAAACAACATATGTTAGCAACCAATGTGCTTAGCATATTTGCTTTAAAGCTTAACTATTAATCAAGGGCATATTGAGAAATTGAGTAAAATCTTGTTTAGGTTATGCTTTCATGGATTAATGATTTAGCAAATGAAAACTTCCTAAAGAGCAAATCATACACCCATGTATTTTAGTAAAAGAGATAGAACTAGCCATCACATAGTTAAAACATAAATGTTAACTCTATACCCTAGCAATGATAAGAATTCTTTGTCGACCATAATACTCAAATTAAATTAGAGAATAGTTTAGAGAAGCTAATGAATTTAATTGGTAAATAAAACCAGATTAGCTAATATTTAAATGTGGATTAGTTGTCATATATGATTAATGGTGCTCTCATCCTTTATTTCAAACCTACACATTGGCTAAGGCATTAATAAAGAAAAATGTTTTGATTAAATATCCAAAATCAATAAAGATTACCCTTAATTAGAATATAAACATTTATGCCCTAATATTTATCATACTACCATTAAACAAGTCTCAGCGATATATTTTATTACCTTGTACAATAACCTTTACTTAGACAAATAAATCTAAATTAGATAGAGCTAAGCCTAAGAATAGTTAAAGTATGAGCAAGCTAATAATAGTGACATTAATTAAATCTTAACACTAGCTCTAGTACATAATAGTATTGAGCATAATTGTATATATAACAAGTTAGGACCCATAGGAGTGGATCCCTAATTCAACTTAAACTTAGCTTAGCTATGAATGAAGATACGTAAAATATGATAATGGGATTATTAGAGGTTTAAATTTTAATCAATTACCATATATGAATAAATATTGAGCCTTTGCTATTTATCTTAATCTAATTAGTAAGTAAAAGCCTATATCAGAGATTATTCTAAAAACTTAATAAATATATCCAAGTTAAAGTTAAGGAGTAAAGTGGGTTGTATTGATTCGTCGGAAATTATGATTTAAAAGACTTAAGTTCTAATATAAGAAATTCCTAGACCTAGCTTTTTGGACAAGTGTTATAATACTTTTGACTAAAAGATTTATAGAATAAGTACAGATCTCATCCATCAGTCCAGTATGCCTTTACCATAACCTAAGTTGCAAGGAATACATACCCAGCCAGACTCATACATCGATACATAGGTCTACCTAACTCATGGAACTTCCTTGATAAATACGAAAATAATAAAAGAAGTTAGTAATAAAAAGATCAAACCTCGCATTTCTCCAATCGGCTATATTTGGCCATTTCTTTTCCAAAGAAAATAATTCCTGTAGATACTTCCTCACTTTTGATCTCTTATTATCCTAAAATTTTCCCTCACGGTAAAGCTATTCAGATAACTGTTCTCTCACTCAAATCCAGCTATCACTGTGTTTGCACACACTAAACCGAATCACCCTTCTATTCTCAAATCGTAATAAATGTAAAATTAAATTAAAATCGGCCATTTGAATTATTCGGATTTATTTGTATCTTTTTGAGTTATTTGCTTTTATTTGGATTCGGTCGTTTGTAGTAATTAGAAATTGGGAGTCGTGAAGACTAATTGGATCAAGCGAGATCAAGCTCGAGTAAAGACAATACCAAAAGCTTAAGAGAAAGCATCGTGTGAGCTCAAGACCGCGGTAAACCGCGCCAGGCGAGTCAATACTTTGATCATGTTGAACCTACATTTTCTGCAAATTATTTTGTTTAAATTATCAAATTGCATGCTGTTATGTATATGCAAATACATGTTAATTTAAGATTCTAGTTATATCCCATTGTGTACTTGTTAATATTACCCTCCTTTGGAATATTTGAATGTGAACTTGTCGCCCTAGCAAAATTATAATAGTAACCTTTCGAAATAAGTCCGTAATTATATGCCATGCGTAGTATTGTTTAGATACTCATGGGCGCGAGAGCGCCCAAGCATCACTTTTGAGAATAAGAAAATTGGTTGGGCAGTCATGGTGGTAATGACTGATATGTTGGATAGATTATTTTATGTTTCCAAAAACCCAACATGCTTAATATCTGGGCGGATGGTTCGGGGGTATGGTGCAGTGGTGCACGAGAGTGTGGTTTGTGGTAGAACCGCCCAGATACCACTAAGGACTGAATCTTGTCATGTCAACCCGTGTAAAACAGTACAACCACAAGTCTGTAAAATACAACTTGGCTAAGTAGACTTATCGAAATCCCGGACTCATCTCACTGGTAGTGGATTGATGGGGTTATGCTATGGCAAGGGGGCCGAAGGGACACCAGTGGGGGTGAAGTTTTCCCGCTTTCCTAACGTTGCGGGAAGTAGGAGCCCGAGCTGCGTTAGAGTCTGGGGAAAACATCCCGCGCACAGATGGGACCCATCGCAAATGGGCGGTCACCCATAATGTGAGATGGGAGAAAGGACTAGATATTTTGAAAAGTCACTGTGATGATCTGCTCAACCACATGTCTAAGGAATCGTGTGGGGCAACGAGTTGATTGTCTCTTGTGGTGAAAGTGTACAAACTCTGCAGAGTCAAAACTATTCGAATAGCCGTGCCCACGGTCAGGGGGACATGGGAACTTAACTGGATATAGTTCTGTTTTAAAAACATTGGAAACTGGGAATGGGAAACTTGAAGGGCGAAGGACTGCCCTGGTTTGGAATTGTCCTGGGTGTCGTCCCAGTGGTAAGTTAAGCGGCTATAACGCTGAAGAAATTGCTATATGGTGCAGATGCCATGTAACGGTGGATGGAATCTGAATCGATATTAATAATGCATTTCCTTGTACATTATGATTTGTTCCAAAATTGCTAAGTCATAGGACTTTTTAATTAATTGTATTCAAAAGCACTCTACGCAAAATAAAATAGCCCGAGCCTCTCCTTTGTTAAGCCATGCATACTATTTATTTGCATTCTGTGTATTGGCTCGCGGAGCACGGGGTCGGAGTGCTCATGCTCGCTTTTGCGACAAAATTCAGAATCAGGAAATCAAATCACCTCGCCTCAGCAACAAGATTGGACAAGCTGGCCAAGAAGATGAAGATGTCAAGGGCTAGGTCGCGAACCTCCAGTTGGCTGCCTGTGGGCATGTCCTGAAGGTCCCACCTGTGTGCTTCGTTCTTCCGCTGCTGCAATTTAATGATTTCGGCCTAATCGGCCCATGAGTAAGTCTACTATTAAATTTTACGCTTCCGCATGATATGTATTTTGATATTCAACTGTAACTGTGAGCACTATCTACTGATCCAGGGAATAGTGCAGAATCACAGAGGATTCCGGATTGTAAAATCTGGGTCTGACAGCGATGGTATCAGAGCATATCGACTGCAGGTCGTGACCTAGTTAGCTTGGTCGTTAGTTTCATGACTAGAATTATTTCAAAATCTATTTCGAAAAATATAAGTTGTATCACTCATTCTCATCTCTCTTAGATGATTCCCCTATCATATGCTGCCCTAGCCATTTTACTTCTGAAGCTCTTACCCAAATTCAAAGTGATGAAAGTCCAGTACTTCTCTTGTAACTTTCTATGAAAACGCACTTAAGCCAAGAGTCATGGTGCTTAACCTTGAAGCTTAATATCAAAGATTGTTTTATTTTTGGAGAAAACAATAGGTGAAAATTGGAAGAAAAAAAAAATTTTTTTTGGTGGAGCCTAACGGAAAGGATTAGATTGACTAGATGGATGAATTAAGTTATTCTTGGAGAAATAGGAAATATGAAAATAATTGCGGAGAACAACATTGATAAATAACATAATTCTTGGGAGATATTTACAATAGTGGAATAATGGAATATGATCGATTGCTAGAATAGAGTTTTGAGAAATTGGAGAGATGAACAATTATCAAGTATAGGCTTGATTAATAACATTATTTCTGGAAGATGTTCATAATAATGAATTAATCGGAGGTTGTCACTGAAGATTTAGGTGGTTACTAGAGGAGTAATTATGATTTTGAATACAATCTTGGATTATTAGAAGTCCTGATACACATGACACGGGTAGACTTAAAGTAATAATGTTGGATAATCATCAGAATTCAGAATTGAGGAGTAGATAGACAATAAAGATTCAGGTTGATCATTGGAGAAGCAAACTATGGATTTGGATCAATGACACCAGACTGGATTATTAGGAGGTCACGATACGAACGTCAGTGGATCTAAAAAGCTAGATCTTCATAGGATTGGAAAGCTGATAAAATGGCAATTGCGAACCTGAGATTGGATTTATAAAGATGTGGTGGAAATTCAGGCACATATAAGAATTTGGTAACTCGATTCGATTAATAAAATTTTA
The DNA here is from genome assembly GCA_017311315.1 of Dendrocalamus latiflorus. Lineage (NCBI taxonomy): Eukaryota > Viridiplantae > Streptophyta > Magnoliopsida > Poales > Poaceae > Dendrocalamus > Dendrocalamus latiflorus. The sequence continues at coordinate 14,220,799 of CM029671.1, forward strand.
AATGGAAGAATTATATTGGTGGATCTAAAGTAAAGGTATTGATTTTCATTGGATTGTAGAGTAATAAGTTGACCAATAGTGGATCGAGATTTTGATTATACAGTCATAGTGAAAATATGATATTTAATCCACAAATATATGATTGAAGTCAAAGATTTATGCGGGACTTAGATAATCATGACTAGATTAATGAAATGGATGGATGATACAATAGGAAGAGTATGATTGGTGGATCGAATAAAATAAATAATCTCCTTCGCTGTTTGGAGTCTTAGATGGCAGTAATACCATGAACAATTAATGAAGAAAGATAGCCTAAGTGCAGTTTGCAAAAGTGGAAGTTAAATTATAAAGGCCATTGGATTCTAAGCCTTATGTACAAAAAATCATATGGGAGTGATTGATTCAGTGATGGATAGTTGAGCATTGGAAGAGATTAGGATATCTTAAAAAAAAATCTATTTGGCCACAAGGATCATTTTAAAAAAAATGAGTGCAAAACCAATGAAACTACCCCAAATACTTCCACTTCTTTCTATTAATTACAAAAGGAAAATTTTGATCCTTTTCTCATACCCCTACTCCAAATATTAAGGTTAGGAACGTCGAAGATGATCATGAAGATAAGATTCTCGTTCTAACGGACTGCAGATAAACCCTGCCCCTCCTATGTGTGCTTCCCGAGTAGACGTTGTATTGTTGCAAGATTTTATTTGGCTCTGTGCACTGCCTCTTGCCCTTGGGCGTCCTATTTCGCAGTCACAGGAAAAGCTTGCTTTTAAAATTTGTGTGGTTCTGTATCACCCCAGCTTCGGGGTATTTTCCTTTAAAGTTAAATGGGTTAGAACACCTTATCTCCGCGATTTAATCCTCATCTCATGCTATTCCCTCTCACCTTTTCTGAAAACCCCATCGGATCCAAAGGAACGAAATAACAAGTAACCCAAAACCAGGCAATCAAGAAGAAGAAGACTTCAACCTTCCAGTATTTAAGGAAAACAACATCACTGTGAAGAAGACCACCCGCCAATCTCGTGATGACCAAGACAGCTAGAGTACAATGGATGATTAATGACAATCGTCATTTATTTAAGGGGGGTAGCACTACGAGATATAATGTCGGCAAAATCAAGGAGCAAGCACCCTGAAGACGACGACCTCTCCGAAGAATAAGATCTCCTCCTCCCTTTTGCCTCCTTTAAGTGCAGGTCCTCTCCCCTTCTGTCTACCCCTACGGCAGAGACCATTGCTACCCACCTATTAGTATGAAAATTCTACAACCATATGTCCAATAGACGATGCAACTACTCCATTCTACGACGTGAAGACAACAACGTCAAAGAGCAAGTATTTGGAAGTCTACGACTTATCCAGAAGAACAAGTTTCTCTCTTCCCTTTTGACTTCTCCACGTGTTAACCCCTAATGTGCAGATCTTGATCTCCCTGAGGAGCTAAGGAACTATATGTAAGCAATACCCGAAACCCATTGCTAGCTAGTATAACCCCACCTCCTTTCTTTCAACTCTACCGGAATCTCGGGGTCGAGATTCATTTAAGGGGGGTAGGTTTGTAACATCCCAAATTCAGATGTTCGGAAATGTGAAAATTTTAACACTTTTATTGCATTTTGCTGGCATTCAAATTTCTTCCGAATATTTATTTGAAACCTTTTGAGTTTTGTTGCATGCAAATAAATATAATGAAAATAATGTGCAAAGTAAAAACAAAAAAAAATTTAATGGTGTTCGTAAAAGATTATGGGAATAATATAAAAACAAATTATGAATTCTAAACCAATTTTAAATTATACTCAGATCCAAACCAAAATTGAAAATTTCAACTCATACCAAGGATTAAACAACCGCATCAAAATAATTAAACTGAAGATTCAATTTTTGGTTTTAATACCTTGCGAAGCTGGAAATCGGTAATCTTAAATATAAAATAAAAATTCCAATTGGTATATCATACACAACCTTCCCACTGCCATTTTCCCCAGCCAAACAGTAGCCCTTCCCCTTTCATCTGCAAGGCTGCCAACTCTTTCTTTTCTTTAAGAAGCACCCCCCACTCACTGCCATTCCCATTTCTCCCCCTTTCAAACCAGAGAGTGTCACTCCCAAACAAGCTCATTGTACATGTTCATGTCACAACATCTCTCCTTCCAATCACCAAAAATCACAAATCCCTTGATGCATGTCATACCATTGCAATCACCATCACATGAGCAACCCATTCATACAAGTAGCTTCTGCATGCAAGGTCATTTGAGCGATTTCGCGAGATGGTGGCGATGCGAGGCTGAGATGTGACTCGGTGGGGCAACGGTGGGAGCGGAGCACGAGTGCGGCACGGTCCGGAGGCGAGTAGCCGGCGGCTCGGCGAGGTGGAGCTGCAGCGGCGTGGAGAGGCGGCTGAGCTCGGTGGTGACCGAAGGCGCAGCCAGGGGGAGGCAGCTCGGCAAGAGCAGTGCATGCGTGCGCATGGCCGGGCGCAGCAGGAGGTGACGGCCGGAGGAGCAGGCGTGGCCGAGGAGCGCGCCGCACGGTGTCGGTCGACGAGCCGAAGGAGTAGCCAGGCGGAGCGGCGGCGCCGAGCAGTAGCTGGGAGGCAGGCGCTGGCGGCCAGCAGCCGGAGCTGCGCCTGGAAGCCCGATCCGGCGAGGCGGCGTGGAGGCGACGCCATGGCGCAGTGCTGGGGCCGGAGCTGGCACGACGCGGAGGAGCGGCGCCGGGGCGGAAGCAGCTGGGGGTGAGGACGCCGAGGCGGCTGCCCGGCTTGGTGTGGTCGGGCAGGAGAGAGAGATGAGGAAGAGAAATGGAGGAGAGATAAAGACTAAGGAGTGAGGAAGAAAGATAGGAAGGAGGAAATAAGCCAGTGCTATCGGTGGAAAAAAAAGAGGAGAGAGAAATAAAGAGGAAGGAAAAAGGAGGTAGGTCCCACTGTCATAATCTGATTTTATTTTGGATTTAATTCAACAGCAAACTTTAAAAAGACGTAGCTTACTCATTTTAACTCTAAATTGAAGGGATCAAATTTCTAAATTTATCTGAATTCAAAATCTAGTCAATGGAACTGAAACCAAGATTTTTAGAGCTCATTTAAATTTTTGGTTAATCTGTTTCAGCTAATAAAAATCAAGGAAAAAAATTGGAGTTAATCCATGGAAGCCAACAAATTTTATTAGGATGTAGATGAGATTATTCAGGATTAATCTTTGGTTAATTACACATATGAATAGGTAATGTGCCTTTATTACTTACCCTAATCTAAATATTAATTAAAGGCATAAATAAAGATGAGCTTAATAAATGATTAATCATAGATCAAACAACATATGTTAGCAACCAATGTGCTTAGCATATTTGCTTTAAAGCTTAACTATTAATCAAGGGCATATTGAGAAATTGAGTAAAATCTTGTTTAGGTTATGCTTTCATGGATTAATGATTTAGCAAATGAAAACTTCCTAAAGAGCAAATCATACACCCATGTATTTTAGTAAAAGAGATAGAACTAGCCATCACATAGTTAAAACATAAATGTTAACTCTATACCCTAGCAATGATAAGAATTCTTTGTCGACCATAATACTCAAATTAAATTAGAGAATAGTTTAGAGAAGCTAATGAATTTAATTGGTAAATAAAACCAGATTAGCTAATATTTAAATGTGGATTAGTTGTCATATATGATTAATGGTGCTCTCATCCTTTATTTCAAACCTACACATTGGCTAAGGCATTAATAAAGAAAAATGTTTTGATTAAATATCCAAAATCAATAAAGATTACCCTTAATTAGAATATAAACATTTATGCCCTAATATTTATCATACTACCATTAAACAAGTCTCAGCGATATATTTTATTACTTGTACAATAACCTTTACTTAGACAAATAAATCTAAATTAGATAGAGCTAAGCCTAAGAATAGTTAAAGTATGAGCAAGCTAATAATAGTGACATTAATTAAATCTTAACACTAGCTCTAGTACATAATAGTATTGAGCATAATTGTATATAAAAGTTAGGACTATAGAGAAAAAAATCTAATTGATGAATAACAAAGTTAGGACCCATAGGAGTGGATCCCTAATTCAACTTAAACTTAGCTTAGCTATGAATGAAGATACGTAAAATATGATAATGGGATTATTAGAGGTTTAAATTTTAATCAATTACCATATATGAATAAATATTGAGCCTTTGCTATTTATCTTAATCTAATTAGTAAGTAAAAGCCTATATCAGAGATTATTCTAAAAACTTAATAAATATATCCAAGTTAAAGTTAAGGGAGTAAAGTGGGTTGTATTGATTCGTCGGAAATTATGATTTAAAAGACTTAAGTTCTAATATAAGAAATTCCTAGACCTAGCTTTTTGGACAAGTGTTATAATACTTTTGACTAAAAGATTTATAGAACAAGTACAGATCTCATCCATCAGTCCAGTATGCCTTTACCATAACCTAAGTTGCAAGGAATACATACCCAGCCAGACTCATACATCGATACATAGGTCTACCTAACTCATGGAATTTCCTTGATAAATACGAAAATAATAAAAGAAGTTAGTAATAAAAAGATCAAACCTCGCATTTCTCCCAATCGGCTATATTTGGCCATTTCTTTTCCAAAGAAAATAATTCTTGTAGATACTTCCTCACTTTTGATCTCTTATTATCCTAAAATTTTCCCTCACGGTAAAGCTATTCAGATAACTTGTTCTCTCACTCAAATCCAGCTATCACTGTGTTTGCAGCACACTAAACCGAATCACCCTTCTATTCTCAAATCGTAATAAATGTATAAATTAAATTAAAATCGGCCATTTGAATTATTCGGATTTATTTGTATCTTTTTTAGTTATTTGCTTTTATTTGGATTCGGTCATTTGTAGTGTAATTAGAAATTGGAAGTCGTGAAGACTAATTGGATCAAGCGAGATCAAGCGAGAGGTAAAGACAAATACCAAAAGCTTAAGAGAAAGCATCGTGTGAGCTCAAGACCGCGGTGAACCGCACCAGGCGAGTCAATACTTTGATCATGTTGAACCTACATTTTCTGCAAATTATTTTGGATTAAATTATCAAATTGCATGCTGTTATGTTATATGCAAATACATGTTAACTTAAGAATTCTAGTTAGATGCCTATTGTTTACCTTGAATAATATTACACCTCCTTTGGAATATTTGAATGTGTGAACCTTGTCGCCCTAGCAAAATTATAATAGTAACCTTTCGAAAATAAGTCCGTAATTATATGCCATGCGTAGTATTGTTTAGATACTCATGGGTGCGAGAGCGCCCAAGCATCACTTTTGAGAATAAGAAAAGTTGGTTGGGCAGTCATGGTGGTAATGACTGATAAATGTTGGATACGATTATTTTATGTTTCCAAAAACCCCAACATGCTTAAATATCTGGGCGGATGGTTCGGGGGTATGGTGCAGTGGTGCACGAGAGTGTGGTTTGTGGTAGAACCGCCCAGATACCACTAAGGACTGAATCTTGTCATGTCAACCCGTGTAAAACAGTACAACCACAAGTCTGTAAAATACAACTTGGCTAAGTAGACTTATCGAAATCCCGGACTCATCTCACTGGTAGTGGATTGATGGGGTTATGCTATGGCAAGGGGGCCTGAAGGGACACCAGTGGAGGGTGAAGTTTTCCCGCTTTCCTAACGTTGCGGGAAGTAGAAGCCCGAGCTGCGTTAGAGTCTGGGGAAAACATCCCGCGCACAGATGGGACCCATCGCAAATGGGCGTCACCCATAATGTGAGGATGGGAGAAAGGACTAGATATTTTGAAAAGTTACTGTGATGATCTACTTAACCACACTTCTAAGGAATTGTGTGGGGCAACGAGTTGATTGTCTCTTGTTGGTGAAAGTGTACAAACTCTGGCAGAGTCAAAACTATTCGAATAGCCGTGCCCACGGTCATGGGCGGACATGGGAACTTAACTGGATATAGTTTCTGTTTTAAAACATTGGAACTGGGAATGGGAAACTTGAAGGGCGAAGGACTGCCCTGGTTTGGAATTGTCCTGGGTGTCGTCCGCAGTGGTAAGTTAAGCGGCTATAACGCTGAAGAAATTGCTATATGATGCAGATGCCATGTAACGGTGGATGAATCTGAATCGATATTAATAATGCATTCCTTGTACATTATGATTTGTACCAAAATTGCTAAGTCATAGGACTTTTAATTATTGTATTCAAAAGCACTCTACGCAAAATAAAATAGCCCGAGCCTCTCCTTTGTTAAGCATGCATATTATTTATTTGCATTCTGTGTATTGGCTCGCGGAGCACGGGGTCGGAGTGCTCATGCTCGCTTTTGCGACAAAATTCAGAATCAGAAAATCAAATCACCTCGCCTCAGCAACAAGATTGGATAAGCTGGCCAAGAAGATGAAGATGTCAAGGGCTAGGTCGCGAACCTCCAGTTGGCTGCCTGTGGGCATGTCCTGAAGGTCCCACCTGTGTGCTTCGTTCTTCCGCTGCTGCAATTTAATGATTTCGGCCTAATCGGCCCATGAGTAAGTCTACTATTAAATTTTACGCTTCCGCATGATATGTATTTCGATATTCATTACTGTAACTGTGAGCACTATCTACTGATCCAGGGAATAGTGCAGTAATCACAGAGGATTCCGGATTGTAAAATCTGGGGTCTGACATCGGCCGAGCCAGATGGAGAGAGAAAAAAGAAAAGGGAAGGGGGAAAAGGAGAGAAGTGAAAAGAAAAGAGAAAAAGAAAAGAAAGAAAAATGGGGGTTGGTACCTGCGCGACGGGTCCTTAACCCCATGCGTTTTATGCTAGAGTCGGGTTATGCGCGTAGAGTCATCGTTGCTCATTTAAGCGCTGAATTCGATATGATGTGTTGAGTCAGATTGACATTTGTATAGGTGGAGGTTCCGGGTCGAAGCCGTCCACGCATCGTCTCTGAGGTCAACCAGGCAAGTGTATGGTAGAACAATGGATTGTGGTGAATGATTGGTATTTTATGTCTTCTGCGCCATGTTCTACAGTGCTTTGATTGCATGTTAATCATACTTTGATGAGTGCTACTTATGATTAAATGTCAATGTTGAAAGCATGTTGCATCACGTATTGCACTCATACACAGACAACAGGACCTACTTCGGAGGTACTCTACGGGAGTGGAGTTTGGATCCCCGTATAAAAGAGAACGAGGATTGAGTGGTTCATCGACGGGTGAACACTCTGCTATACCGGTATAAACTACAGTTACAGACGCATCGCATCGCATTGCATGAAAACAGAACAGAACAGTGATACAGTTACAGATGCATTGCATTGCATAAAAGTGATAACAGTGAAACCATTACAGAGATAGTGATGTACAGTTCACAGAAATGGGAAATGATAAAAATAAAATAGTTATAGGATAGTGATGCACAGTTCACAGAAATGGGAATTATTAAAGTAGTGTGTTAACGCCACTGTTTTATTGTGTGCTTGCTGAGTCTCTGGACTCGTCCTTACTTTGTTTATTTCTTAGGTGATCGATGAGGATGTCATACACGGGCAAGAGTAGCACATGAATAACTTCACGTACTAGCGGCACTTCGCATATCAGCTTTTGGTAGTATGTTTAAACTCCTTTAGTATGCTAGAATAATTGCTTTAAATGATATGGTGTAAGTGGTCACTGCAGTATGAATAAAGTAGTTTTGCTTAAAACGGATAGCAGTTAAAAAAAGGGGTAATGCTATGCAATGGTGGTAGCACTCTAGGCCCAGAGGGTGGGCGGAGTGTTACACTCGAGTGGAGTTTGTACAAGCTCCTTACTGTCGATTTGCTCAATCTAATCAATCTTCTGTATGTTCGGGAGCTTTTGCAACGGGACTGGTCAGACCAGCATTTCCGACTAGATCAGACCATTAAGCGGTCAGACCGGCCTTACTAAGGCGGTCAGACCGCCCCCTAGTTGGACCTGCATTTCGACCAGCGTTTTCCACGCGATCAGACCGGTCGACGATCAGACCAGCCTTGCTAAGGCGGTCAGACCGCCCCGAGGCAAATTCTTCACTTAGATCTTTATCAGTGCATGATTTTGCTCCTGTTCGTTGAGTATTTTGGTACTGGGTTCCTAAATCTTTGTTCTCTAACCCAGTACTTAGATACCAACAATTGTTTGTGCCTTGTAGGCTCGTCGCGAGAAGGAGAACATATGGTTCATTGACTCCGGTTGCTCTCGCCACATGACCGAAGACTCACGATGGTTCTCCTCCCTTACTCGTGCCCCCTGGTAATGAGATAATAACTTTTGGGGACAATTAAACCAATCTCCACACCCATGGGATCTACTGCAGTATTAGATCCTATTGAAGATGGAGAGCCTGTTGATCAAAACAAATACAGAAGCATGATTGACTCATTGTGTATCTCACTGCTTCGAGGCAGACATATAGTTTGTTGCGTGTTTGTGTGCTTGGTTTCACGCTTCCTCGCATGCTTCACATCGTCAAGCGATTAAGCGAATTTTTAAGTATATTCGGTCAAGTTTATAATTTGGCTTATGGTATTTTTCTTCATCATGTCTTATCCTTAGAGCTTATTCAGATGCGAACTTTAGGGTTATAGAATTGATAGGAAGAGTACTTTCTAGCATATGTCACTTTTTAGGTACATCTCTTGTTTCATGGGCACATCTCTTGTTTCATAGGCTTCTAGGAAATAGTTGTCTATCGCACTTTCTACTGCTGAGGCAGAATATGTAGTTATTGCTTCTTGTTGCTCACAATTTCTTTGGATGATATCTACGCTCAAGGATTTTGGCTTAGAAATTAGTGTTCCACTTTCTGTGATAACACTAATACTAATAGTATTGCTGAAAATCTTGTACAATATTCAAGAACCAAACACATTGATATTCGTTATCATTTTCTTATAGACCATGTGGAAAAGGGAGATGTTATCTTGCATTTGATTGATGCCGACTCTCAAGTTACTGATATTTTCACAAAAACCGCTTGATTCTTCTCATTTTACTCTTTACGAAGTGAGTTGGGTGTATTGTATCCTACGGGATTATTCTGAGTGAGAGCTTGTTGTTCAAAAATGTTTCAGAAGCTTTGTTTATTATACTTGTCAAATAATTTATCAAGTCCAAGTCATTGAAATCGAATGAGTAGTAGATCTTTCTTTATCATATTTACTCATATATTATGTAGCTTTGATCATGACTGGTTGTAATCAATTTACTATAATTGAACTAAAATATGACATGACAGAATACTTTGACTAGATTGATTAGAGATGGTACTTTGTGATGTCCATCCAAAAGAATTAGCTTGACTGTGAATCCTATTTTAAATCTTGGCTATGAGGCTCATATGTTTCTTATAACAATCTTTTTATGTACACTCAGCTTGGCATGTTATTAAAAAATGAGAGAAAAATCGAAAAGATGTATGGTTCAAGCATGACATGTGTAAACAATATGAAAAAGCACAAAAAAGTGCACGAATGAAAAGAAATATGTTTCAAACATGCCACCATTTAAAACAAATATGCTATAAGCACGCCATCATGAAAAGAAGTATACTACAAGCATGCCACATGCTTAAGAATTAAGTATGAAACAATAGATTGTTATGTGAGACTGTTAACTTGTCTAGACTTAAAGTTTGCTTTACTTTAGCCTCTCACCTTTCGGTGTGATAACTCAGTGTGCTCTTTTAAATCGGTTTGTTTATTGTTAAGATGTCAATCATTAATCTAAATTGCTTAATCATGTTGAAGACTTATTTTGACAGTGCTATATTATATATGACTTTATATGATCTACGTAGCTCTACTCGAATAGATGGCGCACAATGACTTGGATAATCTACAAAACTTCTTGATGTTTACTCTTAATTGCTCCGTATTAGAATTATTCTTACTCTGAAGTTTTGGATGATTTCAATGCCAAAGTGAGAGAAAAATCGGAGAAATTAGCTAAAATCGATTTTCTTGTGTTGAGGGGAAGCTCTTATGAGGAATTTTGCCAAGAGCCTACTACTATGATTTGTCAACTTCTTTTCTCTGCAACTTTGAAACTTTCTTTTTGCAAATTTTACTTTTCTTTCAAAACACAACACATTCAAGAGATTCTGATGTGTTGTTAATGTATTCATCAAGAGGAGATTGTTAGACCATGTGGATGTCATGAATACAGTGATGATGAATAATTGACATTTATGTTGCATTAAAATTTGCGTTTGTAAAAGTTTCGGTCGACTATGGTTGGTAGTCGAAGGCATTGACCACGGGCGATAGTCGGTGGTCCGATCGGTTCTTGCGTTGGGGCGGTCCGATTGGCAGAACGACCATGGCAGATTGACCACGGTAGGTCGACCACGGCAGATCGACCATGGCAGGTTGAGCACAGTAGAACGATCACGACAGGACGAGCATAGCAGAACGACCACAGCAAGGCGAGCACAACAGAACAACCATGGCTAGTTGACCATGCCTAGTCAATGTGAGTAATAGTGAACCAGTCTTGAGTTACATTGAACCGGTTGTACGCTACAATGAACCGGTCGGATGTCGTAAGTTACAACACCAGTGAAAGGTTGTAAGTTATAGTAAGCAATCAATAGTCTACCCTACAGTACCTGGTCGATACTCGGTAGTCGATGGTCTAAGCTACAGTACCCGGTGGTGGTCATAGCTACAGTGACTGGTCGATGGTCGGTTGCCATAGACTTCAAGTGCTACAATGCTTGTGATTCTCAAGTAAGTACTCGTAATCTTCGAGTTCCGTGTTGGGTCAGCGGTATGATCGGCATGCGCTCGGCATTCAGACCGGTCTTTCTGAGTGGTCTGATGTTGCTTTTTGGATAGCGTGTATATTGAGGTCGTTGATGATTTGGTTTATGTTTATTGATGGTTAAGGGTGTATTTTGCATGTGTAGACTAATGTTGGTCAAGTTAGAAAGAACTTATGCTGGAAAAAACGTTATTTGGTATTTATATGTGCAGGTTAGGCGTGGAGACGGTTATGGTAAGTGACGAGAAGGACCGAAACTAGAAGAGGGAAATATGAGGTTCATGCGGTCGAGAATGTCACGAGGTCATCGGGCTCACACTGGAGCACGTGGAGATCAAAGACAGATAATACATGGAGAAGCTATAGCAGGTGTGGTCCTAGAGGCTTCGACACGTAATGGCTTGGAAGGAGTTATGAAATAAGTACATAACTGGAAAGTTTAGAGATTTTGAAAAAAAAAACGTGTTTGGAAGGGTTTAACGTCCCTTGATTTTCGGAATTGGATAAGATTTCGTGTCTGTGTTTGTTGTGGACACAGTTTAGTGCTCTAGCATATAAAAAGAGGGAGGGGTTAAGGTTTAAGGTGTGGCTTTGATGGCTTTCGAGAGAGAAATTTTTTCAGAGTTTTTGTGCTAGGTTTTAAGGGGTGCCGTGAGGGCACTTTGTAGCCACAAAATATGATTCAGGAATAAAAGATCAAAAATATTCTGGAAAAGTTAGTCGGTGCCGACAGCATGTTTTCTAGGCATTGTCTTCAACCCGTCCTTGTTCCGAGCAAGAGTAGTGCGTGACGAGATAGTGTCTCTCCGGTCGACTTGATCGCACACCGAATCGTCCACTCGATCGCTTCCAACAGCATCGGTGGGGAGAGCAAACCAGAGCAAGTTAACTCGAAGATGCTGATTTCTCAAAAGCACAGGTGATCGAGAGGTTCTGCTCCTGATGTCGAGATTTCTAGTACGTGCAAACTAGTCGAAGATCAAAGTCTGAATTGGTCATAGTTACAACTGGTAAGGAGTTTTTGACAGCTGAGGCGATTAAGCGAGCGGTCGAACGTTGAGCGGTTGAAACCATCATCAAAGTTTTCGACCACGCTAAGCGGTTGAGCGCCGAGTGGTCAAAACAAAGAGTTTCTAAAAAGACGGAGGCAATCATTCACCCCTGATTGCGATATTCAATCCTACAAGGTCAAACCACCCAGGGTTTCCCAAGGATCAATTTACTCGGTTTTTCTCAAAGATTTCATTGTAGTCATCTAGACTCTGATATTCAATTTTGACATAGCTTTTAATCACTATTAAAGTGAAGAGCCTTGAAAAACATTGGAGTACTGCAAACTATTTGACCTTTTTCGTAAGGCATAAACCCTACCAATTCAGAATTGTTATCATTCTAATTTTTTTTAATGAATGTCATGGCAGGGTCGAAAATTGTTCCTTTGTTGTTTTGGTTCTCGGTTATATGTAGGCAATGATACCAGAACGGTAATAAGAAGCTAGATGTTATGGCGTAAGCTTTCGGAGGTTGTAGTCGTGGAGCACAGTAGGCCTTGGACGAAAATTCCAGCAGCCGAGCACCGTGGTGGCTGCCCTGTCGCACGGGTTGAGAATTTGGGTCAGGAAGACACGGAGCAGAGGAAGAGGACTGGGAATAACTTCTTTATTGCCTTCTCTTAGGATACAGCATATCATATATATATATCTACACACAAATCTCCTATTCTATCCTCCCGCGGAAACGGAATCCACTTACCCACATGTAGCCAAGTTTATTAAGCAAACTCATACCGTATCTCCACATGTGGGGGACTAGGATAGGAAGCACATACTGTAGACCGTCATGCCTCATTGTCGGCTGCCTCAGATTATCACAGGAACAGAAGCGGCATGGCCTATGGCTGCCGCCTGCTGACATCTTCTTCTTTGGTACGTCAGCCCCCACATAACACTAGGGGTGGGTTCGATATGACTTAAGGTGAGCTTATACTTGTACTATTTACAGTAACTAACTTTTAAACGACGGAGTCAATAAAAAGATTGTAGTAAAAAATGTACTGAGTTCAGCTGTACCGGTCAAAATCGCATGCGACTATTTTCCTATGCGTACTACCTCTCACAAACTACTAGAATTCAAATATTTAAGCTATAAGCCATTAGCTCAAAAGAACCCACACTAGATATGCAATGCAATTACTTAGTTTTGAGCTGTTAACTACTTTGATCCTTATAGAATGATCATGCATATAGTGATACCTTCAAATATACTCTCGCAAAAAAATGATACTTCTAAATATAGGTAGAAGTAGAACTTGGCACAATACAGAGAAAAATTGTTTTCAGTAACAGACAGCTATATACGTGCAAATCTTACTATGGAGTATAAGTTCGAAGTGTGAAGCCACTAGGGGATATTATTCTAGATTCAGCTAGGAATATTTGGAACAATTTCAGCTAGGAATATTTCGTCAAGAAAAACTTCCACTACGATTATTTCCAAACTAACCTTAGAAGAAGTCTTATCCAGCACGAAGCAGCACATATATACATTAAATGATTCGTTGGAATTACTAGTTGCAACAGATTAAGCCAACAACTTTTTTAAAAAAAGAAATCACATAGCCAGTCCTATCAGGCATAATGTTCAGGATTAGGCATGAACTCATGCAATTTCATACTAAATATAATTATTTGAAGAAGCACCATGCTTACTTGTGAGAGTGGCATCTCGATCACGGTTCTCCAATGTAGGGGATGTGCTGAACAATCCACCGATCGGTTACCTCTAACCTCCTGTGGAACTCTTCAGGCATCATTGAGCCGATGCACAGCTGCTGGACTGACCTAAGGTACATAAGGCCTTTTGGCACCGATGTCAAACTTCTCAGGCCCCATAGCTCCAGCCGATGCAAGCTTTTCATGGTGCCATCCTCAATCTCAACCTCCTTGAGCTCACTCATGGAGCTCAAGTACAGGTGTTTGAGCTTAGGGAACCACTCCGGCACGAAAACGTCAGTTTCACCCCATTGTAGCAACGGTAAAGATTAAGGTGGCCTAGATTTTGAAACATGACAGCGAACAAAGCAAGTGGATCCTCGTGAAGTCCAGAAAAGCAAAGCCTTAGGTTGTGTTTGGTTTGGAGACTTTGGTGGGATGGGATAGCTCCATCCCAGGTATGTGGGATGAGATAATCCCACTTTTTGTTTGGTTGCAAGGATGGGTTAGTCCCTGTTTTTTGTTTGGATGGAGGGATAGAATGGGATCTAGGACGGCTCCATCTCCTCCCTAATTCCGCGCGTCCCCCGATTCGCACGATCTCCCACCCCATGGTCTCCGGCGTCGCCCATCGCCCGGACGAGGACGGCGGCCGCGGCGCGTCGAGCTTCCCGCGCCCGCCGCAGCCGGCCACTCCGCGGTCGTCGCTGGGCGACGGCTCTCAATCCGCCTCCACTAGCGGTGGGAGCGCCGGCGCCCCGTCCAGCCGCAACAAGCAGCATGGCCCCCCGCCGCCATCGGCAAGGGGGCGGCCCTCCACGCCCGCCAGCGACAGCATCGTCCGCCTCAACAATCTCGATATCCACGGCAGTGGAGAGGAGGTCGACGGCAGCGGAGAGGACGGCGGAGAGGAGGCCGACAGTGGAGAGGAGGCCGACGGCAGCGGAGAGGAGGACGCGCTGGAGCACTCGGCGGACGTGGGGCGGAGAGGACGGCGGAGAGGAGGCCGGCAGTGGAGAGGACGGCGGGGAGGACGCGCCGGGGCGGAGATCCGGCCGGCAGTGGAGAGGACGGCGGGGGAGATGGGGGCCGGGGGGGAGATGCGCGGGGTGGCGGGGGAGATGGGGAAGGGGGGCGCAGGCGGCGGGGGAGATGGGGGCCGGGGGGAGATGCGCGGGGCGGCGGGGAGATGGGGGCCGGGGGGAGATGCGCGGGCGGCGGGGGAGATGGGGAAGGGGCGCGGGCGGCGGGGAGATGGGGGCCGGGGGGAGATGCGCAGGCGGCGGGGGAGATGGGGAAGGGGGCGCGGGCGGCGGGGAGATGGGGGCTGGGGGGAGATGCGCGGGCGGCGGGGGAGATGGGGAAGGGGGCGCGGGCGACGAGGGAGATGGGGAAGGGGGCGCGGGCGGCGGGGAAGACGGCGAAGGGGGCGTAGGCGCGCGCGCAGGAGAAGTGGGTTGGCGTGGTTCGCTCGTTTTGGGCGGATCGTTCCAACCCACTTTTCAGGAGAATCTTTTCTTTTGGGTCCAACCCACCCCACCAAATCCTACAACCAAACACTACAAAAAAAGGGTTGGCCCCCTCCCATCCCGGGATATCCCCTGAACCAAACACTACCTTAAGCTTCTCAGTTTGGGAAGTGACCAAATATGAGAGGAACAGCCCCTTCATGCAGCCTGCCACTTAACATGAGCTTCTCCAGACATGGTAACGGTTTCAAGTCTACCAGATCAAGAACATTTCTGTCACGGTCTGCCGCGAGCACAGCCAAGGAATTCAAAGCTACCATCTTGCTGATTGAAGTCCACAGATATGTGTTGTAGGATTCTAGCACCTTCATGATGCCAAGGCTTCTCACCCTTGTCAAGCATCCAAGATTTTTAACTATCCAGCAGTTGGCTTCTATGCTTCTCAGAGTCTGCAGATGTTCCAGGCAACTTATTTTATCACTTGCTGACTTTCCAAACCGTCCAACATCTATAAGTAGGTGCTGAAGCTTGGTTAACATTGTCATGGAGCTTGGTAGCTCCAGTACAGAACCATTCAGATATAATGTTTGGAGATTGCTAAGCTTCCCAATAAATCTCGGTATCGCCTTTAGTTTTGTATATCCCAAGTCTAGGAAGTGCAAGTTAAACAAATCAGACACAGCATCAGGCACTTTCTGAATATTGCAGTGTCTCAGGCACAACACCCTTAGCAATCTAAAGCCTGGATAATAGTCTCCGAACCAAGACGATGACACTTCTTCCACAAACATGAGAACAGACCTAAGCCGCGCTGAACTTTTTGATGCTTGCGTTAAATTACCATCCTTCTGTACGGAAACACGACGAGATCCATCAGAAATGCCACCTGAGTTAGGGCAGTCCCATGTACTAGCAAACATTTCCTTCTTGATATGTTTAGAGATATTTCTCTCACAAGGTCATGCATCTGGAACCTCTTTGGCCTTCCATATTCATTCCTTTCAACAACTTGAATCAATGAACGATTAGCAAGTTCCTTCAGGTAACATGCAGCCACATCTGCCAGTGACGTCTCAGGTCCTCTATCCTCAACAAATCCTTCAGCTATCCACAGCCTGATTAATCGTTTTCTTTCTATTTGATAATCTTCAGGGAACATGCCACAGTAAAGAAAGCAACTCTTCAAGTAACTAGGGAGATCATTGTAACTGAGATTCAGAACACTAGCAACCCAGCTCAGCTCTGGATTGTTACTGAACTGCCCACCTAAGTTGGCTATAGAACAACTCCCACTCGTGCTCGTCCATTTCTTTGTAGGATAAAAGACTCCCTATAGCAACAAGAGCCAGTGGCAAACCCTGGCACTTCTCCACAATTCTTTCAGCACATGTCTTGAGATTGAGGGGGCAACTTATGTCTTCTAATCTTGAGAAAGCCTTTCGACAGAAAAGAGCCATGCTTCCTCCTTCGGTAGAAGTCTAAGCTTCATTTCACGGCCCACGTCTGCTAGGGATGCCACAGTTTCGATCCGAGTTGTGATAACTATTCGGCTCCCGTTGTTGTTGGTTACAAATGCATTATCTAGCAAAGGCCAAGCATCCCTACTCCATAAATCATCCAATACAATTAAGTACCTCCTGCCCTGTAGAAATCTCTGAAGTTGTTCCACTAGATTCACGCAATCCATAGTATCAAGCCCGTCTGGAATATGCACAGTTTTTGTCATAAGCTGCACTAGGATTCTTTTGAGGAGATCTTTGACACGGTAACTTTGAGAGACCGAGATCCATGCACGGCAGATAAACATTCTTTTAATTTCTTCCTTCTTGTAGATGCTACTAGCTAGAGTTGTCTTACCCAACCCTCCCATTCCACATATCGAGATTATACTACGATCTTTTTTTGCATCGGATAACCATTCTGTTAACTGCTTCACCTCTTCAGCATTCCCTACAAAATCATCATCATCATTCAGGTAAGAATATTCAGATAGATGTTGGTGACTAATAGAATAGCTCGATGTATTATTATCTCTTCCACTGCTTGCAATTGAGACATCAAATCTATTTTTTGTTTCTGTAATCTTTTGAAGACGATCCTCCACTAATTTAGCCTGAGCTGCAAGCTTCCGCCATTTTTTAACTTCTGTTGCTTGGTTCAATACTTTCTTTAGGAAATTGTTTGCCCCGCCCCCTTCCATTTGTCCAACATGATAAATGTACTCATCAACAATGTCCTCAGCTTCATGGGCCGCTTGTCTTACTTGTTCCATCCAGGCCTCCAATACCTTATCATTGGACCTGTGAACATTTATTTGACTTACGAATGCTTGCATCATTGAGAAATCACTTTGGAGTAGCCTCATTCTATTGGTAACTTCTAGCAGGTCAGGTGCTTGCTTCTTGAAGTTAGAAGCAAGTATTTTTAATCCCTCTTCTCCAAGAGCTGAGGTAATCTTTTGAAGAACCACAATGATTAAAGCTTCTGCCATATTCACCTCTTGATTTTCAGACTCGTTGCTGGAATTGTTCCTACCGATACAACATTAACAAGATACCTTTTTGTGGTTTAATCCTGCAAGTAGAGAAAGCCAAATTTACAAGAGCAGATGTTTAAGAAAAGGAAAATTACATAGCTGGAGACTATGGAATTACCAGCACCACTATTCTTCAGTCAAAATTCATAGCTTGAGCCATGAGCTACATTAAATCTTTGCAATATGGTGTCAAAAGTAGATCAGTTACGAAGTGGTTCCACAATCTAATTCAGTAGCCCCGATTGAAAGAGTCATTCATAGAATCAGTTTTTTCAGATTACTAACCGGAAACTGACGATTAGGAGACTACTTATTGCACATTTCTTTGCATACAAATATATTTTGGTTCATACTAGCAATTGCAGTACTCATTCACGAGATGCACATGGGATCGGCTCCTCATAGTGAGCAACACAAAATCATTGCAACAAAAGCTTTGCATCCCTGGGTCGCTTGCCAATTGCCACTAATTATTGGGATTTTTCAGTGTTCTTGTCCTAAGTAAAAACCCAAGTGATTCAGGCAAATGTTTACACAATATTAAATTGACTCAACCAAATCCATAAAAATATCACTGTTAATATATAATCCAGCAACCAACAAACCTGCATCAACGAAGGTCCATATTCTCTAGATTAATTGTCCCTATGCACCTTCAGCAGTAATATGCATTGTCAATCTGGAAGATTTACCCCCATACATAGGACTAAAACTCTGATTTGTTGCATCAACAGCCATTTTTCAGTATTTTAACACAGTCCGTATCCACACTATTAATTTGTTGATCAAACGAAATGACTGATAAGGTAGTACGTTGAACAGCGCAAGAAAATTGACAATATGAACTCAACAATCACTCCTGAGTGAATACTGTCTTATGTCTCTCACAATTTCTGCAAATTGTTGAATATTTTTGCCATATTCTTTTACTCCCTCAAATCCCCCCAAATCAGTTCCAGAGGCAAACAAGACATTCGTTCTCCAAGAACAAGAATCAGTAGCGCCATAGATAAGGATGAACCTCTCTCAAGGGGCAAAGACGATAAACAAGAGGATCTCCAGCGATGCTCTGAATCTAATTCCTCACCCTTCAAGATCTACTATGTGTAAACCAAGAAAAAGAAATCCATCCATCTTGCCACCTGTCACTCATTAGCCAATATTATCCCATTAACAAGCAATTAACATGAACTATTTTTTTTTCCAACGACATGTACACCCACAAAATTTTACCCATATTACTCAAATAATGGGGAGGGGAAATGTACAAGAACTGCTTAATAACAAGCAAGAAAGATAAGGAATGCAGCGATGGAGACAGAACGATCATACCTCATACTGCAGTTTGCATATACTCCCCGCCCCGGTATTAAAGATGGGGGGTTCCGGCGCTCGCACCCCCTCCACGTCGCCTCCTGCGCGCGGCGGCCGACGGGTGTCCCCCGGTTTTTGGTACGGCCGGGAGGTAAATCCCTTCACTTTTTTTCGAAATTACGTAAAGGTCCTTTTTCCTCGCGAAAAGGTCCCTGCATCCAGTTTTTTTAAAACAATTTTTGGATGGCGACCCGCGGGTTTCCACAATTACGTACAGGTCCTTATTTACTTACGTACAGGTCCTTGCAGGTCCTCGGTTTTTACGGAAAAGTCCTTTTATTTTTCCGAATATTACGCACGTGTCCTCGATTTTTTTTCAAAGCTCCCTGCGAATTGTCGTCTCTTTTGCTTCGGTCCACACGGTGGCTGGCGTGGCGTGGCGCCACGCCTACGTGGCTAGTTGTTTGTACTTTCTGGTGATAATGGAGGGACATGGAGCCGTAGCAGCGGCGGCGGCCATGGACGAGCTCGGAAAGTTGCGATCTCACCGGAACCATCAGCTCGGACCCATTGGGAGTTGGGGAGCGATGGTCCCAGGCGGAGGTGGCTGTAGCCGTCAGCTCTGACTTCGGCAAGTGGAAGTTTTGGACTGTCGTTTATAGGTCAGATTTTTTAACTTAAAAGTTAACTATACCAGCTAAAATCATATGTAACATACTGCATTTTACAAACAGCTAGAATTTAAATATTTAAACCATAAACCATCAGTCCAAAAAAACACACCTATAATTTATGCCTTAAATTTTTAAATTCTGACTATTTATAAGAGGTAGTATATAGAAGAAAAATAATTACATGAGATTTTGGTCGCCAAGCTCGTGCGGTATCTCCTCCATCGAGCCCCTTTGACCCAGTAAGCCTCCAATGCCTCGCTCTTCTAAAGGCTCGCACAACTCGTTGAAGAATTCTGTCTTTGGCAAGTTCATCCAGGCAGAGGAAGTTGTTGCCTTGCTTTGTGTGAAGTTCCAGATTCCTTGGGACGGAATTCAGGTGGAGTTGCTCCCATTTGGGGGCTGATTAAGGTGCGGTGGAGAATCCTTGAACTGCACCTCCTGTTGCCCTCCTGTCGCCCAACAGTTAAGCGACTAGAGCCCAATACATTTTATATTTTTTATTCGGATATGAAATTGAGCAACGTCTGTTGATGTTATTGTTAGAGTATAAAGTAGTGCTATATGATAGGAATATTTTAAGTAGTCTGTTGTATGTAACATGACAAAGAAGTTAGCGTTTGTGGTCTTTATTTGTAAATAAATATAGTAGAGTTTGTTTATCAATTTCGTTGTCACGGTTCGAAAGTCTTAGATAACAAATGTAACGCATACAAATTTTGTTGTAGAGTACGAATATGCCAGAAGTTATAAGAGTGATGAAATATTTGAACCAACGATAAATTGGGAGACAAGTAACATGTAATATATATTGGAGTCCTTGAATCGACACGCATACGATGTGGTTACATGATATAGTGCTTTCAGTAATTGCTTAAACATCAATACTACTATGGTACATTGTTACAGAAGCATGCGACTAATACGAGAATACATGTATGTGAATAAAGCAACAATACAGCCAGTAGGGGTTTGTACGGAATGCCTCGAACTGCTACGTTGATTGCGGCCATTACCCTTTCTTGCGAGGTTGGCGTTGTACTCCTCGCCCGTCGCCCTCACCTTGGCCGCCAGTTTGCGCTTTCTCTCGCCCTCCTCCTCGCAAACCTCGTGCTCCCGACACTTGCATGTCTCGAGATGAGTCTGCGTCTCTCGCTGGATACGGTCACTGCGCTCTTCGTCGTGGCGGCACTCCTCCATTCTCTCGCGGTGGGTCTTTGCGTACCACTCCTTGCAGTCAAGACGCCACTGGTCGTGCGAGTGAATCGGTCAATTGATCCAACTACGGTAGGCACATAGCAGTCTGGAGACTACGGGTAGACGGGAGAGGGTGTTAGTGCGCACTTGCGGAGAGAAATGTTATGGGAATAAGCTGTAGCGGTTCCTTACTGGCTACCGGTAGCAGCTCGTGTCCCAACGGCGATCGGGATACTCCCATGCGTAGTTTGCGCAACCCCACTAGCGCATGCTGAGGCTGAGCCGCTACTTAGACTTGAAGAACTTGCATCTATCCCTGACTCCCTGCACCAACAGAGGGGCGGCATCTCCCCCTCGGGCGGTTCTTGTGGCGAGTACTCGAATGGAATATTGAGGTAGGGGTTGCAGCTATGGGGGTGTCATTGTGGGGGGATGTCTTTCTGACATGCTCCCATTGTTCGTCGCGGGCTGCAACAACCCTTACGAGCCTGCGGATCTCATCCCACTGGTTCTTCATTTGAGCGAGGAATTGTTGTTCTCGCGATGCAGGAGTACCCCATTGGGGTAGTGCTTAAGTAATGATGCGGATCGATGAACGCGGTTGGAGCATAATTCGGTTTAAACAAATGCGATGCAGCGGGGGCAGTGAGGAACCGTACTATAGCCTTGTGTCGCATCGCTATGCAAAGTTGCGTTGTTAGGTCAAGCTCGACCTGAGTTCAAGCAAAAAGTTAGTGAGGCCGTAGGACGGAAAGGAGAGCGCAGTGCTCCCAACGGGAATGGTGTCGTACACATACCCAGAACTACAAGAGCCACTGCAAGGGTGGGCCATGCGTCAATGCCTCTGGGAAGATGTAGTACCCCTGCACGGCCGTAGGCGGAAGGACTCCGTGAAACCTGACCAGCAGGTAGGCCTCCTACAGGAAGGCAATACCTCTCGCGATAGGGAGGTTGAACAATAGGGAGACATTTTGCAAAGTAGGGGCCATCTCCCCGAATGGAAAGTGAAAAGTGTGAGTCTCCTACTGCCACCGGTCCACGAGAGCTATCAACAGGGAGTGATCGAATGAGAAGCGTTGCGACCGCTCTGGCCAAACCTGGACGTCTCCGTCGTTACCGACCATAGGTAGTGCCGACTCGTCCTCGTCTATGGCCTGCACCATCCGGGTGAGACATAGTAGACCAGCAGTGCTGAGCTTGTGAAGTAAAAAAAAGGTTAGCATGAAAGTTAGGTATGATGAGAAGATAGTGCCGCCAAGATGCAAACCTATGTGTCCAGTGTGGGTCTAGCCTCTAAGCCACCTGAGATGTCTGCGTGTGGATTACCCCCCAAGTCAGTCGCGTCTCCCGTTCTTGCAGGATGCGGGACACGACGCGACACGCGATATAGTCGGTCAATGCACTCATCCAGGAGGCCGAAAGGTCGGATCCGCGAGGGTCATGAGCCATACCTGTAAAAGAACTTCAAGGTACTGAAATCTCTTCCACACAGCCGTGCGCATCAATCTTCTCAACTCCCATCTAATCTACGTGGGAGCTGGGCTCTAAAGCCCTTATATGATGATGCTGCACACCTAAGGGTCTAAGGAGAAGCGCAGGTGAGCCAATACATCACATCTGTGATTCGTGCATTCTCGTCATCCGGGTATATCAAAGTGGCTTGCGAAAAACTGCTCAAGTCAACACTGTACGGACTTTCATGAACGGTGCCAACACTGTAATGCACTTTCAATATAGTGGGTACCGGTATGACTGATGTCTACCTGTAAATATTTTTAATATTGTAACTAGTTAAATTGCATCGCATATTATGTAAGTACTGCTGTAATGTAATTTAGAAATACAAAAAAATATCACAGATGGTTATTTACTCATAATTTTCTGTGATAATTGACTATTACAGACGGATTGTAGTTGAAACCGTTTGTAATACAACGGATATCATAGACGGTTTCTAATACAAACCGCCATCTGTAATAGTACGTATCACAGAAGGTTCGAAAACCGTCGGTGATAAACTCACATCATTATTGACCTATAAAATTAGACGGTTCATATAACTATCTACGACGATTGTTTTTGAATCGTTTATGATGATCTTTTCTGTAGTAGTTTCTACAGATACACCTTGACTTTAGACTACCAAACAAAACGTTCGAGGCTACGTATGAAGCATCATCACCGGCCATGCATGGTGCCATGCAGCTAGGGCAACTCCTCCCTTGCATCGGATCGTCGTCGTTACCAGCGTACCGGAGGTTCCGCTGTTAGAAAAGCTATTCTCCTTGTAAATGTTTCTTGTATCTAGAGCATCCCGGTTGATTAGAGATAGCTAGCTACAATTGTATCTCCTTCCGTTTGAGAGTCCTGATTATCCGGGATTTCCTCTAGGTTGTTGTACTTGCCACGGTTGCCGGCTATTGGTACCTATATCAATGCAATTGCGGACCAGACGAAGGTACCGCTTCCAGCACCTCTGATTCTTTCTCATATGGTATCAGAGCCATCAAAACTCATCTAGGGTTTGCGCCATGGCTAGCTCCTCCAAGATTTCGATCGGCAATCCTTTTGTCGGCGTGACCGTCTCGAAGAAGCTAGGCAAAGGAAACCATGCGATCTGGAAGGCCCAGGTCCTTGCGGTGATCAGAGGAGCAAGATTAGAAGACTACCTCACCGGGGCTGCAAAGGCGCCAGATGCAACCATCACCATCAAGAAAGACAACAAGGAAGCAGAGGTCAAAAACCCAGAGTTTGAAGAATGGGTAGCCACCGATCAACATGTGCTTGGTTACCTCCTCTCCACCATGGGCAGAGATGTCCTTGCCCAAGTAGCGACGTGCAAAACGTCAACTGCTATCTGGAGCATCGTTGAAGGTATGTTCTTCTCGGTGTCAAAAGCTAGATCAATTAATACAAGAATCGCACTGGCTACAACAAAAAAGGGCGATCTTAGTATCACTGAGTATATCAGCAAGATGCGTGCACTTGCTGATGGGATGGTGTCGTCGGGCAAACCGCTCGATGAAGAAGACTTGATCTCATACATGTTTGCTGGATTGGATGAAGACTATGAACCAATTGTTTCCTCTCTTGTGTCGAGAGTGGAACCAGTCACCGTGGGGGAAGTTTACTCCCAGCTGCTTCACTTTGAGAATCGCTGGTCTCTTCGACAAGCCGGAGGGCAAGTTTCAGCAAATCTGGTGAATCGAGGCCGCGGACGTGGTTTTTCTTCAGGCCATGGTCGCGGCGGCTATCAGCGCGGCCGTGGCAATCGCGACAAGGGACGAGGCAACAACTCAGTACAGCGATCTGGAAACAATCAAGGCAGCGTCAACACTGACAATCGGCCAAAGTGCCAACTTTTTCACAAGAAGGGACACACGGTAATGGACTGCTGGCATAGATTTGATGAAAATTTTGTGCCCGATGATAAGTATGCAGGAGCTGCTGTTACTTCATATGGGGTTGACTCGAACTGGTACATGGACACGGGGGGCGACTGATCATGTGACAGGAGAGTTGGAGAAGCTGACTGTGCGTGACAAATACAAAGGAGATGATCAAGTTCACACGGCAAACGGTGCAGGTATGGCAATTAGTCACATTGGTCATTCGGTTGTTAACACCCCATATCGTAATCTTCATTTCAACAATGTGCTATATGTCCCTCAAGCTAGCAAAAATCTTGTTTCTGCACATCGTTTTATAACCGATAACTCGGCCTATCTTGAGCTATATCCTAAACACTTCTTTGTTAAAGATCAGGCCACGAAGGTGACACTTCTTAGAGGCCAATGCCGTGGTGGTCTCTATCCCCTTCCTCCTGCAGCCGCTCAAGTCAAGCAATCCAAAGAAGTCAATGTTGCCGTGAAGCCAACCCTTGAGCAATGGCATAACCGGCTAGGTCATCCTTCATTTGTCATAGTTGAAAAAGTTATCAATAAGCATAGTTTACCTTGTTTAGCCGAGTCCAATAAGATGACGGTTTGTGATGCTTGTCAACAAGCAAAAAGTCATCAATTGCCTTTTGCTAGATCTCTTAGTAAGTTTAATCATCCTCTAGAGCTTGTTTACTCAGATGTTTGGGGTCCTGCACCTGTCTCTGTCGGAAGGAATAAATACTATGTTAGTTTTATTGATGCTTATAGCAAATTCACATGGATTTACCTTCTCAAGTTTAAATCTGAGGTATTTCAAAGATTCCAAGAGTTTCAAAACCTTGTTGAAAGAATGTTCAATCGCAAGATCATAACGGTGCAAACTGATTGGGGAGGAGAATATCAAAAACTTCACACCTTCTTTAACAAGATTGGTATTACTCATCATGTGTCGTGTCCTCATACTCATCAAAAAATGGGTCGGCCGAGCGAAAACATCGTCATATAGTTGAAGTTGGTCTCTCACTCCTTGCTCATGCATCCCTGCCTATCAAATTTTGGGATGAAGCCTTTGTTTCTGCAGTATACTTGATTAATCGCACACCTAGCAAATTGCTTCAATATAAGTCTCCTCTTAAATGCTTGTTTGATCAAGTTCCTGATTATAACAATCTTAGAGTTTTTGGGTGTGCATGCTCGCCTAATCTTCGTCCTTACAATTCCCACAAAATGCAATTCCGTTCAAAACGATGCACCTTCTTAGGATATAGTCCTTTACATAAGGGTTTCAAGTGTTTGGATGCCTCAACTGGTCGAATCTATATTTCAAGGGATGTAGTGTTTGATGAAAGCATTTTCCCTTTTTCTCAATTACATCCTAATGCCGGTGCAAGAATTCGTTCTGAAATAAATCTGCTTTCGACTCATCTTCTTAATCCTGGGGGTGTTCAATCTAATGATCTTGTGATTAATCATGCCACAGAGATTACTAATAATTTGGATGCAGTAGTTACCAGCGCTAGCGAAGATACAAGCTCAACCGATGACATGCCTACTGAGGCCGACAATGGGGGAAGTCTGGGAGACAATTCGTCCTCAACAGTACCGGATCAACCATCGGTTACAGAGGGGAGCCAATCCAGTGCGTCGCCTGTAGCTCTGTCTTCAGACGAAGTCTCGACATCACCTTCTGTGCTGGATTCAGCAACAGCCATACTGCCACAACGTCCGGTCACTCAGCTACAAAGAGGTATTAGAAAAGAGAAAATTCATACTGATGGCACTGTTAAATATGGCTTTCTTGCTTCAACTGGTGAACCTAGAAGTCTAGCTGAGGCCTTGCATTATAAAAATTGGAAAAATGCCATGGATGCCGAACATCTAGCCTTGATGAAAAATAAGACATGGCATTTAGTTCCTCCTCAACATGGTAGAAATATTATAGATTGTAAATGGGTCTATAAAATCAAGAGAAAACAAGATGGTAGTCTTGATAGATACAAGGCCAGGCTAGTTGCAAAGGGATTCAAACAAAGATATGGCATAGATTATGAAGATGCTTTTAGCCCTGTTGTTAAATCAGCTACAATTAGAGTTGTGCTTTCTATTGCTATATCTAGAGGATGGACATTACGTCAATTAGATGTACAAAATGCTTTTCTCCATGGATTCTTAGAAGAAGAAGTATATATGCGACAGCCACCTGGTTTTGAAGACACAGATCATCCAGAGTATGTATGTAAACTTGACAAGGCCTTATATGGACTGAAACAAGCTCCTAGGGCATGGTATTCCAGGCTGAGTCAAAAGCTTTGTCAACTTGGTTTTAAAGGATCAAAAGCAGACACTTCCTTGTTCTTCTACAACAAAAATAGTGTGATTATATTCCTTCTTATTTATGTGGATGACATAATTGTTGTAAGTTCAGAACAGGAAGCAGTACCAACTTTATTGAGAAACTTACAAAAAGAGTTTGCACTCAAGGATCTGGGAGATCTACACTATTTCCTTGGAATTGAGGTAAATAAGACGTCTAATGGTATTATATTGACTCAAGAAAAATATGCTAATGATCTGTTGAAGAGAGTTGGAATGATAGATTGTAAAGCAATCAATACACCATTGTCTACCAGTGAGAAATTGACTGTACATGAAGGTGATCCACTAGGACCCAGTGATGCATCAAATTACAGAAGTGTTGTTGGATCATTGCAATATCTTACTTTAACTAGACCTAACATAGCTTTTTCAGTAAATAAAGTTTGTCAGTTCTTACATGCGCCAACTACGGTACATTGGGGAGCAGTAAAAAGAATACTCAGATACATCAAGCAATGCACTCGGCTTGGGCTCAAAATCAGCAAGTCAAAATCAATGCAAGTCAGTGGTTACTCAGATGCTGATTGGGCAGGTAGCTTAGATGACAGGAGGTCTACAGGAGGGTTTGCAATATTTCTAGGAGATAACTTGGTATCTTGGAATGCTAGAAAACAAGCTACAGTGTCAAGATCTAGCACAGAATCGGAGTACAAGGCATTAGCAAATGCCACAGCCGAAATTATGTGGATACAAACATTGTTAGCAGAACTTCAAATTCCAAGCCCCCTGCAGCAAAGCTATGGTGTGATAACCTTGGTGCTAAATACTTATCATCTAATCCTGTTTTCCATGCTAGGACAAAGCACATTGAAGTTGATTATCATTTTGTACGTGAAAGGGTGCAAAGAAAACTACTAGAAGTTGATTTTGTTCCTACAGGAGATCAAGTAGCCGATAGCTTCACCAAGGCTTTACCTGTTCGACAGCTAGAGAATTTCAAGTTCAATCTCAACTTGGGAAGTTTAGATTGAGGGGGAGTGTTAGAAAAGCTATTCCCCTTGTAAATGTTTCTTGTATCTAGAGCATCCCGGTTGATTAGAGATAGCTAGCTACAATTGTATCTCCTTCCGTTTGAGAGTCCTGATTATCCAGGATTTCCTTTAGGTTGTTGTACTTGCCACGGTTGCCGGCTATTGGTACCTATATCAATGCAATCGCGGACCAGACGAAGGTACCGCTTCCAGCACCTCTGATTCTTTCTCATGCAACCAGTGAGGCGTCGAGGAGGAGCCCTCGAGGGTGCCGCGGGCACGCCGACGGCTGTGACGGTGCGTGGAGGTGCCGCCTTCGGCGCCGCCGCCGCTGCTCACAGAGGATTACCCGGGTGGCCGGGCGCCCTCGCTGGCAAGACGCGGTGCTTGTAAGCCTCGCCGGGGGCGCCGTGCGCGAGCTCGTGCTCCCGGAGGCCTGCGTCCAGCGGTGCGTCAGCTCGACGGGCGGCTGGCTCGTGACGCTCGGCGCCGGCGTAGCCGGCGACGATATGCGCGTGCTGCACCCATTCACGCGCTCGTAGTTCGCGCTCCTGC
The DNA here is from genome assembly GCA_017311315.1 of Dendrocalamus latiflorus. Lineage (NCBI taxonomy): Eukaryota > Viridiplantae > Streptophyta > Magnoliopsida > Poales > Poaceae > Dendrocalamus > Dendrocalamus latiflorus. Next base: position 14,248,779 of record CM029671.1, read on the forward strand.
CAAGGTCGTCGCTGCAGGAGACCCTCATCGCGGTGGTGGGCGGCGACAGGGAGAAAGCGGCGGGGCTGGCCAGCGACGGCGGGGACTGCCGGATTGGTGAGAGGGGTTCGACTGGTGGCGCGAGGTGGACGAGCAGCTCGTCAGAGACAGAGGGAGCTACCAGGGGCTTATCAGGGAGGTGACGTTGTCGTGCACCCCCTCGGAGTCGGCCGACGGCGGCGCCAAGCCGGGGTGCGTTGCCCTCGCCATTTATAGCTACGGCCGGAGGCTGGTGTTCGCGCGGCCCGTGGGCGCATCGTGGGCGGCGCTACGCGAACCGCGCGGACGACACATGGTTCGACCACGTTGTCCGGAGCGATGACGCTGTCCTCCGGTGCAACATCCCCCTAGCCGACAGTGCGCTGGAGGACCAGATCACGGTGGTTGCCCCCGCGTCGTCGGGGGACAACTCCATGCACGTGGACTACCGGTATCTGGTGGGATGCTCCGGCGAGCTAGTGCAACTACTCAGGGAGCGGGAGCTTGTGCCGAAGGAGAAACCGGACCGGATAACCGTGCGCCGACGGGCCGTGATGGGGGGGGGGGGGGGGGGGGTTGTGGGTGGCATACAAGCTCGACGCTGCCCGGCACGCCTGGAACAGCGAGACGGACATGAGGTACTACGTCGTGTTCCTAGGGCTGGGCACGGCCACGGTCGTGAAGGCGAGCCGGCGTGCCAGCTGCGACAAGAACTGCATTTACTTCACCGACGACGAGGAGGTGTCATGCCATTTGGCAGCCACGAAGGGCGGCCGTGGCGGTGGCGCCGACACTGGCGCGCGTCTACAAGCTCGACGAGGAGGCACCCCGTGAGTTCGCCGGCATCGACTCCCGCTCGCCGTTCTCACGGCCTATATGATGGGTCGTGTCTTGTTGCTAGCAAGCAAGCACTTATCAGATCGACGATTTTTTAAAAATAATGGTCACCTCTTTTTTCCACATCACTGGTGTGTTCATCCATCTGTATTAAAAATGATTCATGCTTAGAAATTGTTGAAGGGTGCTCGATTTTGGCGGTGTGGTAACATGATCAGAGTTCGGTGTAGCTCACCTTTATCTCACTTCAAAGGGAATCATCATTGTACTGCAATCTACAACGATGTTCAACTAGTACCACGCTTATCCCCACAAGGGAAGCACTGGCAGAACCTCACGATATGCAGTACAGGATTTGTGCTTTCGGTAACAGAAGACAACCTAGGCTCTATTTGACATTGCCGTGACTTCTCAAAATCACTTATTTTTATTTTTGGATTTAACAATTAGTTGAAAGCATCTTTTTCGGAGCTGTAACAAAAAAATCTTACTAGAGTTAATAAATATTCCCCTAACTGGATTCCACAGCACAGCAACCACAAACTGACCCTTAATTCACCTAATTTTCCAACTTCATTACCAATCTTCAAACACATTTTGGAGTCATACATGCAAATTATGCAACTAATTAATGCAAATGTGAATGGCGGGTTTCCAGTTGGAACTACCAGAGATGCCTGAATTACAGATCTCTTTGAGAAAAAAAATAAGTACACATGACGAAACAAGATTTGACGAGAACGAACATAACGACTGGCCAGGCGCAGCTGCATCGAAGTATTATTTCTGAATCATACGGGAGTCCTAATGCCCACAGGTGAGCTTGATCGCCCGATGCTACCATACTACTCGTACTATGACACTAATATGCAAATCCTATTGTCTCCTAATACAACAATCTCAGGTTGCAAGTTATGTACATGTGCCTGACATTAGGGAGGGACTCCAGTCACAAACCGCGATGACAAATAACATTACAGACCTCAAACTTGAGAAGGCTTTGTACATCCATGTAATATTAATCTGGGCCGTCACCGTCTCCGTCTTTTTGACTCCACCTGCTGAAGAAATCAGTGTAAATGGATTATAAGTCATCTGTGGAATGATTAGCACTTGCAACACGCTGTAGTCGCTGAATAGTTTTTTTAAACTTTCAGAACATAAGCTGAGTTTTCCGATTAAAAAGAAAATGATAATGCATTCAACTCGGAAGGAGTTTAATTTCCTGTTGGATTTGATTATGCATGATCCAGCATAGGAGTAAAATTATAAAAGCTAAGCTAGTTCAGTACCCTGAAAAAGAGTATCGGCAATCACCAGAGTAGTCAACACAAAGGCTGCGAAAACAGACCAAAGCTCTTACTACAATACGAATGTAGTGTTATTGCTTCCTAATTGGTACTTTCAGTCATTAAGTTCTGGATTTGGTTTTGACTGCAGAAGCAGCAGAACAGGACAGCCCTCTCCTGCTATAATTAGTGGCGATGCGTTATTATTATTGTAAAATGCAAATTATGTGTAATTCCCTCAATATAAACTAAAATTGTGTTATCATCACATTATTCATATTTGTCATAATAACAAAACAAACAGACATCACTGATACACATCACATCATTGTTTACCCTTTCTTCTGATTGCGCGGTAGCTTCATGAGAATTCTCAGCCATCTTTCCATTTTCAGCGGTACAGCTCTGACAGAAAAAATGCTCAAGTTTCTTTGCTTCTTTGATAGTCATTCCAATGCAAGAAGGGTGAAACCTGTAAAACAAATACAAGCAGTTATATTAACTCAAAAAGGATTTCCATACATTGCTGGAGACAGTTCATTCAATAATAAAGAGAGGTAGGAATGGACAAGACAGTTTTCAAGTTTTATTTCATACACTTCGTACCGAAAATGTATATATGAAATGTAGAGCAATATTACTCTACTCAAAAGCAAATTGATTCAACTATCCAACACCTAAATCAGACATTTGATGGCGGATTATATCATTATATGAGCCATTAATTTAACAGTGCATTTGCATGCTGTTATGGACTCTTTTGGGGGAAAGTATTATATTTGGCAAAGTTCTACTCCTGGCCGAAATAATTATTCAGACAGGTACTAGACCTAGCCGTATCGGATTCAGTTCAGTTAGTTTCCTTTTTTTGTTTGCCAGGTTATTTAGATAGTTTTGGTTAAAAGTATTAGAGTCATTTCCTGTTGTTCTAAGGTTTCTATGTATTCACTATATATTGTCCTTTAGGACTGTGCAATACAACAAGCTATTCATCCACTCCAGACTTGTAACATGGTATCAAAGCTTTTGATTTTCTAGCCTCCAAATCCTAGCACCGCCGCTTGTCTTCCGCTGCACTGCCCCCAAAAGGAGCGTCTCCACTCCCGGGGGCGGCCATCTCCTCACCGCCCTGGCGAGGACGGCGCCCTCCTCGCCACCGCATCGCTCTGTGCTCGCGCCCGACACCGCCTTCGCCCGCACCCGCTCGAGCCCAAGACCGCGTCGTGCTCGCCCGTGTCGATGCCTACGCCCGCCCGAGCCGGCACCTCTGTGCCGTGGCCACTCAAACGAGCGTCACCGCCACTGCCACCAGAGCCGCCGAATCCGAGATCCCCACGGCTGATCCAGCCGTCTTCGTGCCATCTTCCGACCGCCTCCGGCTCTCCCCCGGCCGACTTGTGCCTGCCTGCTCCCTACCTCAGATCTGGCCGCCGCCTTGTATCCAGCCTGAGCCACCGGATCCGGCCGCCTCCACCGCCTCCCTCGACACGCCAGGCTACCGCCACCCCCGATGCGCCAAGCCGCCGCCACCCCAGATCCAGCCGTCCGCACCATCGCCTCCTCCCGGCCACGCCCTCCCGCTGCTCTCTCAACCAGTGTCGGTTCCCGGGGCGCCTGTGCCTGGCCGCCGACCCTAGGCCTCCTAGCGCTATCTGCTCCTCTGCTCTCGCTCACCTCCGCATCACCACGGCGCCATGCTCCCCCTCCGGCTGCAGCTGCTGCTCCCCACCCAACACCATCACTCGCTAGATATATGCGAGGAAGGATCAACGAGGAAGAGAAGCAAATGGGGTGGGGATTCTTGATCTCTTCTCCTCTCCAAGAATGAAGCGGCGCATGTTGTTGTTTGGTGTGGTGCGGCTGTGTGGTTGGTTGGGTTGGAGTTGCTGCAAATCGCTGCATGTTGTTTGGCCACAAGTGGTCGTGCTACTGCTGCCAGTTCAGCTGCTAGTATTTTCTTGAGTCTTCTGTTGCATCCATCCAAGTTCGTAGCACCTATTTTTCAGTTTGGTCGACCTCCTCAGCTGCCGCGGCGAGGTTAGACTCATCTTCTCCCGTGCGCTCTCAACCTGCGCTCTCTGGCTGCACCCGCCGCCGTATCCGTCTTCATCGCCGCCTCTTCACCGATCGGACCTGCTTGGTCGTCTCCGCCACGAGCGCCATCATGCAGCCGCCGTTGCTCTATCATGCAACAGGGCCGCTGCCAGTCTCTTCCACAGCTGGATCTGTCGCTTCTTTGGTGGCCGCAATGTCATCTCCAGCCGCCTCTTCCGTTGGCCGCTGTCCTCCCTTGCACGCCAAAAGAAGCCGCTGACGTCCTCTTCTTGGGCCACCGCCACCAGCATGGTGGTCCTCGTCCGCACCCGGCTCTCCTCGCTCGACGACGTCACCGTCACCTCCTCCTTGGCCTCCTCTGGCACCTCCCCATCCCGCTCGCTTTCGCCGCCTGGATCCTCGTCGCCTCTTCTAGATTTGGCGGATCCGACTGTCTCCGGCTCATCTCTTGGGGGAACCACACACAAGCCTGTGTCGCCGCCAAGCTGCCGCCGAGCCCTCCCCTCCCAAATCCAGGCGCCACCATCGCCCCACCAAATCCGAGCGCCTCCGCGCCGAATCCGGCCGAGCTCACCCGCACCGCCGCTACCCCAGCCAGCGTCAGCTCCCCTTCAGCTACTGCCAGCGTGCTCACCACCACCGGATCCCGCCACTGTGCACTGCCTCCCGTGGCCGCTTGCTCATATCCGGGCTCCTTGTTGCCGGCGTTGGCGACGGCGCCTCTGAGTACGATCCGCCACGCCTCCTGCTGCTGCTCTGGCCACCGGAGCCCACGACTGCCCTCCACCTCCGCCTGCCGGTCCCCACCTTGGATCCGGCCACATCTCCTTGGCACCGCCTCGGATCCAGCCACCGCCGCCCCGGATCCAGCCGCCCCAACGCCACTTTCCAATTACACAATGCACCAGGAAAAAAGGTAAGACATGTAGCACCCACGAAGTTCAAGCAAAAATGACTTTGAGAAGTTACTATGTCTTGATCAAATGTTCGACTTACTCACCAGTCAGAGCATTCTTCACATTGGATCATAAGGTCATCAGGATTGTACGGCATCTCACACTTGCAAAACCTGTTGCGTTATTTACAAAAAGATTTCAGCAAACACAATTGTGATTTTGATTCAAAAACTGCACATTTATCAAAGTAGCACGGAGCGGAGGCAGGCAAAGGCTAACAACAAAGAGGAATTTGGTTGAGAATACAACAGGGGTAAAAAATGATCACAATTCACCCAGATGGAATGGCATGTTATCGTCAAATAATTCGAACATTGTCATACAATAAGGAACCACCAAAAACATCATATATTGTGATAAAAATAATTAGCTCAGTACCACATGTCATTCTCACTTTGGATAGTATTTTCAAACTTGGTGATCTATGTGATGGTACTGAACACTGTTGCACTATCTTTATAAATATAGAAGGCCCGTGTGAAATCCACAGAACGCTGTGAAAAGCATCGACAGCCAATATGAAACTAAAATACGGAAAGCATTATCTACGCAATATATTAATATTTTGCTAATGTCAATGGACCTATTGCCAAAAACCTGCTACCAAATTGTAAATATACCAAGAATGTGTTTTCAGAATAATCACATTGTAGAAGTTGGATTGAATTCTTACACAGCAATGCGGTCGGGCACGAAGCTGCCTGTAGCTGATTTGTACTCAAAGCGACAGAAGAAGTCATCAGCATTCACAGAATCCAGCTTTGTATAGCTACGGAAGCTGTGGACATTGCACTTTCCCTCAATGGTGTCGGCGCTCTGTACATCATAGTGGTCAGAGAGGAATACCTCTTTGGCACCATGAAATGGTCGCCTTCCACCAATGGACTCCTCTGGCCGATAGTACCATCGCACCCGTACTCTCACATTTGTGCCTCGAGACCCTGCTGCCTCAATTGCCTCAACTCTTGCCACGTAGGGTGGCTTTGATGCATCAGATGCCCTCATTAGCAAACAGTCCCCAGCTGGAAAAAACAAATGGGAGGATAAGACAAATGCCAAATTAGGTTAATTCAGTATGCATGGCAAATAGGTCATCATCAAAATGTTAAGCTGGTGTTGAATAGTATGATAGTGATAATCTAAAAGCATAAGAAATATGAGATGCTTAGTGCTTACAGCAGAACATAACATGCAGCAAGTAAAATGGTGACCAAAGCATCAAGGTTCTCTGGTATCGTTACACATCTATATATTTAAATGAAACAAAGGGTTCAAGCTAGAGGATCCATCTGAGTATACAGAGATTCATGCAATAAGTAACTAATGCAGTAATGCTTAACTACCCATGTTTTCATGCCAAAATTTTTCAATGCGTTAAAACAGAATGTCAGAATCAGACACGTCTTAAGAATGTTTTGTGCTTGGTATAAGCTAGTTTAGCAGAAGGCACACATCAAATTTGAAGTAATCTATTCAATAGCACACAAAAGAGAAATAGTTAATAATATAAAAATTAGGGTAATTGCTGAATCGTCATGAAAATTTTAGAGCACACTATCTAGCCAAAACAAAGCTTTAAGATGGCTAGCTGGGTAGTATTGATTAGTTAAATTAACTCAAGGCCCCAACAGGAAAGCACACCTTTTTTTAAGAGGAACAGTGAAGCACACCTCATATGGTAAACTTGCCCTAAAAAAATTCTATCCAGAGTTCCAGACCAAGCTTTAAACTTAAAACATGCAACATTTGCATAGGACGCAGTTATTCTTCATGCAAACATCTGGAGCACATACAATCAGAACTGAAATGCTATGCCAGCTAAAATTTGGAGAATGATTTAAATCGTGATAGTTGATCGTAGTTAAAACTGGGATTTACAACATATCAACCCAACTAAAATGATAATTTGGTGATGCTAAATTGCCATGAGAAAACTTTATATTAACAACAATATAGTCTGAAGCCAGCTTACTAGACTTTACCTAGAAAAAGGATTCTGCTCATAGTGATAAACTCTAAAAGTTGCAAAACAAATACAGAGCTAGCCAAGAAGGGAGTGAACTGGACATGATCTAGAATAGGATTTCAAACAGCACTAAGCGTATAACAGAACTCAAAGCACATACTTTTTTTTGCATTATCCATCCTAAGACAACGCGCCCACAAATGCGAAAGAGATATAACATCCATGCAGAAATACCTAAAAATGTTAACTTTCGAACAGACTAACAAAATTTACCCTCAAAACAACATAAAAAGGAAATCCAACAATTTTACTGCAGAGGACTGCCATTAGCATGTTAATCTGCCTCTAATATTCCACCCTATGTGCTAATTGCTACCCAGCCTAATTAGACATCGAGATTATCGCCAGAGTGAACAGCGAAAGATTACTTTCTTTCCATGATAGAAGCATACAAACCATGAGCCTTCATACCATTCTACACCAAAATAACAGAGCAATTAAAATGGCACAAACAAAGAAAACATTTTTCACGACATTAATCTACCCCGAAGTTCTAGGGCTCGGAAACCTAGACCCGCCGACCCAAACCGCCCGTAACGCCACCAAAAAATCCACAAAATGTCACCCCAAAACCCCCGGAAATTCCGGATCAGAGGGAGGAGCTGAGGAGGGCGGGCCTCACGCTTGATGACTTTGTCGGAGCCCTTGATGGCGTAGGATTCGAGGATCCGCTTGGGCGGCCGCGACTTCGCCATGGGAGGCGACGACAACGGCGAGAGGGGGGTGGAGCCGGGCGGGGGCGCGGCTAGGGTTTCGGGGAGGAGACGACGAGAAGACGGGGGTTTGTTTTCTGTTTATTTCTTTATTTTTTTTTCGGGTTCGAAAATGCCGAGGTTTTTTTTTTTACCGCCTCCCTCGCGCGGTCGCGCTTTTTTTCTCGTGCGCGACGATTTGATGCGAGCAGTGGAAGTATTCGCGGTAAAACGGTGGCGGTAAAAAGTTGCCGCGAAGGGAGGGGGCGTCGGCCGTCGATGTGGGGGGAGGAGTGCATCGTGGCCGTAGGTTGGGCGCCGAGAGGGTGGCTTGGTCGCTGGGCTAAGCTTCTGGATAGTTCGGAAGAGGGCTGGGCGGTTGTACGGACGGATGGGCTCGATTATTCGAGTACACGCCTGCCACTCAATTTCCATTGCATGTAATAAAACACGGAATTGCTGCAATAAAACTAATCGACGCTTCCTATCCCTAGCCACTCGATTCTCGTCCATTCGTCCCTCACACCATATGCCCCTCTCTCTGCTCTCTCGATTGTTACAGCCATCTAGTGAGCTATGCTCTAGCCAAACTAAAACCACTAAGTCTCTTTCACGTAAAAATACAGACTCCGCAAACACTGCTGCAAACACCACTGCTAACGAGATGAGAAAAAGAGGTCTTTCATCATAATCGAAGCTCATTGGAGATCTCCCTTTTCAAAGGGATAGTTGAAGCTTATTGGATTTGTAACTACCATGACAGGAGTACACTGGATCTAAGATCTGTAACCACTGGTCGGTTAGGGCACCCAAACTAGGGCTACTGCCACCTAATCCTCCTCTGAGCTTGGCTCGTCAACGACGCCCGAATGCTCGATCCCTCCTCCGATATGCTTGTTACAAGCATTTTTTTGGATTTATTGTAACAACTTTCTGAAATTGTTGCAAGAGGTGTTTCATTCTATTGCAGTGTATCTTTGCAAATGTTGTACCAAAGGAGAATTTTGTTGCAGTTGGGTGTGTATTTGTTGCACAAGAATTTTTTGTTGCAGCAGGTTTGCTAGATTGGTGCATCATATTTGTTGTAATAGATTGTTGTAACCATGGAGTAGTTTTATTTAATATTCATTGGATTGATATTGCGCCCACTATTACAGAAAGCCTAATACTATACGCCAAATCACAGACGGTTTTATGAAACCGTCTGTGATGTACACTATTACAGACGGTTTTAATTTGGAGGCCATTTGTGGTATTTGTGGCGGGAAAAAGGACTATCACAGACGGTTCTTACCGCTGAACCGTCTGTGATATTCCAGATTATCACAGACGGTTTTTATTATAAAACCGTCTGTGATATTCCAGTATCGCAGACGCTTTTATAATAAAAACCGTCTGTGATACGGTGTCCGTTTTCGACGTTCTTGTACTCGTTGGAAAGCTAACGACGGTGCCAGTCGCCCTCCAAGACCCCGAAAATCGACCATCTTTGGACCTAAACCTGAGTCGCAAGTTTTTGGTTTCTGTTTCCTTTTTCTTGGTCTTCCTTTCGGAATTTGGATTTTGCTTCAACTGAAAAGTTGTAGATCTCATCGAAACCTTTGAAATGAGTATATATAAGCTATACAAAACTTTGCTATCTTATCTTTCCAGACTAGTTGTTTATATTGCACTGGTATATAAAATTTTGTACTCTAATTCACAGACGGTTCTATATATAGAACTGTCTGTGATAATCTGACCGCTGGACCTGTCGATCCTCCTCAACCCAATCCTAGCCAATAAAAATCCACCAATCCTCACCCCACAGATCGTAGCTCCGCCTTTCTGTCCTCATGCTAAAAAATTTTAAACTCCCACCTCTCCCTCCCCTATAAATATAACCAAAACCCAGCCTCCTTGCTGATCTCCTCCTCCTTGCTGTCCTCCTCCTTACTGTTCTCCTCCTCCTTGCTATTCTCCTCCTCCTTGCTGTCCTCCTCCTTGCAGACGACGCACAAGTCTACGGGAGGCAAGACACTGCAGAAGCAACTAGCTCGTGCCAACCGTGCAGATGCTCAATCAACGCCGACGATGGTGGGCGTCAAAGACATCCAGCTCATGCGTTGCATCAGGGGCGAAAAGGCACAGAGGATCTTTGCTTTTTCTCTGTTCTTGTTGTGTAACCTGCTCGTTGTTTTGGGATAAATGGTAGGCTCTAATCTTAATAAAAATGGATGTTTTATGTTTGTAAAATGAATTGAGATGTGAATTGGATGTATACATGTACATGTTGATCTGCGTGTTTCAGAGGGCATGGCTAGCATTTCCTGAGGCTAGCCAATAAACAGAAATAGGTTTAGGAGTAGAAGGGAATATCACAGACGATTTTTAGTTAAGAACCGTCTGTGATAACTATATATCACAGACGGTTTTTAGTTAAAAACTGTCTGTGATTATAACTATCACAGACGGGTTTTAGTTAAAAACCGTCTGTGATATTCCCTTCTACTCCTAAACCTATTTCTGTTTATTGGCACGTCAGCAATCTCCGCCCTAGGGCACGGTGTCCCATACCACCCTACTCTAGAATCGGGTTTTCCAAAGTCTATTGGCCCACAGCCACAACCTTATTAGTGTAAAGACTTTGAGTGATAATAAATAACCTACAGTTATCTAGATTACCAAGTAATTAATTCTAGGGTTACAAAGGCATGGCTACAAGTTTAATATGGCATTTATCGGTGGTAGGATTTATCTACATAGCATGTCATTCTAAACATTTTATTTTACTTTGAACTAGCATTTCACAACTAGCATAATGCAAATAGCATAATAACATAATTTAAATGGCATGGGATTTCAACATGGTCAAGGACTTGTGACTTGCCTTGCGATCAACTAGCTCGGCGACTTCGCAACCCGCGCTTCCTTGATCTTGACCTTCCACTGCAGCTTTCGAGGACTCCGACACTAGCGCAAACACACAAAAATAACATAAGTCCAGCTTGAGCCTAATCAAGCGAGGAAAAATAAATCTATGAAAAAGGAGTAAAATGCATAAATATTCAAATGAGGGACTTTTGAATTTTTCTGGGAAGAATTTGGTAGAATGGAGGTCAAAAATGGGTTCAGGACATCAAAATGAGCAAGATGGTGAAATTTGGGAATTTTTGGGATTTTCTGTGATTTTCTAGGATTTATTTGGATTTTCTGGGTTTTTGGAAAAAGAAAAATCTCTGAAAATTATTTGTGCACAGTACTGGGCCGGCCCGGCGTTACAACGCGGCCCGGGCGGGGAAACGGCCCGCGCGGCCCATACGCGAGCGGTCGGCTCGAGCGAGCAGGCCGAGCAGCCACGGCCCGAGCGCGCGTGCGCCCACCCGAAGCGGATAGTCGACACGTGGCCTAGACGAGCGGCGAAGATGCGGAGGCGGTCTTGGATTGGCCTGATCAAGATCGGACGGTGGAGGAGCGATCACCCAAAAATCACCCCGAAATGCTGCGGCGGAGGGGAATCGAACGCGGGCGGCAGCGCTGAGCGCACGCACTGATGACCAGCTAGCCTCTCGGTGTTGCCTGACTACAAAAGGGAGGGGGTGGCACTTAAGCCAACTGCAGCAGGGGACGGGGCAGAGGAGGCCGAGGGCGGGGAACGGCGGCGGTGTGGCCGGCGTGGGGCGGCCGGAGAGGTGACGGCGGCGGGCAAAATGTGATCCTTGTGTCACGGGGAAAGTGATGGTGGTGGTGGAGGAGGCCGGGGAGTGCCGGGGATGGGTCGGCGGCGTGCGGCGGCGGTGGGCTAGCCGGCGACGGAGAGGCGGCGTGGAGCTCGGCCGATGGCGTGGTTAGCTTCGTCAGGTCCCAAGGAGGGTGTGGGAGGGAGGAATTGGCCGGGGGTTGCTTGGCACGGCGGCATGCCCGATTACCGAAGTTCAGGAAGAAAGGGGCGCCGGCGGGGAAAGGGGGCTCGGGGGTTCAATTGCGCACAGAGAGAGGGAGAGGGGGTCATGCGGTGCGGATGGAAGCCTTGGGTGGCTTTTATAGGTGGCGGGGACGGGCTGTCACCGAGGAGGGGGGATGGCTTCCAGCGGAAGGGAGGGGAATGGGGATGGGGTGAACGGCCGAGGCGACCGCGGGCAGGTGGGGACGCGACAGGAGGTGCAGGCGACGCGCGAGCAGTGGCGTGGGGGAGAAGGGTGAGTGAAAGCAAGCGATGGCCGTGCGGGGCAGGTGGGCAGCAGAGGTGGCGTCGGCGCAAAATGCGGGGAGGGAGGAGGACGGAGGCTGCCATGCGGGGCCGTGAGGGGATGGGTCGGCGCGGACACAGGCCACGTGGCGCAACCGCGGGAGGACGGTGGCGTCAGCGCGGAGGGGCGGCACGGCGAAACCGGGGGTGGGGCGCCTCCGCGCGCGGGCGCAGGCGGTGGGAGGAGGCGAAAAATAGGGGAGGCGCCAGGGGGAGAGAAAGCGGGAAGGGAGAGGGGGCGCCAGGAAAAGGAGGAGGCGGAGAAGAGGGAATGCGCCAATGAAACAGAGAAGGCGCAGAGCCAAAAAGGGGAAAGCGGGAGATGGAGGAACTTTCCAAAAAAGGAAAGTTGCCGAAATTCACTCAAAAATCCAGAAAAAAATCTCAAAAATTTTGAAATTTTTAGGGGTGTTTCAGTATAAATTAGAAAATATCCTTACATGCAAAGCTGGATAAGTGAACCCTAGAATCATATGTTAGTGGCATATCAATGATTTTTTTAACTCAAATGATCTCTATGATGGTACGGAACAATTCACCCCAAAATCCTATCCATAACCAAATTTGCCTTTGCCTCCAGCCATCCCAACGCCACTGACAGTCTTTGGCGAGCAGATCCACCAGAGTTCCCCAGTATCGTCGATCCACTCATCTGTCCAACGAACTCCATCCTAATGCCAGCAAAATTTGGTTATGGTGGGTTTTGTACAACCTTATGATCATAAAATCTAGAGTTAAGTGCTACTAGCAAAAGAAGTTGTAGATTTTATGCAACTATGATCATAAAACATGTGGTTTTATGTGATTTACTCTTTATTTTGTAGGACCCTACATCTAATATTAGAGAGATATTCCTACACCTAAATGGAACTGTGTTTGTTCCATGAAGCAATAGGTAAATTTGTGCATACCTCATGTTAGCAATTTTTCCTCCTCCAGAGTAATTTCATAACTCGTAAGTAGAACGAGTAGTCGAGTAGAGGTTCATGTGCTCATTTTCTTTAACGAAAATTCATGGCCCCTCCTAATTAAACTTACCTAACTGTGGTGCATACAACTTGATATCAAGTAGCGTAAATACATAGGAAATTATATATCATGGAGATTTGGCAAATAAATCACTCAAAACTCCCTGTTCCATTTGTATAGCTTAGGACTTGTTTGCAAGGTACGAATTTCACGTAAAACAGTTCTAGCTTTTTAAACGGGCCTTAATTCCTGCTAATGAGTCTTTCTATAGGTATATCTCGGTATATGTGTATTCCTTATTTACGGCATTAAGCAAGGCACATGGGAATTTGAGAACCTACCACCTAGGACATATACAATAGTTTATCTCTTAAGATTATTTATAAGACTTTTACCTCACCTAAAGACAGTACTAGAGATAACATCTTCAACAGTAAATCATTCCTCTAACTATTTTATATTATTTTCACCATAACTTCTTGCCTCACACCCTCTCACTATTTATGTTGGTTTACGGGCTCAAGTCATCTCTTGTATAAGGACATCTCCAATAGTGCTATCCAATGTTGTCATGGCACTCCATCGAGTCGCAACGAGACCGGGGCACCTGGACGCCCAGGTGACTAGGCGTCCGCCATGACGATAATTAGACGATAGTAATAAATACATGTAATACCATATATGACCGAAAATTAAATAACCATACAACATAGTAGCATAAATTATCTAAATAACAAGGTCTATAATAGCAAATAGCATTAATATAACAAGGTTAGATCTAATTTCTATTATTTGTATATACTATAGGGGATTGATTGCAAATGTATATGTACAGACCCCGCTCGGTTGGGCTGAAAAGCTATGGCTTATGACTAAAATTGCACTGTAGCGGCTGAAATTTTACTGTAACTGAAGGTGGCTTATTTAACGTAATTAAATTTAAAATAATTTAAAAATATAAAATATGCTAGCTCATCATGGACAACGCAAACGAATACGAGAAAAAAGAACCAGCAAAAAAGCTCAAAAAAGCCAAAAGTTCAAAAAAAGACAAAATTTATGAATAGTGGAAAATAAGCCAGAAGCCAAAAGCTGAAGCCGAAACGAGCGGAGCCGCCCATAGAATACAAAGCAACTCATTCCCTTCTCTCTTCCTTATCTCTTCTCTCACTCTTACTTTCCCCTCTCTCTCTTTTTTCTCTCTTTTTTTGCTCTAGTCGGCTGAACACATATCCATCACATGGCTTCTCCACTTCTTCTCTAGCTTTCCCATTCGAGCTCTCCCTTCTTCTCTGTCTGGCTTTCGGCTCCCCGCATCCTGCCGCACGCTCCTAGCCCCTCTGCGTGCTACATCAGCTAGCTTACCTCCAGCCTCCCTCTGTTGTGCATCCGACCTCCCTACTGCGTCGGTGGAGAGGGCCGACACAGATATCACAGTGGAGAGGGGCGTCAGTGGCGGGAGCAGGCTGGAGAGGGAAGCCGATGGTGGAAGCAGGCGGGAGATAGTGCCAACGGCGGGAGTATGCTGAGCGAACAGCCTCGACGTCCCCTTCCGGTCGCCAGGACGACCAGGTGTCGCCTAGGCGACACCGTGACAACCATGATGCCATCTCAGCTATCTTTTAGCTATATTAAATAAAAAATCTTATGTGAAGGAGAGAGAAAAGTGGGGGGAGATATAATGTGCTAGAAAAGTGGGGAGAGATAATGTGCTATCTTTTATACAAAAGACGACTTTCTGCAAACTAGCGCAAATAGTGAGAGGGTGTGAACCATAAAGTTACAGTGAAACTAGTATAAAATAGTTAGAAGAATGAGTTATTGTTGGAGAATCTCTAGTGTTATCTTTAGGTGAGGTGAAAATCATAGGGACAATTTTAAGAGACAGGCTATTGTATAAGCTCTAAGAGATAGCATATTATCTCTCCTCATCTTATTTCTCCTTTATATAAGATTTTACTTATTTAATATAGTTAAGAGATATATAAAATAATACTATTGAAGATGCCCTCAATCAATAGATATGGTACCCTTACTAAGCATGTAGGTGACTGCAACTGCAAAAAAGCAAACCACATTGTAAGAAACGTCGTGAGATGTAGTAAGTCAGAATTGATGTGAAATCAGCACGGCCAATTAAAAGTGTTGTGCTATAGACCAAACAAAGAGATATGTATGATAGTGGAGAGTTAAGTGAGTAATGTTTAGGGTTTCCTCTATGGCCTGGATGGTGTATATATATATATATATATATATATATATATATATATATATATATATATATATATATATATGTGTGTGTGTGTGTGTGTGTGTGTGTGTGTGCGCGCGCGCGCGCTAACATGTGAACTCCGTTTGTGGACCATCGGATGTACCTCAAATGGCCTGGATTTTTGAAGGTGGAAGCACCCAATCCACTTATACATTTTTGCAAAAAAATTCCTACCGGTTCGCACTCTTTTTTTCCGGTCCCCCGCCTCCCCGTCTGCCTCGCGCGACCCCTGACCTCCCTCGCGCGACGGCGCCTGTTCTCCCCGCACGCGAAGACCAATCTCTCCAGACGCCGCGCCTCCCTCTCTCCGGACGGCCGCACCTCCCTCTGTCCAGACGCCGCGTCCCTCCGACCCGGCCCCCTCCCCCCGCATCGCCGCCCTCTGAGCCAGCCTCCTCCTCCCTCTTCAGACGCCGCGCCTTCCTCTCTAGATGCAAAAGGGTTAGGGTTAGGTGAAAGGGGTGGCCTCCTTTTGACGGCAGCGGCGCCGCCTCCCTCCGACCCAGCCTCCTCCCCTCGCGTCACCACCCTCTGAGCCAGGCTCCTCCCCGAGCGCCGCCGCTCTCTGAGCTAGCCTCCGCGCCCCTCCTCCGCGTCGCGCCCCTCTGCCGCTGCCCTCCTCCGCGCTCCACCGGCCGGCTCCCTCGGCGCTCCCCCGGCCGGCTCCCTCCCCGGCGCCGCCCTCCCCCCTGGCGGCGCGGAGGCTAGCTCAGAGAGCGGCGGCGCTCGGGGAGGAGCTTGGCTCAGAGGGCGGTGACGCGAGGGGAGGAGGCCGGGTCGGAGGGAGGCGGCACCGCTGCCATCAAAAGGAGGCCACCCCTTTCACCTCCCCCCTGGCGGCACCTTCCCCAGCCCCCGGCTCCCTCCCCGGCCCTTGGCGACGCCCTCCTCTTGAATCAGGCCTCCTCCCCGAGCTCCTTCCCGCGCGCAATTGTGAAATTATTTGTGAGAGGGATGTGTACTGAGATTCTGAATGAATTTGCAATTGTGAAATTGTTTGTGAGAGGAATGTGTACTGAGATTCTGAATGAATTTGCAATTGTGAAATTGTTTGTTGAATGAATTTGTTGATGAAACCTGAGAATTCTTTGGTGTGAAAGCTTTGTGATATGCAAGCTGAGAATGGTTTGGCAGTCTGCTAACTGATATGTTGTGATGATTGTTTGTGTGTTTGTGATGCATGTTTTGTCCAATTTGTGAAAGCCTGAGACATGTTCTCATAATGTTTTGTCGAAGTGGCTACATCCTGAACACATGTTGTGAGAACATATGTATCATGTTGTGAAAACATTCTGGAGATGGTAAATACACAGTTCCAGTGCAACATAAGACATAAATAAGATACTCCTGTGCATATGCATGGGCATGGCAAACAATCTTTATAGGAACTCCTGTGCAGCATAAGACATAAATAGGAACCAAGATACTGCATGTAGCTTGTCCTGATTTCTTTTTACTGTTCAATACATCAATCGGTTCTGAGGACCCAACAAGTTCTTACATATTAGGTGAGTAGCACTAAGCTCACCATTTACAGTTGTGTGCGTTCAAGCCTTAGCAACGCGGTGTATGTCTTTTTTTCTGAAAAATGTAAGCTTGAACTAATCCAGTTAATCATTATTAAGTGAAAAATGTCCACTGGTGTTTCGCATACATTCTCTATGCTTCTCAAGCCTACATAAATGGAGCGTTTCATGCAATTTCCTAGTTCGCACGATCTCTGCGGAAAACCTTCTGAATTTGATCCATGGTGCCTTTCTCCTTGCATGCCTACAACTGAATGCCTACTGCAGAAACGGATGCCATCCATGGTTGTCTAAAAGTAGAGATTTGTTCCATGAGGGAGAGAGCAGTTTTTTTGGGACCGAGAACAATACATTGGAGTTACCAATATTCCATCATATGCGGACTGGTGTCGAATTTCAGTCTAGATATAAACTGTGTTGGGCAAATCTAGTGTCGGATTTCAGTCTTCTATGCTAGGAAAGAGCATGTAGCATCTTTTATCTCAGTCCATAAAACAAACCATACTTGGGCATACACATGGATGTTCAAAATACAGAGTACCTTATATGATCAATGAGATAACACAAAATATTATTATTAAGTTGTTTTGATCCAAACCATTTCATAACTGGGTAAGCAAAATAAGGCACAATATAACATATTAAAGACAGGATAATCATAAGTTTTGATGTGTCACTGTCTTACAAAAAGTTTCACTCCTTTTTTAACCATACTTAATCTTGTACAAGCTCCATGATGTAGTCTTCCTTAAAGTTGTTTTAGGAAAGGAAAGCTAGCTATTGTTAGCAACTCAGGCCAGCGAGCGCCGCCCCAGTGCGTGAGAGGGCGGTGGAGGTTCAGCCTGCGAGTGAGGAGATGACGGCAGCTCGGGCCGGCCAGTAAGGATAACTGTTCTGGGACTTAATTGCCTCTCTTTCAGCTTCTGAATCTTCAAGGCTATAACTGCATGAGAGTTAAAAATTCAAATTACTTGGAGGCAATCATCCTGATTACTGAACACCCATATACATGTGAGACACTATGAAATTTTGGCGAAGTATCGATGTTGTGCCCGTCCAAAGATAAAATAAATACATCAATACTACTTTCTGAATCCAATTTCGGTAACCATATCTAGCTTCTTTTGTGATTTTTCTTCATTGAATTATGAAACTATGCATGTGTTGGAAGATAGCTCAACTTTTGTGTTCATGTGAACTCAACTTTGCTGACTCCAGACTAAACTGAATCAGTATAGCATAAGTCAGGAAGAATAACACAAAAGGTGGCCAAGAAGAATTTAGTCTCCAATCATATCTTATCACAACATGCATATCAAATCATAATTAGTCTCAGCCTACCTAAATGCTCCCTAATCACAAGTGGACCAGTACTCCAATGAAATGAAGCAAATACAACAAATTCCAGTTGCAAAGCATAATACCATACACTTTAGACATAAAAATTCTAGTTGATGCGTACAGATAGACAAAAGCACTCATCAAACCTGAATACACACAAGTTCACGAGGGGGAGAACAGGCGCCGTCGCGCGAGGGAGGTCAGGGGTCGCGCGAGGCAGACGGGGAGGCGGGGGACCGGAAAAAAAGAGTGCGAACCGGTAGGGATTTTTTTGCAAAAATGTATAAGTGGATTGGGTGCTTCCACCTTCAAAAAATCCAGGCCGTTTGAGGTACATCCGATGGTCCACAAACGGAGTTCACATGTTAGCACCGAATAGTGCATTAGCACTGGATACGTTCCCTATAGGGAACGTATCCAGTGCTAATGCACTATTCGGTGCTAACATGTGAACTTCGGATTTGGACCATCGGATGTACCTCAAACGGCCTGGATCTTTGAAGGTGGAAGCATCCAAGCCACTTAAATGTTTTTGCAAAAAACTCCCTACCGGTTCGGTAGATTTTTTTTTCCGCCCACGCCTCTGATCCCCACCCCTGCGCCGTTCCGCCTGCCTCAACTCCTGGAAAATGGGAAAATTGAATATATAGGACTGAGTTGAGAGTAGTTTTGTAAAATAGGACTAAGTTATTTGTACTTGTAAATATAGGACTGAGTTCACCACCTTCTTGCAAATATAGGATTTTTCCAATTTTAATTTAATTTCCATTTTTCTGGCCTTTTTCTCCACGCGAAATGACCTTTTTGCCCTTCCCTTCTTCTTCCTCCTGGCCGCGCCGCCCCTCGCCTGGCCGCGCCGCCGCCGCTCCCTCGCCTGCCCCGCGCCGCGCCGCCGCCGCTCCCTCGCCCGCCCCGCGCTGCGCCGCCGCTCTCTGGGAGCACCTCAGTTCTGCTCCCAGAGAGCGGCGGCGCAGCGCGGGGCGGGCGAGGGAGCGGCGGCGGCGCGGCGCGGGGCAGGCGAGGGAGCGGCGGCGGCGCGGCCAGCGGCGGCGTGGCCAGGAGGAAGAAGAAGGGAAGGGCAAAAAGGTCATTTCGCGTGGAGAAAAAGGCCAGAAAAATGGAAATTAAATTAAAATTGGAAAAATCCTATATTTGCAAGAAGGTGGTGAACTCAGTCCTATATTTACAAGTACAAATAACTTAGTCCTATTTTACAAAACTACTCTCAACTCAGTCCTATATATTCAATTTTCCCCTGGAAAATCGCCTCCCCCTCCCGTTCCCGTCTGCTCGCCGCCCCCTCCACCCTAGAAGCCCGACGATGCGCCGCCCTCTACCACTGAGCCGCCGCCGCCTCCATACCTGCATCGCCCGCGCCTCCCCACTCGCGTCGCCGGCCGCCGTCTCGCTCCGACCTCCGCGCCTCCCCCCTCTCCACCAGGACCGGCGACGCCCCTGCATCCCGCACTGAACCACCCCGCCGCACTGAACCATCTCGGCACCAACGAGCCCTCCAGTCGCCAAATCAATCGAGTCGCCATCGTGCCCCCTGCTGCCTTGCCCCTCCGCGCCGCCGTCAACCCTCCCCGTCACCAAGTCAATCGACGTCGCCTCTCCCAGCCTCAACTGAAGCCAAGACAATGTGATTGAGGATTTTGTATGTCAGTCTGAAAATACAAATTTTGTATGTCAGTCAGCCAAATGCAATGGAAGTCAAGGCCACAATTTTTATTATTCAAACTTAATGATCGCAATTTTGTCTGCCCGACCAATTTGTGAATGAATGTTTATTACATCAGACAACGATTTCATTCAGAATGAAGATAATCACAGAGCTCTGACCAAATACACTTGTATTGGCCGATGGAATGCTGAATACTCCATGACAATACGCAAATTAAGCTACAGAGAGGCCAAGGCCTGCATAGCACTTAGAATCTTAGCTATTCATTTTGTATGTACTAACATATTATGCTATAACAACATGCAAGAAAAATCTAGTCAGCACTCCCAATTTCGAAGCAAAATGCACATTGCGATTGCGATTATTGACTGAGGCTGGTCTGGCCAGCAACCCTGGCTGGTTTTGTCTGTTCAGCCAAAATCTGGTTGAAACAGTTCTAATTACATTTTTTTCTAATTAAGTACCAGCTACTGAAAGCATTTTCCGGTTTGAGGTTTTAACAATACCTAAAATATTGACATCAAATTGTAAAATTTTGACGGTTATGTGCTAAACTGCTCCTCCAATCAAATTGGTAAACACAAATTGCCTCTACAATATGATCTGCAACCTTGGGTTTGGTACACACAGCAGGCCCAAATTAAAGCAACACAACATTTCCCCACACCAGCAAGCATCACCAAAATTATCCACCACATGTTCCCACAGATAACTTGTTCACATGCACGTCAAAATTCCCGACCGATCTGGAATCTTGACTTGCTACTCCCTGCAAACTCAGTGATATATACCACAGCAAACCATCACCGGAACACTCCATCAATCACCTCAAGATAATGAATACAGACAAAATTGCATTTGGCTGACTGACATACAAAATTTGTATTTTAGACTGACATACAATGATTAACAATGATTTACATCAGGAGTAGCCTTGACTGACATACAAAGTTTGAATGACAAAATTGTGGCCTTGCCTTCCCTCAGTAGTAGGCTTGACTTCATTGTAAATTTTCAGACTGACAGTAAACGATCAGAACAACAAAATTGTGGCCTCCAATTCCCTTAGTAGTAGGCTTGATTTTCAGCTACACCATGATAGGAATCTCAATTCAATTCACAAACCACATTTACATGACAATTCCTCAAACTAACACTGCATGACCTCGTAATTCCTCAATCACATTGTCAGCGTCAGTTGAGGCTGGGAGAGGCGACGTCGATTGACTTGGTGACGGGGAGGGTTGACGGCGGCGCGGAGGGGCAAGGCGGCAGGGGGCACGATGGTGACTCGATTGATTTGGCGACTGGAGGGCTCGTTGGTGCCGAGATGGTTCAGTGCGGCGGGGTGGTTCAGTGCGGGATGCAGGGGCGTCGCCGGTCCTGGTGGAGAGGGGGGAGGCGCGGAGGTCGGAGCGAGACGGCGGCCGGCGACGCGAGTGGGGAGGCGCGGGAGATGCAGGTATGGAGGCGGCGGCGGCTCAGTGGTAGAGGGCGGCGCATCGTCGGGCTTCTAGGGTGGAGGGGGCGGCGAGCAGACGGGAACGGGAGGGGGAGGCGATTTTCCAGGAGTTGAGGCAGGCGGAACGGCGCGGGGGTGGGGATCAGAGGCGTGGGCGGAAAAAAAATCTACCGAACCGGTAGGGAGTTTTTTGCAAAAACGTTTAAGTGGCTTGGATGCTTCCACCTTCAAAGATCCAGGCCGTTTGAGGTACATCCGATGGTCCAAATCCGAAGTTCACATGTTAGCACCGAATAGTGCATTAGCACTGGATACGTTCCCATATATATATATATATATATATATATATATATATATATATATATATGGGGAATATTTTACAATTATGCCCTTACACTCAAGTATCCTTCTCAGGAGCATTTATGACATTATACATGTCACTTTTTGGGCCTTACAACCTTCTAACAGGCCGGCTGGGCTTAGGTGAGGGCCACCCCCTACAACAAAAAGAAAGTTTGCAATGCAAACTAGCTTCATGGGTGAGTAGACGATGGTCTTTCATTACGGCTAATTGCTTTTAGCTGTGATTAATAAATTTTATCTATATTTTTTAAGACGATGAGAATGATAGAGACATCGATATGAATGACATATATAATTTTAAGCTCAAGAAGATTTTTGACTACTTGGAGAAGTCACCTCGTTTGTTTCAACTTTCCAAAAAGCAGAAGTCAAAAGCCACAAAGGCTTCCTTGGAGAAGTCCAGTTTACTATTCCTTAATTTTGTCTTTTTTGTCTTTTTGCTTTTTTCCCATATTCGTTTGCATTTTTCATGATGGGCTAATCTATTTTTAATTTTTTTTAAATTTAATTAGGCTAAAAAAGACACCAGCAGCTACAATGCAAAATAAATCATAAGCCACAAAAAACCCAAATGAGCATCCCATAGAGAGATTGTCTCTAGTGTTATCTTTATGTGAGATGAAAGTTCTAAATACAATTTTAAAAGACAGATTGTTTTACATGTCTTTATTCAAATAATACTTTTGCTTAGCATCTTAAGGCCCTCTTTTTTCTAAACCCAGCATCAGGGGCGGACCCACCGGGGGGTCAGGTGGGGCTGGCGCCCTCTACCGTCGGCTGCCCCCTGAAGAATCTAGACCCGTCATTATGCGTTAATGACATGTTTTGGTAATTAATGACAATCGAATTGTGGGACTAATATTTTCATTGAGATGAATGAACAGGATATGTCTCAAGGTGATGGATGATTTGAGATGAGTTCATGTGATTGATTATGCTCAAGCAATGTAAAGACTTCACATGTGTTAAAAAGTCATGACCTGAACTTGAAGTTGGATTATATGTTGTCAAGCTTCGAGTGGATGCGCAAGGCAAAAGTATGACTAGCTAGGGTTAAGGATGTGTTCCTAGTCTTTTACCGGTCTTGGTGTTTGGTTGGAAGACCGGATTGCTAGTTGAGAGACCATGCGGTCGTGACTCCATGTGAATGATGAGTATTTGACGTTGGTCTAAGTGAGTCGAGTTTGGTTTGCGTAGTTCGGAGTCGAGTCGTTGCATGGCGCAGTCGGGCTCGGTCGGACTTGGTCATTCCTGGTCGTATGGGTTTATGTTCATATTTCGATGATTCGACAGGTTTGGACTTCTTTATGGTAAGTATTATGGTATTTACGCTTTTATGTATCGAGCGGTGCTATTTGATGTGTTCTTTGTCTGTGTGGCTGCAGGACATCGGGTGGAGTCGTGGCGAGACACATGGACCGGACTAGGCGCAGGTGGCGCTGAGGTCAGAACGGTCGGGATGTGTCGAAGACGACGTAGACTCGAGGTGGTTGCGAGGCGTGCGAGGCAAGGAGCGCGGAAGCTTCCCGGAAGGTGCAGGAGGGGCGAATCGGGAAATTCGCGAGGCTGCACAAGCGGGAGCGGGCGCCGTTGGATTTAGCAGGCATAACGGGGCGGAGACCCGTTAGCCAAGGCTATAAATAGGATTGAGGGGCTGCATGCCCATTTGAGCACTTGTGAGGGATTTAGGGTTTCCTTTAGTCAAAATTGGCTTTAGTGGTTGTTTTGGCTTTAGGCTTTAGTGGTTGAGAGTGGGTGGAAGAGGCAGTGGGTGCTCCCTGCTTGTCCCCTTCGTAGTTCTTCCAGGGTGTGGTAGAACAGAGTGTGTGTTCTTCTCCTCTAAGCATGTATGGTTGAGAGATGGAGAGGAAGGATTGAGTGGAGAGTCTTGTAATCCTTCAACCTTGTTCTAATGTCCAGGCGTATGGGGACTCCTCTGTAATCCACTCTTCATTTGAAATGGAAATCTGAAGTTTTTCCTGTGCCCTGTGTTCTTCGTTGCCTCTCTGGTTCGATTTCTTGTTTTTTGGATTTCTTGTTGGTTGCTGCTGAGAAGGCCCAAAATGGGTTGCTCTGTGATGGGATAGTGCCTCAAGATCATTTGATCGACCTCCCAAAGAGCTAACTTCGTTTAATCCTCAAATTTCATTTTTGAGCCTTCTCTGTTCGTCTGTTGCAATTTCTAGGGTTTTGTTGAAATCTTGTTCCCCTTGGCAAAATGACTTGAATTTTGGCATGGAGAGTAAATGGGCTATTAATCAGCTAGCCTCCAAGTTTCATGGCCTGAGGATTAAGGATTTGTGAGAAGTTTGGTTTTTTGGTCTCTCTTCTGAAGATTGTTCAGTTTCTAGGGTTTCTTGATTTCTCCTCTTTCCCTTCATGAGAAAGCCTGGGATTTGATCTGGAGTATCTTGTTAACATTGCTAATCTAGCTGCAAAGGCTCATGATTAAAGATTCAAGGATTGAAGTGGATATGAAATTTTGATGTTGCCTCTGTAATATTCAGGTTTTTGTCCAAATTTCATTTCACTGATCTTTTAGTTGTGGGTTCTCTTTTCTTGAAGTCTCCTTGATATTTAGTTTCTATTCCTAGTGTCTTGTCCAAGGAAGATTAGCAATATCTAGTCAATTTCAATGTTTGTTGGCAGACTGCAGTAAATACCTTGTCACTTGGTAAGCTGCAGCACTGCATCTTCAGTTCAGCTAGCAGCCATCTGTGCTTTACTGTTTTTGTCTTCAGATTATTGACTGCTTTCAGCCGAATTAGTGCCTTCTCTGTTCTCTGAATTTGAGTATCCATCTGTGCACTTTTCAGCTTTAGATAAAAGCATTTGGAGCAGCAGGTTTCAGCCGAACTGCACTCCTGTTTTCAGCATGAAAATCAGCACATTTTTCAGTTTCGCAGTGATCGGTTAGTCTCTTTTTAGTGCTGTTTTGGACTGCAGTTTTCAGCATCGTTTGCTTATGTTTTTAGTCCAAGAATCTGCAGTAAGCCTTGCTGATTTGGGCTGCAGATTTCTGCATCTTTTTATTTTAGTTTTCTTGTTTCGTTCGGATTGCAGTCCTCTCATGTTTGCTTGCCGTGACAGCAAGTGCAGCCCGTTTCTTCTGCCGTGGCAACGAATTCTACCGATTTCTCTGACGTGGTAGCTCTTCCTTGCCGTGGCAGCACTTTGCTCCGGTTTTCTTGCCGTGGTAGCTTCTTCTTTAGTTTCCTTGCCACTCCAGGTTTTGAAGTGATTTCACCTGTTTCAGAGAGCGAATTTAATTTCCTTCTTCATAGCTCATTAGCTATAGGAGGAGGAGTCGGTGTGAGTAACGGGGCAGATTTAAAGACGACATTCACCCCCCCTCTGTCGCCATTTCGGTCCTACAATTGGTATCAGAGCCGGTTAGCTCTAATCAATAGATCTTAACCGGTCTCAAGAGCCATGGCGACGGACAAGTACTCGACCAAGCCGCCCGTGTTCGATGGCATCGATTACCCCTTCTGGAAGAGCCGAATGGAGACATACATCCAGGCCCAGGGGTATGCCATCTGGCGGAAGGTCAAGGTACGATTCGCTGTTCCTGCCGATGAGAACATCAATGCCGGGAACATGGCTGATGTTGAGGCGAATGCAAAGGCAAGGAACATCATCATCCAGGGGTTGAGTCGTAGCGAGTTTGACCGTATATCTCACCTGTCGTCCGCCTACGACATCTGGGTGACCCTCGACGCATACCATGAGGGCACCACCCAGATCAAGACGGTTCGACAGGACCAGTTGAAGCGCGAATACAACAAATTCGAGATGCTTGCTGGTGAGTCCCTGGACGAGTGCTTTTCACGATTTCACAAAATCTTGAGCAACCTCCGAGCGGTCGGTCTCACATACCCCGACTCGGACAACGCTCGTCAGATGCTCGCGGCACTCGATCTGCGTGTGTGGGAGATGAAGGTGACCACCATCAAAGACACGACAGACCTCTCGACCCTGACTCTTGACGCGCTGTACTCGCGCCTCAAGACTCACGAGATTGACGTTGTCTCTCGTCGGTCGAAGTCACAGTCGATGGCTTTGGTCACCGATCCCAGTCCGACTTCTGGTTTTTCCGCCGATTCGCTTTGTGGGTTCTCCCTAGCTGCTCTATGTGACGTAACTGATGATCAGTTAGAGCAGCTAGAGGATGAACAGCTGGCCCTCCTAGCTCGGAAGTTCTCCCATGCTTACAAGAGGAGGAGGGACAGAAAGAGAGGCGGACCAGTCATCTGCTTCGAGTGTGGTGGCCCCAACCACATTCGAGCGAACTGTCCCAAGCTGGAGAAGAGCAAGAACGACTACGGCGGTTTGGGCAAGAACGACTACACCGACAAGAACCGCAACAAGAAGACTCCAGCTCAGACGCCGGGAAAGAAGAAGTTCCGCAACTTCGGGAAGGCCAAGAAGCTCTTCCACCGCGTCCTCACCGCCTTCGACGACCTCGACCTCAGCGAGGTGGAGGGATGGAGCGACGACGACGGGACGGGTGACCAAGAGCCCAAGGATGGCGGCGACGACTTCTCCGGCATGTGCTTCATGGCCCTCGAGGGCGAACTCAGCGACAGCGAGCTGTACTCCGACTCGGACGAGGTATGTCCCTCCTATGACCAACTTAATGAAGCTTTCCTTAAGCTAGGAGGATTTCATGCTAGATCTAGAGCTAGATGTAGCGAGTTGGAGAAGGAAGTAGATAGACTGTCACGGGAGCTTACTTCACTTACAGCTGCTCCCTCCCGTGACGACTGTGATACATGCTCTGCTTTGATGGTTGATATGGAGAAATTAAGGACCTCGCATGATAGTGTGTCCTCTGAGCTTGATTCTATTAAGGTGGAGAATGTTAGTCTGCTTGCTGAGTTAGAGTTGAGTAGGATGGCTGTTACTCTACTTACTACTGATGAGACTACTTCTCCCACCTCATGTGAGGTTAAGGACATTGCTGCTAGAGGACCTTATGCCATGCTCCTTGATCTGCCCGAGTCTTGTGAAAATTGCAATAATTTAAAGATGAACCTAAAACGGGCAGATCACAAGATTGCTGAGTTGCGTGCTTCATTGCTTGAGCCCATTGATTCATGTTTGAATTGTCCGAGATTAACTGCTGAACTTGAATCTGTCTCAAAACAGTTTCAAGAAATGATTGACACTAATAAGAAAATGGCTCAATTCGCGACTAAGGATCCTGTTAGCTCACCTTGCATTAGCTGTGATAAACTAAAACTTGAACTCGTTGCCTTGAATGACAAATGTGTGAAGCTAACTAAGGATCAACTAGTGAAGGCACCAACTGCTTTACTGTTTGTGCTGAGAAGGGGGAGAAGCCCCAGGGTAAGGTGGAGACGCCTAGGAACGTGAACCAACTGGTTAGCAGTAGGACTGCCCATTCAGAGTCGGCTGTGCGTGCACAAGCCATTCTTCCCTCTGCTGTTGGTTCTTCTTCTGCTCCCTTACCTTCTGCTGTCTCTTCTTCTCCCTGCTCTTCTTGCATCTCTCTCTTTCGGGAGTGTCAGTATCTTATGAACACTCTCGAGAGGTTTGTAGGCGGCAAGAAGAAGCTTAATCTTATTCTAGACCAATCCAAGATTTGCAAGTTCAATCAAGGTCTAGGATATGATTTCTATGAGGATATGAGGAAGCATCCTCCTGCTATTCTCTGACCTATCTTAGGAGGTGTGATCGAGGTTGAGCCCAGGTCTGACGAGGTGAAATTCAAATCAGCGGGCTTTGTCCAAGGGATCTCTGACAGGAAGGTGAGTCCACCTGCTGCTTCGGCCTCTCAGAAGGCGAAGCCTGACCGTGCTACTTCTACCTCTCAGAGGATGAAGTATCACTGCACCATCTGTCAGAAGGATGGACACACGGTTGATCGATGCTTCAGGCGCGCCAAGATCGCGCGTAGAGACCGTGTTGAGTCTCTTAGGCGTATTCAGGGTCAGCCCCAGATCCTGAGTGCACCTAGGACCAGCACAAGGTCTAGGGTTACTGCTGTTGATGGGTTTGGGCAGCATCGAGGACTTGGTTTTTCTGAGTTTTCTGTTTTCCGTCCTCATGCTGCCTCTGGTCGTGTCTTCCGCCGTCCTGAGGGTAGATCTCGGTTTCCCCGTCGAGATAGCTATCCGCGGCGTGATCAGCATGTTGCCGGTGTTCCGACTCGCTCTCCCGTAGCAGTTGGACCCCGCAACAGCTTCAGGTCTGCTCACAGACCTTCTGCTTCTTTGAGTCACGGAGAGCGTAGGGTAGATAGAGGTCAGTCGTGTTTGACTACTTCATCTGCTCCACGTGTTACTCAGTATTGGGTGCCAAAATCACTTTTGATTTATCCCAGTACTGAGACTTTACTCTCTCGTTGACTCAGGTTCGCCGGGCAGAGAAGGGAAAGGTTTGGCTCGTCGACTCCGGGTGTTCACGACACATGACCGGAGATTCCCGTTGGTTTTCTTCCCTTGCCCGTGCTCCAGGTGATGAGTCAATCACCTTCGGAGATGCTTCATCTGGGCGCGTCATCGCCAAAGGTACTGTGCGCATTAATGATTCTTTCATTTTGAAAGATGTAGCCTTAGTTAGTAAGTTGCAGTACAATTTGCTTTCAGTTTCTCAGCTTACCGATGACGGTTTCGAGGTGAGCTTTAAGAAAAATGCTTGTAAAATTCTTGATTCTTCGGGTAGTCTGGTTTGCGGGATTTCTCGTTATGGGAGGATCTTTCGTGCTGATTTTTCTGAGTCTTCTGGAGATCCTCTCAGGTGTTTAGTTGCTTCTGAGTCCCGCGACCTCTCTTTCTGGCATAGAAGACTTGGTCATATTGGATTTGACCATTTGACCCGAGTTAGCGGCCACGATCTCATTCGTGGTCTGCCTAAACTCAAGATGGTCAAAGATCTTGTTTGCTCTCCATGCCGGCACGGCAAGATGATTGCCGCTTCTCACCCTCCGGTCACAGTTACTATGACCGATGCACCGGGACAGCTGCTCCACATGGACACAGTTGGACCAGCTCGAGTGCAGTCAGCAGGAGGGAAGTGGTATGTTCTTGTTGTGGTCGATGACTTCTCGAGGTATTCTTGGGTGTTTTTCTTAACCTCGAAGGATGAGACATTTTCACATTCCCGAGGTCTTTTCGGTAGGCTTTCTGTTGAGCTCCCGGGTGCCTTACGAGCGATCCGAAGTGACAATGGCACGGAGTTCAAGAATTCCTACTTCGAGAGTTTCTGTGGTGAGACAGGTGTAGAGCACCAGTTCTCTTCTCCGCACGTCCCACAACAAAATGGAGTTGTGGAGAGAAAGAACCGTACCTTGGTCGAGATGGCCAGGACGATGCTTGATGAGTACTCTACACCGCGGAAGTTTTGGGCTGAGGCTATAGCTACCGCGTGCCATGTCTCAAATCGAGTATTTCTTAGGGCACACTTGCATCGCACTTCTTATGAGTTGAGATACGGGCGAAAACCCAGCGTCTCTCATTTTCGTGTGTTTGGTTGCAAGTGCTTTATTCTGAAGTCCGGGAACCTAGATAAGTTCGAGTCACGTTCTTGTGATGGGATCTTTCTAGGTTACTCGCCTTCTTCGCGGGCTTATAGGGTGTGGAACTGCGAGTCTAGCAAAATGGTAGAGACCTGTGAGGTGACCTTTGACGAGGCCAGTCCGGGGACTAGGCCCGATATCTCAGGTTCTTTAGAGCAGTCCGAGACCATCTTTGTGGATGATGAGGATGATGGAGACGACGGTTGTCTACCTGATCCTGTCCCTCATCCACCCCTTGAGGCGCCGTCTTCCACCGCACCTCGAGGCGATCAGCCCATGCCTTCTGCTTCTTCTGGAGCTGGTGGCTCTGTTCCTACCTCGTCAGCTCACGAGGTAGAGGCCACTTCTTCATCTCATCCTGGACCTCCTAGACATATCTAGAAAGCTCATCCTTCAGAGCAGATCATTCGAGACCTTTTCGAGCGTGTTACCCGCTCAAAATCTGGCTTATCTCAATTCTGTCTCCATTCTGCTTTCATTGCCTCCTTTGAGCCTAAAGATGTCTCTCATGCTTTATCTGATGAGTCCTGGGTCAATGCCATGCATGAGGAGTTAGAAAATTTCGAGAGGAACAAGGTCTGGTCGCTTGTCGAGCCCCCGCGAGGTCACAATATTATTGGGACTAAGTGGGTGTTCAAGAACAAGCAGAGCGAGGATGGAGTGGTTATTCGAAACAAGGCTAGACTGGTAGCTCAGGGGTTTTCCCAGAGGGTCTAGACTTCGAGGAGACCTTTGCCCCTGTAGCTCGACTTGAGGCCATTAGAATCCTGCTTGCCTTTGCAGCTTCTAAGGGTTTCAAGCTCTACCAGATGGACGTCAAGAGTGCCTTCCTTAATGGAGTCATTGAGGAAGAAGTTTACGTCAGACAGCCTCCAGGTTTCGAGAACCCCAAATACCCACACCATGTCTTCAAGCTTTCCAAAGCGTTGTATGGACTTAAGCAGGCCCCCAGAGCTTGGTATGAGAGGCTTAAGTCCTACTTGTTGAGTCATGGGTTTGAAATGGGTAAAGTAGACAAGACCTTGTTCATCCGCCGTCATGGCAATGACCTTCTGCTCGTCCAGATCTATGTCGATGACATCATCTTTGGCGGCTCTTCCCATACTCTGGTTTCACAGTTCTCGGATGTCATGAGCACCGAGTTTGAGATGAGTATGATGGGCGAGTTGACTTTCTTCCTTGGCTTCCAAATCAAGCAGACTCGGGAGGGTACATTTCTTCATCAGGGAAAGTACACTCGTGACCTCCTGAGACGCTTCGAAATGAGTGATGGTAAGCCTGTGTCAACTCCCATGGCTTCTACAGCCTATCTTGACCCAGATGAGGACGGCGAGCCAGTTGATCAGAAAGAGTTCAGAAGTATGATCGGCTCCCTTCTTTACCTCACTGCCTCGAGACCAGACATACACTTCTCTGTGTGTCTGTGTGCTCGTTTTCAGGCTTCTCCTCGCGTATCTCACCGCCAGGCGGTGAAGCGCATCTTTCGGTACCTTCGAGCTACCATTGACTATGGTATCTGGTACTCTTCCTCGTCCTGTCTTTCCTTGAGAGCCTTTTCGGATGCAGACTTTGCTGGCTGTAGGATAGATAGGAAGAGCACATCTGGCACTTGCCAATTTATTGGCACTTCTCTCGTTTCCTGGTCCTCTAGGAAGCAGTCCGGAGTTGCACAGTCCACTGCAAAGGCCGAGTACGTTGCTGCAGCCAGCTGCTGTAGTCAGGTGCTTTGGATGGTCTCGACTCTGCGGGACTTTGGGTTAGTTATCGACAGTGTTCCACTCTTTTGTGATAACACTTCTGCGATTAACATTGCTAAGAACCCAGTGCAGCACTCTCGGACCAAGCACATTGATATCCGATACCACTTCCTTAGAGACCATGTAGAGAAGGGTGATATAGTGCTCCAGTTTGTGGAGAGTGACCACCAGTTGGCTGATATCTTCACCAAGCCTTTGGATAGCTCGAGGTTTTCAGCTCTACGGGGAGAGCTTGGGGTGATTTGTCCTTATGGACTGTAGTGAGGGGGAGCTTTGGGCTTTACTGCTTTACTATATTGCTTATGCTTCTGTCTCATTTCTGTTGCTTTGCACACGGGGTGCATTTGGGTTTAGTCCTTCTAGCATAGGTTAGAGTGCTTCTCTTGCCTAGTTGCTTAGACTTCCTTCTCTTATCTTGTGATTCCAGGATGCTTCTTATTAGCTGCTTCTTATCTCACTAGATTGAGCTCACTCACTTCTTGTAGGTTCTAGCGAGGGTCGGGCTACCCTTGGGTAGACAGGGTACGTGTTTGCTCTCTAGTGTGTGTTTTACGGTCAGCTATTAGTCCTGGAGTCATATGGGGTAGATGAGAGTCAGTCTGAGCCATAGTTGTCTCTATATCTTTTCTATGCTTTAAGGACTGCCTGTTTGGTTTTCTTTGCCAGCTTCTCGATTTTATTGCTTTGGTTCAGGGGGAGTTCATTTGGGAGCTTCTGAAGCTTAATTTTGACATAACTCAACTTGAACTAAAAGTTGCATCTAATGTTGAGGGAGAGCTGGACTTTCTTGCATTTTCAGCATTCTAGCATTATAATCAATCTGCATTGAGCCTTGATTATTATCCTGTTATGACATGCTTCAATGCTTTACACATTGCCATGACTTGTGCTTAGCTTGCTAGATTTATCATGACTTCATATGTGTAGACTAGCTTTCTGCCATGATAAGTTAATTAAAATTGCTCAACTTAAATTAAAACTTGCCATGTTAGCACTCGAGATTAGTCTTGCTTGAGCTATCCCTTTATGATTCATGCCATGTCAAATAGGCTGAGTTGAGTCTTGAATCTAGGTTGAATCTTAGATTGAGCTATTTTAGCATCTTGATACATCACGAGTTAGCACAATCTGTTAAAAAGCAAAAGGATCTCTTTTTATGTGCGAAAAAACTGATTTCACCAATTCTTTCTCATGAGACGGCTTGCCATTGCACTAGGCATGAACTCAGGGGGAGTTTTGGATGACCTGGACTATCTTCTTAAGCTTCTCACTTGGAGTAGTCGCATAAGGCTTGAGATCTAGCACATGATAAATTTTTTTTGGTTGGAAACAGCTATAAGCTTTAAAAGAAAATATGTCAAATGTGCAAGATTTTCTTAATCACCTAAAGATGAAAAGTGCTTAACCAAATGATAAACTCTTGAGCTTGTAGCACTCTAATTGACTCAACACTAGCTTCTTGTTTCCGCTTAGCTTATTGACATGGCCTGCATCATCCTTGGATATCTCTAGTTAGATTTTGCTCATTGATGACTTGACTTGATCACTAAATGCATTACATTTCAGATTGTCATCTATGTGCTCTAGCTGGTTTATATATATGTTGTCATGATCTAGATAGCGTTTTATTGAGTTATGGCTTGGTGTATTACATTATGGTCAATATGGATAATTCTCATGGCTCTAAATGCTTAAATAAACAAACTTCCGCCATATTCATCCATTGACATGTCATATTCTCTCTATTGCATCTTGATGTGTTTATTGCCAAAAGGGGGAGAATAGAGAAGAAAAAGTCATTTTGGGAGCTTTTTAGAGCGTTGGAGAAAAATTTGCTCTTTCAGCTTGCTGCTCTAGTGCTTCCTTCGGTCGACATGGTCATTAGTTTCATTCCCGTCTTTGGACCATGTTGGACTTTGCAAATCAAACTCTACTTCATGCTTTTTCGGAGTTTGTCAATATACTCATCAAGGGGGAGATTGAGAGACCATGCGGTCGTGACTCCATGTGAATGATGAGTATTTGACGTTGGTCTAAGTGAGTCGAGTTTGGTTTGCGTAGTTCGGAGTCGAGTCGTTGCATGGCGCAGTCGGGCTCGGTCGGACTTGGTCATTCCTGGTCGTATGGGTTTATGTTCATATTTCGATGATTCGACAGGTTTGGACTTCTTTATGGTAAGTATTATGGTATTTACGCTTTTATGTATCGAGCGGTGCTATTTGATGTGTTCTTTGTCTGTGTGGCTGCAGGACATCGGGTGGAGTCGTGGCGAGACACGTGGACCGGACTAGGCGCAGGTGGCGCTGAGGTCAGAACGGTCGGGATGTGTCGAAGACGACGTAGACTCGAGGTGGTTGCGAGGCGTGCGAGGCAAGGAGCGCGGAAGCTTCCCGGAAGGTGCAGGAGGGGCGAATCGGGAAATTCGCGAGGCTGCACAAGCGGGAGCGGGCGCCGTTGGATTTAGCAGGCATAACGGGGCGGAGACCCGTTAGCCAAGGCTATAAATAGGATTGAGGGGCTGCATGCCCATTTGAGCACTTGTGAGGGATTTAGGGTTTCCTTTAGTCAAAATTGGCTTTAGTGGTTGTTTTGGCTTTAGGCTTTAGTGGTTGAGAGTGGGTGGAAGAGGCAGTGGGTGCTCCCTGCTTGTCCCCTTCGTAGTTCTTCCAGGGTGTGGTAGAACAGAGTGTGTGTTCTTCTCCTCTAAGCATGTATGGTTGAGAGATGGAGAGGAAGGATTGAGTGGAGAGTCTTGTAATCCTTCAACCTTGTTCTAATGTCCAGGCGTATGGGGACTCCTCTGTAATCCACTCTTCATTTGAAATGGAAATCTGAAGTTTTTCCTGTGCCCTGTGTTCTTCGTTGCCTCTCTGGTTCGATTTCTTGTTTTTTGGATTTCTTGTTGGTTGCTGCTGAGAAGGCCCAAAATGGGTTGCTCTGTGATGGGATAGTGCCTCAAGATCATTTGATCGATCTCCCAAAGAGCTAACTTCGTTTAATCCTCAAATTTCATTTTTGAGCCTTCTCTGTTCGTCTGTTGCAATTTCTAGGGTTTTGTTGAAATCTTGTTCCCCTTGGCAAAATGACTTGAATTTTGGCATGGAGAGTAAATGGGCTATTAATCAGCTAGCCTCCAAGTTTCATGGCCTGAGGATTAAGGATTTGTGAGAAGTTTGGTTTTTTGGTCTCTCTTCTGAAGATTGTTCAGTTTCTAGGGTTTCTTGATTTCTCCTCTTTCCCTTCATGAGAAAGCCTGGGATTTGATCTGGAGTATCTTGTTAACATTGCTAATCTAGCTGCAAAGGCTCATGATTAAAGATTCAAGGATTGAAGTGGATATGAAATTTTGATGTTGCCTCTGTAATATTCAGGTTTTTGTCCAAATTTCATTTCACTGATCTTTTAGTTGTGGGTTCTCTTTTCTTGAAGTCTCCTTGATATTTAGTTTCTATTCCTAGTGTCTTGTCCAAGGAAGATTAGCAATATCTAGTCAATTTCAATGTTTGTTGGCAGACTGCAGTAAATACCTTGTCACTTGGTAAGCTGCAGCACTGCATCTTCAGTTCAGCTAGCAGCCATCTGTGCTTTACTGTTTTTGTCTTCAGATTATTGACTGCTTTCAGCCGAATTAGTGCCTTCTCTGTTCTCTGAATTTGAGTATCCATCTGTGCACTTTTCAGCTTTAGATAAAAGCATTTGGAGCAGCAGGTTTCAGCCGAACTGCACTCCTGTTTTCAGCATGAAAATCAGCACATTTTTCAGTTTCGCAGTGATCGGTTAGTCTCTTTTTAGTGCTGTTTTGGACTGCAGTTTTCAGCATCGTTTGCTTATGTTTTTAGTCCAAGAATCTGCAGTAAGCCTTGCTGATTTGGGCTGCAGATTTCTGCATCTTTTTATTTTAGTTTTCTTGTTTCGTTCGGATTGCAGTCCTCTCATGTTTGCTTGCCGTGACAGCAAGTGCAGCCCGTTTCTTCTGCCGTGGCAACGAATTCTACCGATTTCTCTGACGTGGTAGCTCTTCCTTGCCGTGGCAGCACTTTGCTCCGGTTTTCTTGCCGTGGTAGCTTCTTCTTTAGTTTCCTTGCCACTCCAGGTTTTGAAGTGATTTCACCTGTTTCAGAGAGCGAATTTAATTTCCTTCTTCATAGCTCATTAGCTATAGGAGGAGGAGTCGGTGTGAGTAACGGGGCAGATTTAAAGACGACATTCACCCCCCCTCTGTCGCCATTTCGGTCCTACACTAGTATAGGATTGTCGTACTATTAAGAGGGGTCGAGACTAGTAGCTTGAAGGTAACAAGTATTGATAGCTCGTATGATTGCTCTAGCTCTAGCTCATGTGTTGACTCTTTGCAACATGAAACTATGCATTGCAAATGTGTTTTGCAAGTGTTTAAGGTCCATGTTTCCATTCGTTGGAATACGAGGCCTGTATTTGCAAATGTGTTTTGCAAATGGTTGAAACTCATATATGAACCTTGGTGACATGTGACTTAATGTTTGCGAATGTGTTTTGCAACATGTCGAAGTCCATGTTATTTTCCCTCCTTGAGGCATGACGCTAATATTTGAGATGTGTTCTCAAATGATTGTAGCTCATGCAAATGTTGTTGCTACATGTGACTTAAGTTTGAAATAGCAAATTCGAATTTGGATAAGTCCATATCGTTTCCGGTGATGTGATTCCAAAATATAATTGAGGTTGTGTTCTCTAATTTATTGGAAGTCACATGATGTATATTTCTATATCTTGCAATACTTTTGTGCAAGGTGGCTGAGGAATATACATTGTATACATTTTTTCAGAAACTATCAGCAAGGTGGCAGTCGGACCGGGCTGAAATGGGCGGTCAGACCGGCCCCATAAGGGCGGTTAGACCGGCCCTATGCCAGCGGTCAGACCGGACCCATAAGGGCGGTCAGACCGGCCCAGTAACGGCGGTCTGACCGGCCCGGCGTTAGTTCCGCTTTTTGCCCGGTAGCTTTTTTCCAGAGAGTGACTTGGCTGAATTTTCTGAGAGCGGTCTGACCGGCCGGGCGGTCTGACCGGTCTTTGTATGGCGATCTAACCGGTCTTATAGCCGTTGGGAGGCTGATTCTTGGCTTTTCTTCTCTCCAACGGCTAGTTTTCGTGGGAAAAGTATAAATACCCCCTCAAGGGTTGTTGAGGGGTTGCTGCTGGTGCCATTCATTCATTCCTTGAGCTAAGAGCTAGGTTTTCTCATCTCATGTGCATGTGTTGCACTTAGGGAGTGAGGAGAGCATAACCAAGTGCATGTGTTGCATTTGGTGATGGACTTCGTGTCCGTTGAGCTGCGATCTTTGATTCGTTCAAGTGAGAGTTGTCAGCTTGTTACTCTTGGAGTTTACCGACTCCTAGACGGCATTGGAGGCGTCGTGCGCGGTGATCTTCTCAAAGAAGGTTGTGAGAAGACCCGACAAAGTTGTGAAAGTTGGAGCTCACCTACCCGGAGCGGGAAAGAGCTACCACTAGTGAATACGAGGTGTTTCGGCTTAATTCGTGGAGACGGTCCAATTCGTTCAGGCTAACCTCAACGTGGACTAGGGGAAACCGGCAAGTTTCCGAACACCACGGTAAAAACATCGAGTGTCTTTGTGGTTTGTTGTCTCGTGCTCAATTTACCTTCTAGCAATTCATATTCTAGTATTTACATTCATTGAATTGATTAGATCACTTGTTATTCCTAGGGTTACTTATATTGATTTAGGATTATCTCATTGTTATTCCTAGCAATTAATATGTTTTAGGCCTCACTTGTGAAAACTATGTAGTTCACTCTTCCGCATTATAAATTTGGTACTAGTTTAAAGAAAAAAAATTTAAAACCGCCTATTCACCTCCCCTCTAGTCGGCCTCTTCGATCTTACACCCCCCACCAACAGGAGGCTACCAAAAACATCGCTGAGGCTGTCGCCTACCGGTCTTGGTCCAGGGTGCCAGCTCGGCGCACACGACGACAAAGGGGAACCTTCGGCTCCCACGGTGGCACAATGCTTGGGAGTTGCGCGTGTGCTGGTGAAATCACCTGTCTTGCTGCCGATGCTGATGTTCCATTTTGGTGATCATCTCTCCAGCCGAAGAACTGCATTAGCGCCCTCGTGCAACTGAACTCCACTAGCTTGTACTGGAGAAGCAGCATGACGATGAGCGTCGCCGTTGAGCCGAGGACGAATGATGCCACCTGCGGGCCTACGCCTCCGCGACCTTCGCCATCGACGACCGGCTGGGAGCTTGTCTTTGTCTAGCTAGCTCGTGTTAATTGTGCATAAATGGCGCATGGACAGATGTACAAGTCAGTGGCCGATATGATATATGTCGATGGATGTAATGCGACTAGGTGTGGCAGCTAGTCCTTATGCTAAGCTGGCACCCGTCCCTTCCATCATGTTCTCACTACCTGTATGTGTAACGTGCCGCTGTGTGTGCTGTGCAGGCGAATAGGCATAGGGTCATGGTCACCTCTCCCCGCTACGACCAGTACAGCGACATCTGGGACACGAGCGTTGTGGTTGAGGTGTGTGATATGATCATAGGAGTAGCTTGGGTGATGCTTTACATTTCGCGAGATTCTAACTTAGTCTTTCGTACGACTTGTTTAGGTTCCATCGATTGTATGCGAGTTCCAAGATAGCACGCAATAGCCGTAATAATGTTTTTCTATCTCTCACTAGTAATGCAACAGGCTAGCACAAGCCTGCAACTCGGTATTCGGCAAACTAATGAGCAAGTCCTATTAACCCTCTCTAAATTTTGATCCTAGGTCTGCCAGTGCCCAGCATCATCAAGACTTGATTTCTCCGAGAGAGAATGGAACGAAGCAAGAGGTTTCTTTTTGAAAGCAAGTGTTGACGAATGGTGTGAAGTGGGAAACCCGAGAAAGAGAGAGGGGGAACCACCACGTCGGCCCAAAGCAAATCTAGGTAGAGACGCCGCCACGCTCGTACAATTTCGGCATGCAAAATGGCCCAATATAGAAAGGCCAACGCAGGTTGGGCCAGCAACACTGGCTCGCACCCGCGGTTAACCCATAGAAGATCCCGGATCCAGCGACGTCACACCATGACTCACGATGAGTGATGACAATTTTGGCACACCTGATCCACAAACGGGTTTGGGTCAACACGGACACCACACCACCACCATGGTTGGCATCATAGAAAAACTTGAGTTGATAGCGTACGTGTAGCATTTTTTAAAATCTGTCCCACAAACGAATTTTCAATTTTTGTTCTCTCCACAATCGAGAAAACAGTGGGTGTC
The DNA here is from genome assembly GCA_017311315.1 of Dendrocalamus latiflorus. Classification (NCBI taxonomy): domain Eukaryota; kingdom Viridiplantae; phylum Streptophyta; class Magnoliopsida; order Poales; family Poaceae; genus Dendrocalamus; species Dendrocalamus latiflorus. Next base: position 14,287,078 of record CM029671.1, read on the forward strand.
ATCTATCGAGCTCACGTCACGACAAGTTTTGGACACCGTGGTACTACCTGCCAAGCTAGTCAAGCTTGATAATACCACCTACTGAGCTACCCAACTCGGCAGCCATTGCATTAGTACTTAACTTAAGCATGCTTACACTAACAGTGCTGTGGCCGCCCAGTGCGATGGTGCTCTCAAGCCTACCCGACACGGCAGGGCTCCACCAGACACACACACGCTCAACCTATCGTGATGTGGGAGCTTAGCAGGTAATGTGTTGCCTCTGCTTTTCGCGGTTATAAAGAAGACCAAAATTAAAAATTCATGATTGAGAGCTTAGATTTAGAAAAATTGCTAGATGCCACGTTTACAATCAATTCAAAAAACTCCTCTTTTTCGGGTAGGTAGTGGGTTGGATTTGTCTCGAGGACGTACGCAATTAGATTTGTCTCCATGTCTTGGGACGCCTTGCTTGCGGATGCATATCGTCTAACATTGCCAAGTGATGGCGCACAGCCGTTATTTCATGGCCGTTGGATTGGAAAGCGATCTTCCAGATGGACCAGGGTACTCTAGACGAGGCACTGTAGCGTTAAACCTCGCCCGTTAGCTTCCGATCCAATGGCTCACATTAAGGGAATGGTAGGATGCTGTGCCCCTCTGTCATTGGGGTTGTGACGGCAGGGGATGCGGATCCCTTGCCAAGGCAGTACTACTAGGAGGAGGATGCAACTACTAGCATTACTAGGCATATAATCAATCAAACATGGGTTCTTGAATTCTTAAAACCTTTGCATTTTCAAAATGATCCACATGCAAATATTTTGGTTACATGCCCAATTAACAAGACATGCAACGACATGGTCACATGGGGTTTTAGGGTTTCATATACCACTCGTTTTGGTTGAGTCAATTGGATATTAACAAAGTCGAAAGCCTTCTTCATCAAAGGCATTCTACAGGTTGCCTGGAATCTGCTTTTCCGGCCAAAGTGCCAAACAAGTTGCAAATGGAAAGACTGTCTAGTGGGGGGACGGAGGGCCAAAAGTAAAGGACATGCGATCTTCTCTATAACGACGACGAGGGTTATCGTGTGCATCCTTCTCCTGTGCTCTCATACACCCATCTTCGAGAACCCTTTAAATGTTTTTTTTAAAAAAAAACCTATCCATTTGCAACAATTTTGGACCGTTGGATGCCTAATTACAAACACTGAGCTACGAACAAGGATATGGGATTAGAGTTGATCAACCTCTTTCGGTTGAGTCAACACATGTTAATAAAAGCAGTCAAAAAAAAACAAATACATGTTAATAAAAGTAGTCAAGAAAATAACACCAAATTAAGGCGCAATTCCAAATAGTTTCGGCTTAAGTTCAAAGTGAACGGATTGACTTGTAGAAGCCGTTTCTTGAGGGTACTATAGCGGCTTTTCGAATCTAGCCTCCCGCCACTGACGCCGCCGCTACCATCCGCCTCACTCGACATCGCCGCCTCCTACCCCGCCCCCGCCTCCTCTCGCCATCTTCGCCCCCATCACCCGGTCCACCCCCACAGTCACCTGCTCTAGCCACCTCCGTCGTCAGCACTGCCACCACCACACTCGTCTCGCCTAAATCATTGTCCTCATTCGTCGTGGCCCCACTTTGTCTTCGCCAACTCCATCGCCGCTGCTGCTGATTGGCCATCGCTATCGCTCCTTCATGGCCAGATCTACCCGGATTTGGTCGGGCCCATGTAGATCTGGCCAGACTTGATGGCCACTGTCAGGTTGCGCTCGTCAGTATCGTCCTCCATCTCCGCTATCATCCCTCCCCCCTTGGCCCTGCTGGTGCCACTCCTGCCCACTGTCTACTCGTCAATTTTTTCTTTTCTTTTTTCTTTCATTTTTTCTTGTACGTTCATTTAATCCTTTTTAATTTTTACCATATTTCCCTTTTTTAGATTATTTCAGCCAAAAGTAAAAAAGCTGAATCAAACATCTCTATTTTTATTTGTTGTTTTTTTTGTCAAAAATCATCAGCCGCAGCTGAATTGAAACAGGGGCTAAATCTTCTTCATCGATGTTGCTAAATGCAGCCTACATGTTGCCCGGAATGTGCTTCTCCAGCCAACAAGTTGCAAAAATAGAAATATGTGTGGTGGGAACAGGTGGGTGGGGTCATGGAACGGGATCATAATCAATGGACAAAATCAATTTCTCTACAAGGACAAAAGTTATCATGGCCTTGAGTACATCCTCGCAATGCTAGTAATGGACAAACGCTATAGAACATGCTTTTCTTAGCCAACAAGTTATATAAGTTGGTACTAAAGATAAAATTTCTGGACAAAATCATTTCATTTGAAAACGGTCTTGAACTTTTTTGGAACACGGAGATTTTTTTCTCTCTAGTTTCTAGTGGAATAAACTGTTTGACGTGAAATTACTGCTTTCCAAACATAGCCTTTTTAATCTAAAAAAGAAAGAAAAGGGGTAAGTTCCTCCCAATTTCTATAGCAAAGAGTGCTCTTTGTTTTTCTTGCACAAATACTCGTATTTGCATTCTACAACAAATGAATGTATCTACCCTGTTCTTATCCCAGCGATCATTGCTGGAAAAGCGTCCAAATTCACTCGAATAATTCCTTCTCTTAATCTCTCATTACGCAAAAAAAAAAGAGAAAAGAAATGGCGCCAAATAAATAAAAACCACCAAAGATTCCAACCTATCCCCTTATGACCGAAAGGTCAATACACATATGACCACTTCAAAATTCCTTTTCCACATCGGAGTACCTTTTAATCCAAACAGAATATGATGTTGCAAGGATGATGACGTATATTCGATGTAGTTTAGGAGTATTTTTCACCAAACAATTAGGCACGAAATTGGCATAAACATGCTCATCTGATCATGCCGTTGAAAACTAGACACAACAACCACATTTTGGAGCCCTGCTCATTTCAATTTCTCCGTTGAATTTTTGGCTTTTAACTTCTAGTTTTTTAATTTTATCTTTTTTTGGTTTTTTTAGCTTTTCTTTTTTCCTTATTCCTTTGTATTGTCCGTGATGAACTAACACGTTTTTTCCATTTTTAAATTTAATTGTGCCAAAAAAACCACTAGCAGTTACAGTGCAAAATAAGTTAACTACAATATCAACACAGTGAAAAATAATCCATAAGCCCAAAAAACCCTAAATAAGCAGCCCCGAGTACAAAACCTTCTAGTAGACTACAAGAGCCTGTTTCAAATAATTTTTGACTTCTAGCTTAAAACCCGTTTTAAATGCATTGACTTCTTAATGAGGCATTTTTCCTTTTTACTTTGCATTGTCTCGGAGATATAAGTTTTCTTTCCCTTTTTTCTTTATTTCTCTTTAATTGAATGTTTTAACAAAAAAAACTAACAGCGGCTATAATATCATTTCAGCCAAAATCAAAAAGTCAAAATCCATTAGCCGCAGCCAAATTGAACGGGCCTATTATCCAACTCAAGCTGAAAACATTCAAAGCTACACATCCACAAAATCCTTAAGCATCTACAATAATATGTTTCTTAAAGTTGTCTATAAGGATTTCAATTCACCTAGAGACAATACTAGAGACATCATCTCTAACAATTTATCTCTAAAATCATTCATCTAGCTTTTTTTTTACCATTTTCACCACAAATTCTCTGCTCACTCATTATTTGCGATGGTTTGCGTAACCAGGTTATCTCTTGTATATGAGACATCATATTCTCTTTTTTCACATCCTCTCTCCACGTAGAATTTTGCTGATGTGGTATAGCTAAGACATGGATTTATGGTCACACAAGGCGGGATCGTATCTGCAATGATGATATACGTGATAGGATAGGTAGCACCAATTATAGAAAAACTTGTTTAATATCGTTTGAGATGGTTTGAATATCTCCAACAGAGGTCTCCTGAGACATCGGTATATAATAAAATTTTAAGACTGAAAACATAAGAAGAGATAGAGATCAACCAAAATTAATATGAAAAAATGCAGTTAAAAAACTTAAAAGATTAAAATGTATCTAAACAATTAGCTTTACTAGTATAGTACCCGTGCTAACGCTACGGCGGTATTTCAGGGATGCACATGAAAACAACCAAATGACGATATTTTTTTCATAGTTTAAGTTTCACGCAATTGTATATCACCATGTATATAATCTGGAAAACACTCATGTATATCACCAGCAAGTTCAGGTCATGAAATTACAAGTCTAGGCCAATTGTAACGCATAACAAGGCAATAATAAGTCATGTCTCGCCTGAACCATCTATCAAAAAACCTTGACAGAAATTTGTATGTTGTTTTAGCAAGAGCAGCTATCAAAAATATTTGAACTCTGGGGATTTCCAAATGAGGAAAACTGGCCAGGAATATCAAAGCTACCATTGTACAAGACTATCCATCCTGCGACACCAACCAAACGACGCCTGAGAGATATATTTCAGAGGTAATCCAGCTGCTATCACTTATCGCCTGTGTATTGACAATAGTTACTATTTTCCTATTAAGATTGAATGTAATGTGGCCAAAAAAACTCCCATTTCCAGCTTTGACTGCCATGCTGTGGAATTAATTGATCGCATGCTGATCCTTAATCCTACTCAGGTGTGTTGTCCTTTCTTATGTATCACTACACTATAATTCTTTAGGATTTTGATGTTGAGACTTGAGAATCAACTCAATTTATGGTTGGTTATTACCATATTAGATGTAAAACTAAAGTCTGCCTTTTATAAAAACCAAGAACTACCTGTTGGACCTCACCAATATACCCACCGCTAGCTTATGATGCCCCATCGGCTGTGAGAAAGGGGTTGGCAATCTTGTCAGTTCCATCAGTTGGTGACACCAGCATGACGACTGTGCCTCTACACACCTGCAAGACAAAGTATTAGATGCATGACAAATCACCTCAACATTTGCAAAAGCAAAACACACGAAAAGGCACAATGAGGAAACAAAGCATTATAGATCCCAAAAAATAGTCGATGCGTGGTTTACACCTAACAATCATGTAGTTTTCCTTCAGGTAAGTACAAGATACTCAGAAGAAACCACTGGGAATAGGGGGGCACTACTACTTGAGAAGATTATGGACCGTATGGCACAATTCAACTTCAGCAAAAATACGAAGGATAACATCCACTCTCAAAATATTCAAGCTAACAGAGGAAGAATCGATTCCACAAGTTAAAACTCAACATTAAGAAGAGCACTTACAATGAGGCCAAGTTGTCTGGTCTTCTCTGACAGTTTCAATGGGTTATCTTGCTCTACAAAATAAAATTGCAAGATTGAAGATTACACACGACATTGCAAAAGAAAATGAAGCATCGTTCTCTCTGAATGTGCAATATATTTTGCCTATTTTCTGGTATCAATGAGCTTCAGAAATGAGCCATTATGATCATGGTATTTACAGAATAGGGAACTCCATCATTCGTTGTAATCTATGACTTCATATTGTGCACTAACAAAAAGTCACCCTTGGTTCAATTTTAGTAGGACACAAGATTCCACGCTGAACAAACAAGCTAAGCACAGAGATAACGGGAATGCCAACTGTCCAAAAGTATGAGGCAAAATGTGCTCGTAAATTGCATCCGAATTCCTAACTATTGACACTTTCATTGATCAAAAACAACAGATGGACCATAAAACACAAAGAAAGGAATTTGAAGTACCTCTTTCAGACTCAATTGCTTCATCCAGCACTAAGTTCAGCAATTGGTCATAGCCTTTTAAAGTTCCTGTAACTGCAGATATGCATATGTGAGGTCAGTATATCAGTTCTAGTAGAATAGAATTACATGCATCTGGAGTCACTTTAGTAGCTTAAATATTTTTCAACAACTAAGGAGAGAGATAATACATTAAGATCTATAGGCAAACAGGCACAACAGAAAAAGAGTTACCAGCAAGTATGAGTACAGTAAAGTACATAATAATACCCTGTGATTGCAAGAAGGGCTATCAATAGCAATCAAAGCCATCTTTTGCTTTAATCATGTACAACAAATTGCCAGCCTTTAATACAGAGGAATTTGACAGCAAGTTTGACATCACCATTAGGGCCAACAAGTATGTTTGCTCCTTTAATGTCTCTGCCAAGCAAGTCATTATGAAGTGATCTTTCTATTCAATTTTGACCATGGAAATGATAAACTGTGTAAGATAATTTACACTACCTGTGCACGGTATTCCTACTATGCAAATAGGCAAGTCCAGAAAGAATCTGCCAAGTATAACTACGGATCACAGGTTCCTTAAATGGACCATACTCTCTAAGTAATTTATGAATTGAACCTCCAGAAACATAGTCAAGATAGATGGAGAGTGCTTCGTCAGCCTGCCCAAAACCGTATAAAATTAGGTACGTCCAAGTATAATCAGTACTTCACAGAGTAGGTTTATGTAAAAAATGGTAAGTACTAAAGACAAATGATTTCTCATTGGGATGAAAAGACCCTATATTGGAGAAATAACAAGAAAAGTTAAAGGCACAAGTCAAATGGAAAGAAGGAAGCCAATAGTGATCCTCTCCTCTTGCTGATGAAACTGCTCAACGTGGTCATTGTGCCATACAACACCACATACAGACTGAGTTATGCTGCTTTAATATCCACCATGGTACTTCAATTTTGGCAGTGACAATAAATTGATGACAGATTGCACAAAAGATCTTTTTTCTTTTGGCTAAGATGTATGATTGTTAACATTATTTGAAATCAATAGCTTGAAATTAAACAGAAGCGCCAGTATATATATGCAGTACCTAAACAGTGCTATGGATTTGAATCAGGTAGAATTTCATCCTTTGTTATTTATGAAATATAGAACTTAATGTGGATATGGTTTGCGGTTGAGAAAATCTCTTCTATGTACCGAACCATCTCAAACCCACCCTCCAGCATATGATCAGGGCTAGCCTTTCTAAAACACAAATCTTTCTTTCCCTGAAACTTAACATTTAGTTGTAGATTTACAGCACGATTTGCCAATTGTAAGGAGGACTAAATCAAAGGAAACATTATTCATATCATTGCAACAGCCATGCTAGTTTCAGATCTACATATTGTTAACTCTCCCAGTTCAATTCGAGGTTTTAAAACCAAATAGTAATACACCCAAAGTAGTTCTCACTTCTCACACTGCGAGACATCACAACCTAACTTCGGATCCCACATTTCTGATCTGCATCCAGCTGACAAATCAAACCTCTTGCCTGCTTAACTTGGACCAATTCCACTGGCCTCTTGTACACATCAGAATAAAGCAGTTCATCCAAATCTAGTAGCAGAAAATTAGAATTGGATCTTTAGGGAATTGTATTACCTGCGCGGCAATGCCGGAGACTCCCCCGGGCATCGCCTTTTCGAGAAGGCCCACCTCCCGGCCACCACCGGCGAAGGAGGACCGGATGTGCTCATAGCCGACGATGCGGAGCGGGGTGTAGAAGAGGTGTCGGAGGACTGCGGGGGAAAGGCCCCGATAGAGCCCGCCGTCGCGGACGAGCTCGCCGGCGACGCGTATGACGCCGCCTCCGCCGCCACTGGCGGGGCTGTGGTGGAGCTGGAGGCGCGTCTTGACGGCGTCGATGGGGAATGTAGCAGCCTCCGCCGCGGCAGCCGAGACCGAGGAGAGGGAGACCTTGGCTAGGGTCTTGAGGCGGCCGTCCTCGCCGACGGCCGCGGCGCGGGCTGACATGGCCTGGGAGTTGGGAGGCTCAAGAGACGCCTCGCGGAAGAAGCTGAACAGCGTCGGCGCCGGTGGAGAAGTGGAGCGGCGTCGGTGCCGAGGTGGGCAGGAAGCTGCCAGCGTCGGTGGGGTGATGGCTGTAGAGTGGCGGCGCGGAGGGACAGCAAGACGCGGCGCACGGGAGGAGGAACGGCGAGGGCGCACGGGAGGAGGAGAATGGAGGCGCGGCGGCCGGAGTAAAGGGATGTGGCGCGCCGGCGGATCTGGAGGAGATGAGGGCGGCGGCGCACGGGATGATGCGATGCGGACGGTGGCGCGGCAGAGGAGGAGTGGTGGTGTGATGGAGAGGTGTGGCGGCGGTGGATGCGGAGGCGCGCCAGCCGGAGTAGAGGAAGAGGAGGCGCGATGGAGGGGGCGGCGTTGGTGGCGCACGGGAGAGCAGAGGAGAGGTAGGGGGCCGAGATCTGGTGGAGAAAGTGGAGAAGGGGGGGCCGTAGAGAAGGAGAGGAAGGGGCGGCCGAGAGAGGAGGAGATGGATGGCGGTGCAGATGGAGAAGAGGGGGAGGCGGCGGCCGATTCGGGGTTTAGGTTTAGGGGGAGGCAGCCGATTCGGGGGAGGCGGGGGAGGCTTTTCAGAAGACGCGCGGCCGATTCGGGGGGAGGCGGAAGGGGTACTGCAGATCCATTGAAGGATGACTGTCGGATATGGTTGAGTAAGGAGAGAGAATAGAGGAGAGTTAATCTGGTGCGGACGTTTTTAGGATGGTGTAATTATGAGTGCATATTGTGGTGTAAACGTAGTTAAGGTTATGACTGTGGAGCACGTAATTGTTGGGTGAATGTAGGCTAATTTTAACTGGTGGATTAATAGTGTAGATGTAACGTCGGAACCTTCCAGAAGGATACGTCCAACTCCTCCAGAGTCTCCAACAACCGGCCGCATACGAGCGCGGTTACGTTTGCGAGAACGCGGTCGGAGCGTGAAACACGAAAACCCATGAGGGCACTCCGGTCATTCCCCACCCGTCACCCGGGCTATAAATACGGCCCCCCGCCCTGCGGAGAGGGCAATCTAGCAAATCGATCCCCGAGATTAACCACACCAAAAGCTTAGTCTCACTAAGGAAGAAGAAAGAGGAGAGGAATGGCGGCCGAGGAGGGAGCCGTGATCGCGTGCCACACCAAGGATGAGTTCGAGACCCAGATGGCCAAGGCCAAGGAGAACCACAAGCTGGTACGCGCGCGCATCCCCCGGCTCGCCTTATTTTTTGATTTTTTTTTTTTGGGGATTTTGTGGTGCTAGGTTCCCTCGCTTGGTCTTAGTACCAACGCGATCTTGAAGAAATTCGGCTTGGATTTGTGACGTGTGGCGAGATCGCTCGAAGGAATGCTAGCGTTTTTGGCGATTAGGGCGAAAGCGTATGCAATTTCCGTAGATTTATTGTGGAGATTTATCGGCGATTCTGGGGATCAGATGAGAACAGAATTTAGATAAGGGTGAAATTTACATGGTTTACATGTTTACAGTATGTGCAGATTTCGTAATTTTGATAGGAACTTGTAGTTTCAGTCTCACTGCATGCAGTGGCGTAGCCAGGATATTAAGGGGACATTGTATTGTCTTTTATTGTGACCCTATCTTATCTTAGAGTGAGGCGATAGCGAGAGAAGTTGAGAAATAGCTTTGAGAAGCTGGGTGTTCGTATTGGCTTTTGTTTTTTAAGTAGAAGTTAATAAGAACAGGGCTTAAACCTGGGTCAATTGCATTAACATTTTTACAATTTTTGAACTTTCGTATAAATTTTTAAAGGTTTTAGGCTGTTATGCAAAAAGCTGTGGGGACTCCACGACATTTAGCCCCTGCTCACATGGGTTGTGTAATTGGGAATGGATTTGCATGTGCAGGTGGATGGTATTCCAAATCTGTAGCTTAGTACCGTGTATCTGTATCTGATGCCATAAGGTGCATGATTTGTGTGGATTTTACCATGGATGATGTTTCTAAGCACATGGCTGATGAGAGGTCAACGGTTAGTGTTTGCTTCGGATCACTAGATGCTTGATGATTCTCTGCCTAGGCGTAGTTGATCTGAATCTACGGCTAATTTGTGCGGCTGTGTATCGAACTTGACATGATTTATGGGAGTAACCAGAAATCTGATATCCTAGTTTAGTCAAAAGTTTCCAATAGATTGTGTATGGTACTGTTGCCATGTGCCTTGTGATAGAGCTAGCTATGCAGAGGGTTTGCCACGCTTCAAATCAGCAATATGAGAAGTACTTTGTGGACGGACTGGTACGTTGGGATAAAATTCAACGCTGTTAGAAAATAGGAAGTCATGTCGAAGTGGGATAAAATTCTGGTCTGTTAAACCAATCCCGAATTCTTCAGGTGTAACCCATTTTGGTTTCTTATACTGTGTGGCGTGGGATTTGGGACATGAAACCCAAGAATGTTGCCAGAGAGTAGTTAGTAGGCCGATATGCTATTATGCTTGCTGTCCATTCAATTCAATTATTAACTGGTGGTTCTTGATCTTGTCACATGCTTATGACTCTAGAATTGGTACTTGTCGTCACTCTGAAGCTGTCGTCGTTCTTCTTGACTGTACAATTGACCATGTTCTATTCCTGTCATGTTCACTCGACCTAACGATTTTCTGGAATCGTTCTCTGTTGTACAGGTGATCATTGACTTCACTGCTTCCTGGTGCGGTCCTTGCCGCTTCATCGCCCCAGTCTTCGCTGAGTACGCCAAGAAGTTCCCCGGCGCCACCTTCCTGAAGGTTGATGTTGACGAGCTGAAGGTGAGCACAGTTGCCACGATCCTCCAACACACGTCCCCCCCTGTGACACAGTGAACTAACGTCGTTTCCTTAATTCAACAGGAAGTTGCCGAGAAGTACTCCGTTCAGGCGATGCCGACCTTTCTGCTCATCAAGGACGGCGAGACGGTCGACACCGTCGTCGGTGCCAGGAAGGAGGAGCTCCAGAGCAACATCGCGAAGCACATCGCCGCCTAAGAGAGAGAGGGGCAATGCCGGTGATCAAATAAGGGCCAGCACCATCGTCGTCGTCGGTTTGGCTTGGGATGTCACCGAACCTTGTGTGGATTCAGTTCAGTTCCGATGTCGCTTTAAACTCCTGATGTTGTTATAGTAGCTGCTTGTGAAGTTTGGATCCGACTATTTCTGTCTGAATGAGACTGTGAAGCAATCTTTTGTGCTGTGATTTATGGTACTTGGCTTAAAATTTTGAATTATGTGTGATCACGGGAGAGAGTATGGAGAGAGATACGTGTGATTTTGATTGATATAAATAAAGTAGGGATAATATCTACTGTAATCGATTTGTAGATCTTGTCTTGAATAAACTATATTTAAAAACTAGTTACGGTAGAAAAATCAAGTAATAAGCTCTTTCCTGCATGCTGGCTGTTTTTTGTCTGCTATTTTTCTGTTTCTGAAGTCCCCAGTGTTTGGTCTTGCTACTTAGCGACAAACAGCTTATGATTTTTTACTTTTAAAAGCCGATTTTTAAACGAAGTAGCCTTTTAAAGTGGTTTTGTTTGTAGGTGTTAATGTATGAGTCATTTTGAATAGAGTGACTTCTCAACGCGAGTGTCTCTTACTTTCTCAATCTCTTTTGTAATCAGTCAAAAGCAATATTATCTTCCTCGTAATTAATCAAAAGCCATACCACTTTTAAACCGTCCCTTAAACAATCCATCCCAATTTGATGGACCCTAAACCAATCTTTGGTTGAAATCGGGACAGTAAACATCTCTGACCGCACTAGCCTTCTTTCCGTTTGCATCTTTCAGGAGTGTCAAGTCTGTTGAATTGAATTCGCTCTGCTGTTGGATTTGCAGTGGAACTGCGATGACATCTAGAAGGTTGCAGTTTCATACCTGAAAAAAAAAGAAAAGAAAACAAATCTCTATAATTCCAGAGAGAGTTGACTTTAACAACACCTGCCGCTCATGCCTGGTGGCGGGCCAAGGATTCGTACCGAGGTAGTTCCCAAACCTTTGAAATTGCGGTGAAATAATTTTCGACATACGTGCACCACAGCTAGCGCAAACTTCTTTCCGTTTCAGTCCGCCCAACTAGCACCGACGGTGGCTCCGTAGGATTGGAAACGAGCCTGCTTTAGCCAGGGTCGGCCAAGCTCGTTGCGGCTTGGTTCGGCTCATTTAGGAAACAAGCTAAAAGTTAGATTTGGTTTGGCTCGTTTCCGGGCTCAAGCCGGTTCGAATCAGCTTGCGAGCAACATAACAATATGCAAGGAAAATCATGCCCGGAAGACCGGAAACCCAACTAATGGATCTGCCAATGTGATCACACCAAACGGAGAAGAAAGTCACCAATACAATTCAATTGATTTTCCATTGTCAATAACAATATGCAAGGAAAATCCGACCTAAGAAAGCAAGTAAGCATTTGTTTTTCTTAAGAGGAGGAAGCAACTAAGTTGATGCTATCTTACCAGTTCAAAACACATCAACACCCATATATGATATTGTTGTGACTACAGACCAAACAGCAGAGAAGGGGACTAGTAGATAAGGAAGGAGAGCCAGATCTGTTGGAGAGTTGGTGAGAATGAGAGGATGCCCTCCTCTTACCCCTCCTGGGGGTTTATATACATGAGTGGTGTAGAATGAGAAATCCCCATTCTACCCCTTAGTACTTACAAAGAGTGAGGGTACATTAGTATATTTACACTGGTATATTTTTCGACACTATTGGGCCTATTACATGTTGGACTAGCTGCACGGCCTAGTCGCAGGGGTTGGCCCACCCCTACAACAGATATATCTCAACAAAAGCCCCGTTTGGCACAGCTCTAGCTCCGAGATCTATGCTGAATCTGTAGTTTGTTGACTAAATTAAAGTGATTTAAATATTTTTATTTAATATATAATATAAATGAAATGAGTCATGTAAATGCACTTAACATGCCTACAACTCTAGATTCAGGATTTTCTAGAGCTAGAGCTCTGCCAAACGGGGGCCAAAATATGCTTATCAAGCGAATGTTGCCCTGGCATGACTGCAACGAATCTACAACCTTTGTGAAGAGCAATGAGAACCAATCCTAACCCCAAATTACCACTCGTTGGCTCGACTAGAGTTGTGACACCAGGTGAAATCAACCCTTTCTCTTCGGCATCTTCAAACATTCTGAAGAAGAAAATAAAAAAATAGATAGAACAAAAACTCGCAATTCCGAATACTTATGGTGAATGTTTTGTCCAGGAAAAGTATGTATAGGAAAGCAAGTGCAAGATTATATATACTTGAAATTTCTGCCTTCTTCAAATTTGCTACCACTAGCAGTCGCTACAACCAAGTAGTGAAATATATGGTTTACTAAAGGTTGGAGTTCTTAGCTCAACTGTATCAACCTCACTTGCTCAACTGGTAGAAGCAACACTAGCTGTCTAATCGAATCCAAGATTTCTCAAAAGAAACGAGTCTAATTAAAAGAAGTTAATAAACCTCAAAGCACTGCGATCCTTGACGGAGCAGAGGGGCTGGTAGGCCTCGATCTTGCCAACTATCCAGGCATCTACTCCGTCCTTCTTGGCTATTCGCTTCAACTCGATCAGTGGCGTCCATCCAATGAGTTGAAGAGATTGTTTCACATGAGTCTCAAAGAAACCCATCTTAATCTCAACACAAACTGTGATGACTCAAATTAGCGGCGGAAGAGAGCACCGGTGGCAGGGGGAGACAGATCGGTGGCTAAGGCAGCGCCGACGGCATGGGGGTGGGGGAGCGATAGCGCACAGTGGTGGGGGAGCGATAGCTCACGGTGGCGGGAGAGCGCATGGCCGAGGGGAGCAGTAGCACACGGTGGTGGGGGAGAGTGCTGGCAACATGGGGGGTGGGGGATAGGCGGCACCCGGGGTGGTAGAAAACAAATCGGTGGACGAGGAGAGCGCCGGTGGCAGGGGAAGACAGATCGACGGCGGGGGAGAGCATCGACGACACAGGTGATGGGGGAGCGATAGCACACGGTGGTGGGGGGTGGCAGCACGAGCCAGGGGGCAGCACACGTCGAGGGGAGCACGGTGGGCGGTGGGATTCACGGGATGCAACCCCGACGCCGACGAGAGATGGGAGATGCGACGCGAGTGGGGATTCATGAGTGGGAAGATAGCAGGTAGGAGTGGGGAGATGGGAGACCGAGACGTGACGCTGGGCTGACTTAATAAACAAGCCAAAATAGCTCGCGAGCCGGCTTGCGAGCAGCTCGAGCTCAGCTCGAATTTTTTGCGAGCTATGAAGAAGGCTCGACTCGAAATTTCACGAACTCGAGCCGAGCCGGCTCGGCTTGTGACAAGCTCAAGCCGAGCCACGAGCTTCAAGCTATTTTTCCACCCCTAGCTCCCTAGCCTCATGGCTAGAGGTGCAAACGGAGCGAATACGGATGGATATTGCTCATCTCATATCTTTTTCCATATTTTTTTGTCGGAGTTAGAGTCAGACATGGATAGTATTTGATACGAATACGAATGTGGATATTCTTGGTCATGAATATGGAGCGAATACATGCCGCTCCGAATACGGTTAGTTTTGGTCACGAATATTTAATCGGATAATGCGCAAAAGGAAGTTTCACATGGTGACAGAAACAAGTTAAGCAACTAGTGAATTTTAGCTAGCAAAGTAGCAAGTAAATGATAAAGACTAATTAAACAAGTAGTAACTAACTAGCTACATGTCACATGGTTCAAAAGTACGAATTGCCCATAGACAAGTAATCAAGTATATTACTAGTTCATTTAACTTCATTACATTTAGCAAATAATTCCACAAGGCCTTCGTATCCGGCATCCGACTCCGTTTCCGTATCCGGTAACTATCCGAAAAAATATCCGGGTAGTTCCGTATCTGTCGGATAATGTTTTTTTTCGAATCCGTTTCCGTATCCGACAAAAAATATCAGACTCTGTTTCTGTCTCCAATAAAACCTTCGGATATCCGAATATTTGCTCCGAATTGTATCTGAATTAAAACGGATGGATGGACGGTTAGTAAATATCCTCTCCATTTGCACCTCTACACATGGCTTTGGTTGTGATTCTCTGCTAATGTGGAAAATAAGTGGAAAATACACATAAATAATCTATTTAAATTTAAGATCGGTTAGAACCAAACTCTAGTAATCAACTAGCGATCTTAAATTTATGGTCGGTTAGAATCAAACTCTAGCAACAATCAGCGAGACAGAGTGCCACGCTGTTATGTTTTGCTACCAGAAACAGAAGAGAAAAAAAAGAAGAGCAGATCGGAGATTCTCTCCTCTGTTTTCTTTTCATTTTTCGGAGAGGAACAGATTGGAGATTAATTAGGTGGTGATTAATTGGGCTTTTTTTTTGGCTTATGGCTGAAAGCACTATAGCTGGCTGAAAAAACACTGTAGCTGACAGAGACTTATTTAGCATAATTAAATTTTAAAAATTAAAAAAATATAAAAAATATGTTAGCCTATTACATATAATACAAACAAATACGGAAAAATAAGAACCGGTAAAAAAGCTCAAAAAAAGTCAAAAATTCAGAAAAAGATGAAATTTGTGAATAGTGAATAATAAGCCGGAAGCCAGAAACTTAAACCGAATTAATCATTGCCTAAGAGGCTATGATTAGCAACAACCTTAGATTAAGATACTATGATTATCAACAACTGAAGAAGAAGATTAGCACCAGCTGGTTGGTGTAGATACTGGATCATGATTGGCAACAAGTGAAGACCAAGATTAGCACCAGCCTGCTGTTACAGATACAGGGTTAGCACCAGTCCAGCAACACACCATCTGTTCGCAAGATACGAAAGCAAAGGGTACTCTCAAAGTCTGAAACAAAGAAAAGTCACAGGTGCGTTGCACATGGATGTACGAGAGGCCTTTGGGGCTTGGACGGCTCAGATGGGAGCCCAACTACCAGCCACATCGAGGAAAGTGCGGATGGGCAGGACGCCACGTAGGCGTCATGTGTGAACGGAACCCGCGTGCAGGATATTTGTGGACCAACGCGCCCAGGTACCAGAAAAAATGGAGACCGTAGCTAGATTAGCCCAGGCTTGATCTGGGTGAGGTCGCAGCTAACCAGGCAGATACTAGCCCCGTGACCCCGTCTGAGTACTAGGGGTACGAACCTTCCGGGCAAGAGGTAGGAGCGAGATATGGACTTTGAATTAGGCAATGTAGTGCTACAACTAATGGCAATATTTAAGCTTGAGAACGATGCGCCAATGTGAATAGAGTAAATTTCGCAAAGATACGAGTATTTTTGATAGAACTACCGTAAAACTACAGCGTTAAGAGAGTATTTTACAAAACTATAAATTTTAGGTTAAGGTGGTGCTCATTTGGGCTTTTTTTTGGTGGCTTATGGTTGAAAAATACTGTAGCTGGCTGAAAAAATACTGTAGTTGACAGAGGCTTATTTAACATAATTAAATTAAAAAAATTAAAAAATATATAAAAATATGTTAGCCTATTACATATAATACAAACAAATACGGGAAAAAAAGAACCGGCAAAAAAGCTCAACAAAAATCCAAAATTTCAGAAAAAGACGAAATTTATGAATAGTGAAAAATAAACCAGAAGCTAAAAGCTAAAGCCAAAACGATCGCAGCCGTAACGTTTCACTGAGCTATATGTGTTTAAATGTATTGTCCCTGAGAGTTGCGTCCGACTGGTTGAGCCCCATCTGGCAATCACTGAAATTATTAAACTAGTGGACATGATGGAAAACGGGATGTGAGGAGAATGAAAGGGTATTCGTATTGACTGCGGATAGTGGGTTGTAGCTACAGCTGATAGCTTTTGGTTGAAAATAAATAATATTTACCAAAAGAAGTGGCTTTAGAAGGAAGGACAAGCGGTGAAAAAATAATGGAAAGATACGTGCACGAGACGAGAGCAAGAGAAGTGAATAAGCCGCTTCAAGAAGTCATGTGCTTATATTGACTCTAGCTTCTCCAAGCAGAAGCTAATAAGAACACTCCTATAGTGACTACCGGGTGGGTCTGACCTGTCAGACGCAACCCTATGTGACGTCAAATTTAAAATCTGTAGTTCAGCGAAACGTTTTGCTTAAAGTATATAGTTTTGTAAAATAGTCTTTTTAAATCTGTGATTTTATGATAGTTTTGTTAAAATATTTGTAGTTTTATGAAATTTAATTTTGTCGGTATGAACGAGGGGACTCTGAATTTTCTGTAAACCACAATAAATTCTGTAGTTGAAAATCATAACGCGGAACTTGCACCACGGGGCGTCAATAGTGCGTTAAATTGTCTGGTTGCCATTATTTAAAAAACATCAGGAGTGCAGTGCAAAAGTTACTTCGTTTAAAATGTGGGAATGTAGTACTACATTCGATTTCAAATGTAAATCATTTTAGAATTTGTTCTGGTCACATATTATTAGGTTTGATCATCCATATGTAAAAAAAATCAAAATTCACAACACGAATTTGGTGTTAATAGATCGATCATGAAATAAGCTTCCATAATATATAATTATTTTTATTTAAAATAATATACTTTTTTAATAGAAATTGATGATCATGCCTCCAGACTGCCTCATTATTCAAAATAACTTATATTCCAAAGAAACGTGCTGTTTCACGCAAGTTATTTTCTTATAAAAACGCATGCAAATCCTTTATTTCAAGCAGACATTTAAAAGCTTCAACACATGGAAAACAAAGGCTATATACAATAGTATGATGTTAGTTGTCTATAAATTTTGCTACGTAGGACATAAGATAATATGGAGGAGAGAAGAGAAGCATAAAGAATTGGGCTGTCTATTATGCAGCGGTCGATTGCAACACAGTAAACAAGACATATTTTATCATAGAGAAACTATTTATAAGTGATATAGAGAATATTGTAGGTACTAGCTGTATATACTATTATATATGCCCTAAGAAAAGGAAGACACACAGAAAAATTTTCGTTGGAAGGAAAACAAGGGCTATTTTAAGAAGTTAGACACCTAAAGGATGATATACAGAATCTTATATATACTAGCTGTATATACTATTATACATGCTCTAAGAAAAGAAAGACACACAGAAAAATCTTCGTTGGAAGGAAAACAAGGGCTTTTTTAAGAAGTTAGAAACCGAGCAACTCCATCCCATTAGTCATTTCTCCCTCTCTATTTCCTAGGATGAAGAGGCTAGCTATTATTTTCAGCTCTTTATTTGAGTTAGCATTCTAATGGCCTAGCTATTTGAGAAGCGAGTGAGGAGGCGCTCGCCAAATCTAACTAGCGGCCGGGAGAAAATAGCGACTCGATAAAAATGAAGAGGAGGATAAAGAATTGATTGGAGTCTATTTCTTGAGTTATATTAGGTAAATATACAATGGCAGGATAAAGAACCCAGCGCGGCGACCATGCAAATAAAACACGGTAAAATAATAAAATCCTATGTTGAAACGGCCAGCAAGGCCGTTGAGGTCAAGCACTAACCCACTATTTCCTCCCCTATATTAATCCCTCCTCCCTCTTCCCTGGCCTCCCCAACCTTGAGCCTTCCTCCTCCTCTGCTCTCCTCTCCCCCTTCCATGGCCGCTCCCAGTTCTTGGGACACCTCCTTCCACGAAAAAACCACAAGGATCTAGCATCCATCCTCTCCTGGCCTGATTGAATCGACCAACTCCTCCTTCCTCCCTTCTCCGCCGCCGTCTTGATTAATTGTCCCGCGGAGAGAGAGGAAGAGGAGAGGAGAGATTTGTCGCAGGGAGAGGGAAAAAAAAAGAGGTCGATGGGCAAGTACGTGGAGCTGCTGGACATGGGGGTGCGCATCGCGGCGCGGTTCCACTCCCACTGCCCACAGACGGCGCGCATGTACTACCACCCTCCACCTTCCTCCGCCGACCCCAGCGCCGGTGACGGGAGCTCCGGCGGCGGCGGCGACTGGGCGGCCTGGCTGCCGGGAGAGGGAGCGGCGTCGGGGGCTGCGGCCATGATGATGAAGCAGCAGCAGGTCGCCGTCGACACCTCGGAGATCATCCTCCACGCCGTCTTCTAGATTAACGCACGCTGTGCTCGTCTAGATGCCTGCTGCCTGCCATGGAAGAGAGAAATGCGTTTTTTTTTTAATTTTTTTTGTTTTGGTTTTGTTTTGAGAGGAGGGGAAAAAAGGCAGAAGAGCCGTCGTTGGATTGATTGAACGAATGGATCGATGAATTTGCAATTTAAATTAATTTAATCGATCTGTGTTTGAGTTTGTTGCTTTGGTCCTTGGCGCTACGGCCTACCAACCTTTTATCACGTCTATGACCGTGCGATTTGATTTTACTTCGTTCAATGTGAACCCTACACGCCCTATTTTTGACCAGTTTTAGGTGGTGATCGGTTCGGCTGAAAAGCTCATGATTTATGGCTGAAAACACTGTAGCTGGTTGAAAAAAACACTGTAGCTGACAGAGGCTTATTTAACATAATTAAATTTAAAAAAATTAAAAATATAAAAAATATGTTAGCCCATTACATATAATACAAACAAAAACGGAAAAAAAGAACCGGCAAAAAAGCTCAACAAAAAACCAAAAGTTCAGAAAAAGACGAAACTTATGAATAGTGAAAAATAAACCAAAAGCCAGAAGCCGAAGCACCTTAAGAGCGGAGATGCTTTTCTAGGCCTTTTTTTATTCAATTAAGTTATTATTATTCTCTCCGTTCTTTAAGGGTGTGTTTGGTTGCTGGTATGAAGTGGGATGGAATGGGATGAGGATGGGATGAGATGGTTCCACAAAAAAAGTGGAACAACATGGTCCAGCATCTAAGAAGAATATTCTCTAAATTTGCACAGGCTCATCCCACTTTGGACCATTCCATCCCACCTCATCCCTCAAACCAAACACATGGATGGGTTTGGTCAAAGGAACCATCACATTCCATCCCACCCCATCCCAGCAACCAAACACACCCTAAAGGTTGTGTTTGGTTTAGGGACAAGTGGAATGGTCCTGTCCCTGATTTTGGGATGGGATGATCCCATTTTTTGTTTGGTTGGGGGATCGAGTCATCCCTGTTTTTTGTTTGGTTGGAAGGATAAAGTGGGATGGAATGGTCTTATCTTTTATTTGGATGGAAGGATGAAGGTGGGACATGTGTGGCATTTGAGTTTTTTTTTAAAAAAAAATTGGAGGCTATTGTTGATATGTTTCTACACAATGCCTTTGAGTTTTTTTTTAAAAAAAAATTTAAACAAAACAGTACTTAAAAAACAAAGAGGTGGGATGACTCTATCCCATGTGGGATGACTTCGTCCCATGAAAAAAAGAGGATTGCCTGGTTTCGGATCTACAAGGAATATTCCTAGTGGGATGTCCTTGACTCTACTTGTCTCCCATCCAAACACCTATAAAAACGAATCTATTTCATTCCGTTCCATCTAATTCTTGCAACCAAACACATGGTAACTAGAGGGCGATATCATGGTATGGTATGGACAGCAACAATGCAACATCTACAACCACATCGAAACAAATCAAAATCAAATCGAATCCTGGGCGCCTTGACCAAGACACGAAAGGTGCAAAATGCAATGAACGCGGCAAACCCGCCCAGATAATTGTGGAACACGGGAGCTGTGCCTCCCCGATATTTCGGGGCAAGAGAAGGAACACCTCTCTCTCTCTCTCTCTCTCTCTCTCCGTAAATTATTTTTTGGCTGTAAAAAATGTCACGTGCCATGTTCGACGGCCGAGCACGGCACAGATACGGCGAACCGTGTTAATTTATTGCTGCAAATAATTTAAGTGTAGCCGGTTGGCTGGTTGCTGCAATGAATCCTACCGGGATTAAAGAGGGGGGTTCCGGCGCTCGCACCCTCTCCACGTCGCCTCCTGCGCGCGGCCGGCCGACGGGTTTCCCCCGGTTTTTGGTACGGCCGGGGGAGGCAAATCCCTTCATTTTTTTCGACATTACGTAAAGGTCCTTTTTCCTCGCGAAAAGGTTCCTGCGCCCAGTTTTTTCCATCCTACCGGGATTAAAGATAGGGGGTTCCGGCGCTCGCACCCCCTCCACGTCGCCTCCTGCGCGCGGCCGGCCGACGGGTGTCCCCCGGTTTTTGGTACGGCCGGGGGAGGCAAATCCCTTCATTTTTTTCGAAATTACGTAAAGGTCCTTTTTCCTCGCGAAAAGGTCCTTGCGCCCAGTTTTTTCCAAAAAAATTTTTGGATGGCAGCCCGCGTGTTTCCAAAATTACGTACAGGTCCTTATTTACTTACGTACAGGTCCTTGCAGGTCCTCAGTTTTTTACGGAAAAGTTCTTTTATTTTCCCGAAATTACGCGCGTGTCCTCGATTTTTTTTTCAAAACTCCCTGCGAATTGTCGTCTCTTTTGCTTCGGTCCACACGGTGGCTGGCGTGGCGTGGCGCCACGCCTACGTGGCTAGTTCTTTATTACCCCATGATGAATTTCACGGGTGGCGCTAGAGATTGCTTCTAGTTTTTTAATTTTTTCTAATTTTTGAGTTTTTGTTTTTTCTTATACCTCTACACTGTTTATGATAAAATAATATTTTTTTAATTTAATTATGCTGAAAAGTTAATAATAGTTACAGTACAAAACTCATAATAGTGTAAATAAGCCCACAGCCAAGGGGCCTGTTCGGCAAGTCAAAACCCGTCCGGCTTTTGGCTTTTACTATAGTACCTAACTTTCAAACGGAGTATTTTCTCAAGACGGGATCTACAAGTTAAACGATCTACACGTTAAAAGCCCAACATCTGTACCAGCCAAAATCACAAGTAAGTATCTGTTTCTCCGTAATCTGTACCGTAAACAGCCAAAATTCACAAATTTCAACCAAAAACCACAAGCCGCAGCCAAAAAGAACAGGATGTACATACACAAAGTTGGGATGTAAGAGTCGTTCCAAATAGCTTTTAATGGCATAAGCCAAGTTATTTAAAAATTGTTTGCTTCTTAAAATTATTTTTTCTTTGTATTATCTATAGAGATATAACTGTGTTTTTTTATTTTTATGTAGTTAAATATCTTACAAAAAAACTAACCGTCATTACAGTGTTTTTTTTTTGCTAAAAATCACAATAATTTTAAACAGGGTCATAGTAGTAGCAGTAAAACTTAGGAGCACTTTGTTGCGAGGAAAATTTTAGTAGCATTTGACAGCACGGGCGAAGATGATTTGCTTACAGTGCTATTTTTAGCTAAAAATCACAATAATTTTAAACTGGGTCATAGTATTAGTAGTAGCAGTAAAACTTGGGAGCACTTTTTTGTTAGGAAAATTTTAGTAGCATTTGGCTGCACGGGAGAAGATGCTTTGCTTGGTTCCTTGTGGTAGCGGCGGTGGTTCTTTACCTTTTTATCATTTCAATAACAACTACTTTTTAAACAAAGTATTTTTTAAATGTTAGATCTATAAATCAGTTATAGTAGATACTATAGTGACTTTATTTAGAGTGTTTTCTCTCATACTCTCTCTCTCAAATAACTATAATTAAAAAAATTAGTCAAAAGTCATAAATTATAGCTCAAAAAAACAATTTGCCTCCTGGTAGTCCAAGCGAAATTGAAGGCACACACAGGCATGACACGGTGCATAGAGACCTCGTTCGGTGCACGTAGTCACTAAGGGTGTGAAGGGAGTAGATAGTTTCTGACCAAAAGCATTTAGATTTGATTCGAAGAAAAAAAAGATATCTGGCTATTTTTTGGATTTCGAATTCAAAATCGGATAGTTTTCATCAGATATGAGACCAGATTCAGAATAGAAGTATCTGTTAGATTCAAAGCTATCCAAAAATTTAATCAGATAGTATCCGATAAACTTATACCAGATATATGTAAACTTTAGGCCTATGGGTCATGCTTTAGCCGGTCAATCTAACATGCAAGCCCATGAAGCCATGGGAACATATGTACATGACTTTCCTCTCACTTGCCCAGACTGGGCTGTAGAGAGAAATTGACACACGAGACTTTTTCCAGTATTCAAATTAGTTTTTTATTTTTATAAAATACATGGAATCCAAATAAGCCAAGAAAATAGCAAATGAACTCAGAAAAATTCCAAACAATTTAGGCAAATACTTTTGAACATAAGGAACCTAAAAAAACACTTTTTGTTGGGGGAGTAGCCTCCACCTTTGCCTATTGGCCAAGAGACCCATTAAACATGTCAAAAAACATGTGTACCATTAGCATTGTGAAGCCATAGTAAGGATATTCTTGTAATCTGGCCCTAAGACCAGTGGCGGAACCAGGATTTAGCTACGCCCCGGGCTGAACTCTAACAACCTAAAACTAACGCCAATTTATACCCATACCACGTTATAATAACAGTATATCATAATTGGCTAATTGCGGCTAATTGCATTACTGATATGAAACTTGAGTTCAATACTAAACAAGTAAACATAAAGTATAATAAGAAAAACATAGTGTAATATCAAAATATAAAAAATGTAACATGACAGAGATAATTTGAGTACCTAAATTACGAAGATTTGCTCTCTATTCTATCATGTCATTTCTTCATTGATAGTTGGACATGAACCAGAACCTGTAAACACAACATATGAGAGTAAATCAAACATGTGTGTAAGTAAATACGAACAACACGATGAATATCATCAACAGCTTATCAAATGTTTGTCATTATGGTGAATATCATCCATTGCATATAGGAAACAGAGTGTTTGTCTATGTAATTAAAGCCAAATAGCCGATTTCAGGGCCTCTGAGGCATCCTTAGTTGTGCATACTGCATACATAACTAGTTGCAAGTTGAATTATACATTGAGCCACTAGCAACAAACAACAACCAGACAATTTTAATCTCTAGTAACCATTCACGCTCTCTGTCTCTTTGCTACTACACATCAGATCAAGAAATACTGAACTACAACCTACAGCTAAGCAGCTTTTACATAGTGCATCTCAGAAGTAGATAATTTCTCCGGTCATCCAGTACTCCAGTAGTAAATACTCATCTATCATCTATGCATAGCCAGCCTAATTCCATAATCAAATCAAATCAGATTATCAGAGTTTCAGTTGATTCTTGATTGTTAGACTTACGGGGCGGCAAGCCGGCAACGGGAGGCGGGACGGCGCCGGGAAGATCCGAAGAGGGGCGGCGCCGGGAGGCGGGGCAGTGCCGGGAAGATGGGCGGCGCCGGGAGGCGGGGCGGGCCGGGAGAGGGGCGGCGACGGGAGGCGGGGCGGGCCGAGAAGATCCGAAGACGCCGGAACGAGGCGACGAGCAGCGGCGTCGGCGAGCTGGCGAGGCGACGAACGGCGGCGTCGGCGTCGCCTTTTTTTGGCTCTGCGCCTCTGCGGCTTTTTTTGGTTCGGGAGGGGTTAGGGTTTCTGAGGCTCTGGCCTCTGAGCAAGTGAGCAGCGCAGGCGAGGGCGAGGCGAATGGGCCGAGCGCGTGAGGGCGTGAGGCGAATGGGCCGAGCAAGTGAGCGTGTGAGGCGCAGGCAGGGAGCAAGTGAGTGCGTATGGCGCAGGCAGGAGTGACAGAAACCACGCCAGGCTGGGCTTTCTACCTGGGCTGAACCTCAGAATTACACCTCGGGCTAGACTGGGCTATACACTACTAATATTTTCACGCCCCGGGCCGAAGCCCACCTTGCCATGGGCCTAAATCCGCCCCTGCCTAAGACCCCACACACACATATCCTTGAGGGGGCAAGAACCGAGAGAGAGCTTTTTCCATTATTCACCCCCAATTGTAGTGTATACAAGGCTCGGGGTAACCCCTGGCAGTCTTTCCGTAGCCTTTGTTTACTGTTTGGCCGGTAGCCACAACACTTTTGAATTTTGTTGATATAGTCAAATTTGCTTGTTAAAGTTAAACTCCTAATGAGTCGCATTTTGGACATGTACTATAGTTTATTAATCCTTTTTATGTGTGATATATATGTGTCTGTTTTTACATGATATCTGATTAAATATTCATAACTGAGAGTATTTATATTTAGAGTGACATATTTTGCTCTAAACTTAGAAAAATATAAAATAAAATATAGGATAAATAATACCTATTTATATCATTACACCTTTAGTAGCCACGCCCACGCACAAACGACATACAAGACCAGAAAGGAGGGACGGAACTAGCATATGTATACATACCATAGATAGATGGCACAAGACGTGATACGTCAGCATACTCCCCCTATTATGCCCGGGGGGATGCGCGCGCGGAGAGCCCCGCCACGTCGGCGTTTTGCCTCCGCGCGCTTGCTCCGTTCGCCGCGTGTCTGGCCGAATTTTGGTACGGTCGGGAGACCGTTTTTGCGAAAAAGTCCCTGCGTTTTTCCGAAATTACGTAAAGGTCCTTGATCCTCGCGAAAAGGTCCCTGTCAGTTTTTTAAAACACTTTTTTTTTAAAACACCCCTACACTTCACCGAAATTTTGTATACTTTGCAGGATAGCGCCCCGCGGTTTTCTACATTACGTACGGGTCCTCGTTTAGTTACGTACAGGTCCTCAGTTTTTTACGAAAAAGACCTTTGACTTTTTTGAAAATACACATGTGCCCTCGATTTTTTTTTAAAAACTCCTCACGAATTATCGCATATTTTATTTCGGTACACATGGTGGCTGGCGCGGCGTGGCGCCGCGCTTATGAGGCTAGTATTCCTTAAGCCGGAACGAAACCAGCTGGACATGAGAGAGAGAGAGAGAGGGGCAGAGAGATTGTCAATTCAATTCGTCGGTGTTGATTTCTCCCCTTTTCCGTTCTTCGTTCCATTTTTGACCTCCGGAGGGGGGGGGGGGTGGTTTGGACGGCGGAGAGTCCTCGCGTGCGCCTTTTCTCACTTTAAGGAACGTAGCAGCGCCGTTGGTTACTACAGTAATGCTCGGTTTTTACTGCAAGCTGACCGTTGGAATGTTGGTCCCCGTTAGCATTACACCGCTGTGCTGTGCGTCTTTTACTGCGCCGGCGGCGTGGACAGATGGGATGGAGCGTCTTTTCGGTGGAGTGGTCAGTGGTCCCTCGCTGTAGTACTCAGTAGCAGGGTCGGTGTTGGTCGGTCCGCCGTATACAGGTATACAACGGGTAACTTTGGGGGCTTTTTTTTTTCTGGCCTATAACCTATACTACAATAACTAATTTTTAAATATAAAATTTTTAATATAGTGTCTATAAAGTAATTATAGTAAATATTATATCAGTTTCAGCTATACTGACTAAAATTACACGCGAGTGTCTCTCTTCGTACTCTCTCGCTAACGGCCGGAATTAAAAAATTTTAGCCGTCACCATTGTCTTAGCAGAACGTTTCTCATAAATAAAAATTAATAAATAAATCCTATTCCGCGAAGAGCTTTTGACGAAAACTGTGCCCTCTCAACGCATCTCTAGCGTATAATCCATAAGCATATTGGGTGGGTTCTTTTGGGCTGTGGCTTATGACTTTTAACTTATGACTTTTGAATTCTGGCTGTTCGTGAGAGATTATGAAGAGGGAGACAGTTGCATGCAATTTTGGCCGGTACATCTGAAGTCAGTACAATGTCTACTACAATTGACTTATAGATCTCCGCTTAAAAGGACGCATTGTTTGAAAGTAAGTTACTATAACAAAGTTCAAAAGCCAAAAGTACTAAACTGAATCGAACCCAGCCATGTTGTTGCTATTTTTTAGTGTGTAAAGTCCAAATGGTATTAAGATGGAACCCACACATTAATAAAATAAACAAAGCCCACCCTACCCTTCTTGCTCTCAGCTTCCTCTCCTCCCAATTGGACTCACGCACGACAGACGCATTGTGACCTCCCCACAGCATGGGCCCTCCTCTCCTTTGCGTCTCCCTTCCTCCACGCGGTTGGATCCAAAGGCTGAAAGCATCTAGGCCCCTAAAAAGGGTTTTGGTAATTAATGAATTTATGTGAATATGGGACTAACATGTTTAATGAGTATGCAAAGGTTAAGTCCATATGTTGGTGACAAGATACAAGCCAAAGGATAAATGTGAAGACCCAAAAATGACTCAAGGCAAAGATATACTTAGAATAGGATCCCTTTTATTTTTACCGGTCTTAAGGAGAAAACGTGGAAGACCAGATTATAGGGTAGATAATCGTACCATAAAGAGGGTCATGGCAAGTAGCTTGATAGCAAAAATTATGTGCCATTTGGTTCAAATTAGAAGCATGCATTCATCAAAAATCAGATTTAAAACCAAAACTGTGCTCTGTCTAGAAGAGCGGTGTTCCGCATATTTCAACGTCGGAACTACCGGCGATCGAAAGCTCTGGAACCTGAGCGGAGCCTTTTTTTCCAGAGAGCACCCTCTGGACGCAATCTGAGATTTTGCGGAGCGAAAGTACCGACGATTTCAACGCCGGAACTACCGCAGGGTGCGGTAGTAATTCAGAGCGGTACTTCCGGAGCCCGGAAGCTCTGGAGGGGAAGCGGAGCCTTTTTTTCAGAAAGCGCCAAATTTGAGACTTTTGAAAGTTCAGCTCAAGCGGTAGTACCGCGCCGACTTTGCGGAACTATCGGCGAGCGATAGTACCGGAGTTTTCAACGACGGTAGTACCGTGCCGACATTCCAACGGTCACTGCAGAGTTCTGACATAACTGTTCTGCTGCGCTAGAAATGGGAGCGGTACTACCGGCCTTATAACGGCGGTAGTTCCGCTCGGCCTGAATTTTTTTGGAATTTGTTCCAAACGACTAGTTTTGGTTGGTGGAGGGTATAAATACCCGTACCACAGCTCAAGGACAGCAATAAGAGACCCATTGAATATTTCTTGAGCATAGAGCATTCATTCCACCCCTTGTTCTCACTTGAGCATTTTAATTTGAGGTGGTTTGGCAAATTTAGTGCATTGCATTCATTAGTTGATCCATGGCACTAGTTTGCAAATCAAGTGAAGCCCAGGTCTATTACTCTTGGTGTTTGCCGGCACTTAGACAATTGGTAGGTGATTGATCGGTGATCTTCTCAAAGGAGATTGTGAGAAGACCCGACGTTCATGTGAGGGTTGGAGCTCACCTACCCGGAGTGGGGAAGAGCTACCACTAGTGATCGAGGTGCTTCGGCTTAATTCGTGGAGCCAGTTCAATTCGTTTGGGCTAACCTCAATGTGGATTAGGGAAAACCGGCAAGTTTCCGAACACCACAGTAAAAACATCGATTGTGTACATCTCTCACTTGTTTCCTTCTGGCTCTTGTTTATTTACTTTATTGTGATCATTTGCTTGATTTAGAGCTAGCATTGTTATTTACTTGACTAGAATTGTGTAGGATTAATTGCTTTACAATCTTGCTATTAAAATTGAAAAGAATTAATTAAGTAGACAAGAAAATTTTAAAAATCTCCTATTCACCCCCTCTAGTCGGTATCCTTTATCCTACAAAGGCCACGACCGTCAGTTGTAACATCCCATTTTGGGAAAGCTCAAGTGCTTGAATTAAAAATTTGAAACTTGAATTCGAACCAAATTCAACTCAATTCAAATTAATCCAATTCAAAAATCAATGAGCCCAATCTTGGCCTAGGCTGAGCCCAGCTCGTTTCCACCCTCTTCGGCCCACCTGGCCTGGCCCACCTAGCCCAAGCGCTTCTCTCCTACTTGATGTGCGCGCTCTATGCACGCGTGCGACGCACCAACGCATGCCCACGTGGCCTCATGTGCCACTGCAATGCATGGCAGCCTCCTCATACGTGTGTCCTTGTGCACCATCATGCTGCATCGACCTCGCCTTGGCTCAGCCGCCCTCTCCCTCTTCTCTCTATTGTGTTGTGCTTCATCCTGCGTCGCTCCTGCCACGTCTACGCCACGCCATGCACATGCCCGCCCCTGCTTGCTCCACATCTGCACCGCGTGCCTAGGTCCCACGCTCAACCGTTGCCTCTCGCCATCCCCTCAGCAATTACTCCCTTCCACGTTGCGCACTGGCTCCATCCTCCTTGCCCTGTGCTGCACCGAGGGCAAACGTCACCGCCCTTAGCCTTTGTGTGGGCATGGAAGCTGTCAATGGCCATCTCCCCCTCCCTTCGGTTGTAAAGCCTCCACGCCGCTTCTAAGCCCTCCAAGTGCCTCCACCTCGCTTCCCTCGCCATAGAGCCCCGCACCCCTTCTTCTTCGGCTTCGGCCAACTAAGTCACCGCCACCATCTTTTTTTCATCGTGCCTTCAGCAAATCAACACGCTCAGAGCTCTACCTCGTTGTCTTGAAGCTACCTCAGATGACGCCCTTCTTCCTCTTCCCCTCCGACAAACTGCCCACACCGTCCTCCCTTCCGTCGCTGTGATCCTTGTTGCTAGCCCGCTCCATGCCTCCCTAACACAGCCAACAACTCCAGTGAGTTTGCCTCGGTCCCTAGATGCTCCCTGTGCTTGGAATTGGATTAGTCTGCTGCTGTTCGCCATGGTGCTATGCACCCCAAGCTGCGCCGCTGCCTAGCTCGCCTCAGCAATTGCGTACGCCAAATTGACCTGTGGCACCTCACCTAGAGGTGCGGCTCAGAGTGTGCATTTCGTTTTTGCTCTCCTCGCTGACCATCATAGTCCTCCCAGCCGACGATGCGCGTGGCAAGCTGCCATTCTGCTCAACCAATCGAGGATCACTGTGTCCCCCATGGTTAATTAAGATGTGTAATTAATTAATGCTAATGCCTATCATTAATTTAAGCTAATCCCTCTATGACATATGGGCCCAACCGGTTAAGGAAATCATTTAGATTCATTTCAAAGTAGGTAAGCCACTGACAAGTGGGGCTTTTTTTTTTACTGTTTCATGCATAGTACTCGGCCCTACCTATTAGTCTACGGCCTTTTCATTTAGAAATTTAATTTAAAAAGGAATTAAAACCCGATGGCCCCCACTTGTCATACTCTGTGACCTTTTCCAGTAAAGAAATAATTAGAAAACAAAATAAAAATGAGTGGACCCACCTGTCAGTGAGAGAATCTCTCTCTTCTATTTATTTTGGGATGTAATCCTTATTTAAACTTTGAATTGCTTATTCTCACTCATTTTAACTCAAATATAATGAAATTTGATTCTAAATTCAGTTGTATTCAAGATCTATCTAATGGTAGTGAAATCATCTAATTTGGAGTTTATTTTGAATTTATTTTGTTTGATTATGTATTTATTTGTTTTTAGTTGCGACTGTCCAAGTAGAGTACAAGGATACAGAAGAGCTGAAGTTCGAGCCAAGTCAAGACTTTCAAGACCAACCTACTTATGAACCAGACGAGTCAATGCTTTAATCATGTTGAACCTATATTTCTATGCAGATTATATTCACTCAAATTATCAAATTGTATGCTTCTATTTGCTATGCAAATTTTGAATTTGTGTTTGCCTTAAGGTTATAGACATATGTCTATCAATTATTGTATTATTATACCCCACCCTTGGACACTTGAACACATAATCTTTGTCACCCTAGAAATCTAATTTTAATCATACTAGTTATAAATTGTATTTAAACGCCTTGCTTAGTCTTGCTTAAATACTAGGGGCATCACATTACCCTATCATTATTTTTCAATCATGAAACTAGTTTTAGATAGTCATTGGAGGAAAATGGCTAGTATAGAATCATGTAACAGGTGGATGAAACCTGCATTGCTATTAATATTGCACACTTTGACTCTCTTTAACAAAATATGGGCCTGACATCGATGAAGAGCTCCACGCCTCCCGGACGGCGTAAGGGGTCTTGGCAACTAGATCTAGAGGTGGTGGCTAGATGGTTGGAGCGAGGACAGCCTCCCGACGGCACAGCTGGTCATGGCAGCCGGATCCGAAGGCCATGTCCCTTGACGAAGCGCTCCAAAGCAGCACAACAGGCCTTAACAATCTGATTTCACAGCATGGCGTCTGCCTTTCCTCTCCTCTACATCTGGATCCGGTGGTGGCCGCTATTGAGTGCGCCGTCCCTATACCCCCTTTGTCCAGATCCGGTGGTGTCGACAGTCAAGAACATCATCCCTATCTTCGCCATCGACAGATCTGGTGGCATCAACCATCAATGGTGCTACCCCTTCCTCCTTTGTGGCTGGATCTAGCGGTGGGGGCATCGAGGATGAGTCGTCTCTGTGACCAGATCCGGTGACGATGACCATCCAGGATGCCTTCTCTATCGTCACTACGACCGGATCCATAGTGGCAGCCATCCTCCCAATGGTGGCAACACCAACGGTTGGTGATGAGCTTCCTTGTTGCTATTTTTTATTCACTGTTGCCGGGCCATAAGCTTGAGAGCGGCCTTCAACTTTTTCTCCCTAATGCCACCACCCACAATGCTTGAGGTCGACCACAACATGGCTACATGGGTCTTACGGCCGAATTTTTTTATGACATTGGAGATCCCCTTAGGACATATACAATAGTTATGTCTCTAATTTTGCTATATCATCTCCACATCAGGAAGAGACAATCAAATCACTATGTCTCCCTAGCACGTTTCAAGATATTGACATTTTACAATTTTCTCTCGGTGGCACCTTTGTTAGTTTCCTTACCCACCCCGTCTCTCTCTCTCTCTCTCCTTCACACATCACCTCCCTCCACCCGACGTCCCGACCCTCTCCATCTCCTCTTCTTCCTCCTCCCGCTGGCCTCCCTCCACCTTTCTTGTCACCAAGCTAGCCTAACCTGCCTCACCGTGTCCCCCTCCCTCTCGATTGTGCCGGGTTCCACCTCCCTCCCCGTCTGCCTCCCCTTTTGTCTCCACCGTGCCATCCTCCCCCCTCCCTCATCGTCGCGCCAGCCTCCACCTCCTGTGCCATCTCCCTTTCCACCACGTAGGCCTCTACTCCCTTGCCATCATTGTGGCCTCCTCCTCCCTCGCCACCATGCTAGAATCTGCCTCCCTCTCATAGTGCC
Source organism: Dendrocalamus latiflorus (assembly GCA_017311315.1). NCBI lineage: Eukaryota > Viridiplantae > Streptophyta > Magnoliopsida > Poales > Poaceae > Dendrocalamus > Dendrocalamus latiflorus. Next base: position 14,318,653 of record CM029671.1, read on the forward strand.
ACCATGGGGAAATCTGGTTGAATTCGGACCACTGACGTCTAGATCCAGGTGAATCTGGACCATGCTGCCTCTGACCACCTACCATCATCTTTATCACGTCATCACAGAGTCGGTTGCCATTGCCTTCCCCTCGTCCATTGCCTTCCTCCGCCGTCAACCATGGTTGGTGGGCCCACAAACCTTGTGGACACAGGATGGCACAACTCCAACAGCACAATCATACATCCCTTGCGTCTTGTTTTGTGTGCGAGGGTCCTCGTGTCCTCACGCGATGGCACACACTCTCTCCTCCTCTCTCATTAGTTAGGCATTTTGGGGTGATTTCTTTTGGGCTTAGCTTTGGCTTGTACGTGTTACAGTAACTAGTTTTTAAATGGTGTATTTTTTCAAAGCGGGGTCAACTGAAAAATTATAGTAAAAAGTGTACATAATTTAGATGTATCGGTTAAAATCACATATAGCTATTTTTCTTTATGTACTGCTTCTCACAAACAGTTAAAATTTGAAAATTTAAGACATAAGTTATAAACTACAGATCAAATAAACCCACCCTTAATTACACGGCCAGTTAGCCAACTACTGAGTCGTGACTATCTGAGAAGCCTTTACAACAGTCTCCCTGCATCGGTGATGTAATTCAACGGATCTGTATGGCTCCACACGCAAAACAAGGTGGGCTTAACTCAACTTAGGGCATGTACAGGACAGTCTCCGATGTTCCACGTTATCTATATGCAAATATAATCTTTTTTAGTTACTTGTCTCTTGACACTAACCAGCACACCTGGCATCAGCTTTTTCTCTAATTTTTTCGTACACACTCCTATCAAAATATGTATCAGAGAGACAACTCTCGTGCAATGCAGTTTTTAGTTGTCTATAGCAACCATGTCCCTGGGCCCAAGTGGCCTGTACAAGAGTACAATTCTCTATGCTTCTGTCTTTCCTATATTATCACGTATCCTAAATGATTCTGTATCTTCTTCATATTATCACTTATCCTAAAGGATAAGAAGTACAAATAATTAATATCATATCATTGTACATACATTTATAGCAGTAGCAAAAGGTAAATTTTTTTTTTTGCAATAACCATACTCTTGAATTAAGGATCGTGGAACGCTAATTTACAGGTACTGCGAAACAGGGGGTGTAATAAACATATACCATGTCATATAAAGTAGGGTTTTTACAATACAGCCAAGGATGCATGTTTGCTGAGGTTTTAAAAAAATGTCATCAAGGTAGAGAAAACGACAGTCAATAGACATCTATGATGTGCGTAGGAAGAAAATAAGGAAAACAACAGACCGAGAGAATTCCAAGATCAGCTAGCGATAGTAGTGTCAACAAGAGAGGTTAAGCAAAGGTTTCTGTTACAGATCAATAAGACAAAAAAAAAAGTGCAATTGTTACATGTCCCCCTTAGTGCTTCATTATATAGAGATTAGAGAGTTGCAATGGGAACGTGTGCCCTGCTTCGTTGCTCAGGCAGGCACTAGTGGCTTCTTCACCTTCAGACAGCTCATAGAGATGTTAAGTTAAAGAGGGTTCCTTCAGAATCTATGGCATCTGGCGTCGTGGTACCCTAGCAGTGCTTCATTTCATTTCAAACAGAGAAAGCAACCATGTCAAAATGTCCAGGCAAATAGAACATGGAAGAAGAACATCTTCATACTTTCAGGCAGCTGCTGCTGCAGCACAGCACAGTACATCCTGCGTTTCTGAAAGACTGGAATTCATCGTGCACATGTAGTACAACTCAATGCAATAGGGAAGAAAAGCAACAGAAAGTGTGTCCTAGTACAGAGCTGCAGATCATATAAACACAGTAAACATAGGGGATTATGATTTGTCACACAAGGTTGTTTGTTCACTTTTATGCTTAAAATTCATATAAGAGAATGAATAGTAATAGCAAGATTCTTTTAGTAATAGCAAGATTCAACAAGACAGGGACATGCTCACATGGTGTAGCATCTAGCACAAGACAACTCTTTTCTCAAGCAGCCCACAGGCACAAGTCGCAGATGGTGACGTACGTACCACAGGAAGCAAATTACAGAATTCTAAACAATGGAAAATACCCTACAAGCTGGCGTGCACACACAGCACATGGACCAGAGACGAGCAGGGAAATAAAATCGAACTGACAAATAAGCAAACATCCTAAGACGAAGCCAGACCTAGTTGTCGACGACAAGCTTCCGCCGCTTGTAGTTCACCATCACCTCGCCCTTGATGCCGACGACCATCGCGTTCCAGTCGTTCTCAGGGAACGGCGAGACCAGCTCGAACTCGAAGTTCCTCAGCAGGTGCGTCCATATAGCCTTGATCTGCAGGTAGGCGAAGGGCTCGCCGAGGCACCCATGCCTGCCACCACCGAAGGAGATGTATGAGAAGGCGCCCACAGCCTTGTCCTCCTCCCTCCCAGGTCCGAACCGGTCAGGGTTGTACGAGTCTGGGTTCTTGTAGATGTGAGGGAGTCTGTTAGCAAACGATGGAGAAGTTGCGACAATGTGGCCCTTGGGTATGTCATACTCTTTGCCTTCCTTTGTTGTCACGGTGAAGTCATAGTGCGACTGGCGAAGCAACATGATTAGCGGTGGGTGAAGCCGGAGAGCCTCCTTGATGCACCGGTAGAGGACATCCATCTCCGCCAAGATGTCATGATCAATTTTGTCACCATGCCGCTTCATGACCTCCTTCTGCTCCTCTACAGCCGTGGCGAAGTACTGCTTGAACCGGAGGAGGTAGGCCCCAGTCCAGGTCGAGGTGATAGAGCTAGTGTGCTGTCCAGCAAATAGTGCTGCGATAAGTAGCCCAGTTACCTCACCTTCTGTGGTGGGGCGGCCATTCTTGTACTTGGAATCAATGAAGCACTGCAGCATGTCTTCCTCAGACTGTCCAGAGGCCTTGCGGGACTTGATGATGGTGGAGAAGATTTCCGCCAAACGTGTCCGTGCCCGGTCACGGCGGCGGTGTGCAGGGATTGGGAGGTAGGGGAAGATGACACTGACTGGCTGCATCCCATTGTCCAGATCATGGAAGAGAGCAGAAACATCGTCAAAGAGCTTTTCTCGCACCTCCCTCCCCAGCAAGCATCGGCTAGCGGTCAGTATGATGAGGTGCTCCAACTCGTACTTCAAATCCACAGTGCCGCTTTCTCCCCATTTAGAGAAGTACTCCTGCAGGTAAGGTTGGATTTGTAGATGAGATTAATCTCCATGAAATATACAAAAAAAAGCCATGATTAAACAAGAAGGAAAACAGTAAGGAAATAAAAAGTCTCAGACAGCAAACAGGATTTATCTTGACTTGCTAATTATGAATGAAGCTTAAAAAAGGTACCATTGACCTAAAGTAGTTTGTACTTAAATACAACTTTGCAGGATACGATTACAAGTACATTGGTTGTGACAGGATGGCCATTGACTTTCACATTTAACTAGACACAATATTGTCTAATTTATCACCAGAGCCGACAAGAAAATACAACTTTAGCTCTTCCTAACTCGAGTTATATGCTAAATTTTCCACCTTTATTATTACTGATCAAAACCCGGGGGGGGGGGGGGGGGCATTGCAAATAAAAATCAACAAGCATAGTTTGATAGCTTAAGATGCCGATGTTAATCCGTAGTATTTTCAGATCCCTTTAAGAGTTAACAAACAATGTCACAGAGGTCAGTCTACTACAGAAATGGTGCTATTGGGGCTAATATATTACTGTGAAAAATATAAATATACATAATAAAAAAATACCATACCCAAACAGCAGAAAAGCATAGAAACACTGAAGCAGATGGCTAGAACACTTAAAAGTTAACTTCAATCAACAAAACCAGAAAACATATAAGCTAGCTGCTGGCCATTAGAAAAGAAGATATCTTTAAGTGTTATTCTAAAGAACTAAGTGACTAAGAAAAGGGGATGAAAAGCAATAAAGCAAGCAAACAAAAATGTCCCACTGGAAGACAGCATAGCACGTATGAGTGCATGGCATCCCAAAAGTTCACTATATAAAAATATTTTAGGTCTGGAAGCATCAGCCCAAAAAGGTCATGTAAGGTTAGCCATGTGTTAGTTCCAAAAGGTTGCACACCTGTCATACAGCAACTTCCAGATGGGACTAGATTCATTCGCTTATAGGGCAAAGTATACACATACAATTGGTAAGCCTATAGGTTCAATACACAACAATATGTTAGTCACCAAAATTAGAACACAAACAGCACACCCTGTTGATGTATATCGGCATCATCAAATGCTCTCTATAGAATGAAAGAAATGGTTGCTATCACATGACTCTAGTGCATTGTAAACTGCCAAAAAAGAATGAAATCATCACCTATCACACAAGAAATGCTCACAAGACAAACTTGTAACCACTGAAAAAGTAATGGACTTATGGTTATCATGTGCAACCATCACCTATCACACAAGAAATGCTCACAAGACAAACATCTAACCACTGAAAAAGTAATGGACTTATGGTTATCATGTGCAACTACTATACTGAAAAACTTGCCAAGCATCAAATTTCCACTAGATTCACCACAGGCACATTATAAAACATTACATTTGGTCCAGAAACAAACATTACATGTAACCACATAGATTCTATCTCTGATTAACAAAAACATCTAAGCAAATTAAGCATGCTGAACATTGTATCATCTTGCTTTCCTAGCACATTGGCATAGTAAATTCGTACATATACATATACCAAATTTCAAACACTCAGCAAAGGCTAAGGACAGATTCACCACAGAAAACCCACCAAAGTAACAAAACCCTCACCTATCATCTTCAGAACAAAGTCTAACCGACAGTAACTATATAAAATACCATAAATTGTGTTACTCTGCTACATCCATATCCAAGAACAACATATCACCTCACAATGGCCAGAGTAACCATAGCAGCATTTAGAATTTTAAAACAACAAATCAAGGCAGAGGAAGCAATTCTCACCTCAGCTTCAGCAACCATCTGATCGACGTAGCTGCGGAGCTTGTTAACACGGAGTGCCTCTGTGAAGAACCGGAACTGCTCCTGCCTCACCGAATAGTCTACATCGAACACGACCCCCGGGCCGAACGTCGGCACATTGAACCGGTACACCTCCTGCTGGCTCATCTCTGATTCATTACCCTTGAAGAAGTGCGCCGACACCTCAGGGCCGATCAAGAAGGTGATTTTCCGGTTGAGGATGCCGACAGTGAACACGCTGCCGAGGCGGGCGTACTCCTCCCGGATCATCGGGATGGGGCCGCGCATGAACCGGAGCAGCCCACCCACAACGGGCACCGCCGAGATGGTCGGCGGCAGCTGCTTGCCGTTGCCGCTGGACCTCAGGAGGAGCTTGATGAAGGCAATGGTTGCGACCAGCAGCGCCGCGCCGGCGATGAGCTTCTTCTGGTTGTCAGCGAAATCCATCATGTCCTGATCCATGTCAATTGCCATTTCCATCGATTAGATCACAGTGCAATCAAAATGACAGCATGAATAAAAGGGGAAATGGAAGTCGCAAGCATCGTTTGTATCGAACAGAGACAGGACACTAAAAAAATGCTGCATCAAAAGCCCCAATCCCAACACTTAGCCCCAGAAACAAACCTCAAGAAGTGAAAAAAGTCTGGAATTCAACGATGTTGTCAGTAAAAGAATAAATCAAAGGAGAGAATTTACAGATCACAGAATGCCATGGCTAGATCATGACAGAACACTAATCCCAACACCCAAGCCCCCGAAACAAAACCTCGCCTCGCTAATCCTTCGTCTCCGTGAATTGTGTGGAACCAAGGAGAACGAACCACCGGAGATGGCCGCCGCCGGAGAACCTCCGTTGTTAGGACAGTAGTACGGTGTAGAGATTGTTTGGTCGTGTAGGAGGAGCGCACCATTCTTGTTTCGGCAAGTGAGGACGGTGGTTGGGTAATGGTGGAGTGGGTGCGGTGGTAGACTGGTAGGGGTGCACCGTTGCGATCGATGCCGTTGCCGTTCCAGGTCAGGAACCATCACGGCGCGATGGAGCAGCCAAGGCTGCCACTGGCGAGGGTGTCGAGGTTCCGGAGGGTGCTGGTGCGGGTGTCCGCGGCGGGGCGGCTGGCCGGGGATGGGAAGGAGAAGGACAGGGACGAGAGGCCGCCATCCGGCGAGGCGGAGGAAGTGTCGGCCGGGGTGGACCGCATGGTACTCAGCTTCATGGAGGACGCGGCCGCTGCAACTTATTCAATGGGAGCGGAGCAGAACCTCCTCGCCGACGCGTCCAGGATCGCCGAGAGGTGCCACAAGGGCGGCAGGAAGAAGACCGGCGTCCGCCGCGCCGTCGCCGACGGCCTCAGAGCCCTCGGCTACGACGCCGCCGTCTGCAAGTCGCGGTGGGGGAAGACCACCTCCTACCCCGCAGGTAAATTAACCAACCTCCTCTCGCAATTGGACACCGCTTAAGATTCGTGCAAGATCGCCGGCACTGACCGGCGGCGCCGATGGACGGGCACTGCATGCAGGCGAGCACGAGTACATCGACGCGGTGGTGGAGGCGGGGGCGACGTGGCTGATCGTGCAGGTGGACTTCTGGTCGGACTTCGAGGTGGCGCGGTCGACCAAGGCTACCACGCGGCGCTTCAGGCCACCACGACGGCAGCGACGACGAGGATCCTAACCCACCCACCAGGCGTCTAAACCTCCAGATCACAGGGAAGGAACACCGGCAATCTCCTAAACCCCAGGAAAGAAAACAAGAAAAGGAACAGGCGAGATTTCACACCATCACAACCAGCAGAATCAATGCCTCACAGCCACACTCGTCAAGATCCTTCCAGCAACGGAAAGGAGAAGAAAGAAAGAACGAACCCCCAGATCAGAGATCCAATCTTGAAGCAAAGATGACAAAAGATTTCACCTTTCCTTGTCCTTTTCGTCGGGATGGGGCAGCGGGGGCAGTGTGGAGTGGATGAGAGGGGTTATATTATAGGTGGCAGGAGAAAGATTCCGAGGAGGAGGGGATTAACAATGGAGGCCGGGAGATTAACGGGGGGCGGAAACAGGGGGAGGATTGGATTGGAATGGGATACTCGTGCACCGAAGAGAGCCACCTCATGTGGAGGGACGACAAGTGTGATCGGGATCCTTTGTGGTGGTCCGGTGGAGGCTTCTCCAGGAAACCAGAGGTTTGTGCTCGGGACACGTACGGGGCCGTACATGTTTCCATGCAAGGTTGTTGTGACACGCGTTGAAGTATAGTATGATTTTAGTAGAGTTGGATGATACAGAACATAATATAGATGGAAATTATGTAGGCTCCTGCGCACGCTCCCTCGTTAGGCCCACGAGTGAAGACAAGAAGCCACAAAAATCGAAATTCTAAATGGCTAAATCCCAAAGGCACAATGCAGTCCGCAGCCCCAAGCCGGCTGCCCTCGATTCCGTGCCCCCACTGCCCTCGCCTGCGTGCCCTCGCCGCTGGCCGCCGCCCCCGCCTCCGCGCCATTGCGTCCTCGTCGCCGCCCTCGCCTACGCATGCCACACGTCTGCCGTCCGCCGGCCTTGCGCTCCCAGTCGTCACTCGTGCTCCCACGTCCGGCGCCACGACGGCTCTCGGCTCTCCCCTTTCCCTGGTGGCGCCTCTCCCCCGACGGCGGCTCTCGGCTCTCCCCTTTCCCTGGCGGCGCCTCTCCCCCGACGACAGCTCTCCCTTGCGCCCCGCGGCCCGAGCGGCAGGTCTCCCATCTTCCCTGGCGCCCGGCGGCGGCTCTTGACTCTCCCCTCTCCCTGAGCTACTCTTTTTTTGGTCTAAATTCTTTTTTGACGGAAATTTCTCTGTCTAAATTCTAGAGGGTTGATAGGATAGGATCATTGTTAGTGGTAAAAATATCTTGCTCATACTTTGGGAAAGAAGGTTCAAAAGAAAGGAACCTTTTAACCTCTGATTTGTTCTTCTACGTTTCACTTTCATGTACTACATTTGGACGCTACAAAGTTTGCATTACTGCACAATTACATTGTTCATGATTTTAGTGTGTTGGCTTCAGTTAGGAATGCAATTTTCAGAACTTTTAGCTGATCAGTGCTTTGGAGCTGCAGGGTGTGGAGTAAGACAACAAGTGGTCAACACTGGTGGCTACTAGAGTCGTAGATTTATAGTTCTAAATTGGTGCATCTTTGTTCGCTCTTTTGTTCTACATTTGTAACAAAGGAGGGGAGCTCTGATAAGATGAACTGTGCAAGAGGAGGGAGATTATTTTTTCCCTTTGATTATGTGCAGTGGTTTGCCTCATGGCTCAGCTGGGAGCTTGCAATGTCGTGCTGATGGCGAATAACACGGCCTTGTCGTTGGATGATGTCGGCAACCTTTAGTGAGTACTACAAATTGCCCAATATACCTACATTCAGCACCAAGCAATTATCAAGCTGTGAATATTTTATTTAGTTGTGTATTGCAGCTTTCTTTTTTAATGCTAAATTGCTAATTTTGAGTGATTACTGATGAATGGATTGATAATTGATCGCTTCTCCTGCGTCCTGGTAGTTAAATGAGTCTTCTAATTATTGTAGTTGCTTTTATTCCATCCTGTAGGGTAGTTTGAACTGTTTGATAATGTGCAATGCTATATCGGTGCATGAACCAATCTGTATTATGAACTTATTGACGTTTCAACTATTTGCAACTCCAACGGTGAAAGGTTCAGGTGTAAATGGTGTAATTTACACTGTGGAACCTCTAGATGAATGCAGTCTGTTGAGAAAGAAAGCGGTTGAAGGTACTGCACAGAAAGCGGTTGAAGGTACTGCATCACCATTTGCATTGATTATAAGAGGTGGCTACCAATTTGACGATGAAGTTAGAAATGCTCAGAATGCTGGATTCAAGGCTGTGATAGAATATGATAATGAAGATAGCGGTGTCCTTGTTTCAAGTAATGTTTCTTGAATCTACCTTATGGTTCTGGCATCATTTTTATGTTATACTCATGATCAACGCATGTAAAAGTTTGTTTCCATGCATTGATTTAAGTATTTGTAATTCATGATGCTTTGATAGCTAGACATTAGTGAGGTGAGAGGAAGAAAAAGGATATGTACAAAAAAAAATCCAATTCTAGATTATTATGTCTGTAACGAAATTTAATTGGTAGGAAACATTAGCAACCTTATGCTATTTCAAACCATTAATTGTATTTCCCAAATCAAGGTTATGCTATTTCAAACCATTAATTGTATTTCCCCAATCTGAGCATGTTAGCTGTTTTCAATTTAGTTAACATGCGAGTCCATGCATGGTTCTGGGTATCAGAGTTGCTTGTCACTACAGTCTGCAAACATTATTTCTCATTGTTCTAGAGTATATTTTTCACACGGTTAGCTTGCATTTTCAGTTGTATAAACTGCAAAGAGCATTAGCTATGATTGTTATATCAGAAGGTGTCATACATCTCATTTCTAACATGTTTACTGTACTACAAAATTGCAGACACCACAACAACACATTCCATGCTTGCCGTGCACTTTATATAGCTAACAAGTTCAACTCATCGGCAACGTATCCTGAGTCAAAAATGGCAGCGCAGGCTATTGGTAATTCAGTGCCTGAGTTCCAATCAGGCTTTAGCAATGTGAGGACTACTTGGCAGCGAGGGTTTCCTTCCAGGCCAACTTTACTTATTGCATCAAGTACATTGTTAGAAGTTTTAAGCATATTTTCTTAACTTGTTTACTGCTGGTACCATTGACAAAATGTTACGCTATTATGTAGGTAAAGATTGACGTTACTTCTAGGCTGTTAGCCTTTTAGCATTTAGCCTGGGGCGTGGCAAAATCCTGGATCCGCTACTGTACTCGTCTGATCCAGTGGGATCGCGATCCTACTCTTATGATCGGGTAGGATTGTAGTATGGTTATAGTGAGATCGTGATCCTAACAACAAACTATATTAGCATATAAAATTTGATATTACCTATTGCTAGTTTAAGTTGCACTAGTTTAATTTGCTTTGCTTTGTTTTACATGTTGTTCTAAAGTAAAAAAAAGTATTATCTTTAATGTATTGAATTTTTAGATCATTAGTTTACCAAAAATAATTAAATAAGTTTTAAAAATCAACTTAATTTAATATAACATGAATAATTATACTTAAATTACAAAATTAAATTTAAAAACCATACTATAGATTTACATATTTAGAAATATAATTAATTTTTAGATAAAAAAATGTATTTTTAAAAATTTGATAGAACGATGATTCTACAGTCCAATGCTCCCATCCAATCTGGTCAGCCGAAAACTATTGGTATGGCGATTCTCACATCATTAGTACGGTACCGGTAGGTTGCTTGGCATCCAGGACAGGACACTACTACTAGTTAAAAAATGTTGCATCAAAAGCAGTACATAGCATTACCAAAGTCGTCGACCGCGACACGGATTATGGTACGCATCAGTACGTGAGCGTTTCATCTTGGCATTTTTAATGAAGTGTGAAGACCTCTTTTTTCCTTAAAAAAAAGTGAGACCTTTCCTCAGCACATTTTTTTTGGGGCCGATCAATATTACTTTTCCTTCACACAAAAAATGCTACTCTCTCCCGTCGCAAAAGAAGTCAATTTCTCCGATCACCAAAGAAGTCGATTTGGGATGTACGGTCAAACATTTTAAACTTTGATTATTAATATTTTTCTAAATATTTAGATTGAACACATAAAAATAATACATATATATATTTATATCGATGAATATTTTCATAATATTATATTACAATAAAAATGAACGGTAAAAATTGTATTTTAAAGACTATAGCAATGTCCAAAATAAGTTCTTTTTTTGCGACAGAAGAGAGTAATATGCACACAAAAGTTTATAATTATTTTTTAATAAAATAAGTTATGAAGAAGTACTTACTGCATCATCTACAAGCTTTTCATCCTTTTGGGTGGTCCTCTCAAGCACCAAATACCCATCATCCAAAACAAATGGAATTTCTTTCCCTTTTTCCCCGATCAAGCCGGACCACCTCCAACTCAAGTGGCATTTGTTTGATTTGGCACTTCCTCATCACGCCTTTGCAGTTGCCTGTCCACATCCATTTAAAAAAATAGAAATAAACTAGACTAATTAGTAATTACAAACCACTTCCAACTCAAGTGACAGGCACATGACTTGATTTTGATTCTCATCATATGATCAACCCAAGAAAATCCAAAATCTAGCCAATAAGTAATACCTCACCATGACCATGGCATACAAAAAATCCAATAGATTCTTCATCCACTAGTCACTCGCAATCAAGATTAACAGACGACTAGTAGGTAAAATACAAAACAGTTGCAAAGCTGTAAAGCTCAATACCACAGGTGCCAACAGTATAGGTCTGGAACCAGGTGCCAACAGTATAGGCCTAGAACCAGATCATATGCTCTCAGTTTTGTACAAGTTGTTGAATCAAGAACTTATAAGAGCACAAAAACTACAAAGCACAGGGAGCTAAAGAAACAAAATAGCTTTGATGACAAGGACATGCGAATCATTACCATTTGTAACTTTCAACTGGGAGTTACTGATAAGCATGTGTCACTTTCGATGTTCCAAAGAACCACCTCCATCATATTCATATGCCATAACCCATCGTTATCTTATGCACTGTGATTTGAACAATATTTAAGTGAAACATATAGAACTCTGTCAAAAACTATAAGTCTTAATTTTATGTATTGTCATTTTAACTTGGATTGGTTCGTAATAGGACATCCCCTACCATCGCTTCTCAATGGCTTTCACCTCCTTCCAAGTAGAAGTAACACATAACTGAAATCTAATGAGAAGCTTTTTGTAAGTTTAAGATGCTCTCTCATACTGAGAAATCTAATGATGCCAGTTGGCTATTTTTCACATGCAAAATTGGTTCAGGCAAATCATCTAGCTTGCTATGCCAATTCTTTCATTCTTTGGTAAATGTTGTGCCTATCTTACAAGCTAATGTCAAATTTGAGGCAATAAGCAAGACACAGCCAAAAGAGCAAAGAAGCATGACTACAGAGAACAAAATACTTTCTGCAGAATAAGCACAAGTATACAACAGAATTTAGGGGGAGCTAGTGAGACATGACTAACCAATCCCCAGCCCTTTCCCCAATCCCCTACCCGGCGGCTCCCACTCCCTATCTCCCCAAATCCCCCTATTCCCCTCCGGCCTTGATGTGGCCAAGAGGAAGACACAAGATCAATCAAGTTCTCGTGATTGCAGTTCTGCCCACAAAGTTCATGAAGTTCTCAACGTCAATTCTGAAGTTTCTAAGACACACAAAATACATATTTGGAAAGCTAATGAAGTATACTTTCCAACAAATCAAACGGCGCTTAATTTGGAGCTTCCTACACAAAGTTATGGTAACTTCATTGGAAGTTGCACGAGCTGTCCGGAGAGACGCGCGAAACTTGCCAAACATAAGGAGTCCGAGTATTGCAATGCAAGTAAGGATAAAATCCGACCTCACCATGACTTTCTAAAGGTTGAGAAGGATTCCTTTTCAGGTTCCAAACGGATTTGGAAGCCCCTTGAACAAGAAAACAAAACATATAAAGATTTGAAACCGATTCGGACTCGGATTGGGACAGCTAACAAGACCGATACTAAAACATCAATAACTTTCACAAACGGAGTCCGATTTGGGCGTTCTTGAACTCGTTGGAAAGCTATTTTGAAGCCCCACACAATGAATGAGGTTCCAGCCATGGAATCCTCATGTTTAAGTCGCAAATTGAGAGAGAAACTAGATGTAGCAGTTTAGGTATTTCCTTTTTAGTTTGTATTGGAGTTTGTTTCGGCCTTAGGCCAAGTAGTGCGTGAATTGTAATCAAGGCCGTGCATTGTGCACCAATATAAGGCCAGGGTCTTAGCCCCATTGTAACTCAGGCTATGATATGATAAGTTTTTAGACTCGTGAAATAAAGGAGAAAATCGCTATAATGGTTGGTGGCGGCCAAATTGCGTGATTGCAAGGTTTTCTCGTTTGGAGTTTGCGAAGTTGGTGCAAGGTAAGAATAGGAGATTCTTGAGATTTCCCATTGAATCTACAAGGTTCATCTCTTCTAATTCGTGTCTTCTTACTGAATTCACGGTTTGGGGAGTTTGGCGAATTGCTTCTAGTATGCGCCTTACATACTAGTGTAAATTGCCTTTATCAATATTGTTTGCTGCATCAAGACAAGGAGAAGACTCTATCTAAGGAGAAGGAACCTCGCTGATCGTACCGGGAAAGATCGGGCCATCCCTACGCACCAACTAATCCTTAGTTGGTTCGCATCAGGCCTCCCTTTCTCTTGGTCCCTTCCTGGCTTCCTCTCCTCTCCTACAGGAGCTCCGGCCTACAAGTGACCATCTCCGACCTCCTCTCCTACCTGCTCGGCTGGCCAGCTCCCCAGATCGACAGTTCTGGCGGTAGGCACTGGCGCCTCGTCGGCTACTGGCCGCCCTTCGCCGCCTGCTCAAGAAGCCGGGCACTCCAACGGCCATCCGAGATGTGACCATCTCCGGCCTCCTCTCCTACCTGCTCGATTGGCCGGCTCCCCAAATTGGTAAATCTGGTGGTAGGCGCTGGCGCCCGCCACCACCGCCGCCTGCTCAGGAAGCTCCGCGCCGGGCGCCCCACTGGTGAAAGATCAAGTTCCGTTTAAGTTGGTTTTGGTGTTAATGACAAATGCCATTATGAGATTTTGATGTTAATGACAAATACCTTTATAATGTTTTGGTGATAATGACAAATGTATATATGAGACTAATATGTTTGTTCAAGTATATTATAGCTTAATCTCATTTGGATTAAAAAGTGAAATCAAAGAGGTATACATTCAAAATCACTTTCTCATATGCTAATGCATTCTTTAGATCCAAAATATAGATTGAACTCCTCAAATAGTTCAAATGAATATGTGCACATGTTTTTCTTCATATAGACTTGTATGCACACATTTAGGGGAAGCTCTCTCTCTCTCTCTATGTTTTGGAGTTTCATTAGTATTGATCCATGTTTCATTTTATACATACATTGGGATCAAACTAGGATCATGCATTCATTAAAAATCTGTTTTAAAAGAAAATCTGTGCTCTGTCTAGAAGAGCGGTAGTACCGCAGATTTCAACGTCGGAACTACCGCAGAGCGGAAGTTCCGCAGGCAAAATCGGTACCACCGGCGACCGGAAGCTCTGGATTGCGAGCGGAGCCTTTTTTCCAGAGAGCACCCTCCGGATGCATTTGAGATTTCGCGGGATCGGAAGTACCGGCGATTTTAACGCCGAAACTACCGCTGGAGGCGGTAGTTCCGCAGTATAGAGCGGTACTTCCGGAGCCCGGAAGCTCCGGAGGTAGAGCGGAGCCTTTTTCCAGAGAGCGTCAAGTTTGGTTCCGGCTCAAGCGGAACTACCACGCCGATTTGCGGAACTACCGCAGAGCGGTAGTACCGGATTTTATAACGGCGGTAGTACCGCACTTTGAATTCAAATAATTTTATATTCAATTTATTATCTCATTATTTGTTGAGATTGTCATCAATTACCAAAAGGGAAAGATTGAGAATCTAGTCCCTCCATTATGAGTTAAAGGCGAGTTTTGGTAATTAATGACAATCGATTTGTGGGACTAACATTTTCCATGAGTTGGATGAACAGGTTAGGTTTCACAAATGAGAATAACTTGCGATGACTTCATGGATTGAAAATCATCAAGTCAAGATCAAGAAGAAGATGGTTTCATGTGTTGAAGGGCATCGAAGAAAAAGGGCGCATCATGAGTTGATGCATGGTGATGATCAAGTGTTGATCAAGTCAAGTGGAGACCATCATGTGTTCATGGAGTTGCAGAAAAGCATGCATCATAAGTTGATGCATATCGAGAAGATGACGCAAGGCAAAGATATGACTAGCTAGGATTAAGGATGTGTTTCTAGTCTTTTACCGATCTTGGTGTTTGGTTGAAAGACTGAATTGCTAGTATAGGTTGCCGTACTATTAAGAGGGATCATGTCTAGTAGTTTGAGTCTCATCATGTGTTGATGGCTCAACCTTACTTGCTCTAGCTCATCTTGGCATGAGGCTTGCATTTGCAAATGTGTTTTACAAATAGTTGAAGCTCATGTTGAGAGACCATGTGGTCGTGACTCAATGAGAGTGATGAGTAATTGACAAGGGTTTAGGTTAGTCAAGTTTGGTTTGGGTGGTTCGGACCTTGACGTTGCATGGCGCAATCGGGCTCGGTCGGACTTTGGTCAAACTTGGTCGTATGGGATTAGGTTGCATATTCTGATGATTCGACAGGTTTGGACTTCGTCATGGTAAGCATGATGTGATTTACGCTTTCATGTATCGAGCGGTGCTATTTGACGTGTTTCTTGTCTGTGTGGCTGCAGGACATCGAGACGGAGTCGTGGTGAGACACGGAGGACCGGACTAGGCGCAGGTGGCGCTGAGGTCAGAACGGTCGGGATGTGTCGAAGACGACGTGGACTCGAGGTGGAGTCATGGCGAGGCATGGTGGACCGGACTAGGCGCAGGTGGCGCTGAGATCAGAACGGTCGAGGTGTGCCGAAGACGGCAAAGCTGCGTGGCTTGCAGGGCAAGGAATGAGGAAGCTTCCTGGAAGGTGCACGAGGGGCGTTTCGGTAAAAACGCAAAGCTGCACTAAAGGAAGTGGATTGTGGGTCTAGTAGCTGGATCTTTTTGCTATGAAATGGGATAAATTTATGATCGTTTGATGGCAGCATACCCATGAGCAAAAAGGGTGCTTCAAAGTTGTTTCTTGATCTCCTTTTCTATCGGCAAGAAGATCTCAGTGTTTGGGTTATCTTCCCATTCACTGCAGTCGGCCGTAGAAATCTGCACTTCTTCTTCTTGTGTTCGGATGCAATTCTTTTTGCTAGTCTGTGCCTTCTTGAGCGCTGCTTCTTCTTGATCCGTGAGCAAAGTGCCTAGTATGTGTTCTTTCGGTTGGCTCTAAAATGCTTGCAATACTTGTTCTTTTCAGTCTGCAAGGCCTTCTCGGCATAGTGAAAAATAAGCGTTTATCAATCATTTGTCTCCTGTCGAACCATCCTTCTTTTGGTTGAAGTCCTGTGCAGTTGGTAGCAGTTTTCAGGACTTTTATTGCTTTCGGCTGGCAGTCAGAACTTCAATTTTCTTTTGCTTTGTGGAGCCTGTCCAATAGCAAGAAATATCACTTCTCCATTATTGCTCTCGGCTGCTCATATTTTTCTCTCCTGCTAGTGAAGCTCTTTAGTGCCTTTTTCTTTTTTTTGTGCTGTTTTTCAACAATTTTGCATGCAGATCAAACAGTGTTATTTTCAGCTGAAATTTTTACTGGTTAATCTCTGATTTATGCTGAATTTTTTAGTATCGCATGCGTTCCAGATTTCAGCAAAATTAATTTTAATTTTCTGTGAGTTGCTCTGTTTTGCTTCATTTTGAAAAATTAGTGTTCGATTTCTCGAGGGCGACTTTGAAGCGAGCGACATTCACCCCCCTCTGTCGCCATTTCGGTCCTACAATTGGTATCAGAACTGGTTAGCTCTAATAAATAGATCTTAACCGGTCTCAAGAGCCATAGCGACGGACAAGTACTCGACCAAGCCGCCTGTTTTCGATGGCATCGATTACCCCTTCTGGAAGAGCCGAATGGAGACATACATCCAGGCCCAGGGGTATGCCATCTAGCGGAAGGTCAAGGTACGGTTTGCTGTTCCTGCCGATGAGAACATCAATGCCGGAAACATGGCTGATGTTGAGGCGAATGCAAAGGCAAGGAACATCATCATCCAGGGTTTGAGTCGTAGCGAGTTTGACCGCATCTCTCATCTTTCGTCCGCCTTCGACATCTGGGAGACCCTCGATGCATACCATGAGGGCACCACCCAGATTAAGACGGTGAGACAGGACCAGTTCAAGCAAGATTACAACAAGTTTGAAATGCTCGCTGGCGAGTCCCTTGATGAGTGCTTTGCGCGTTTCCACAAGATTTTGAGCAATCTCCGAGCCGTCGGTCTCACATACTCCGACTCGGACAACGCTCATCAAATGCTTGCTGCACTCGACCTTCGTGTTTGGGAGATGAAGGTGACTACCATCAAGGATACCACCGACCTCTCGACTTTGACGCTTGACGCGCTATACTCGCGCCTCAAGACGCACGAGATCGACATTGTCTCTCGTAAGTCGAAGTCGCAGTCGATGGCTCTAGTCACCAATCCCAGTTCGGCTTCTGGTTTTTCCGCCGATTTGCTTTGTGGGTTCTCCCTAGCTGCTCTCTGTGACGTAACTGATGATCAGTTAGAGCAGCTAGAGGATGAACAGCTGGCCCTCCTAGCTCGGAAGTTCTCTCATGCTTACAAGAGGAGGAGGGACAGAAAGAGAGGCGGATTAGTCATTTGCTTCGAGTGTGGTGGCCCTAACCACATTCGGGCAAACTGCCCCAAACTGGAGAAGGGCAAAGCTGACTACGGCGGTTCGGGCAAGAACAACTACACCGACAAGAACCGCAACAAGAAGCCTCCAGTCCCTGCTCAAGGTAAGAAGAAGTTCCGCGACTTCGGGAAGGCCAAGAAGCTCTTTCACCGCGTCCTCACCGCGTTCGACGACCTCGACCTCAGTGAGGTGGAGGGATGGAGCGACGACGACGGGACGGGTGACCAGGACCCCAAGAGCGGCGACGACTTCTCCGGCATGTGCTTCATGGCACTCGAGGGCGAACTGAGCGACAGCGAGCTGTACTCCGACTCGGACGACGTATGCCCCACCTACAACCAGCTCAATCATGCTTTTCTTAAGCTAGGTGGTTTTCATGCTAGAGCTAGGGCTAGGTGTACCGAGTTAGAGAAGGAAGTAGATAGACTATCACGGGAGCTTACTTCACTCACATCTGCTCCCTCCCGTGATGATTGTGATACATGCTGTGCTCTGTTGGGTGACATGGAGAAACTAAGGACCTCGCATGATAGTGTGTCCTCCGAGCTTGATATTGTTAAGGTGGAGAATGTTAGTCTGCTTGCTGAGTTAGAGTTGAGTAGGATGGCTGTTACCCTACTTACTACTGATGAGACTACTTCTCCCACCTCATGTGAGGTTAAGGACATTGCTGCTGGAGGACCTTATGCCATGCTCCTTGATCTGCCTGAGTCTTGTGAAAATTGCAATAACTTGAAGATGAATCTAAAACGGGTAGATCATAAAATTGCTGAACTACAAGCTTCTTTGCTTGAGCCGATTGATTCATACTTGAACTGTCCTAAGTTAACTGCTGAACTTGAAGCTGTCTCCAAACAGTTTCAAGAAATGATTGATCATGATAGGAAGTTGGCTCAGTATGCTTCTAAGGACCCTGTTAGCTCACCATGCATTAATTGTAACAAACTAAAATCTGACTTGGTTGCATTGGATGAGAAATGTGTGAAGCTAACTAAGGACCTATTAGAGAAGCCACCATCTGCTTGTATTGTCTGTGCTGAGAAGGGGGAGAAGCCCCAGGGTAAGGTTGAGACGCTTAGCGACGTGAACCAACCTGCTAGCAGTAGGACTGTCCATTCTGAGTCGGCTGTGCGTGCACAAGCCATTCGTTCCTCTGCTATTGGTTCTTCATCTACTTCCTTACCTCCTGCTGTTCCCTCTTCCCCCTGCTCTTCTTTCACCTCTCTCTTTCGGGAGTGTCAGTACCTTATGAACACTCTCGAGAGATTTGTAGGAGGCAAGAAGAAGCTTAATCTCTCGAGTGTCAGTTCCGCAAATGACTGATTAACGGCTATTTTTCTAGTCGTTATGATGGGGAGCGGTAGTACCGCTCCTATAACGGCGGTAGTACCGCAGAATCCTGTTTTTGACTCCAACGGCTAGTTTTGAGGTGTGGGCTATAAATACCCCCTTGTGGCCGGTTGGGATAAGGTTTTTGTGACTCCATTTCACTCTCTTGAGCTAGTGTGAGGCTCTCCACTCAATTGTGCATGTGTTGCACTTTGTGAGAGAGGAGAGGTGATCTAGAGTGCATGTGTTGCATCTAGAGGAGGACTTTGTGTCCTGCATTCGTTGCACGTGGTGAGAGTCAAGTGAGGGACTTGACTTGTTACTCTTGGAGTTTGCCAACTCCTAGACGGCGTTGGAGGCGTCGTGCCCGGTGATCTTCTCAAAGAAGCTTGTGAGAAGGCCCGGCGTGTGTGAAGGTTGGAGCTCACCTACCCGGAGCGGGGAAGAGCTACCACTAGTGGATTTGAGGTGGAAGGCTTAATTCGTGGAGCCGATCCGATTAGTTCGGGCTTACCTCAACGTGGATTAGGGGAGACCGGCAAGTCTCCGAACACCATCGTAAAAAGTGATTGTGTTATTTGTGGTTTGCTTTCTTGTACTCTATTTACTTTCTAGTAATTTACATTCATAGACTCAATTTGATTGCTTGTAAACGTAGGATTGCAAATCTTGACGTAGGATAGAATTGTTGGTGCACTTAGGCGAATTTGCTTGTCTTAGGCGCTATTTGAGCTAAACCAAATTGATTTAATCTTTTGCATTGTTTACTTGGTTTTGGCAAATAGAAAAGGTTTTGAATTGCTAATATTAATTTGAAGAAAAATTTTAAACCGCCTATTCACCCCCCTCTAGTAGGCCTCCTCGATCTTACAACTGGCCGTCCAGCCCACTCAGGCTCCACCGCTCCAAGCCGGTGCCCACCACCGTCCGCTCGTCGCCACTCGCCAAGATGCCACCGCTATCGCCCATCCGTCGCCAAGACGCCAACCACAGCCACAGGAACTTAGGGATCAAAATTTGATGGTGTCTTGCTGTTGTGTCGTGCTACTGAAAGCCTCAAAAGCGAACTGGATTGCCATTGATTTCCTCATTGGATGGGCTTCAACTTCAGATGCTCGGTATTTGCTTTTGGACTTTGGTGGGCTTGTTGTTGTGTGTTGGTGACTGGGCTCGTTGGGCATTGGGGCTTGGGCAATATTTGTGTTGTGTCTTCCTCCAAGTCGGACCGTTGTTGTCTTCTAGTCTACCTCCCTGACTCCCTCCATCGAAGTCGACGAGTGACGACGACCGGCCGGCCATGGCGCAGTGGCGCCCCAGCCGGAGATAGGGGGCTAGGGGGCACCCACTCTCCGGCGGCCGGTAGGGTGGGCGCCAGCCCCCTTGACCCCTCGTTGCGTCGCCACTGCTTGGAGCCAGCATCACACAATTGGTAATCAATTAACTATATTTGATGGAATAGTAAGGATTAAAGGAACTGTCTAATTAACTGCCGCACGTTTTCAGCCATTTGACCATCAAGTCACATGGGAGGCGTGTCCTGTGAAACACATCCGTTTCGTATTCTAGTATTTGAACCCATGGAATTGGGCCGTTGTCCCGTGGGGTGAATTTTGCCATTGCTTCCTGGATCAGCACAGTGAAAAGTGTAAATATACAGGCCAAACGAGGACACAATTATATACGCACTACTAGCTTGGGAAATCCCAGCTCAGAAGATGGTGCAAGATTTCAGTACCTCTAATAAGAAATGTACAACCGAAGTTCGCTTACCCTCAAAGCTGTTTCTTCTTCTTCCGTCCAACAAAGCTTCGAGCACCTTTCAGTTGGTGCAATAGGATTGGAACTGCAAGATAGATAATGCTCAGTTCTTGGAATTGCAAAAGCAGGCACCATAAGAATGTACATTTTCGAATAAGGAGTTTTTTCACAAGAAATGGAGCATCCAAATAAGAATCTGTGCTATTATACACTTGTATCCCAAAAGAAAGATGGCCTAAACTTTACGACACTATTTTCTTTTCTATGTGTGCAGAATAGTCTAACACGGCCATTGACACACAACAGAGGGTAATGCCATCTGTGCCCACAGAGGGTAATGCCATCTGTGCCCACAGAGGGTAATGCCATCTGTGCCCACGCCACATTGCTTAATGCTAACAAAATACCATTGGCTATGTCATGCAATTAAGTATGATCTAACTTCACGATCCTAAATAGCACTTGTTTAGAGCTAAACGTGAGTTCACAAATACTACTCCTGAAATTAAAATCATCCATGAATAATGAGGATGACTTTCCATCATATCATCGTCATGACATAGTTAACGTTCTCTCAAAAGACTTACGACCTTTAAAGTTCAAACCATCTCAAAGCTGATCCGAACCTGTTATCCATGGTATCGAACTAAGAATTTTAAATAATGGAAACTATTTGAGTAAGAACAAGAGCATTGGAACTCATTAGACCCCTATCACACTAACATCCATTGTAGAGCTTTATATATCCCATATCTAAACCAGGGGGCTCAATATCATCTGATTCTAAATTAACCACAGACTGCAGTCATGTTTAGTTAATCCAAACAAACTACATCAATTAGGCTTGTGGCTATATGAAGACTGCAGTAAGTGAGAATAAAGCTAGGGAAAGAAGTCCCTATGAAGCTCCATTCTAACACTTGCTAACGCTTAAGAGGATATGCATAATTTATTTCTCTTGATGGTGAAGGCATGTGTTGATCCTGCTGCATAAATGCTTTTCTAGAATTACTTGATACTGCTGTCTCGCTTTCTAGTAATCTTGCTTTGCGGTGTCTCATGTTACGGCAACAGGGTGACGATCGCTTGCTAGTCATTTGAAGATGTAGCTTCTGTTTCATCAGAATCTTCGGATTGGTGAGAATTTGCAAGAGCATCCTCTTTGTCAGCCTCAACTTCCTGATTTGCAGCAGGACCATATATGTTCTCAGATGAATTTCTTGTTTCAGGAGATGAATTGCCATTACCAGCTTCTTCACGAGCTTTGGTATTTTCCACTTGCTGCTCTTGCTCTGCATCCTGAACTCGTTTGCTATTATTCTGGAGTACAGAATGTTTATTCATGGGTGCAACATCAGAATTCCTAACAGAAGATGCCTTTGCAGTGACTACCTCCTCAGGACAAGCATCACTTGTAGCATTTGTTTTTTGCTTCTTCCTCTGCCGATCAGGATCTTCATCCTGACAAGCAAGGTTATCCGCTTCAGTTTGATGGCTATTTTGCCTTTTTGATAAATTAAACCCATTCAAATGACCCTTGCTGTTGGCAGCTCTTGGCAGCACTCCAGTTGGTTGCTCGTCCCATTGCTTGACCAATTTCTTTGTTGCCAAGGAAAGCAGAGAGGTTCCTCCTAGCTTCACAATATGTTTGCTTTTTGATAAGCTTCAGTGGTTCTAGTATAGAAGCATACGGGGCAACAGAACTGACCGGAGTCTTCAAACGTCACAGATGAACAAAAACAGATATCATGAGGGGCTAACATGCATTTGCTACATTTTCAGCAACTGCGCATCTTTACCACATTTTATGAACAAATCTTGTTCTGACAAGCCCCCAAGGGAACCACTGGCGTCTTGATCCTTAGTATAGAACGTCACTTTGTCAGCCATCAACAGAAGGCCAGCAGCAGCAAGGCCACCAAAACTATCATCTATTGTCACCAAAACTATCATCTATTATCACACATCTCAGATCACACAAATACATACAAATATATATATGCTCATTGTCCAATTACACTTGCCATTATACTTGATACATGGCCACATTACCCAAAATCAACAACCTATTTTAAGGTACAAGTTTACACTAGTAGTAAACACAAGGCACACTTGACTGCCCCAACTGGTCTGACAATAGAGGAGGAATGGCTGCAAGTCCCAACCAATGAGAAACCTAAAACTACCTTGGCCAAGGAAGTGGGCAATAGAGAAGCTTGGAGATAAAATGAGTAGCCGATCAGTAGTGGAGGCAGACAAGCAACATCCAGTAGGAAAGTAGTAGTACTTGGAGCAGAGCTCTCCTTCCAATCATTTGCAACCATCCATGTAGCACACCAGCTACGTTGTCCGGGATCGGATGACCAAACCGGTGACCCAGACGGGCCTTCCAATCTGCCGCCTTTGGGGGTGGCACTACAGTAGCACCACGTAGGGGTAGACCTATAAGCATCGCCATGTCCTGAAGAGTAACCGTCATCTCGCCCCACCGGAAGTGGAAGGTGTGAGTCTCTGGCCTCCAATGATCAACGAGTGCGGACAGCAACGCCGCATCAAACTGGAACACATGCGGTACATCCAACATGCGGACAATGGGCAGCAGTCCGGTGTCCCATAGTAGTGGGATGTACCGCTGGTCTAGAGGCCAGTGCTCTCGGGGGCTCCTAAGGATCAAGCTCGGAGGCCTGGCTCCCGACGACCACACCAGGCATCGGTGCCGCTCATCCCAACGGGGGTCTAGCAACTCGTACGTCATCTCCTGTCAAAGAAGGAAAACAAGTTAGTCTAGATTGATAATAAAATGTGCAACAAATGACAACATAATTAACAACAAACGTAACGACAGGGAAACATACGGAATGTACCAAAACATACATAAAATGTGCACGGTAAAATGTTGCAAGCTAATGTGCGCAACATAAAGACATGGAACCAATAATGCAGAGTACAGCTCCTCAATAATTGAAAGGACCTCGCCAACATATGGCAGGAGTGCATCGCAACGCACAAAACACATGGAAGCAACAATGAGTACAACAAAACTTTGTGCTTGCTACTACGGAGCGTTGCTTGATGTCGGCCTGTTTGGGCACTGGCAGAGGGAGTGCCCAATCGTCTTGCAGAGCCTATGCTTCGGGCGTCAAACTCGATCCCCACGCTGGCTGTCATCCATGTCATTGCGGATGCGACGGCTATGTCGTCTTCCACGACCAATATACTTCAGTGCATTGTTGGGCACCCACTTCACCTGCTCTGGCCATAATTCCCTGTAGTGCATGTCCACCCCGTAGGAATGGAACTCTGCACTCCAGGTTGCATACAAGTGCTGCATGTCGTAGTACTTTGAGATGTAATGCGTCGACGCCTGCTGCCATACCGCGCAGGCCGCGTACACATGGGAGCATGGTTTGTGAAGAAGCTGGGGCTTGTTGCAGGTGCAAGATGCTTTCTCATCAATCGTGCATATCTGCTTGCGATCCTTTCTAGTGTGACCCATGACGTATTTCTGCCTGAGGCGGACCTCGAACCTTTTCCTTAGGCCATCCATGGTATGAGCAATGTGGGAATGACCCTTCTCCATCTTCTTGTCCATGTAGGCCTGTATTACCTCAGAGTATTGTTTGTCTTCGTCCAGGTGTTTCTTCGCCATCATGGCTCTATTGACAAAGTACCTGACAGAACGGTTCCAAGTCTCCTCCACGATTGTCGTAATCGATAGGGATCTGACGCCCTTCAAGACACCGTTGTACACCTCGGACATGTTAGTTGTCATGATTCCATACCTTGCCCCACCGGTGTTGTGTAACAAAGACCACATCTTCCAAGTCAGGTGCATTGACTGAACCCATTGTGTGAACTCCCCAACTCTTGTGGAGTCTCCCTCCACGGCCCCAGCGTCAGTCTGGTTGGGTCGCAGCACATGCTTGCTAGCCTCCAGATCGAGCTGCCTCCACAAGGTCTCGAACTTCCGTTTCTGGTTCTGCATACATAGCTTCTTGAACATTTTCATTACGTCCTTACTACAGTACATTCTGTGGAAGTTCGCTGCAAGATGCCTCATGCACCAACGGTTCTTCAGATTATTCCACTAGAAGGGGGCTGCATCCCATTCTGCATCATTCGCAACGTAGACAGTAAGGCTGCATCGCGGTCCGAGATAACACACACTTCGGGGCGATCTTGCACTACGGCCTGCTTCACATTGGCAAGGAACCAAAGCCAACTATCGGTATTCTCATTCTCCACAATTGCAAATGTCACTGGGAGTAACTGGTCATTTGCATCAGCTACAACTACGATGAGGATAGTACCCTTGTACTTGCCGGATAGGAACGTCCTGTCTATCGTTAGCACTGGACGGCACCACCTGAACCCTTCTATCGCCTGACGGAAAGCCCAGAACACTCTGTTAAGAACAAAACAATTTGGGCCATGTGTAGGATGAACCCTCTCCATCCTGTTAATGTACGTGCCTGTGTTTGATTCTGCAATTTGATGCAGCATTCTTGGGACCAAGTCGTACGCATCCTCATACGTCCCAAACATACACTGCAGTACCTTCCGTTTTGCCCCGCCATACCTTCTTGTCGCTGACTTCGAACCCCATCATATTCGCTACATCTGCCATTGGAAGTTTCGGAGAAATAGACACATATGCTACGATGAGGTGACTTACCAGCTCCGCAACATACGATGATGTTATGCTATGGTGCCTATGTACTGGCCCCACAAGTTCGCAATTGTGATCCTTCAGCACCGTTATCCGGAACTCCATGCCAACACCCTTGAACCGCTATGCACGAACTTTACCAGGACAGGACCCGTCGACACACTTCACAATGTACATGTTCGGGTTTGATCTGTGCACCCGATACGTCCGGCTAATGTTGACTGCGTATCTAGCAATAGCCTGCTGGGCAGCACTCTTGTTACGGAAGCACTATCCCAAAATGAGTGTGGCCTCACTGAACCCCTAATCTGCTTCCTTCGCCTGTGGCAGAACTAGGTATGCTGCTGCGTTGTCGTCCAGTCTGGACGACACATACGTAACGTCGGTGCTCACAACACCACCTACCACCCCTCCAATTGTATAGCATCGCCATCTTCGTCCTCTCTAGAACTACCTGTTTCCACATCCTCGTCCCCCTCGCTGCCCACTTCTTCCACCTGGTCTGCAAGGTACTCATGACAATCAACACGGGCGGTTCACCATCTCTCCACACCTTCGTTGGCCTGGAAATTCTCCACATGCCTTCTGAGGTCTTCATCGCCCACTTCCTCGCCCACATGTTCTCCCGCACCAGCGTCTTCATGACTGCTAGAGAAGAACCCAGACACTACATCTCCATCAACGGCATCAGAACTAGCCATGGCGGATGATTCTGTCCTCTCCACGAAGTCAACATACACCATTGGCTTGGCGTATATCACAGCGGCAGGGTTGCACACGATCTCCATGTAGTTGGCCCATGAGACGTCACTGGTTACCTTCAAAAGTTGCCACATGGTCTCCCCTGCAGCACCCACCACTGAGGCATAGACTGACTCGATCCGTAACTTCTTCCTTGCGGTGTACCAATCGAACGCCGAACAGACACACCTCCGTAGCTCAGACAAGCTCATAGCGTTCAAACCGGGTGCCCGGATCACGGTCCGGTCACAATTTGACAGGTCCGCCCCGTACAGCCCGTCGCGTACGAGACCACTCCCGTAAAACACGAACAAGTCTTGAATGTCACCCATATTTTACCTAACATAAGTGCATAATCAACCATCTTAGTACATAACATGCAACAATCGTACCATTCACCCACTACCGCACTTTAAGATGTACATGTTAATTTCGTACCTCTTCCTATCACCTACAAAATCAATTAGTAATTTTTTATTTCTCAATCTAAATTTTATTTTTAAATTACTAAATTTTCTTCATTTCTTTCCTAAAATTTACTTAACGCGGGCTTCCACTTACGAATTCGTATGACTATTAAATTACATTTTTCTTGTATTTTCACTACTACTTTGTATTGCATGTTTTTTCCAATTAATGCAAAATCCAATTACTAATTTTTCTTCATTTCTTTTCTAACTTTTACTTAATGCGGGCTTTCACTTACGGATTCGTACGTAAATAGAAAAATCTTTCTAATTTAATGTCCTCACTTTACTTAATTCTACTATAACTTTGTGTTAATGTTGTTGTATTTTAATTCTAATGTATCAAATTTATTTCCAATTTATTTTTACCACCTCCCGCATTGTATCCGGTGCTTCCCTAAGCGTACTAATTGTATATTTCTAATCCTGCTACTATTGTTATCATCTACAAATGATTTAACATAAATATGTACTTTCTCAACGTCTACACATCTACAAGTTCATATTTCACACAAATTAAACTACATTATAATACGTATGTTCACAAAAAACAAAGTACAACTTTATATACACTACAATTCATCATGCGTGACATATGGAAGTTTTGCTACAAATACACAGCGTATCAAAGATTGACATAAAATAACATTAACAAAAGACGGTTTGCTTACTTATGGACTAATGACATACATAAAAATATAGTTGTACGAGCACAAGACATACCTCTTCTTGAAGCTCACGAGACGATTTACAACTTTTGTACTTGCCAAATCCACTGATTCCAAACGAAAACAACTCGAACCTTCGTATTTTCACTCCTCACTTCCCTTCACTCCCTCCCTCGCCCTGTCTTCACTCCCTCCCTCGCTCTGTCTTCACTCCAACTACAAATAAGCTTCTTGTCTTGGTATGAGACCATACGCATCTGTTGTTCGAGCTATTTAAGTGTGCATTCATCAATCACGGGGAGGGCCATGGATATGTGCTGCAGACGCGTGTGCGAGCGGACGTGAAAAAGGGCAGGCCGCGGTGCTTTCGACGGAGCGATTGGACAACAGAGGGAGACGTGTGGTCGGATGGGTGGTCGTGCGTCACAAGCCATTCATGCGGTTGGACACCGCATCACTACACCCACTACAGTCAAGTCGTGCGGTCCCAGACCGCATGGCCTAGATACAGTGCAGTCGTGCGGTTTTGTAGCTTTTTTGCCGGATCTTTTTTTTTCCTGTATTCATTTGCATTGTCCGTGATGGGTTAATCTATTTTTTATTTTAAATTTTTTAAAATTTAGTTACGCCAATAAGTGACCACCAGCTACAGTGTAATTTCAGCCAGCTACAGTACAATTTCAATCATAAACCAGTTTATTTCAGCCAGCTACAGTACAATTTCAATCATAAACCAGTTTATTTCAGCCCAACCGAGCGGTACCTAAAGCACCTACTGGATCTTAAAGCACTTTCAGTTGCTAGTGTAATTCACACACGCGATCAATCTCATTTTTTTTGAGAATATATGTGATCAATTTCGTCTCAAAAAAATTATATATGTGATAAATTTGGTCCATTAATTCGATCAATGTGACATTTATGTAACAACTTAAGAAATCACTTTTGACTCGCTAATGGGGCATTCGGAGGCTAAGCTCCGTTTGCAACATAGAAATTTGACTCGCTAACTTAAGAAATCACTTTTGACTCCCAAAAGAATTAGGAAAGATTCTCGTGGTGTTCGAGACGGGACTTCAGTGGTTTCCGAACTTCTCGGCTTCTCATGGTATCCTCCGTCCTCGTAGAGGATGGCAATTAGACTCCAATTCCAATTCCATCAGACTCGCATGATTTGGTAGTAATAGCAATGCTCCCTCAATGTTCTGCACCACACCGAATTCCGCTGAATCCCTCCCATGAGTCCAAAATGGACGCTTGTCAACAATTGAGAAAGTCAAGGACAACATGGTCAAGCGAGAACCGAATCAGGACACAAATTGATATCCTCTCTTTTTTCCATCGATAGCACGAAGTTACAATTTTGATGTCATAAAACCAATCACAGCACTGCTTTACAACAGAGCGAACTTTGCTCTTCGAATCGATAAACTCTTTGATACGAATCATATTGCCCAAGTTCAGCCTCGCCCATGAAGGTGTTGAAAGTTTTGGTCCCGCACCGATCATTGCCAAATCTGGGGAGTGAATAAGATGGATCGGGTTGTTTTCATGCCCGAAGGGATCAAGAGGAGTAACATGTGATACATCACAGGGTGGAGACGAACTTAGCAAAGCTCAACCAAGAAAATTTTCAACTTTATAGAACTTGATAATTCTTAATGCAAAGGCATAAATACATCGCTTGACGACATATTTACAATGTCAACACCCGTCGTTTCCGTTCCAAGGTGCACCGCTCTTCAAATTCTTAAGTTCCTCCAGCTGCAAAGAGAAATAGAGATTAACTGATCAAATGCCTGGTTCCATTTATAACAAAATCGTTTTCTGCAGTTCCTTCCTCTATATGTAAACTCTGCTTGGACTTAAAAATAAACTCATCAAATGACAAACAGACGACATTCCAGAATCAAGATTAATGCCATCATGTGCTCAGAACTATATATGTTTTTTTTTCTGAAGGAATAGAACTTAAGTTTAAGATGATAACTGTCATATTGATAAAGTCGCATGATATAGGATAACTTAAATTGGGTTCGAGAGTATCATTTAGCTTGCTATGCCAATTCTTTGGCAGGTGCTGTACCTATCCTATAGGCTAATGGTAAAATTTGAGGCAATAAGCAAGGCACAGCCATGAGGAAAGAAACCAGACTATAGAGGACAGTATGCTTTCGGCAGAATCGGCGAAAGAATACAGAGGAAAAGGAAAAGTTGTGTATATTGGTATTGCGTCCAAATTTGTTCAGTTTGGTAAAATTGAACGTTACACTATTGAGGTTTTACAGTGACTGGTGGAGTTTCTAAACATGTCCAAGTCTAAGGAAAGGACCAAATCATTGCAACAAGTATATTGTTGAAATGCACAAGTTTGATCATCAAACAAGCTGAATGACTTCAAAGAAGCAGCACTCTTCAATATACCTACTACAAACACTTCTTAAGTATATCTGAGATTTCCATGGAGATGTATGTTTCTAAAAGATGTACATGAAAGTTGTAACACTAAATTCTTACTATGCATTAGAAATTTAGAATTACATGAAACAGATAGAGTACAACATATTTTGCCAAGATAGTAACATGATTTACCTGTCTGCATGTTTCCTTATGGGTCTCTAAGAGCTCATTATACTTCAATTGCAAATCCAACTTCTCAGCTTTGAGCTTTTCGTAGTCAGATATAGATGGACCACCCAATTTCTGCTGAACAAATCTGGGATATACCAACATGTTCAGTCATTGCATGAAAATCAATGCAAAAAATATATTTCCGCGTTATTTTAGGAAAATCAGTAAGCAAATTAAGGACCATTGAACCAAGCATCCATTTCATGAATTACCAAAGACAATCATGAATCATTCCTTTTCTAGATGGGTCAATAAATATACATGACAAAAGTCAAGTCAACTCACTCAACTGCAGATGAAGGTTTGTCATTCTCCTCGTACAACGCAACTAGAACTGCAAGATAATGAGAAGTGGCTATAACTAGCCAGTCGCGTAACTGCAATTTGCCAAGATAAGATGTAAGGAACGGAATGCAAACCTTTCGTGAGAGTATCGAGCACACCACTGGATTCAAGATACTTCCTGAAAGCCTCTTTCTTGGCTTCCCTCTCCTACAAAGGCCATAACACCGTATCACAACCATCGTCTTGAGAGGAAAGTTGTAGCATGAACATGTCATATCATCAGGGACACAAGTTTGCCTTAATTTACTGCTTACGTGCTATACAAATAAATCTAAGCTATCTATCCCATATATGCTACTGCTTCGCAGCGAGAATGAAAGCTTGGTGATATCTGTATGACGGATCAAAGACTTTAAGCTGAACTACTACTTCCAGACGTACGGAATCCAATTACTCGCCGCACAATTGGTAAATCTTACCAATTCTTCCTCCCAAAATCACACATTTGGCAAACACTGACCGGTAACCGACCATATCGCACCTTCAATTAAAGATACAACCTACTACTAACCATTATTCTTCTAAAAGAAAAGAAGTCTTGGCTTTTGAGTGCACAGTGAATACTGCATTTGATGACCTTTGACATTGACTCACCCGACCACCATCTCTCTGCAATACTAAGCTCACCACAGAGCTAATGTGCTTCGCATCCAAGAACTAAGCTCAAACAAAGCGTAGGCACATCTTACTCACACATGATTTCGCAAGAGCTAAAAAACAAACAAAAACATAGGCACATCTTACTCGAACATGATGCCGCAAAAGCTAAAAAAAACAACGCTTTGCTTACCCAAAAACATCGAAACGCAGGGAGCAAAGGGGGGAGAGGAGCCAAGGAAGAAGAAGGTACCATCTTGGGTGTGGATCCGGGAGAGATTTGGGCGGAAATTGCAGCCAGACCCGAGTCAAGGGAGGAAGAAAAAAAACTGGCGTTGAAGCGTCGGCCGGATCTCCAGCCTTCTGCTGGTACTGTACCACGGCGAAGTTCAGAGCAGTAGTTGCGTAAACTCGTTCTACGGTGGGCCGGTAGTTGGGTGCTTTCTTGCTTGCGGAGTTGCGGTGGACCGGACGCGTTTCTGACCCGTGTTATGACTTATAATTTTTTTAAACAAGTAAATAGAATAATTTTTATTATGTTTTTGAAATATCTTATCTAGGCAGCATTTTCAAAATAGCTTATTAACATTCAATTTATTCGTACAACTTTCGTACTAAAATCAAAATTCATCAACCGTAGCCAAAAAAATCCATCCAAATATATCGGCTCAAATGGAGTAGGAGCGCTTTTTCCCTTGTTTTATAGTAGTTTGCATCCTTAGCTCTTTATCCCATTTGAAACTATGAATTCGGTTAGAATCCATTTGAAATACAGGAATTTTATAAAAAAAATTCCCATGAATTTTACATTAACAAGTCCTAAGTTCGAGGCTAGTATACCTATTCGAATTCCACATTTAAAAAAAAATTTCAACCGGGTGGCAACCATGGTCTTTGTGGCATAAATCAAATGCAATGACACTCCATCCAGTTCGATATATAGACATTATTTCGGAAAATAATATAGTTCTTGTCTTTCTAAGCAACATTTTCCACCAAACACATCTATTAACGGCTAATTGGTAGTTTTTTTTACAGGGGCGTCCAAAAAACAATCAACACGCAGGCTATTCAACAGGAACTGAGGGCTCTCATCGACTGAACCCACCATTGCGGAAGCGGGTCCTCTGCAGAGGAGCACAGCGATGTGCATTAGGCCCTTCTCTCCGTCGTCCGATTCGGAATGAGCGGTCCAGATCAAGTGCTACAGTAGCAACAACACGGTACAATCGCCACAGTATTTTTTGCTACAATAGCTGAATCACTTGCTCAACAATGGCCTAATTGGTAGTTCGGTACCTGTATTATATAGATAGATATACAATTAATCGGGGCAAATTATGTTTAAAGAATTATAAAATTACCTCATCCTTGTTTTATATGCGTAGAGCTTAAACATGCCATTTGTCTACGGATTTATTCATCATATACCCTCCTCATAGATGGAAATTCAGGATTTACCCTCCTGACCCACGTGTCAGTGACTTATGATGACCCCACATGTCATTGAGGTGGGAGGGTAAATCCTGAAATCCCCAATTCAAGGGAGGGTATATGATGTCTACGGACTTTCGAAATTCAGAAACGTACCGTTAGAAACAAAACCACAAATATATATAAATATTTTTAAATTCAACAAATGGATGAGACAATTATTAGTTTCAATAGTTGATTAGTAAATCACAAATGGAAGAGTACATTATCAGTTATCAAAGAGGGTCAAAAGATGAACTAAGCGGTGAGAACTGATAATTATATACAATGTTTTTCTTTTCTTTTTTCTCGAAGCACTATGCTACGTATATTTGTATGAATGCTATATAAGAAAATGTGGAGGTTAATTCTCTTCGGCTTTTGCGACGCCGAGGATATTACCATTGCAAACGCCTGCACTTCCAGTTATGTCAAAACCCTGACAAAGACATTGAGCTGAGCAACAAAAGACACGATGCTGGTTTGAGAATCAGAAGACGACTTTGCACTCGCCCTCTTAACCCTACCGAAGATTACTCCGGGAGTGCTCTAACACGGGATGTCAGCTCTCTGACTTGGTTCTCAAGCCGTCCTGGGTGGCAGAAGAAATCGACGAATACTCGTCTTTCCTGCTGCACGTTGCGTGAAGGCTGTTGTAATATCTGCAAAGCATTTGTAAATGTGAGAGCGAGAAGGCAATTGAAAACAAGTACGAATTCTACTGAATCCACATGCAGAATTATACCTAATGCTGTTGAGTACTAACAATGTGAGGAAGTGACAGATGTAAAGTACCTCAGCCTTTTCATCTCGAGCTATTGTAACTTCATTAACACAAGCAGAGACTTGCTGGTTGATCATTTCTAATTCTTCAAGCGCTTGCTCCAGTGGCTGTGGTAAAATACGCGAAGTAACGTACAACAGAACACAGACTACAAAGGGGACAGAGGAGAGGATAGAGAGAAATGAGAAGAATGTACCCATGATGTCAGTTTCGGTTGCACATATGTAAGGGGCACAGACAGAATTTGCTCGAGTGTTTGGATCACCCTGCATCTGCAAAATGAGGAAAAAGTATGGAATGATTGGACCAAATGTCTAACGTCATTCTGTCAATAGCAGGTTGGCTGGTGTCAAGTTCAATTTTAACGCAATCCTCCTCTTATTAATACACAGTAAGTTAGGGAAGGCAACCAACCGATGCACAGAAGAAAGCTAAAATTTCTGAAAGGGAGAAAAGTTGGAGGGCACAATTTGCGAGGACAACTCACAGTTCATCGATACATCTTCCTCGTTCACGTGGAAGAACGTTTTCAAGCTCATGCTGATGATAGTGGAGCTCATCTTGCAGCTCTGATATCTGCTCAACCAAACCATATGCTGAAACATATGTTGATGTCATTCCTTGAGCATCTACAGAAAATGAAAAGAGGATTGAATTATTCCAACTTCTGGTAGATAAAGCCATTACAAATTATTAATCGAAGTCTGCTTACTTGAGTGACTGCTAAGAATATCCCTCACAGCATGGAGAAAAGTATCACGGTCATCAACAGACCCTTCTTCAAGCATTTCACAGGCAGTTTGACAAATTAAATGATATCGGTCCTATGCATTTGAGCAGTATACTCTATTTTGTAAGAATGTACATAGAAGTGAATAATGACAAGAAGCTAAACAACGTCGTGGATTTAACAGACAAAATCGGCAAACAATACCAGGCGGCCATCGACGGCTGATAAGTAGCTCTGTAGCTCCATTTCTATAGCTTTCAGCAATGAATATGCACTTGAAATTTTTGTCTGCCTTTCGAGCTGGCAAGCTATCTTCAGAAACCGATGAGCAGCCAGCTGATTAACCAGATGATTGATGAACTGCAAGAAAGAAGAAATATGACACTTAATTTGGTAGGTCAGTTTGCACCAAAATAACCGAGTGTTCATAAGGTACCTTTTTCTGCTGGCTTATGTAGTATTCCTGGCGCAGAACCTTCAAATTATGATCCCCTAGAAGGTCATAGTTAGGAACACGCAATGCTATTGGTTCAGTGGTAAAACAACACTTTCAAATGCTTATAGTCATGAGAAGATGACACCTTGCAAAATATTTGCACCCTCAAGCTGAGCAAGGTCGGCACACAGGCTTGTAATAGTCTAACGAAAGGACAATAAATAGAGAACATTAACTTGTTATACCATCTAGCAAATAAAATGAAATAATGTAGATAAAGTATAAGATAGATAAATGGATGATGAAGACATGAAAATTTTGGCTGGAGATAGCGCCATAGTGGTAAAAGAACGTATTGCAAGTTTGCAACTATGGACGAAGGAAACAAGTTTCCATGTAGACAAATCAGCTAACAGGTGCACGGTCTGTAGTTTCATGTTTTAGGGAAACCTTTAGGTCCATTATTCATTCACGTACTTACTTCGTTGAAACAGGCCATGAGCTCATGATATTACCAAGGTGTCAAGGAAAAACATCCACACTTTTATCTTATATTCCTATCATGTGGCATGGAGCCTGTGACATCTTATGGATAAAGCACATGATGCTTGTTAGGAATAGAACATTAACCCAAGGCTTCAAGCGATGTAACTAAACAAATCTGAACCATCCGTGGAGGAAAACCTTAGGGTGTTCATGACATATCAAGATTCAAGAACCAAAATTCTTGTACAAAATTTACCTCGCATAAGCACTTCTGCACTTGAAGGGAAAGAACCTTCAATTCTTCAGCAAGTTCAGAGCTTCTCCTCCTGAGGATGAAATGAGCAAACCCACAATAGCACACAAATAAGTAACGAAAGTGCTTTCTCGTAGATTTGGTCCACCTCTACTTGTGTCAAAACTCAAAGCAAATAAAAATAATCACGACACCATGGAACCAAGCAGTTTCGTTTTAGGGGTGACCAGTAAGGATCGTAACATTTTCTCAAAAGTTTCATCCTCAAATAATGATATCATGCTACTTCAATATCGGACCTCTTTCAAAAGGAATTAGTCCAGCTCCAGCAGCTGTGATTACTCATGTGCTACATACCTTACATAATGGATGTCTTGGTGAATATATGACTGCCGGGATGCCAATTGAGTTCTCAGCATAGAGAGCATAGCCTCCTCCTTAGCGTATTCTACTTGTGCTTCTATGTATTGTCTTTTACTTTTAGCAAATCTGTTAACAAATGAGCAGCATCAACACAAGAGTTAAACAGAGAGGTCAATATCCATTTGGAGAAGAACAAACTAATGAGCTGAGTTCAAGATAGGTGACTTAGAAAACTCAAATGAATACAACTTATTCTCAATAAAAGATGTAGAGAATTAATCAATTAAACTTGAAAATAGATTTGTATAAACAACTTCTTGCAAAATTAAGAATCATCAAAATTTATCCTTGGGCAGAGCAGGACAGGTGCTGGTAGCCATACATTGTAATTTTTCTGATGGTAAAACAATTAAGAGAATTCCTAAATACTGAAGATGTGATAATTTACACTAGTAAGCCAAAAAGAAATAAATCAGCGATGTTGACTGATCAATAAGCACTTACATGGAATTAATTCGCTTCAGTTCAACTACAAAATGATGAGACTTTTCAGAATCTCCTGCACAAAAAGGAAAGACAAATTGGTTATTGCTTTAATTCAACTCTGGCATAAGTTGTTAGCCCTCATGTAGAACAGCACAAGAAATACTAATTATGACTTCATATTGAAGTTAATCCAAGTATAAATATTAATACAGATATCAATCAGAGAGTACGTAACAGTCAAGCCAATCATGGACCAGTAAATGGAGAAGAAAGATATCAAGAGCCTTCGTTTATAGTCGTCCTCGTATACCCTTTGAGGGAGAAAGAATGTGTGAGACCATATAGAGGTCACCCCATATTATGTGATGAGTATTTGACTATGATGTGCAAGTTTTGTCGAAGTTTTAATTTGGTTTTGAAGCTTTTCATATTTCAGAGTTGCTATCATGACTTAACTAGTCTGACCGACTTAGTAACGGTGGTCTGACAAATGGCTATGGAGAGGCCAGACCGGCCGTATGGCCTATTGGAAAATAGACACCAAACACTTTTGTGGGTGTGTTTGAGGATGTCTTTGCACTATGTGTCACTCAAATCGGAGTTCTGAGTTGAAACTAGATTGATATTAACCAAAATTCTAGAAAGTGTGTTTTCTGATGCTCTTAACCAATCTTAGGCCTGTGGTTGACAGTCAAATTGCCAACAGTCCGCCAGTAGTCTGACCGGTGTTGGGCCAGTGATCGGACTGGTCCCCTGTTATTGGGGTGAAATTGAGAGGTGATCGAGCGGTCAGACCGGCCCTTTAGGTTCGATTTGAGTTGGTTTAAGTTTGTGTATAGCATGGGTGCTATTGATTGGTTGTTTTTGTGTTGTATGATGCATGATTTGGCTAACGTGAGTCAATTACATAGAATTTGTACTTGGAATCAGATTGCTTTGTCTTTGGATGTACAAGTGACATGGAGAGCGGCGGCTATCAATGGCATTGGATTGGGATTAGGTGGGAGAGTTGAGGTTCGTGTGGTCGGATAAGTCTGAGTGAGACAATGTGGCTCAAGCGAGAAGCACAAAAGAGTTTGTGCATGTGATGCGCCAAGTGACGAGGCTGATGCACGTAGAGACAGTTCGGGGGAGACTGAATGCATGAAGACGTGATAGCTAGTCATTGGGCACTACGGACTACGTGTCAAAGCATGTAAAGATGATTTGATATATTGGATTGGCGTTTCAGGCTATTGGAGCCCTTTGGGTGAGCATGTGTAAAACTCGGTATGGTGTTAAGTTAACAAGTTTGTTAGACAGGACTCTGTATAGGACTCGGTTTGGGCTAGGGAGTTTCCTTGGACTTTACGTCTGGGACTCTAATAGATTGAGTTGTATTAGGCAAGGATATTGGAGGTCGGTTGTGTTTCCATAAGCCACCCCTATCCCCACCTATATGTACATGAACCTTGTTCCTTGTTCCTCATCAATCTATTCAAGAGTTTTCCCCAACTCACATGGTATCAGAGACCGGATCGTCCCGATCCTCTCCTTCCGCTGATTTGTCTCGCGCGGCCCCTTCGCCCGCGACTTCCCCTCCGCGCGATTCCTCCCCCTTTTCTTCGCGTGATTTCCTCTCCCTGATCGATGGCGGCCGAGCCCTCTGCTTCGTCTGGCATCTCCGACGCCAAGGCCGCTGCGGCTGCTGCTGTCCAGGCCCGCGAGGCCGCAGATGTGGCGGCCGCAGATCATGAGCAGGCCACCGCTGCTGTCGCCACGGCCACATCCGCCGCCGCTGCCGCCCCGGAGGACGCCGCCGTCGCCGCTGCTGTCGTCGCTGCTCAGAAGACGCTTGCGGTCGCGGCTGCTGCTCATACCAAGGCTTTCTCTGCCGCCACGGCTGCTCAAGCCCGTGTGGTTGCCCTGGCTGAGGTCGACGCAGCAGATCAGGAAGTTCTCCTCGCCGAAACCCGCATGCGTGAGGCCCTCTCTCGCGCTGCAAAGGCTCGCGCCGCTGCCCCACCTCCTCCTGATCTCAGTGTCCACGGCGACAACACTGCAGATCATCATGATGCTCGAGCAGCCCTCCTTCTCCACGAGGCAGCAGCTGTGGTTAATCTCCATGCTCAAGCTGTCTCCGTCCAGAACATCCGGTCCCTCGTACCGGTTGTCCTTGACCTCTCCGCCGGGAACTACACCAAGTGGCGTGGACACTTCCTCATCACCCTTGGGAAGTTTGCCCTCTCCGAGCATGCCCTCTCCGATGACCCCGACGTCACGTTGCCAGATTGGTCTCGCATGGACTGTGTTGTCCTCTCTTGGCTCTACGGCACCATCTCCCCTGATCTTGTCGAGACCGTGATGGCGCCGGCTACCACTGCGCGTACTGTCTGGCTTGCCCTTGAAGATCAATTCGTTGGCAATCGTGAGACCCGCGCCCTCTACCTGGATGCTGAGTTCCGGAACTTCTCGCAAGGCGATCTCAGCGTTGCGGACTACTGTCGCCGCCTCAAGGGCATGGCTGACGCCCTCGGAGATCTTGGCGAACCTGTGCAGGATCGCACACTGGTCCTCAACCTTATTCGCGGCTTGAATGAGAAGTTTGCCGTGATTGGGATGCATCTGCAGCGTGCTCGGCCGTTCCCATCCTTCCTCGTCGCTCGGAATGATCTTCTGTTGGAGGAACTCAACCTCGCCAAGCGCTCCTCCACCCCTTCGGCCTTTGTTGCCGCATCTGGTACTGGTCTACCCCCCAATCAGCACAGCAGTAGTGCTCCTCGCCCCCCCCCAGCAGCAGCCATCTTACAACAACGGGGGCGCCAACTATGGGGGCGGCAAGAAGAAGAAGAAGAACGCCCCTCCTCAGGGTGGCCGTCTTTCTGGTGGACAGCCGGCAGCGCCTGGCTCATGGGCGCCTAGCTTTCTCAACCCATGGACTGGGACCATCCAGATGTGCCCCGGCCTTCGTCCTCCACCTCTGGCACCTCTTCCTCAGGCGCGTCCTCAGCAGCATTCTGCGCCCCAAGGCCCCCAACCCCACGCCTATTTCACCGGTGTTCCAGGGCCGGCTCCAGGTCCAGGTGGCTCCTACCCAGGGACCTTTGGTCACACCTCAGAGGCATTTGGTCAGACAACAGGGGCGCCTGCAAACTTCCTGCCCTCCCCACCAGGGTTCCACAACCCCCCTATTGGCGCACCGTCTTGGGATCAGCATGCTCTTGCCAATGCCTTCAGTACCATGTCCCTCCAGCAGCCATGGTACTTCGACTCCGGTGCCACTAACCACATGACTTCCGACGCCGGTATCCTCTCTCATCCCTCCTCCACTTTTTCATCTTTTCCTTCATCTATTATTGTCGGCAATGGGAACTTACTTCCTGTTGTTTCCACGGGTTCCACCACCATTGATTCATCCCTTCGACTTAATAACGTTCTTGTTGCCCCGAATCTTATTAAGAACCTAATCTCTGTGCGTCAGTTTACTTCTGATAACAATTGCTCTGTTGAATTTGACCCTTCTGGTTGTTCCATCAAGGACCTTCCATCCCGGAGAGAGATCATCAGGTGCAATAGTTCCGGACCCTTATACCCGCTGCAGCTCCCGGCTACTTCCTTCCTTGCAACCGGCGCTTCCTTGTGGCATCGGCGTCTTGGGCACCCTGGTTCTGAAGTTTTGTCGAAGCTAGCTCAGTCTTTAGCTATTCCTTGCCCCAATGGTGCCAGTCATACTTTGTGTCATGCTTGTCAGCTTAGTCGCCATGTTCGTCTTCCTTTTCATATGTCGTCCTCTCGTGCCACTAAGAAATTTCAATTAATTCATTGTGACCTCTGGACATCCCCTATTCTGAGCATCTCTGGTCATAAGTATTACTTGGTTGTTCTTGACGACTGCTCTCATTTCCTTTGGACGTTTCCACTTAAGCTCAAATCCGACACATTCCCTACGCTGTCCCATTTTTTCTCCTATGTGGCCACGCAGTTTGGCACTGCCATTCAGGGTGTTCAATGTGACAACGGACGGGAGTTTGACAACTCCAGTTCTCGTGCCTTCTTCCTCTCTCGCGGTGTTCATCTTCGCATGTCTTGCCCCCACACCTCCCCTCAGAACGGAAGGGCTGAGCGCATTATCCGTACTACCAATAATGTAGTTCGCCCTCTTCTGTTTCAGGCCAGTCTTCCTCCCTCCTACTGGGTTGAAGCCCTCAGCACCGCCACATATCTTCTTAACCTTTTGCCTACCAAAACCCTTGGGCTTTCTACTCCTCACTTTGCCTTATTCGGCAAAGTCCCATCCTATGCCCACCTTCGTGTGTTTGGCTGCACATGTTACCCCAATTTGTCGGCCACCACACCCCACAAACTTGCTCCTCGATCGACTCTTTGTGTCTTCCTTGGTTACTCGCCCCACCACAAAGGATACCGGTGTCTTGATGTTGCTTCTAACCGCATCATCATCTCTCGCCATGTTATCTTTGATGAGACTTCATTTCCTTTCGCTGCGGCAGATTCCCCTCCCTCTTCCCAAGAGCTTGCGTTCCTGGATACTCCTGCTGACATTGTGCCGGCCCCCATTGGACCGTCACAGTTTTTTCTCCCTGCAGGTCCCTCCGCACAGCCATGTGCGGCCCCCGGTGTCTCTGCAGACTCCACCGCGCAGCCATGTGCGACTCCGGTGCCTGGCTCCTCTCTGGTCCGCCCAGAGCTGCCCCAACTGGGCACTACTGGGGCTGCGCCTGCGCCGGCCGGCGCCTCCCACCTGCCGACCGGTCCTGCCCAGGCCTCTCCTGCTGTGCCTCCAAAGGACACTCGGTTCGTCTACGTTCGACGCCCTCCAGTTGTTGCCACATCACCAGCTTCAGCCAGCTCGCCGGTTCTGCCTCCGGCACCGGTCACTCCTGCCTCCCTTCCGCAGGGAGCAGTTCCAATACCCCCGGTGTCCAATCAGCACATCATGGCTACACGGGTAGGGCTGTAAAAAAAGCTCGAGGCTCGCGAGCTGCTCGAGCTTGGCTCGCTTTAGACTCGATTCGAGCTTGGCTCGAGCTCCAAACGAACCGAATTCGAGCTTCATCTTAAGCTCGCGAGCTTTAACGAGCCGAACTCGAATAGCTCGCGAGCTTTAAAATTTTTTTACCCTCCCCAATTCCCCCACACCCCCTCCGCTACTCCCGCCTCTCCTCTCCAAATCCCCCACTCCATCCCAGCGCGCGGGCCACGCCAGGCCCCCCCCCTCGCCCCCCACGCCAGGCCCCCTCCTCGCCCCCCACGCCTCCTCCCCCGCCGCCGTCCCCCTCCTCGCCCCCGCCGCCGGCCGCCCCCCACCCTCGTCCCCCTCGTCGCCCCCTCCCCCCGTCCCCCTCGTCGCCCCCCCCCCCCCCCGCCCCTCCTCCCCCGCCGCCGCCC
This sequence comes from Dendrocalamus latiflorus, assembly GCA_017311315.1. NCBI lineage: Eukaryota > Viridiplantae > Streptophyta > Magnoliopsida > Poales > Poaceae > Dendrocalamus > Dendrocalamus latiflorus. The sequence continues at coordinate 14,359,703 of CM029671.1, forward strand.
CCGTCCCCCTCCTCGCCCCCCGCCGCCGCCCCTCGCCCCCCGGCCCCCGCCGCCGCCTCTCGTCCCCCCGGCGCCCCTCCTCTCCCCCGCCGCCGCCGCCTCTCCTCCCCCCCGGCGCCCCTCCTCTCCCCTGCCGGCGCCGCCCCTGCTCGACACGGATCCGGCCGCCGCCGCCTCTCCTCCCCCCGGCGCCCCTCCTCTCCCCTGCCGGCGCCGCCCCTCCTCGACCCGGATCCGGCCGCCGCCGCCTCTCCTCCCCCCGGCGCCCTGCAGGTACTCCCTCAGTCCCTCTCGAGTTTTGTTCTACACGAGCCTACACGAGCCCGAGCTCGGGCGAGCTCGAGTTTGGTCCGAGCCGAGCTCGAGCCCAGTTTAAAGTTCGATGTCGATCTTAGGCTCGCTCGAGCTCGGCTCGAGTTTCTACCGAGCTCGAGCTTGCTAGGTCAAGCTCGCTCGAGCTCGGCTCGTTTACAGCCCTGTAACACGGGGCAAGCGTGGATTCCGGGTACCATCCATCTTTCACGCAGCTCCTCTGTCTCCTGTGCCTCGGTCCTACCGTGCAGCTCTCGCAGACCCCAACTGGCGTGCTGCTATGGAGGAGTTCTCCGCTCTTCAGGCTAACAACACTTGGGACCTTGTGCCTCGTCCCCCTCGTACTAATCTGGTGACGGGCAAATGGCTCTTCAAACACAAATTCAAGGAGGATGGTTCGCTTGAGCGCTACAAAGCTCGCTGGGTGGTCAGAGGATTCACTCAACGCCCTGGGATCGACTACGATGAGACTTTCAGTCCTGTTGTGAAGCCTGCCACAGTTCGTACGGTGCTCTCCTTGGCTCTCTCTCGAAACTGGCCGATTCATCAGCTGGATGTGAAGAATGCATTTTTGCATGGCTTGTTGACTGAGACAGTTTATTCCTCTCAACCATCTGGCTTTGAGGATCCCGTCCACAAGGACTTTGTCTGCCGACTGAATCGCTCGCTCTATGGGTTAAAGCAGGCTCCGCGTGCTTGGTCCAGCCGCCTGGCATCTTATTTACTCAAGCTCGGATTTACTGAAGCCAAGTCAGACACATCACTCTTCATCTATCATAATGGTGGTGACACGGTGTATCTTCTGGTCTACGTTGATGATATTGTTATCACGGCTTCTTCACCTGCTTTACTTCGGCGTGTCATTACATCCCTTCAGCAGGAGTTTCCTATGAAAGATCTGGGTGAACTTCATCACTTCCTTGGCATGCATGTGCAGCGCATTTCAGGAGGCCTACTTCTTTCCCAACATCAGTATATGCTTGACATTCTGAGTCGAGCAGGTATGGAGGACTGCAAACCTTGTTCTACTCCAGTTGACTTGAATCCGAAGCTCTCCGCTGCTGCTGGTGCTCCGGTTGCTGATCCAACAGACTATCGCAGCTTGGCAGGTGCACTCCAGTACCTTACGTTCACCCGCCCAGACATCTCATATGCAGTTCAGCAAGTTTGTCTGCATATGCATGATCCTCGCGAACCACATTTGGCGGCCTTGAAACGGATCCTTCGGTACATCCGTGGCACTTTGCATCTTGGCTTGGTACTTCGGTCTTCTTCGCAATCTGATTTGGTGGTATATTCAGATGCCGATTGGGCTGGTTGCCCCGATACTCGCAAGTCCACATCCGGCTATGCGGTGTTTCTTGGCAATAACCTTGTCTCCTGGTCCTCCAAGCGCCAGGCCACTGTGTCCCGTTCCAGTGCAGAAGCTGAATACCGAGCTGTTGCTAATGCTGTTGCTGAAGCTTCATGGTTACGACAACTGCTCCTGGAGTTGCACACCCCGCTTCGCTGCAGCACGTTGGTCTATTGTGACAACATTAGCACTGTCTACATGTGCTCCAACCCTGTTCAGCACCAACGCACCAAGCATATTGAGATCGATCTTCACTTTGTTCGGGAGCGTGTTGCTATTGGTCATGTCCGCGTTCTTCATGTTCCCACTTCATCCCAGTATGCGGACATCTTCACCAAGGGGTTGCCTTCCATGGTCTTCACGGAGTTCAGATCCAGTTTGAACGTCCGGTCACCAGACGATCCAACTGCGGGGGTGTGTTAGACAGGACTCTGTATAGGACTCGGTTTGGGCTAGGGAGTTCCCTTGGACTTTACGTCTGGGACTCTAATAGATTGAGTTGTATTAGGCAAGGATATTGGAGGTCGGTTGTGTTTCCATAAGCCACCCCTATCCCCACCTATATGTACATGAACCTTGTTCCTTGTTCCTCATCAATCTATTCAAGAGTTTTCCCCAACTCACAAAGTTAGCCCATGTAAGTAAATGAAACTCAACTAGAGGTGCTGGTTAGGATTTCTTGCAAGCCACCACTATAAAAGAAGAGGTAGAGGTGGCTTAGGGTTTGAGGCTTTGGAGAAGCTTTTGGGAGAGTTAGGTTAGGGAGCTCTGCCCTCCAAGAGTAGAGTAGCTTTAAACATTCATCTCCAAGTGAAATAAAGATCCAAATTTTATCCAAATGAGTTTTGCCATGAATCTCTTTGTGCTTTTGATTTCCTTGGTTTTCTTGTTTGGATTTCCTCCCTTCTTAATTTTGCTAGTTACCAAGAAGGTGTGAATGATGGAAGAGCTTCTTAATTTTGCTAGTTCCCAAGGAGGTGTGAATGATGGAAGAGCCTCCTAGAGGCTAGATCCCATCCATCTAGGCAACCCTATAGAAAGTTCTTAGTGTTTGCCTCGGTTTGCCCAGTTTTGATGTGATTTGCCTTGTTTTGGGCAAAGTTCAAAACTTTGTTGAGTAATTTGTCGATCCATTGATGGAATTGGTTCGTAGGATCCTGAGGAAACTAGACCTGATACGGTCTATTTAAACTCTGATATGTAATATTAATATATGATATGGTTTACGTTATGCATGAAATGATTCAATGATGTATCTGTGAGCACTATTTACTGATCCAGGAAATAGTGTAGTAATTTCACAGAGAATTCTGGATTAGCTAAATCTGGGTCCGACATATGTGCATAATGGCTCCTTGCTTGTACTAAACTATGTTCTAAATGTTCTTGTGATGCACTAATCATGTGATACATTTTAATTAGACTTAGAGTGGTGGGGCGATGGCCAGCTTAGCCTGCAATGCAGCTTATGTGAAGGCTAGCCCGCAAGGCTGGGCATCGGTCATTGGATGCTTGCATGCAATATGCCTCAACACTGAAAGAGTTGGCACAGAGCATCAATAGGTCCGTGCCAGGAACGGTGGCGCTAAACACTTGCAACAAGTTGGAAAGCAGCGCTACGAAAGAACAGACGCCTTAGCAATAACTGGATGGCTCGCGGAAGCAATACATCACAACTTACAACTTTAGTGCCAAATGGAACGGCGTGGAGGCAGTGCAGCTCAGCGCTAAGGCACCGGCGCTAACCATGTGCTGAGTTGGCAACGATTGCCTCCCACGTTGGACCATGGGCTGATGTGACCCCTAGGCTCAGCGCCGAACACTGGCGCTAACCAGTTTACCCTTAGCGCCATTCATCTTAGCGCTAAAAAGGGGGCCATTTGTGAAAATAGTTTTGGGCTAGGTCCATATGTGAAAATAAATTCATAAAAAGGTGAAATCGAGCAAAATATACTAGCCATATGTGGGCACATAAAATAGGAATTTTCAACATTTCACGTCACAAATGCAAATTATGCTAATGTATCCTTCTTTCATAAAGCATTATTCAGACACATGAAAAAGATTTATATCCTTTTAATGACTTGTCTTCAAATTAAATAGTTGAAGATGTAAAAAAAGAATCATACATAGAAGGCATGATAGGATTCAGGTAAAAATAAAATAAAGTAAAAGAGAAATATCGATAAGTCTATCTGCTTCTGCTAGCACCAAAAAATAAGAGCATATATGTAAAATGTACAGAGATAGTACACATAAGAAATTCAAATATGATAAGGCGCAAGTACAAAGAATCTCCACCTCTTGACATGTCTTCTTTGGCAACAAGCTGGAGAGGTCCCTGCAATACCCCAGCAAAAATTTGCTCAGCAATGCAAGTAGGTGGTAAAATAATGGTTCTAAGTAAATAGTAAATTTAGCCTCAATTTATTTTAGCTTATTTTACATACAAGAGAAACAAGACCAATTGTTCATTTTACATGGTAATATCATGATTTCCTATTTTAGTTACAGTATTTGTTATGTACATCAATTATGATGGTGCAGTCAATTATTGTAGCATGGTAATTTACCATTTTATTATAATATTATAATAAACTATTTGATCAACATATGGCTACATGAAGTTCATAATTACTGCAAATAGAAAAATACGCAAAAATGATGTTTTGGTTCAGTTTAACTATTTACATATAGGATCAAAGCGCTTCACCTTTCCAACTTCAGTAGTAAGACATAGCATAACACAGGCATCAGAGCATGTAAATCATAGCGACTTAGACAAACATTAAAATCCCCGTGCATCAATTCACATTAATGCAATTTAGGACTCTACTCCTATGGACCTTGTAAGCAGTCCACCAAAAAGCAAAATTTTCTCCAGAATGCTCTTTTTGCTGAGACTGGGACCACACTTTTGAAGTTTATTCAGAAATCTGCATTTATGACTTATGAGTGAGTCCATGTCACTGAAGTGACTAAAATTTCTAACACCATGACCCTAAGGTCACAGAGATGAAAAGATGTTGCATGTATTCGTTCAATCTATTATCCATTATTCCATTATGTATTTATGTGTATGACCATGTAGGATTTTTGGAACAATATGTGCATGTTTTGTTAAACATAAAAGGAGATAATATAGGAATAGCAAGATCATGTAGGAAAAACACCTTCTCAAACTTCTTAGTGAACCATTTGTTTAGTTCCTTGGTACAAGCCAAGTTACTGATTACATAAGACTGGAAGTCACAGGATGACAGGTAGATGCCAATATCTGCAAGGAACAAAATGAAATGCATTCAAAAGACTGACAAAAAATTAATACAATCATCCATCAAATATGACACGCTGTGTAATAGGCTTAAATGAAGGCATTTCCCAGGTACATGCAAGTCAAAATAGAGGTACCAGGCTATCAACGCATGTCAATGTAAGCAATGCAATCTGATAAGATGTGCACTTTTTATATTTGAAGGACAACAGGAATACCAGCTTCTGAATGATAGTAAGACAACTCCTGGGTGGTAGCAGCAAGTTTTCCAAGAACTGCATTCATCTGAAAGAAAGTAAAAAAGAGAGAGAGGCAAAATGAACTGTCAGAGAGCAAAATCTTCTCTTATAAAGTACTACAATTAGTTCCTACAAGAAAGAACAGAACAGCTTAGAAAGAACCATACTCACACTAGTCATGAAATGCCATAAAATAGCAGGAAAGAAAACAGAACTGAAACAGGTGTATAAATTTGTGGAAACAAGGGAAGGGGTCCAGCAAACTGTGTTCTTTGCCAGCATCTATTAACATAGCCTTTTCTTGAGTGAATATAAACACAGTCTTCAGTAGTTCAGCCCTTAAGTAACCACAAATACTAGCTAGTTACGTGGTTAGTTACAAAATATTGCCATGCTCCTGTTGATTATAGACCAGACAATGAGCATCATGGTTTGAAGTTGGATATGAGTATCATGGTCTACTCTAATGTGAAATGCAGATTCCAGTTTGAGGAATTAATGCAGATTCCAGTTATCTAGTAACTACACAGAAGGGAACGGTAAAAGGACAGTACTATGGTTTACTAGCATCTAGGCTGACAAAAGAAAGGGACATTTACCTCTAAACTTCTCTTAGAAAGTTTCTCATCTAATCTTGTAAATTGTTCATTAGCACTAGTTTTAGCAGATGCACGGGATTTCTTTCCCTGGATGATGGTGGCAGCTTGTGCTGTAAGCAAATCAAGCTGCCATTCCAGAGAAGCAAGATGCTTTTCCAAATCAGAAACTTCAGCTCTGAGTGTAAGCTTTGAGTCGCTAGAAAAAATAAAAATAAAATCCTTGGTCAATCGAGAGATCAAAACAAACAGTTAACAAGATAAGACTAGATGCTGACATGGACCAAACCTTGAGGGACTAATTTTCTCTTCTTTGTTTGAAGTATGGGACTACACTAAAACTCACTAAACCCTCTGATAGCCAAATCAGACTCAATGCAAGAGTCAATGTTACCGAAGTTTGCATCCCAGGGACTTGAGCAACAGTTCCATTGGATAACATTTGCAAAATCAAATGAACTACATATATCTACAAACAACATACTTAAGAAGACAAAATTCTATAATAAGAGAACCAGAGTAAGACACCTCCCAATAAGAAAAGGTATGCATGCTATGTTTGCAAGGGTTGTTGTCTTGTTGACGGAAAGGTAAAGGGGAAAAGCAACTCCAAAAAAGAGAGGCACAGAATGCTAGCAGAATCAGTTCTTGTATAACACGAGAACAACGCGACATACCGGATGTCTTCAAGACTTTCTACTGACAGAAATGTGTCTTCCTGGCTCTCTCCAATATCTGAGAAGGCCGAAATACTGTCGAAAGCGAAATCCAAGTCCTCCCCCTAAAAATGGTACTGAAATCAGTAGCATATCTCTCACTGGAGAGAACTAACAATTTGCAACAAACGAAAAGCATTGTATGAACATTTATGTCAACAAAATGACAGTCAATTCATTTTTCAGTGACAATCAAATCAAGATGGTTACCCAAGCTCACTAGCCATCACATATAATTCACTGTCCAACTAAGTTTACTGAACAAATGGAGCTAAAAGCTATGTACCTCCAATAGCTTCCCTTCTAGTTCAAGCTGCTCATACCTACATTTCATGACGTAAGAGCACCAATTTAAGCCAAGAAGCAATAGAATCAATACAAGCATGCAGAAAAAAAAAGTGTAGTACGAGATGAATCATTACAATCTGCAACTAGTATTCTTGTAAACCAACTCTAATTATCCTTATCAGCTTAATTACACACAGTGTCATGCTATGATGCACCCGTGTTTCTGCCACAATTCAAAAAGCATGTGCAATTCCAATCAAAACTTTGGCTACCAGTATCATTTTAAATATTTAGATATGAACATAGTATGTATAGATTTATCTAAAATTTTTTTATAAAATTATAATTTTATAAATCTATTGTAATAAATATTAGTGGTCAAAGTTCACTAGCTACGTCCAAAACGACATTCTTCCGGGACGGAGTACATGAGAACATCTTGCATCCAAACCCCGAAATTTCCAAGCTAATTCCAATCGAAACCCCACCCCCAAAATTCAAAGCGCCCCTTAACCCTCCCACAATTCAGACCCAAGCCCCTCCATCGCGTTTGAAATCGAACCCCCCCCCCCCCCCCCGACTAGTGGAATTTCGCAACCTCACGCGCGCACTACGATAGTACGATCAGAGAATTTCTCGAGAGTTCGGTGGCTCAGAGGGATGATGGATCGGTACAGGGCGAGGTCGGTGGCGGAGAGGACGTTGGCGGGGCGGAGCCTGGAGCAGATCCACGCGAGCAGCCGGCGGGAGTCTTCGCCCTGGAGGAACGGCCACTCGAGGCTCTCCGGGTCCAGCGGGTCCTCGCCGTCGAAGCCCGCGGCGACCAGGGCGTCGCGGAGCTGCTTCGCGCTCATCGCCGGCGGCGAGGGAGAGGGAGAGCGGGGGGCTTCGTGTTGACGCGGGGGGAATTGGAGGGGTGGGGTGGAAATTTTCAGGGGGTGGTGGGGCCCTCGGAATGGAATGGACTGGTGGGCTCGGGTGGATCGGCCCAGCCCAGGCGAGGCTGTTCTCTTCCCGCTGACATACGGAGCCCACACTGCGATCTAGGTTTTTTTTTACTTATGGTTTGCGGCTTATGATTTATGCTACAATAACTAGTTTTTTAGGATGAGGTTAACAAGAAGATTAAAAATATACTGAATTCAGCTGTACTGGCCAAAATCGCATACACTATTTTTCTTTGCGTACTGCATCTCGCGAACAACCAAAATTCAAAATTTTAAGTCATAAGGCACAATCCAAAGAACCCACTCATAAGTCGCTCAAATTCTTATCAGAAGATCATACATATGAGATGGAGATGTTCACTTTTGGCTGAAATTTTTGAATTTTGATTGTTTATATGAGAGAGTACGAAAAGAGAAACACTCGCATACGATTTTAACCGCTATAGATGAGGTCGATATAATATCTATTATAATTAACTTACAGATCTAAATTTGAAAAGATATTTTATTTAAAAATTAGTTATCATATAAAAGTCAGAAGTTAAAAAAAACATACCCTCTCTTCGTAACACTCTCTTCGTAATCGTTCGAGATGCACTGGGGGTAGTGCATTATGTATGAGCATGTATATTAGCAAGGGAAAAGAATGTACTTACATGAAGCGGTTTTCAGGTTCGCCTCTGTGCATTGCTGCAGATTGTTTTTTTACAAAGTGGTCGTCTAATGAATTCTACTCTTTGGGATCAACCCAGCTTATATATGCAAACAGCAGAGCTCGATCGATATACCACTCGTGTCAGCTTTCAAGACCACAAACACACACTCGTGTCAACTTTCAAGCCATTAAGTATATTAAGGGGTGTTTGTATTAACTGCAACGGATGATTTGTAGTTAAAATAAATAATAGTAGCTAAAATATGTAGCTTTTAAAAAGAGGGGTGAGCGGTGGAAAAAATAGAAGAGAAATGTGTGTACGAGACATGAGAAAAAAGAGTGGTATGCGTGATGATTCCATGGCTTTTTACCTTATTCTCAGAGCAAGACGGGAGCGAGAGAAGTGATGTGTGTGGTGCTTCTGTGCCCGAATCACTAGGTGAGCTGGTGTTTGGATTTGGTGTGCATGATTCTTTCATTTTGATTTTGTCCATTTTTCTTTTGATTCAACTCTCTCGCCTGTCCTCAATTTGACTCGCACCTCCATCCTCCTTCACCTGTAGTCAACGCGTGCAACCTAGGATTGTTCAGCTCCAAATTGTCGATCACCTTAGGAGTTCGTGGAATGCGTAGTGGTGTGAATAGAAGGTGATTGAATGCGTAGGGATATGAAATGGTTTATTGCAAATGTCAACGCCCACTTGACTAGTTATGTGAGACGCATGTCAGCTCTATGCTAGCATCAGTAAGGTTACATGTCAGCGGTCAAGCCTAGTGAACCATCCTTAAGATCTATACTGACCCAATTAAACAAGTTTAGGTATATAAATCTGTAGTTTTAAAATTTTGATAGTTTAAGTGAACCAACTTAACAAATTTAGAGACTCATGCCGTATTTTACTAAAAACACAGTAGTATGTGAGCTCACTCGCCGGTGTGCGTGAGTTATGGTATGTGTTTGTGCGGCCAACATTGTATTCTAAGCAAAAATATTTGCTCTGTTCAGAGTTGCATTCCATGCTAGACAGGCAGTGTACTTGTTAAGTCTTGATCCTTCCACAATCCGTGATCGCGCCCTTATCATTGTTTAGCCAATAGGCCAACTGCGTTGAGTTGCTGAGACTTTGGCTTGACCCACGCGTTCGGCCAAGTTGTGATACTCTGTCTACTAATTGATTGATAAAGCTCCTACGTTTTTCTTAGAAAAAATATTAGCAACATACAGATTAAACCGACGAAGCCTAAACCTTTTGGTTTAATTGCACACAAGTATAATTTAAGTATAACTTTCATGTATGGATTGGGCTGACCGAAATTGATATCCATCAATACCTCACGAACTCATCATGCACCAGTTCAGAACTGTTTCGATCTCGATCCTATGTAGAATCACAGCCAAGCAATACCATACTTAATAATCGTATGACTCTTATAAACTTTATAATCATATTTTTCGAGGCGCGATTCTATATATCATGATCCTCTGATCTGATCTCATGACCCTAGTGCTGTCAACTCGAGGACAATTATAGCTAGGATCACGTTCCTAGTAACGTTACATTTTATAACTATATATACATATATACATGTATATATATACACACACATACATATATAATTACTATTCTGTACGTAGGTATAGAATACGTGTCGAAAAGTTATTACTATATGAGAGTGAAGTTACTGTCAAACACATATAGAGTTAATGTCAATTGTAACACTGCACAACTGACAATAATTCTATATCTGTTTGATAGTAACTTCACTCATACACATCGATAACTTTCTGACTCACACAATGCATACAGACCTAGAATAGCATATATACATGCATTGCATGCCAACTTAATGATGGACAGGAGGGTGGCAGTCGCCGCCGCCTGGGCCATTCCCGTTGGTGCAACCGGACGGCTGAGCTGAGCTCTCTGCCGTCCAGGACCGCACCATGCCATCATGCGCCGACGCCGTCCCCTTGCTCGCCACCGGCCGCGCTGCCATCACCGCCCCGCCGGAGCTGAGGAAGAGGAGAAGAATCATCATAACAACTGCTGCGACGGGTTTCATGATCGGTCGACGCCTCAATTCTCGATTTGAGGAATGAACCAACAATGCGAAGCTCTTGCAATGTTAAGTAGGGTTGTATGAGCCTACATCGTCCGCATGTGTTTATATATATACACAGAACAAGTGTGCATTAGTGGAGTGTAGAGAGAGAGGCGTTTTGCCTTGGAACTTGACCCGGAAACGACGCTCATTTACCGAGGAGAGAGAAGGCTGTCAATGGATATCATCAATCCGCAGACCACCAGTGTGCGAAGTGTCCTTTTCAATTTGCTGTGCATTTTCCAGGGGAAGCAACGAGGAAATGGGCAGTGCAGGTGCCCTTTTTGGTCATGTCAAAGAGGGTGTTGTCTGCACGGCCTCGTTTAGAAAACAATGATTAGGGTTTAACAGCGAGCTTCAGTGTAGCTACACGCATATTTCTCAACTAGTCGGGAGTAGTCCAACCGGTTTGGCATGACCCGGTTATCCGACTGGTTAAAGTGTGTTCCGAATTTGTTATCATATGTGTTGGATACTGCTAGATATGGTATTGAACGGTACATAAGCTGACTTGTATCCGACATGGCAATAGATGGTGTATCCGACGTTGATTCATTTTACTTCTTCGATGGAGACTTTGATCCCTAGCGCATGCGCATATGCGCGCGCACACACACACATATATATATATATATATATATATATTATATATTATATATATATATATAGTAATATAGTTTAAATGCGATGAAGTTTTTGTGCTTGTAATGTCTCAGTGATTTTCGTCTTTGTGCTTCTATGATTATTTTTAAAAGAGCTTTCTATATTAAATATATATCTTCTATTTTTTTATTATATATTTTATCATACATTTTACAACAAATGATACCAGAGTTCTAAGTTACTACCCCTAACCGCTATCCTAAGAGAACCAATCTCTGCGCCCAGGGGCAGCACCCGCGCGGAATCATGCCGCATCCGTCGAGCGCACAGCATCGAGGGAGCTCTAGGAGGTCTTCAGAAGAAATCACCGCTGCATCAACTTTTTGTCGCGACGAGGCGTTGCTGCGGCGCTCCATGTTACTACCATCTCGATTCAGTCTCGCCGTTTGATGCGCTCGAATCCGAAGCCAACGCAAAGTCGAGTAGATAAAACACTAAGTTCGGACACCTTAATGGTAGCTAGCATGGTGCTCTTTGAAGTTTTGTTGTTTGAAACAAAAGGTTTTACTCCAATTTCATGTTGAGATAAAAGATTTAAGTGCAAGAAGGAGTTTATGTTTTGCGTGAATACCACAACGTTTGTCTAGTTGTCTTATCGCGGTTTGATACAAGAGGTTTACTGTAGTTTATACTCTACTAACGCTAGAAGAGTTTATTTTATCTGGACAATTTTATAGAAACAGTTTCAACCATATTATGCAATTCAGTTATAACAGAGTGAATCCATATCTCCTACTTTTTATCATCTATTTTTACTATGTGTTTTATAGCATGAGTGAATTAATTCACTAGTTTAACACCTATTATATCCAACTGTCGCAAAATTATATACGTCGATGTTTATAGCGACTTTACATTTAGACATCTGTCTGTGCGCTCTAGCTTTACCTTTCTATATTACACATGTTTAGAACATAAAAATTTCACACAAGTTTCAAAGGAAACACCGCAACTCCTCTAAAATTTCTATTAAGAAAACCATTACGTTCCAATAGTGCTAGAAAAAGATGGCTGGGTGCAGGTGCACGTGAAACCATTTTTTTAACAAGATAAAGGAACGCCAAAACGAGAAGCAAAGGGGACCTTTAAACCGGCTGCACGCGTGTGTCGGCTGAAGAAATGTGCGCTGCTGCTGTCTGAAATGTCAAACCGGGGCCTAATTAACTACTGACAACTACCTGAATCAAAACTTCGAGGACTGGATAACCAACCCATCATGCTCCCCATCCTAACTCGTCAGCCTTTCTGAATTCTCTGACGGTCGGCTGTGTACGTATCTGAGTGTGGTCAGTAATCAGATCACGGAATTAAGCACACGTAGACCTGCATGCACACAGGCAAATCAGGGATATATAATTGTAGGGAGGTGAACGCAACGTTTAACAATTAAATTATTCAGTGTGCGAATCCTGTCGTAGCTCAGTGGTTAAAGCTTCAGAAGTGTCGTTGATTGTTGTTATACGAGAAGTCAAGATTCTTTACAGGGTTATCGCAAACCGTTCCTCGCTTCTTTATCTCAGTTGAAGTCATGCAAGTAGTGTCATGGGAAAATATGGCTCAAAGTCCCCTCGGAAATTTTGAGCAAAAGAGAAATTATAAGTACTCCTGGTCACTCAAAATATGCTGTTCAACTTTTTTTTTCTTCTTCAAGAGCTCACTATATATGCAGCACTTCAAAGTTCAAACGCATGTTATGAGTCATGACACTAACCGTAGGTGGCGTGCATGCTTGGTTTGCCTTTGCATGGCTTCCTCGGTTAGCTCACATCACTTGAAAAAAAACCAGGAAAGATTTGCAGATCCAGCAAAGTCAATACTGCACGAAGTCAGATCTTACCAGCCAAATCGTACAAGTTTGGAGCTTAATCTTTACGCAAAGTCTTCATTCCGCGTGTGCGCGTGTTTGCATGGTTGACTGCACAGTGTTGAAAAACGTCGGATTGACGTAGCCCAATCCAAGTTGTTTATGGAGTCACATGATGCTCTTTTATCGTGTAGTAGCTTGTTATGTCCACATTAATATATACTAACCTACTCACCTATATAGAATATTGTTCCACGAGGCCAAGAGGTAGTGGCGCAGTAGTGGCTTTGATTCAAGTAATGCACCGAGAGGCAGATTGGTAGTTTGTGATTAAACGGTGGATGGAGATATAATGAGGACACATGAATTTAATTTGAAATTTTTTACTGGTTTCTATCCAAATTATTTTTAATTTTGCCCCCAAAGTTATACCTAGACTTTGTCCAAAATTTATATTGACTAACTTGCAAATTGTAAATATTGGATTTCGAAACTTGTTTTACAAAATTATCCTGACTTGCTTCACACACTATACTATTTTTGTTTTATTTTTATTTTGCTTTCATGTTTATCTAACTTGCTTACGAATTTATATGGACTTGCTTCACACATATGCTAAGTTAGTTTTATTTTGCTGGTAAATTATAATCATTTTGTGTCCATATTTATCCCAATTTTCTTTTGAATTTATGTCAATTTGCTTCACATCTATACTAAGTTGGTTTTGTTTTTTATTTTGCTCGCAAATTATACTATTTTGCTTCCGTACTTATCCCAACTTCCTTTGGAATTTATACCGGCTTACTTCACAAGTATACTAATTTGGTTTTATTTTGCTTGCAAATTATACTCTTTTTTCTTCTATATTCATCCCAACATTCTTTCAAATATATTTTGACTTGGTCCCAATTTCATGCTTGCTTGTTCGAAATTAAATTTATTTGAATTTTATACAAATTTTGCTTCGAAAGTTTATCACAACTTTGCTTCCAAATTTATAGTGACTTGCTTCAATTGGTTTGGATTATTTTCTGATTTTCCAGTTCAAGTTATCTTGATTTTGTTTCACATCTTGCATTAATTTGATTTGAAATTTATTCCTAAATTATTGAAAATAATTCTTATTTTGCCTCTATGTTTATACCAACTTGCTCAAATACTTATGGTGAATTGCTCTTAAATTTATGCTGACTAGCTCCCTTCAATAATTTATGCTTATTGGACATCAAACTCATGAATGTCTACATCCGAATAGACCCTGTCCAATCAGTCAGGTTGTGTATAATTAAACCTTGGGCAGCCTAGATCCAATTCCACCTCTACGTGTGCTCGGTTGGACTATGGCACACACATACGATGCCTAGACGATTCCTAATCTTTAATGATAATTTGTGTAAAAAAATCATGCTTCCACATCTACTGACTGCTGAAGTAGTGCTGAGATATTACTGCAAGTGTTTCCAAACTTTCAGAGCCCTGTATGACAATGGTGCTTGACTAAACGATAATCGCGGAATTTTCATAATTTTTGGTCGACAAAGTTTGGCATCTTCAACAGATACGCTATTGCCTCATATCACAGTTCCTTTTAGCATGCCAATTCGTGGACAGGAAAACTTCCAATACATAAGGCTAAAAATGTCCATCCCCAATTTCAAATCGATGACGATTCTTGAAATATGGAACTTGACAGATTTCACAACAATCTCAACAATCACAGTTCCTTGGCCCATAATAAGTTACTGCTTACATACAATACCATAGAATCTGCGAACGCCGCCATACATCAACAATAATGTCATTCCAACAGCTTATCGGCTCCCAGATTAGTTCTTACAGAAGAACTGACTCGGTTACCTCTTACAAAAGCCTCAACAAATTTACAGCACGGAACAGCGCATGTCTCGGTACCAAGGTTCTTACAAGGAGAATGCAAAAAAAAAAAATCCAGCAACAAACACACTGTTGTCGGGACATGAGGCCGTCTTGTGGTGATGTGAGGTATAAATTAAAATGAAAAATTGCGTGGGAATGAGAAATGGTTCATGAGTTAGGTTTGTACAGCAACATTCGCAGCACCTGGCTGCCCCGCATTCTTCATAACAGACTTGGTCGCTCTGGTTTTTGTAGCTACTCCAGTCCTCGGAGAGCTCTTTGGAGAACACTGTGCCCTGCTGTTACCATCTTTGGAGTTCCCAATGCTGTGACGATGCAACCGGCAACATACTGCACTGCCATTTCCTCCCTCTGGTGTATGAGGGGTGTCGTTGCAGCTCTTTCTCCTTGTCAATTTTGGTGATTTGGCACGCGTTGGAGGCACCTATAAATAAACAGCAAAGATGAAGACTGACACTAGTGCATGCTAAAGGCTGGCAAGCTTATCATGCTTATCACCAGTCGAATCAGCAGGCTACATGCCAATGCTTCAGACAACATTATGCCATAACTTCATTGTTATGCTTGAAGATACAATATGCATCTACACTAGCTATTGCTTGGTGTTGTCAGAGCTAAGAACATATCTTTATACTGCTAGTTGTTCGTTCAGCCTTATGCCTAATTTAACAATATAAATAGCACTTTTGGAGTAGGAACATGACCTGTTGTTGAGTAAGTAAGACTGTATAGTTCTGTAGACCAAGTCAATTAAATGGGAAAATCTGAGCAGTGTTGAGTTCAGAAAATTTACCACTTGAGTTAAAATTATGTTCAACCACAAGAACAACAATGAGTAATATACATCAGGAAAATAGAATAATCATTACCTCAAGTAAATACTTCTTGTGCTAATGTGCAGTGTACCAAAACATCAATAATAGAAAGGAATAGTATTGGGTGAGGGTCCCTATATGGACTCTAGTCCCTTGATACCCAAAGAAAAGCAGTATACCAAAGAAGCAAATTGAACCAAATGGAGTACAGCCTAGAAGACAGTGTGGAGTAACTAATGAAACAAACAGAAGATCTCACGTAATCTCGGTCCTCAGTGGTATACATGTGTTCGCATTAAAAAAACCTATCTTGTACAGTAGAAAGTTCAAATGCTTCAGAATTTACTACTCAATTGAACAATGCAAAATATAGAATTTCATTAGGATATCTTAGCAAAAGAAAACTAAGCATGTTACCTTCTTAAGTTCAACCTTCGGTGGGGGTCCCTCTTGGTAGAAGCTTGGAATGGGTTTTGCTCTAACAACCAGGTTCTTTCTTAGTTGTTTTAGAGCTTCCTCTTGCTCTTCCTATAAAAGTGGGGCAAAGCAAAATGATTTGAATCCATATGAGCATCATATAAACAGACTCGATATGCAGGAGTTCCTTCATCCTCTTGGTGGAAAATTCAAATTAATTAACAGATCTTCTGAACTGTTTGTACAGCTGCCCAGTCACACATAGCATGTCTAACAACACAGCACAAACTATACTCAGTATAAAGCGATACATAACAAACACAGCAAGGGCCATGTTCAGTAGTCGGTAGCAAGTCCTACATATGGTGTCTAATAACATGGCACAAGCCATAGTCAGTGACTTGGTGTCTCATTTGAACTTTGAAAGACTGCCTGGGTCCATGTTAAGGGACATCACATGATGTCTGTCAGAGGGAAGAAGTCTGCAAAAGGTACTTCCTCAGAAATTCAGGTTCCAATGACTGATGTTTTCCGAGGTGCTGTTAGTCTTTCCCAATCGAATTGAAGGATGAAATTTCATGATAAAAGCCAATCAGATTTGTCTGAATAAGCAACAGCTGCATTTTGAACAAGTTTTCTACTGATCCCTACCACTATGGCACAATTGAATGTTCATGAATAGAAAATTTGATTAGATTTGTTCAGAAGTTTAAGTCATCAAGAGACTGCAAGCATATCCTAATTTATCAGTTATCATGCTTCTACCACAGTAGCCAAATGCAAGCTCAAAAAGTTTTGAGCTCCCATTTAAATAAAAACAAAACCAGAAACAATGGAATATATTAAACTTGGGGTTATTTAAATTTTCAAGTAAGTAATATTTCAAAAGACAAGGCAGAATTCATGGTGTGGTACAAAATAAAATAGTTACAGTAAAGCATGATTTGGAGGTGAAGTCAGAAAAGTAGCTTCAACAAATATACTTTAAGCCCTCTAGTGTTCCAAAAAATGCAATTATAGTTTTTCAATATATTAGAAATAAAACCTGCAGTCAGGCAATTTCACAGTGTAAACCAGAGAAGGCCTACCTTTTTCCTGGCCTCTGCTTCAAGTTTCTCCTCTTCCAAAGCCTTGCGTTTCTCTTCCAGTTTTGTGTAAAACTGAAGAATCAAGAAAATTATGATTACTAGGCTGAATACATAAGTTCCCGATACAGTATGATAAGTTACATACATACCTCCCCCCTCTTCTCAGCACGATTACCGCATATAAAAGTAGGCGCAACAGGAACTGTTGTCTTCTTAGTTTTTCCAGTTCTTGCTGAAGTCACAGTTCTGTACGAAGCTTAGGAAAAGCCTAACATGAATGACGAAAGCACAATCCTTTTCCATCAATCAGTTATAAAGACATCTGAAAAAGAGTTATCTAGGCAAATTCGTGAGGTTTGGTGGTTCAAAGAAGAAAATATTCACAAACATGCAGCATTGTAGTTCCATCCTTATTCTAGCGATATGCTTATATGTAAAGATTGTGGATGTGGATGCATAACAACATAAACACGACAAGAATAGGGCCAACAGGAGAAACTCAACGAAAGCCATATCTGGAAAAAAGGATACGAAGAAGTAACGGAATATGAGTCCTCTTCTTGACTGTGGGAAGTATTGTCGGATTGCAGAGATTTCCTGGGTGTCACTGATGGACTCTGCAATCCATATCCAGTAAATTTGTGTTAACAGAACTGCCTGATTTCATATCTAGAAAGCTTACTACAGTGTATGCCTTACAAAATCACAGCCGCAGCCAGGTAAACAGAAAAACACTTATGCTAATAAAAAGTCTGATGTGCATTGGTTCAGGTTGATGCAACATAGTCAAGATAGCTGTGGAAGATCTTCCAAAGACACCATCCTAATTACCAAATGGAAAGTATCTTGGTATCATTTCAACTGAAAGATAGCCTATCCCTAAAACTAACACATTAGAAATTTCTCAAGATAATACCAGCACGATAATGATTCAGGAGATTTCTTCGAAAAAGCAATAATATCCAGGAGATTATATGACAAAGAAGCAGATGAAGCATGGATAATATGATGTGAGAGAGTGTACAGATGACTATCAGACCTTCTTTGCCATACTTGCCAGAGAGGTGCTACTTTTGTCAGAAAGTTTTTCTGCGTTGCTGGTGGGATGAGCCGCTGGGGTAAAATTTCCTTCTCCAGAAATCCTCCTTTCAATTGCAAGAGCAAACGGCTGAGGAACAATATGGTTAGACCCTTTCTGTCTACCAGGCTTTGTTGGTGAATTGGGAAGAGAAGATTTCTGCTGATCAACCAGCTTCGGCGAATATTGATTTGCAGGCATGTCTTCCTGGGCATTACCATCCATATGTGAGTCTACAGAAGGGGTTTCTTGCCCTTTTGGAGAATCTTCATCATGGTTGCCACTCGTAACTTCCTCATGATCAGTTTTTCCATTCGGTGGGCATATAACCACACAATCTGATTCTTCATCTGTGGACATTTCTACAACCTCTTTCCCCATTGGACTGCACGAAATTTAAAAGTATAAATACATGTATGACTGTGCAACTGGAGCCTGGAAGCCCCTTGCAGTGCAAATCAGAGAGAACAACAGAACAATTATAGAGTCAAACAATAATCTAATGTAGTGCTTTCAACTGTATTATTTAAAATTAAAAGAATAATAACTGGACAATCATATGAATTATCAATGACATGCAAGCAACTATGCCCTACTACAAGCAGAAGAATTCCAACTATGCTAAGATCCTAACAAGAGTTATGTACATGTAGAGCAATCGTAAAAAAGGCAGGTTGTATAATCTAAACTTTCTAAAAGCACACACATCACAAAGATTATACGTGCATCTCTTAAGTTCAAGCACACACATCACAAAGATACACATGCATTTCTTAAGTTCTAACCAAGAGCTGTTGTCTAAACTTGAAGATATTTTCGTTACATTTGGTGATGATCTGTCTCTTCATCCTTCCAAACTCCAATTGTGAATTAGTACACTGTATTTATTTGCTTGTTGATCTTATATCAAAAGGAATTCCACAGCGATGATATATTAATGTACATGAGTGTCACCCCAGCAAACTCCCCAGAATATGAACCATCACGGGTTCCAAACTCCTCACAAGAGTTATATTTCGTGTTTTGTAAACAATGTGCAAAGTTCACTTTGAATATTCAAGATTGCTGACCATTATCTACAAAATAACTTCTCCTGGCAATAAATACCAACGGAATTTGTAGAATTAATAAACTTTCAAGGGAGCAATTTAAAATTTCAGACGGGACAATCCTAATATCATGGCCACTAAGACAAAATAAAAATAAAATTCCTCAAAACAAATAGCGCATAAATAGCAAACTCTACATATCCTACAATTTAAAGAATGCCCACGAGACGTGACGCAAGAAATATAAATTAGCCACAGTTAGGTTCAACACAACACCATTTAGGAACTTTCATAGAATTCTAGCGCAATTACAAAAAATACACCCTGCAATGGCCAGCCAAAGCTCCAATTGGCACGAATTATTTAAAGATCTGCACGAAAGCGCTCTCAAAACCGCATTGCTTGCAGGAAAACCACTTCCTCGCCCAAGTCATTGACGCAGACTAAATGCGATTAGAACGCCGACCATTCCTACCATTATTTTTTTCTTAAAAAAAGGCATTTGAATTAGCACAAGATAAGGAAACCATTCAAAAGCCAAAGCTGCCGCACACGCGAAACCCTAATCCGCCCCCACCTACCAAAAAAACCACCAAAAACTCACAGAAACCAGCAAAACTCGGCCAAAATAGATCACCAAGCCACCCAGATCCACCGACCAGCTCGAGAAACATATCACCAAGATAGAATCCCCCACACAAAAAAAACGCCACCGCCACCACCACCCAAAGAGAGCAGCGCCATTACGTGTTGTCGGTCCCCTTGCCGGGCAGATCCCACCGCCGCCTCGCCGCGGGGTCCCCGCCCCCGCCGTTCGCCTCCGCCGCCGCCGCCGTGGTGCCGGTTGGTAGGTGGAACGGCACCTCGCCGCGCCCCGCTCCCCCTCGCCTCCCGCCGCGCCCGCCGACGCCGTCAGCGAGGAGGCCGGCGCGCCGCCGTAAGCTTCGCCTCCGCCCCACCACCTCACCTCCCCTCTCTCCAAGTCTTCGCTTCGCAGCTCGCTCCCCTTTCTCTCTCTCCAGTGAGTGTTCGTGCGTTTGGGCGTGGGTCGCGGCCAGGGGCGGTCGGTTGTTTGTGGGGGCGGGGCCCGGCGGTGAGGTTACCGCCCGGGTGCGGGAGCGGGAGGGAGGGGAGCTGGAGGGGTGGCTGTGGCTGGCTGGGGATGATTTTGACCAGCCACGTGGACGTTAGGTTAGTTGGCACGAATTTCCAAGTGTTATTTGCGGATTTTTGAAGCATAAAATAGTGTTTTTCACCCTCTTTTTTCTATGGATAAATAGCGTTTTGCCGTTGGGAAGAGTTTTCCTTTTTGGTTTGAGAAGTGGGGAAGAGTTTGTTGAAAGGAGTGGCGGTGTGAATTGATCGCTCGGTTTTTTTGTTTAGACTTTTTTAAAAGTTGAAGTAAATTAAACGGTTTTTAAAATGGATTCTTCAAATAGCTTTCGGAGTCTAAAATCGTGTGCGCCATTGGCGTCTTCGCTATCCACTGCTGTCTCAAAAAACACATCCAAAAGCTATTGGCCGTAACCCAAAATAAAATGGTCGATGTCTTACCTTGCTAGTCCATGCTACATCATTTGAACACCGCTCAATAGAGGTTCTACTTCTAGCTTCATGCTTTTAGCTTCTTAATTTTGTTATTATGGTTTTTTTTAACTTTTTAGGCTTTTTATTTTCTTTTTTTCCTCTTATTCATTTGTATTGTTTGTGATGATGTAACTTTTTTATTTTTAAATTTAATTACGCTGAAAAAGCTATCAGTAGTTATAGTGCATTTTTAGTTGGTACAATATAGAATAAGTCATAAGACACAGCTTATAAATCCAAATGAGCATCACCCTAATCCCATGTATGTATGTAAAAACATGTCAATCAATGTTATCCATGTTTTATGCAAAGGCGTAGCAAGGCCTTTAAAGTTGTGAGGCGAAATATGTTGTTACCTATCCCTATAGGGCCCATTACTAAAAATTTTGCACTGTCTTTTAGGTTAATTTCATATAATTATCACTTATATTCAGTTTTTTTGCAAAAATAAGTCAGTATTGTCAATTGATCCCCATAGATTCAACATGGCTCCTCCGCTGCTTTGAGACATGTTTTATAAGATTCTTTTTGCTATAGTATTACAAAGGTAAATTTGGATTGCTATGCTTAAGGCTTTTCTCAACACTATAATATGGCTATGCATCATGGGTGTTAGAAGTGTCTAATCCGTTCCTTAATTACCGTGCATGAGTAAGGCTCCGCTCCAAACAATTTTAGCTTCTGACTTTTTAATTACGTTTTTTGTTGTTTTCTTATTTCTTTATATTATTAGTGATGATATAATATTTTTTATTTTTTAAATTTAATTATTCAAAAAAAGATAATAGTCATTATAGTATGTTTTCAGCTATTACAGCGCAAAAAATAAAAAGCCGCGACTGAGCACAGCCTAAACTTATCCTCCTCTCAACATGGTCCATCTTAGCTTCGAATTTTCATGCATGGATCCCATGCCCGTTGAGACTCGAGGGAGGCCTGCTAGCTACGGCCATGGCCACTGCCATAATTAGAGCACTATCATCACGGTATATATTAGAGACCTTGCTGATGACGGTTCAACAACAAGAGCAAGATTCAACATGTTTTTCTCACGGAAAGAAAAAGGATCCACATGTTTCAAAAGAAAAAAAAGAAATATTCATCCAATTTTATTCGATATAGGAGTACATCATAGACATTAAAATGATACAACTAGCTAGCTGTCCCAAGGTACGCCATCACATGACCCTGGAATCCCCGTTAAACATTAAACTTAAGGTAGTAAGTAAGAACAAATATGGGATGATTAAGGTAGTAATTATTTAATTAAGACACCCTCGCTAACTACCGACCCAAAGCAGAGCACCAATCCGACGAGCCGAGGTGGCAATCCGTTCCGTTCTGCGCACGCGGCGGTGTCCCGACCACATTGCACGAGACAAACGAGCCCCACCTTAACCACCGTAATGCCATCCCCCACCCGCCTCCCGAGCACACCCAATCACACCCTACCTGGGCCCCGCGCCATTCCGAGCCCACTGTTCAGCGAGAGGGTATGCGCGCGACGGGATGTACGTTCGCGGAGCGCTGCGGGCCAGCTAGTTTAATCCGTGCCACCTCGGCGTGCTAATCGCAACGCAAGATTAGGGGGGAGGGGGCGGGGGCGGGGGCGAGGGATAATTACGCTCGTGCCCCCTGAGTCGGAGCAAATCGCGGCCGTTGATGAGGAGAAACGGACGGTTATGATCGCTCTGCCCGAGATCTTAGGACACGTCTGTGCAGGGCGCTTTTGAAATCCGCGGGTTATGGCGCGGCGCGGTGGGTCGCGGATCCTCTCCGGGCTGGGCTGCCTGGCTGCGGCGTCTAGGACGTTGAAAAGTCAACAGGGAAGGAGATCCACTTGCTTCCGATGCCAATGGCGACAGAGGCTGTCTTGTTTCGAGATTTTGGCTTCTCTAAAAATTAAAATAAAAAAGATAATTTATTAAAACAACTTATGAGTCTTTGGGCTCCGCTCTTTTGAGTTTCAGCTTTTAACTTTTAGCTTTTGGCATCTAGTTTTTATTTTTCGTCTTTTTTTTACTTTTTAGGCTTTTTGGCTTTTTTCAGTATTCCTTTACATTATCTGTGATAGGCTAATATATTTTTCTATTTTAAATTTAATTACGCCAAAAACCACCAGTATCTACAGTGCAAAATAAGCTAGTTATATTACCAAACAGTGAAAAATAAACCATAAACCACAAAAAACCCAAATGAGCAGGGCCAGCCATCAGCGTCTTCATTGTCTGCTGCTATCTCGAAAAATACAGATAAAAGCTATCGGCCGTGGCAAAAAAAAAAAAACAGGCACAATTTCTCGAGCTAGTTTGTTCGTAGTTTTCAGCAATGAGATATTTCCTCCAGTACAATGCAAATATAAGTAGCAGGCTAGTAGTACTGTCAGTGTTAGTGTTGAGAAGATATGCAGACACTAATGTGTGATCACCTTTCTTAGGGGCTGCTCTAAGTGGCTTCGGCTTCTAGTTTCTAAAAGTTAGAAGTTATTTAGAACACATCAACTTCTTATTTTAGCTTTTTATTTTTTGATTTTTCCCCTTGTTCTTTTGTGTGTTCCCCTTGAATTGAGTTTGAGTTTTTCACATCCACAATGGTTAGAGGTTAGCTAACAATTATTGTGACTATAGGTACAAATTTAAGTATTGGATTAGTAAAAAAAATTGAGTGTTAAGAAGGAATTAATGGAAAGTAGACTGGAATTTTCTTATGATCCGTGTATATTGTTCGTATTGGTATTGCACTCTTACCATCTAACTTTTCGGGAAGGCAACGAGGATTATTTCAGGTCGCTTCAAAGTAGTGGAGAAAAAGACACCTTGTTTTCATACCAGACTCCGTACTTGATGTCATTCAATTTGTGTTGTTTTTTCTACGGGAAGTTGTTGTACACAACCACATCCTGATGTCCTATGCTTTGAAGAAACCACTACGGGTCCAAATTATGTGTACAACTCATAACATACATTTTTTTTCTTAATTCTGTAGTGGGAAAACACTAATTTCAAAAGCATTGTTTTTTGCTGAGACAATAATAGCATATATTGCATATATATATAGCGTATTCCTATCCTCATGATTGTAGCACCATACAATTGTTTTTCGTAATTATTGGATCAAAAAAATATTTCCGGTTGGATCATCATAATGTAGAAAATGACATTGCAATTGTTTTTTTAATCGAAGCACCTGATACTAGCCTTTGGTTTGTTTTATCTAATTACTAAAACTGGTAACAACGGACTATCGTTCACTACCATATTAATTAATGGTACATTGGTACATGGTCGTATTCCGACGGTGAGACGGAAACGCAATCGAGCATTCTTTTTTAAGATGAATATCCAAGATATCTGGTGCTATGAAATGTAGGTAACTTGTAGCACTGGACTGTCGGACTTCGGAGCAATAACTCCTAGATTCTCTGTGTAAATCGCATTAGAGCCTGTTCTTTACAGCTTCTAAAATCGGCTTTTGGCTTTTGCTACAGTATCTAACATTTAACTGAAGTATTTTCTCAAAACGGGATCTCCAAGTTAATTGTAGTACACGTTAAAAGTCTAACATCTGTATCAACCAAAATCGCAAGTAAGTATCTCTCTCTCCGTAATCTCTGCCACAAACAGCCAAAATTCAAAATTTTCAGCCAAAAGGAACATGCCCCTAATCCAGGATCAGCTAGTGCACAATATGGAGAACAAAGATAAATATCAACCATAATGATATTTATTAACTAAATATAGGCATAATTGCCAAAATTTATATCCATGGCCAATAAGCCAAATTTAAACATAAGCAGCGGAAAAAACATCGAAGTGTAAGAAGCTCACTGAGCCTGCCCACATGTAAACGACATAAGACGTGGCCTACTCGTCCAGGTCTTCATCGTAGTTAAAGTCGTCTTTCTCTGTGTGGAGATAGTAATGTGAGTACAAACTTGTACTTCGCAAGTTACACAGAGAAATACAACATAATGATAAAGGCAACAAAGAGTCATATAATGTTATTTGTATATAAAACAACATTTAAAGAAATACAGTAAATATATTGAAATAGTTGAATTTAATACAGTAAGTAAAAAAATAATTGTAATTGAAAATAATACCATTAGTGTAGGCTCCGACCAAACACTAACCTATCCACGGGCATCCCACCCGGGCCATCTTTTCCAAAAACATCTCGTATGGATTCCATCCATCCACACGCTTCCAACCACTCATGGATTACATCCATCCATAAGATTTTAATAAACCATTTTGAAAACAAAGTCTAAGCCGTGAAAAACTTTACTCAGCATGCCCATGACCGTGGGCACGGCTATCCAGGATATATTATACACTCTGCAGAAGTTGTACAGCTTTATCCACAATATATGGTTATCTCATATTACCACTGGATTAACACACTTCCTTTGGTGTGCGGCGAGGAGATCATGACAAGGCTTTTACAATGCAAAGCCTTCAACCTGGCCAAGCCAACTCTAAGATTTCACCCCAGTAAGGAATCCACCAGACCAGGACCCCCTCTTGAGCCAAGTGAGACTTCTTATGGCCTACGCTATGCTCGCTTTCAACCTACGACGAGACTTAGGTTGGGACCTGCAAATCAATCAGCTAGAACTGTCTCATACCAGTCTTGTGGTAGTACGATAGGGCTTTGCAACAGTAGCTCACAGACCGGTTCTTAATTTAACTTAGGCTCAACCATAAACCCTTTGTGCACGACAATCAACACCGTGTCACCGAACAACAGTGCATGTCTGCACCCACCACCTAACCATTAGCCTAAGTCTAAACTAGATTTTATATTTTTATTTCAAAATATTTCATTATTCTTCTTGACTCACTGAAGTCAAGAATACATTTGGAAACTTTATCATTTTATGTGAAAAAGGTACTCCAAAACAAATCTTATGTTAAGCAGGTTTAAGAATTTGATATAAAACTCTCTAGCCAATACTAGTGTACTAACTAAAGTATTAATCTAGGGTGACAAGGTATTAAGGAATTCAATGTCAATGGAGGAATTAACAAGTGAGCAATAACTAAATTTAAAATTGAATTGAAATACATTGAATAAAAATATGCATACAATATAATTTAAAACAACAAAATTTTATTTTGCAATCTAGGATCAATATGGTCCAGGAGTGTGACTTGCCTTGCCCTTCAGTTTGGTGTGAATCATCGTCGAAGAATTCTTCCGAATCGTCACAGTCTACACGTGAAAATAACCCACCAAATTCAAATAAAATCCAAATAAACTCCAAATAATTAAAAGGATGGCATAAATGGATATATTGGGATTTTTTATGAATATAGGAATTTGAATAGGTTCAATCAGAGTTAGAATTAAGGAGAACGGGCTTCCGGAAGTTTAAAATCAGAGAAAAAGAATAAAAGGAATTTCTGGAATTATTTTTCTATTGGAAAAGGGATTTATAACATAACATCAGCATTTGTTTTTATTTTTTGGCCGAATTATTTTTCTAAAGAAAAAGGAGATTATGACGTCAGCCCTGGGTTTACTGAGACTAACGAGTAGGCCTGGCTCACGTGGACTAGGTCTATGGATCACAGGGAAGGCCGAGGTGGCAAGGAGGCTAACATAGTGCTGATGTGGTATATGACTGGGCTAATTTGCTGATGTTCCAGCGTCAGGTGCTGACGTGTCAGTACACGTGGCTGCCACGTGGGCTTGAGTGCTGATGTGGTAGGATACGTGTCTGCCACGTGTGCTGAGGGAGAGGTGTGGCTGCTGACTGGGCTAGCGGTGTTGGGTGGTGTTTGCGTGGCCGAGGTGGCGTGCCACTGGGCACCATGTGGCGTCCACGTTGGTCGGGTGCCGATGTGGCTCATCGGCCGGGAGGCGCACGTGGACCGAGGGCTCGCCGGCGAACGGGGCACGACAGCGGCCAGCGAGGGGTGCAACAGAAAGAAGAGAGTGAGGGGAGTGCGATGGTGCTTGCGGAATTTACCGAGGATGGCCGGAGAGTGGTCGGCGATGAGAAAGGCGGCGGTGGCGCTCGGGTCACTGGTGCGGCGGCGCTCCGGCGGCGTCCTGGCTTGGCGGAGGGGCGGAGGAGGTGCGCATGGTCCCAGTGCAGGCGAAGACGGCAGCGGCGTGGCACGAGGTAGATCGAGGCGGTCAAAATCCCTTGCCGAAGTTGGCGACGGCACTCAGAGAGAGGGAGCACAGCGCGGGGGTGATGGGGGACCCGAGAGAGGGAGTGGAGGTGGGGGCGGGGTGGAGTAAGGGGTGGCGATGCTCGGGGTGGGGATTTTATAGGGGGCAGCGGGCGGAGCTGACACGAATTGCTCGCTGGAGAAGTGAGGGAAGTGGCGGCGGTTGCGGGTGGATGACAGCGGAGTGGGCCCGGGTAGTGGGGGAGGTGGGCGACGAGCGCGGAGAGTGCGGCGCACGAAGGGAGAAGTGGGGCGGCGCACGCGCGGGAGGGGGTGATGGCCGGGAAGGGCGGAGCGGTGCAACAACCATGGCGACGGCGCTCGCGCAGGGAAGGAGGAGGGGAGGTTAGGGATGACGAGTGGGACCCACCCGTCAGTGAGAGAGAGGGGGAAAAGGAGTGGGCGACAGGGAGATCTGGGCCGTCCACGTGTCAATCTGACAAGAAGCGGGGCGGGAGCACGGCAGCGACGTGGATGGATCCTAGCTATCCACGCATCGCGCGGAGGGAAGGCGGGAATTTTATTTTCTTTTTGATTTTCAGAAGACACCAAAAAATCCGAAAAGGCTCAGAAAAATACGAAATAAATTCCAAAAATTCTACAAAAATTTCTGTAGATATTTTGGACATATAAAAAATATTTACATCTTAAGTTGGTATTATATTTTTACCTAAAATATTTTTCAAATCCAGCATTTTTAAAAGCAGAAAATCATGGCAAAATAAAATTAAAATTCAAGCAATCAAAAACACTTGTTTTTGTTTTAAATTATTATTTTATTTTAATATATATATTTAAATAATAACTTGGGCTGTTACAAACTAGATTGCTTGGGATTCACAAGCAATTATTTTAAAACCTTTTCTTTTTAAAATACTAATCAAATACCCATACGTTGCTAATATGTGATTTAAGGGACAGAGAGAGATAAGCTAAACTCATGTCCACTGTATTGCCCCTAAGAGAACTCATCCACTTCTAACAAATTGAAAAAAATGTATGAAAAAAACTCAAAGTGCCTATGTGTCCCCTATTGAGAAAAGGGTATAAGAACATAGGAATTGGTGTTGGAGTCAACCTTACATCGTCAGTGGAATCGAATCCCCAACCCTGTGTTAAATAAATAGCTTACCATGAGTCTTCTCCATCCATGTAAATGAAATCCAGATAAAGGGTGGGTTCTTTTAGGCTGTGTTTATAGCTTTTGAATTTTGCCTGTTCACGAGAGAGTGTACAAAGAAGAAGACAGTCGCAAGCGATTTTAGCCAGTATAGCTAAAATTGGTACAATATGTATTTCAATCAACTAGTAGACCTCGTATTGAAAAAATGCACCATTTAAAAGTTAGTTACTGTTGTAAAGGACATAAGCCAAAAGTGGAAGCCGAATCGAACCCAGCCCAAATCTAATAAACGAAAAGCAAATCATCAAAAATCCCCAAATACAAAACCCTAGGGCATACTTTCTTACTGCATACCATATGGGATGGGTGGATGGAGGGTGATGGTTAGCCATGGCTATGGAGGTAGGTGACGACAAAGCAAGCAACCAAGCAAGTAAGAAATTGGAGGCCAATTTCTTGCTGTGACAATGTTGTGGAATTGCAAGCTACTGCAGCGATGCTGCACTGGCGATGACGGCCAGCGAGAGTTGTCTTGCGCTAACCAAGGGAAAGGGCCTACAAGCGCACGGGAGGCAGCGGAGTACACAGGATTGGTGTCTGCCAGAGGAGAGAAACGGGAAGAGGAGGTCGAGAGGAGAGAACCAACAAGGGATAGGGAAAGGCAGAAGAAGCTTGGAGGTACGCAAACATGGAGGTAGGATTGGTGGCTAGGTTAAAAAGCAATATTGAAAGTGCAGGATCCGAGAACTTCCGATCTGATGGCTGAGAGTTAATTTTTCTAAATTAAATATGAACCCTTCAAATATGGCTTCACCAGATACAGATATATGAGCATATCTTTTTAGTTAATGTGAGAGCTCGGCCTAAGAAGGAGGACTGCAGCAGGCCGAGGTGCCTAGCATTGTCATAAGCGGAAAGACTGTATGAGTCCATTTGATCGATACTCAAGCGTCGAGCACATCGCAGCTCTCCTCAACACCTATTCGTCTTGCATGGTCACAGGAGCTAGGAGACATGTGCCGCGCCCCATGGCTGCACCCAACCACGCGACAATCGACCGCCCTTGCTTGCCATCTCGTTGTAGCATCTCCTGGCTCCGGTTCTCGTAGCCTTTGTTGGATTAATTGGGATTGACCCATTTTTAATTTAGCAATTAATCAAATGAAATTCCTAGGCCCACAACTAATGCTAGGTAGAAAATTGTTTAGTCCCATATGGAGAATTGAATGGGAGTTACACCACTTTAAAAGGTGGAATGTGGTAACCCCCTTGTGGAATTGGAGAGAGCCATTACACGCGCGCGCTCGCTCGCTCGCTCGCCACGCCATCTCCTCTCCATTCCAATGGGATACAAAAGAACAGAACTCTTTCTCTGTTTTTGGCTGCTCTCTGCAATCTCCGGTCCAGAACCTTGCGCGCACAAGTTTCTGGGCGAGTAGGCCTCCGGAACTTCGTCCGTTTGTCAATCTGCGACGTCTTCTTCCTGGTGGTGAATCGTTCGCGGGACTGCACTGCGAACATCTTCCTGCATCACGCCTTGATCGACTACATCGAATAGGCCATCATGACGACTGATGGTAACGGCGCCTCCGGTGTCTCCGGCACTGGCCCCGCCCGAGGGTATAATCCGAAACCTTT
Source organism: Dendrocalamus latiflorus (assembly GCA_017311315.1). NCBI lineage: Eukaryota > Viridiplantae > Streptophyta > Magnoliopsida > Poales > Poaceae > Dendrocalamus > Dendrocalamus latiflorus. The sequence goes on from CM029671.1 coordinate 14,389,527, forward strand.
TCTGGTGTATTTGTTTCTGTGCGCTATGAATATGTTAATAGATGTTTCTGTTAGCTTATTCGTTAGCGAATATAAATACGTCGATGATAGATCACTCATGCTTGTTTATGTCATGTTTTATATGCTGAATTTCTGGATTAAAATATGCCGAAAATTGACTAGATGTTCAACAATCCAAAAACTTGATAGGTCTTTTTCGGTAGTTGGCTTTGCTGCGTCGCTTAAGCCACACCCTCCGTTTGATGGTTCAAATTTTAAGAGATGGCGTGCACGCGCGATCCTGTGGTTTACTGCCATGGAATGTTTTCATGTCGCACAAGGAAAGCCCGCTGAGCCTCTGTCTGATGAGGATGAACGCAAGTTCAATGTAGTGGATAACTTTTTCCGAGGTGCGCTTGTCAACATTCTGGCGGATAACATTGTGGATGTGTACATGCATTTGCCTACGGGAAAAGATATGTGGAATGCACTTGAGGCCAAGTTCGGAGTTTCTGATGCTGGCAGTGAGCTGTATGTCATGGAGCAGTTCTATGACTACAAGATGTTCGATGACCGTTCTGTAGTAGAGCAAGCTCATGAGATTCAGGCGCTGGCAAAGGAGCTTGAGAACAATAAGTGCGAGTTACCGGACAAGTTTGTGGCTGGCGGTATTATCGCTAAGTTACCACCCTCTTGGTCGGATTTTGCTACTTCTCTAAAGCACAAGAGGCAGGAGTTCAGTGTTACTGATCTCATTGGCACTCTTGGTGTTGAAGAGAAGGCGAGGGCAAAAGATACTCGTGGCAAGAAAGTTGCTGCTGAGGGAGGTTCTAGCGCCAATTTGGTGCAGAAGAAGAATCCTCAGGCTTTCCACAACAAAAAGGAAAATAAGCTTTTTGTCAAGCCCAAGGCTACCACTGAGTTTAAGAAGAAAGGCAAAGGAAAGGGCAGCTGCTTTGTGTGCGGTGATTCTGGCCATTGGGCTAAGGATTGTCCAGATCGCAAGGATAAGCAGAAGAAGTCTGCCAACATGGTTATTAGTGATGCTGGAGGAACATCGGGGTACGGTAATTATTTACCTACAGTTCTTTCTGTTTGTCAATCACCTGAGTGGTGGGTTGACACTGGTGCTAATATTCATGTTTGTGATGATATTTCCTTGTTTTCATCTTATCAGGTCGGTCGAGGTTGCTCCTTGTTGATGGGGAACGGATCGCATGCAGCTGTTCATGGTGTTGGTACGGTCGATCTGAAGTTTACTTCGGGAAAGATTGTGCAGTTGAAGAACGTGCAGCATGTCCCCTCCATAAAGAAGAATCTCGTTAGCGGATCTCTACTATGTAGAGATGGTTTTAGGCTTGCTTTTGAGTCCAATAAATGTGTCGTGTCTAAGTATGGAACATTTGTTGGTAAAGGCTATGAGAGCGGAGGTTTGTTCCGTTTTTCTTTGATGGATTCCTGTAATAAAATTGTGAACCATGTGTGTAATGATGATGATGAGTCTAATGTTTGGCATTCACGACTTTGTCATGTTAATTTTGGGTGTATGACGCGCTTAGCTAATATGAGTTTAATCCCGAAATTCACTTTGGTCAAAGGTTCTAAGTGCCATGCGTGTGTTCAATCGAAACAACCTCGCAAGCCTCACAAGGCAGCAAAAGAGGCGAGGAATTTGGCACCGTTAGAACTCATTCATTCTGATTTATGCGAGATGAATGGCGTGTTGACTAAAGGTGGAAAGAAATATTTCATGACGCTTATAGATGATTGCACTAGATTTTGCTACGTGTACTTATTGAAAACAAAAGATGAAGCATTGAATTACTTTAAGATCTATAAAGCTGAGGTAGAAAACCAACTTGAAAGGAAAATCAAGCGGGTAAGGTCTGATCGTGGAGGAGAGTATTTTTCAAATGAGTTTACTGTATTCTGCGAGGAACATGGAATTATTCATGAGAGGACGCCTCCCTATTCTCCTGAATCAAACGGGATTGCCAAAAGAAAGAACCGCACTCTAACTGATTTGGTTAACGCCATGTTAGACACTGCGGGACTTTCTAAGGAATGGTGGGGTGAGGCTATATTGACCGCATGTCATGTCCTGAATAGAGTTCCTACAAAGAACAAAGAAGTAACACCATTCGAGGAATGGGAAAAGAAGAAGTTGACTCTCTCATACCTGCGCACCTGGGGATGTTTGGCCAAAGTTAACGTGCCAATTATCAAGAAGCGCAAACTTGGACCAAAAACCGTAGATTGTGTATTCCTTGGTTATGCTATACACAGCGTGGGTTATAGGTTCTTAATTATAAAATCTGGAGTGCCTGACGTGCGTATTGGTACAATCATAGAGTCCAGAGATGCTACATTTTTTGAGAATGAATTTCCTATGAAAAATGATGTACCTAGCTCATCTAGTCAAGAACCTATAATTTCCCTTGATTCCTTTGTGCCGATAGAACATGTTGAGGAAACGCCTATGGAAAATCCTGAAGAGGATAACAATGAAGTTACTCGAAAGAGTAAGAGACAAAGGATTGCAAAATCTTTTGGTGATGATTTCATTGTATATCTCGTGGATGACACTCCAAGAACCATGGAAGAGGCATATTCTTCTCCTGACGCTGACTATTGGAAGGAAGCAGTACGGAGTGAGATGGACTCTATTATGTCTAATGGAACTTGGGAGGTCGTTGACCGTCCTTATGGGTGTAAACCTGTAGGATGTAAATGGATTTTCAAGAAAAAGCTTAGGCCTGATGGTACAATTGAAAAGTACAAGGCAAGGCTTGTGGCCAAGGGTTATACCCAGAAAGAAGGCGAGGACTTCTTTGATACTTATTCACCTGTTGCCCGACTGACCACAATTCGAGTACTACTTGCCCTGGCTGCTTCTCATGGTCTTCTCGTTCATCAAATGGACGTTAAGACAGCTTTCCTAAATGGAGAGTTGGAGGAGGAGATTTATATGGATCAGCCAGACGGGTTTGTGGTACAAGGTCAAGAAGGAAAGGTGTGCAAGTTGTTAAAGTCTTTGTATGGCCTAAAGCAAGCACCTAAGCAATGGCATGAGAAGTTCGACAAAACTTTGACATCTGCTGGCTTTGTTGTGAATGAAGCTGACAAATGTGTGTACTATCGCTATGGTGGGGGAGAAGGAGTGATCTTGTGCTTGTATGTTGATGACATACTGATTTTTGGGACCAACCTCAATGTGATTGAGGAGGTTAAGGACTTTCTGTCCAAGAATTTTGAGATGAAAGATTTGGGAGTGGCTGATGTGATTCTTAACATTAAACTACTGAGAGAAGGTGATGGTGGGGTTACACTCGTGCAATCCCACTATGTGGATAAGGTCTTGAGTCGCTTTGGTTATAGTGACTGCAAACCTGCTTCTACTCCTTATGATCCTAGTGTGTTATTGAGGAAAAACCGAAGAATAACAAGGGATCAATTGAGATACTCCCAGATCATTGGCTCATTGATGTATTTAGCTAGTGCTACGAGGCCTGACATCTCGTTTGCTGTGAGCAAGCTAAACCGGTTTGTTTCAAATCCGGGAGATGATCATTGGCGTGCTCTTGAGAGATTGATGCGCTATCTAAAGGCAACTGTGAGCTATGGCATTCACTATGCTGGGTACCCAAAGGTACTGGAGGGATATAGTGATTCAAACTGGATCTCTGATGCTGATGAGATAAAAGCCACGAGTGGATATGTGTTCACACTTGGAGGTGGTGCTGTTTCCTGGAAGTCTTGCAAGCAGACCATCTTAACGAGGTCAACAATGGAAGCAGAACTCACAGCGTTAGATACCGCCACTGTTGAGGCTGAGTGGCTTCGTGAACTCCTTATGGATCTGCCGGTGGTTGAAAAACCGATACCGGCTATCCTGATGAACTGTGATAATCAGACTGTAATTATCAAGGTGAACAGTTCTAAGGACAACATGAAGTCATCTAGGCATGTTAAGAGGCGGTTGAAGTCTGTCAGAAAGCTGAAAAACTCCGGAGTTATAGCACTGGACTATGTCCAGACAGCTAAGAATCTGGCAGACCAATTTACAAAGGGTTTATCACGTAATGTGATAGATAGTGCATCGAGTGAGATGGGCCTGAGACCCACATGAGTCATACCACAGTGGTAACCTGTTCTATGTGATCGGAGATCCCGTGAAGTAGGATGGTGAAACAATCTGTTGGTTGACTGGGAGGAGAGACCTTTACAGGGCTCATTTCTTCAGTGATGCGCTTCTCTCCTATTCTGTATGGCAGGTTGGTTTTTACCTTAATGTGATTCAAGTGGCTTTTTGAAGCAGAGATGTCGGCCTACAGGACATCTTAGAAAGAACACACCTATATGAGTTCGACTGCTGGTCACAGTCTATGAGATTTGGGTGATCTCTAGATACTCATGAATAGGCTTGGAGTATGACTTATACGCTCCAACCAGAGGGGATGTTTTAGGCAGCCTTGTACTAGTAAAGGAATTGGGTAAAGCTTGTTCGCACAAAACTGTCAATTCAAGGCATAGTCCATTGTTCAGTTGTGGATGAGTGTAACTCCTTTCCTAGGTGGGTGTTCAACTTAACAGTCTCCATCGAAACACTGGTATATCAAACAACAGCAGAACTGAGAGCATTTCTCGTGTGCCTTGAAATTTGGTGGGGATTGTTGGATTAATTGGGATTGACCCATTTTTAATTTAGCAATTAATCAAATGAAATTCCTAGGCCCACAACTAATGCTAGGTAGAAAATTGTTTAGTCCCATATGGAGAATTGAATGGGAGTTACACCACTTTAAAAGGTGGAATGTGGTAACCCCCTTGTGGAATTGGAGAGAGCCATTACACGCGCGCGCTCGCTCGCTCGCTCGCCTCGCCACGCCACGCCGCGCCGCGCCGCGCCGCGCCGTGCCGCGCCGTGCCGTGCGGTGCGGTGCGTGTGCGTGTGCGTGCGTACGTACGCGCGCAGGCGTGTCGGGTGCGGGCGCGTTTTTCTTTATCTATTCGAAAAACGAAACGCACTGATGGCTGCCAGTAACGGTGCACGATTATGGCTGTGGTTACTTTCGAGTAATGGTTGCTGTTACTAGTGAATAATGGCTGCAGTTACCAGTCTCTTCGTTTTTGCTGTTACAAAAGAGGGCTCTCCTCTCCATTCCAATGGGATACAAAAGAACAGAGCTCTTTCTCTGTTTTTGGCTGCTCTCTGCAATCTCCGGTCCAGAACCTTGCGCGCACAAGTTTCTGGGCGAGTAGGCCTCCGGAACTTCGTCCGTTTGTGTACCTGCACGGGTAGGCGGACGATCAAGTTTTTGGGGAGCGCATCAGCGCGACTACTCAATCTGCGACGTCTTCTTCCTGGTGGTGAATCGTTCGCGGGACTGCACTGCGAACATCTTCCTGCATCACGCCTTGATCGACTACATCGAATAGGCCATCATGACGACTGATGGTAACGGCGCCTCCGGTGTCTCCGGCACTGGCCCCGCCCGAGGGTATAATCCGAAACCTTTTCTGGTGTATTTGTTTCTGTGTGCTATGAATATGTTAATAGATGTTTCTGTTAGCTTATTCGTTAGCGAATATAAATACGTCGATGATAGATCACTCATGCTTGTTTATGTCATGTTTTATATGCTGAATTTCTGGATTAAAATATGCCGAAAATTGACTAGATGTTCAACAGCCTTGCCCTCTCGCCGGCCAAAGGAGGCTTAGATCCACCCGATTTGTTTGTACTTTACTTAAAATTTTCTCTCAATTCTTTTGATTTGTTTCAAGAACAGAGGCCAAATTTGTGAGTTAGGATTTCAATCTGATGATTTTTATTTATTTGTGTCGCATTATAAGGTTAAGACTTAGGGTTTCAATTTGGGTTTTTGGAATACCAACCTAATTCTGTAGCACCCAAAAAATAAAAAAAATAAACCTATCCCTAATCTCTCTCCTATCCCTAAGTTATCTAACTCTCTCTCTCTTTTGTGTTTCATCTCCTCCATCTAACTCTCTCTCTCTCTCTCCCTCTCCCCGTGCAAGCACCGGTGGCTGCGGGGGCGGCGTCGGCAGTAGCGGAGGTGGCGGTGGCAAGGCGCGAAACATGCGCGCACAAGGTGGCGGCCGTGGAGCAGCGGCGGCGGCGTCCGTGTGCTCGCGCAGCTGTGGCACACGATGGCTGCCCGGCAGTGGCTTGGCACAGGGCAGCGGCGGCCTGGCTGCAAGGCGCATGGCAGTTGCAGCTTGGCGTCGTGGGCAGCGGCGGCTTGGTGCGGGGTGGCGGCGGCCCAGCTGCAAGGTGCAGGGCAGCGGCGCTTGGCACAGTGGCCGACGGCCGTTGTGATTGCTGCCTGTGACCGTCTCCCTCCGTCGCGGTTGTCCTCTTGATGCGATGCACCCAAAGCGGAAAGCCGCGAGGTTCCATCGAGCCTGCAATGCCCCGGTCGGCCGTTGCTCTCCCGGAGACCCCCAACCTGGCTGAGCATGGGGGAAGGGGACTTACACTCGCCGGGTTCAGGGACCGATCTAGTGGTGGCTCATACTTGATCAGAGTTACCAGCGCGCACTCCACCTATTCAACCGAATGCCCAGCCAATGACTACTACTAAGACAATTCGGGACTAGCAAGCCAGGACTAAGGCAAGGAGACAAGGATAACCTGTTTGATCTCAAATCATTTACCTGAAACGCTATTGAAAGAAATTGAAGCTTGCAGAGGGAGGTTCACATGCAGCCTTTAAGGGAATGTTTAGGTAGTTGCGCACCTTAGATCCCTCGTGCAGCGAATTCACCAAACGTGTTCAAGGCAAGTTCCTCGCGGCCGTGGCCTTTCCGTTTCGCATATCATATGGTTCCAGATTACTTGTCACCTTGTTATTGAGCATAATTATCATATCACTCATGCTTCTTGGCTAATAACATATCTCTAACGATACCTAGCTAATATCATATCACTATAGACACTTGGTCAACATTATATCATTAAAAGTTACCTAGCTATTGACATATTACTAAACCTTACCTGGTTAGTATCATATCACTAAAGTTTATCTGGTCAATATCATATCACTAATGTTGTCTGCTGATTATCAAATCGTTCATGTTTGCTTGGTTATAGACTTTTAATATTGTATTCATACCATGATGTTCTAGGTTATTTTATTTTACCTGCTTTTATGTTTATTAGGATGCTCAGTTAAAATATTCTAGAGTTCATGCTTTTAATTAGTGATTTAGCATCTATGCTTAAATCATTAATGGGGGTAGCATATGAACATGTTTTGATTTAGGTTTAAATTATTGATACTCTTTTGATATTAGGGATGCTATGTTTTAGTTTCCTAATATTATTTTTCAATAATTGTATGATGTCGTATTTGAGCCCTGAATCATGTATGTATTAAACCTGTTAATCTGACTAATAATTACTTATCACATAATAAGACTTGATTGGTTGATAACCTTGCGTCAGCTATATTATAATACCTCCTTAGGTTGATTCCTATATCACTATCACCTTATCATTATTCTACATCACCCTCATATCAGAAACTATGTCTTTTCATTTTCCACCCTAGCACATCTTTGCACTTCTCATAACTTTATCGTGGCCTTATCCTCGTCATCTCTTAGTTTTCTTAAATTCTTACTATATGATCTATCCATGATGTATCAGTTACCTTATCACCATATTATCATTCCCTATCATCCTCATATCGGGAATTATGTGTCTTCGTTTCCAACCTTAGCAAATCCCCTCATCTTTCCTAATTTTTATCTTAACTTTCTCTTAGTTCCTTAAATTCACACCATATAACATGTTAATAATATAACAATTACCCGGTCTGGGATTATCCACATATAGGGGAGATTTTCACCCACCTGGTAATGTACGGGGGGCCGTACATACTCAGGATATTACACCCCGTCGGTGGTTATACAGTCGAGGATGATGGCGTGCTTGGCTATTCTTGTATAACCAGGTATGTGGGGAGTAATCACCAGTGCCCTTGCCACAATTTGCTAAATAACAATTATTCCGGTTGACCAGATGACGGTTACTTAGCCTGGGGTCATCCACATATAAGGGAGATTTCCACCTACCTAGTAACGTACGAGGGCCGTATACTTTCGTTACTCAGGATATTACACCCTGTCGGCGGTTATACAGTCGAGGACAATGGCGTGCTTGACTATTCTCATATAACTAGGAATGTGGGAAGTGATTGCCGGTGCCACCGTCATAACTTGCTAAATAACATTGATCTTTAATGCACTATTCCTGTGATCTCTATCTCTGATATGTATCAATGTTTTCGATAATCTAGTTTCATTGCACTTAACCTGTGTCAATTGCTTGCTTGCTTTGCTTGTCCGTTACATACCTTGCTTGCATTACCAGTCCTTTACTCACTATGTTGCGACCATTGTTGGGAACTTGCTGAGATTTTTAAATCTCACGCTTGGTCTTTTCATTCTCAGGAAAACGGCAGTGGAGGGATAGCATCATGCATGGGTGGAAGCACTCGAGTTTTCAGCACCGTGGCCTGCCACTATTGTTGTTTTACTTGTTCTTTATTTGGTTAGAAGTGGACCGGTCCCATATTTCAAATATTTATTGCAGCTTCTGTTGGTTCTCTAATAAAGTACTTTTAAGTTTTTAATTTTCTCATGATTTCTATTATTGCTTTTATTATTATTTTTACTTTGGCGATGACGTTCTATAGTAGTATCTCACATCGTTATGTGGGGTGCTACAAATTCATTGCAAATCAGAGACAAAATTGTAGTGATTTGTGATTGTGATCCATATGCACTTATTAGATCAAGCTTTGGATTTAAGTAAACTTCTGCATGTATTTTTCTATTATGTTGTTTTTGAAATGCTGAACATAGTATTATTTAATTGAGTTTTCAGTTAAACGGTATGTAACTTTATAGAATGGTTTATAAAAAAAGAAGGCATAAATATTTTAATCGCTATTTCTTTGTAATCGTAGGTTGTCATTGTATATGTTAAATTATTGATGCTAAAATTGTCTGACACATTACTCTCTCTCTCTCTCTCTCTCTCTCTCTCTATATATATATATATATATATATATATATATATATATATATATATATATATATATATATATATATATATATATATATATATATATATATATATATATATATATATATGATAAAGTGATGAACTTGAGTTATTTTTATTTCAGTATGAGTTATTTCCCTGGCTGCGACGCCATAGCCGGGATCTCGCTGCCGTGGATGGAGGAGGCCGCGGCTGCAGACAGTTTGGACGGTGCTAGACGTAGACGTGTGGTTCACACTGTGGATGGGCTAATGGATACGAGCACCCATGTGTGTAACGTAATTTTTTTGTACGGATAATCCATTTTTATTCAAAATTACAGAAATATACCCGCGAGAATTTTTTTACAAAAATAGGCTCCAGTCGCCCAATGGTTAGACGACTTGAGCCTATCGCCCAACCAGGAGCCGACACAATACCTGTCGCCTCCCCATTGGGCGACTGCCATGCAGTCGCCCTCCCATTAGGCGATTGTCATGCAGTCGCCCCCCTAGGCGACTGCACTCACCCCCCGTGATTGTTTTAAATTTTGTGAATTTTGTAGTTTTAAACTGGTAAAAAATGTGCAGTCGCCCTCCCATTAGGCGACTGTCATGCAGTCGCCCCCCTTAGGCGACTGCACTCACCCCCGTGATTGCTTTAAATTTTGTGAATTTTGTAGTTTTAAACTGGTAAAAAATGTGCTAGAGTTGTAATAAAAGTTTATGTTCATTGTACGTTGTAGGTGCGTAAAAAATTTTAGAAACTTTTTTTACAAAAGATTGACCGTAGAACGATCGGTACATACACTGTTAAGTGACATACGCTGAGAATTCCTGTGCCGAGAACCGGTATGTTAATATTTGTTAGGTGACTTGATATATGAATGATTGAATGCGAAAAGAAGAGATAATAGGCTTGTTTGAATTTAAATAAACTTCATAATATAGTTGTGACTAACATGCCGCGTATTTTTTCATTACATGCAAAATATATAGCATCGGCAGCACCCCTCACTCGCCACCTTGGCATGCCCCATCATCGCGCCCGCGTCCTCCCGTACGGCCCCGCTTGGCCGTCCTTCGGTGCAACGGGTGACGACGCGCCGAGAAAGTAAAATGATCAGGAGCGTGTCGCACCCGCCCCTGCGCTGGTGGAGTTAGCTACACCTCTGGCTGTGTGCCCTCCGGTGCACCGGGGAGGGCACTGTCGGAGAGAACCTCCGGTGCTGCGTCGGAGGACGGCCGGGGCCACTCCGAAAAATACTGGTCTACATCGTCCTGGGTCGGGGAGACGCCATGTGCGTGCTGATGGTAAGGACCTGCAATAGTAATATCGTTAGTTCGTTGCATGTCGCCTTGGGATGAAAACGAGATCCAACGATGTGTACCCGCAGTTGGCGCCATCAAGGTAGGAGGAGGGGCGTACAACTCAGAGTACACCCCTTGCATGTGGAAGCCAGGGATGTGCGGAGGAGACGTGAAGAGCTGCTGAGGTGGTGTAGGAGGCCGTCCCCAGGCAGAGCCCCCTGGCTGGTCCGGGTGAGGTGGTGTAGGACGTGTCCACGTACTACCTCCAGAGTAGTGTCACGCTGGTCGGTGTGGCACTGGTGGACGACCCGTCTGTGCGTTGGGCGTGGGTGTGGAGACCGCCGGTAGCCTCGTGCAGGACAGCATGCTAACGATACGTCTACACCCGGCCTCCACCCGACGCAGAAAGCTGACATTCTCCTCGTGGGTGAACTCCACACCAGTGGCAACCCTCTCCAGTAGTGAAACAGACTCGGTCCATAGGACAAAATCGACGTCAGCCTAGACAAAAAGACATAAAATAGTTTATTATTGAAATGACATTGCTATTTGGGAATCTTTGAAATTACCAGTAACATACAACGATGTGAGCATCGCGTGCGAGGTGCACGGGGTACGTGTCTGTCGGAGCGGCGACGTGTGTAGCAGGCGGGTCTACGACATGTCCGTGCCTGGTACCAGTGCAGGTACTCCGCGTAGTCCCTGCTGTCGTATGGGCGGTCCTCCTCCACGTGGTCATCGAGCGCACCCTCCCACTGCGCAATCCAGGGCTGCATCTTCGTCGACCAGTTCGTGCCTCGTTTAACTCCCTTCCTGTTGTGCCTGCTTATAGGACCATTATGTAATGTAAGTACTTGCGAACATAGTAGTAAGTATGTACATATTTATTAGAAGCGATCACTCACGCGTGCACGTTCCACGGAAGCGGTGGTCCGACTGGTACAGGAAGCGCCTGCCATAGTCCAAACTGCCGCATGACTAGCTGGGGTGCGTAGTCCTCCACGTAGATATCGTACACGAGCTTCTGGCGGGTGAGCCAGAAAGCCCGGTCAAGCCAGCACGGTGCGGACAGCCCGTCAGGAGCATGGGCCTGCACTGCCGTATCTGCGTAAGGCTCCCAGCGCACGTCGGAGTCTGTGAGGCGGTCAAACTGCTCCACAAAGGGCAAGTACGCCCGCGTGACCTGCACGTGCGTGAACTGTACCTGCAAGAAAGACAAGTTGTTAAGTATGACGATCGTTAATAAGAAGGAAATAATTGACTGTGATAATACTTATTCGTCGACGGCACCAAAGAGAACCCATCGTCGGCCGGTCGACGTCTCCCCCCAGATACATCTCGGCCCCGTACGGACCCATGTCGTCTACCACAGGTCGTCCGAGGTTAAAGCGCTCGAATGACCACAACTGCAGTAGTAGGGGACACCCCGTGAGGATCGAGTTCACCTTGATCCTCGTGCACGCATCGCACAGCCCGCGGTACGTCGCGGCAAGTATGGTCGATCCCCAGCTGACCTGGGGGGCCTCGCCGTCCACGATCGCCCTCGCATAAGTGATAAGGCGCGCATCGCCGTCCGTGGCTGGTGGTGAAGAGTACCCAGTCAAACAGCCACAGCACGTATGCCTCCAAGTGGCGCAAGACCTGGTAATCGTCTGCCTGTGGATCCATGCGGTCCACCTGAATGCAAACAAGTTGTTATTAGTATGTAATAGCACAAATAAGAGCTTCGAAGACACGATCGACTGTAAAGACCACGTACCCGGTACTGTGCAAGCCACCTCAGCGACAGCCCATGGGTCTGAGTCGCTTCGAAGATGTGGTGGTCATCGGCCGGTGGAAGGATCCCCTCGAATCTACCGAGCACATGAGTGCGCCACTCGGTCGGGGCCTACGGTAGGAAGGCAGCGCCTCCCGCGATCGGAAGGCCAAGAAGCAGGGACACATCCTGTAAGGTCGGCATCATCTCCCTAAATGGGAGGTGGAAAGTGTGCGTCTCGGGCCGCCAATGGTCCACCAAAGTTGTCAGCAGGGAACGATCGAACGGGAAGCGTCATGATCGCTCCACGCCCGCCTCGTCCCCGCCCGCGGCCAAGGCGGCTCCATCCTCTTCCGTGGCCTGCACCTCCGGGCAAGAAGGAGTAGCCCGACATCCCGCAGCCTGCAAACAAAGTGAAGGTCAGCACGGAACGTTCTTACGGCAGCACTAAAACGCTGGCGTAGTGCAAACCTGGCTGTCCAACGGGGGTCGAGTCCTCAGGCCACACGAGGTGTGCGTGTCCGGACCACTCCCAGCTCAGCCGGCTCGTCCGTGCTCCCCGGTGGCGGCACACGACGGGAAGCGTGGTGCACGCGGTCCACGTGCTCGTCCAACAGTGGGTACCGCCAGTCGGAGTCACGACCATCACGAGCCATACTTGTAAAAAGAGTTCAAGTTAGCACTTATAAGGAACCAAAATTTCTATATCATAGTTTTTCTACAAAATTTCTACACTAAATGTTATACAATAATACATCAAAAATACTATACAAAATCTCTACACTAAAATTTCTACAACTAAATTTCTACACTAAATTTTCTACAATAATACATAAAAAATACTATACTAAATTTCTACACTAAATTTTCTACATCTAAATTTCTAAATTATTTAAGTAAACTATTTGTAGGAATTTTTAATATAGCAAATGAGCACGAAAAATTATAATTTTTTTTAAGGATTCTTACACAATGAACTTGATTTTATAATTTTTGCATAATTTTGTATTTTCTAAAAGTGTACAGATATAACAGTACAAAGACGCATAACACGGGATGCAATATGACTTACTCATCTGTGCCACTACTCTCCCCTCACTACGTCTGCGTCTGAGGGACTGTACAAATCCACCGCTTGCAAGGTACGATGTGTGCAACTCTGGTGGTACAGAGGAGCTCTAGCCTTCACCGTACGATGTGCTAACGAACCCGGAGTAGCTCTGCCCTACGTACGCTCTGAACCCTGCATACGGTCCAAATGCTGAGCTCTACCATACGTACGTTCCAAACCCTGGTACCGTGTATTGCTCCCTGCATGCAGCCTGGAGGCCCGTATCCTCATCGGTGGACTGGCCGTCACCCCCATGGTGAATAGAAGGCTACAAGATAGAATGATGTTAGTCAAAATAAACATTCTAGATGTAGATTGCGAACGTCGTACCTCCCGGATATGCAGTGCAGATGACCGAGGGGTAGCACTAGTCAGTGCAGGGGATGCGGAGGGTACAAGTGATGTATCCCGACGATAGACCTATGGCGGGAAAACGCGATGACATTAGCGGAATGTAAGGCATAACAAAAAAACAAAATGTAGATTTATACGTGACTTGCCTCCTTGTCTTGCTGTCGCGTGGATGATCGATGGGTAGCACTATGATGCTGGTCAGACTCTCTAGGTCACAGTGATCTGGCTGGTGAGCACGGTGCCCCCACTGGATGCCCAATGCACACGGTGTGGTCCGTCAAACGGCCATAGCTTAGGTTGTTTATTATTTTCTTGGCTTGCGATAGGATGTACTTGAAAGTTTTCTGTAGGTTTGGTGGTGTGTCTGGGCTACAGATGGCGATTTTAGACGCGCTTGCAATACGCTGTGCCCACTCCAACTGAAGTGACATACGAAATAGGTTCAGTAATGAGTAGTAAAAATTTTATCAACAAAACGATAAGAGGTTACAAGTGTTTTATGGTGTTGTGACACTGCGAAGCACTGTGACGATCGAACTAGTGGTGTTGGCTGTTGTGGTGCGTCACCTGCTTTAGGCGCTCTGATGGAGGAAGGGTGAGTCTGTCATGTGACCATGGTACGTACCAGTCTAGGTATTCATCGCACATCCAAACATCATACGAACGCTGCTCCAGTATGAATCCAAGTGCGCTCTGTCCATCCATGTCGTCGTCCACTCGTGTTGCATCACCTGCCGATCCATAGTATGCTGACCCACCCTCGATTGCCTGCATTTTTGGAAGGATTGACGTTATAGAATAAGTCATAAGAAGTGCAAACATTACTCGGACAAACTATGGCTCACAGGTGTATGGCTCGCAGTAGGAGCCTACCGACCGAGGGGCACAACTTGGTACAAAGTGAACTATCGCATTACGCGCTGTGGCGCATAAGGCTCCACCATATGTGCAAACATAAGATAGCAGGTTGTCTCCCATAACTCGGCATCCTCAATGCATTGCACAGACAACCCATGTGATGCTACTATCCACATGAAATCTGGAGTTCAGATGAGGTTGTTGTCATGCGATGACTTGAACTCATTGTGAAATAATGAGTAGCACCTCGCTGGTCTATCCTTAGCCCAGCGTAGACAGGCAGCAGTCCACCGAAAGACCATAGTGGGCCTATCTATTGGGTGGTCAAACTCGGTGTATAGGTGCACTGGCCTCTCGAAGGTCGGATGCCTGACAGGGAAGTGTTTCCAACTTCACAGCTGTACTGAGGCATCGCCTCAACCTCTGCGTCAACCAAAGACTTGGCGATGCGGATGAAATCGGGGTAGCAAAAATCACCCTGTGTAGATAGAAACATACTCCAACTAAAGAGCTAAAGAAGGTAAGTGACGAGGAGCGTCCTGATGATCTCATCAGATGCGTCCTACGGGCACTGACTGAAATGCCTCAGTCAAGTCCGGGGGACGCCATGAGCACACTTTGGGACAGGCAAGCCGAACTGATATGCTAGCATGTCCCTCAAGCCCTCTAGTGGAGGGACTGGAACAAGTGCCTTACTCCAGAGAGGGAGACCAGTCAAGAACGAGACATTTTACAGAGCGACCATCATCTCACCCTACCAAAAGTGGAAGGTGTGCATCTTAGGCCTCCATATGTCCATAAGTACTGACAACAGACTAGCGTCTAGGGTGAACTATCATCTGACAAAGACCAGCCTCGTAAGGGACAACAAGCCTGTGGCCCTAAGGATTAGGACGTAGCGATCGTCCAGTTCCCAATGATCCCTCCCCCCTGGAGCACCAGGGGCGGAGGCCCATTCATGTCACCTATGATCTACAACTTGCATTGGTTGTTCTCATTGTATAAGTCTTCTAGAAGCTCTGCTAAAGACATACCTTGCAACAAATAGGATAGATAAAATATTAGTGCGAAGATTTATAACAACAATAAAATACTACAAATTAAAATTTATGACAAAATAAACATCATAAAATAATGTACACTTAGGACTAAAATAAATACTACAATTGCGTACTGGTCCAAATAAATGGTGCATATGAACACAAGCTCATAATTTGGTCAAGAAAAACATATGGGCCAATTAGCTTCTGTACTTGATGCTACTTGTCATAATTGTTTGTCAGTATAATTTTATTTTACTATATATATGGTCTTTTGCTTTTCTCTAGCTCAATGCCTTTTGATCAAAAGCAAGCAAATTAAGTGATTAAGTTAATGAGCAGTAGTGTGGCTTAAGATATGATACATACACACACACACTAATCAGTGGTTATGCGTAGAATAAGCGCCCCCCCTAACTGACCCAATCAGCCAACCGCTCCATCATCCCACCACATGCTCAGTTACATACACACACACACAAATATATATATATATATATATATATATATATATATATTCTCTCACATCGCACCCTCCACTGGTTTTATGGACTAAATAACATAATATGCTATCATAAAAAAAAGTAGTACAAGCATGGGTGATGCTTGTGTTCATAAAGAACAGTCTAAAGGTAAGTTGATAATAAATTCAACTTTTTTATATTGTATTACGAAAAAAGTGATCATTTGTATAGCTTGTTGCACCACTTTTCTGCCTCACAAATGCATATTAGTACTGATCGATACTCCATACTCCACGACAATTGATAAGTGTAATACTACAAGTATTACATAATGCACACATGCAAAACTCTTGCAGATTTGGAGCACAAGGCCAAAGCATGCTTGTGTGTGATTAAAGTAGCTAGACTGATATACAAATATAATTAAGAATTAAAATGAGCTAGGAGTAGCACAACTCGGCTAACTAGCCTAGGTTCACATGATAGGCTGATAGGTCACACACGTATAACAGTAGGCATCATGCATCATGCAACAGAAAATTTGCTAGAGATTCTTCTTTTATATTTCTAATATAATCTTTCCTCTGGCATCACAATTTAATTAATTTTACACTTAGTGGCTATGATTTTAATGTCTAATACAATCAAGATAAAAGCATATAAAAATATATGATTAAACAACATATACTTGCTAACAGAAAGAGTATATTAACAGGAAATGTTTTTTGCAGTCACACAATTTAATTGGGAGCTTATGAATGCACGATTGTGTTTTACATGGTATATAGTGATGAACTAAGCTTAGATATAGAATGCTAAAAAATTTATTGCATTCCAGTAATATGACTAATAGTACGCACTCCTCATCTGAATATGTGTTTCACCTACTAAAATAACAAAAAATATTAAGGCCTAAACAATTAGGACTAAATTAATTACGTCTAAATAACTGTAAGTAATTACAGACACATTTAACAAAGACAATTCATACGACAAAAAATTACATGTTAATATGACTACTAATGACGACGCTAAACAATATTTAATCGATTGGAAAGAAAGCAGACGAAGAGTGCGGGCGAGGAGTGTGAGCAAGGAGTGCAGGCGAGGAGTGTGAGCAAGGAGTGCAAGCAGAGAGACTATGAGAGTGTGAGTGCACGCAGCTCGGAATTTATAGCAAGAGCGATAGTGGAGCGTGCACTAATGATACGCCGGTAATGACGGGAGGGAACTATGGATGTGGGAACAGGCGCGACGTCACCTCTTTTTCGGTGGTTTGTTCCCTTGACGTCGCACTTGGCACGAGCTTTGCTTTCTTATGCAAAAGCAGAGCAAACAAATTGCCTTGGGCCCACTTCTACCGCACGAGCTTTGGTTTTTTGCATGTTTTATAGACTAAAAACACCAGGCCGCACCTCCACCCCATGGGGCTGTGCGGCACCAACCTCTACCACACGGCCAATGTACAGTAGATGATTAATTAGCGTGCTAATTACCACGCTAATGGGCTGTCTCACGGTGGCCATACGGCACCCACCTCAGTTGCACAGTGGTCGTACGTCAGGCCTTGACCGCATGACGACCATGCAATATCCTGACGTGTCGGCTATAGGGCTCCGCCGTACGGTCATCGTACGATAAAAACACTATTTTTACTATTTTATGTGATTAACGTCATTCCTGTAAATACGAAAAAAAGGCTAATTCAGCCAAAAACTCGACCCTTTTGCATGGCCAGTATCAACGTAGACTGCAACGTGCAATGCAGACGTGCAGTACGTGTCAGAGAGAGAGAGAGAGAGAGAGCAGCAGCAGCAGCATCGATCGCATGTACTCCTATCAATCACAGGAGAGGAGTAGATATCATTAATCCGCCTTGATTAGCACAAATCACCAATTCTTTATCCAAAAGCGACGCTAGCTAATGGCACTAAATGGCCGGCAGCCATCATGCTGTATACTTATCTTGCAACACACTTCTTGTGAAATGTGAATCAACTTTAGCTTCCTTAAGGCAAGCAAGCCTGCATGCTTTGGCTTAATTTATATGGCCAGAGCAAGGCTAATAATATAGCCTTCAGCTGGCTGTATGGATACTTACAGCCCACTTATCAACCTATTCATATAGTACTTTACAGCCAACTGAAGGCTGTATGACCCACCCCTTTCTCTCACAAAGTTTCTTGGTTCTTGTGCTTCAGCTGGCTGTAAACTTACATCCCACCTCTCTTCTCTCTCCTCCCCTCTCTCCTCCACCTCAGCATACAGCCTACTAACAGCCTCTTATTATACTTGCTCTTACCATTAATTGCTTGCTTTGTTCCTTGTTGCACATCTCCTTCCATGGCGTCCCATCGATCTGATCACTATGTTGCAACCTCACTTCAGAGTGAAAGATCGATGGAGATCCTGCAGCATGCAATGCAATGCGTGCACCTTTTGCATTTTAAGGAAGCCCTGATCCTGACATCCTCTAGGGCTTTTGGGTTTTCCCTTCACTGAATTAGGTAGGGTGGTTATCCTTAATCTTGCACAAGAATGCATCCTAAATTTCCAATGAGAATATCTAGTCTGGTTCCGTGAGAAGTGTTGCATCTTATCATTCTTCCAGAACAATTAATCCGAGAGCTAGTGACAATTTAATTTCATTAGTTCATAGTTGTATATATGCCAAACATTTTGTGAAGATTTTGAAGAGGGTTGCACAAATCAAAGTTATAATGCTTGCTTAGCACGGCTCTAGCTAGAGCTATAATTTCTGCAGACATCCTTAAAAATTAGTTGTACATCTACTCATCATCTAGCACAACAACAAAAGGTGAGCAAAGCTGTACATTTAAGCAAACAATGTTATTAATGGAGGCGCAGTACATTTTGCTGAATTGCCACACTATACATAGTTTAATTAAGTGCAACCAAGCATAATTTAATTGCACACTACAACAAGTTGAAGGAAATGCGTACGGCTTTATTGTTCATCAAAACAAACTTTTTTTTGTTCATACCGTGTTAGTCGGCAGTCGCGGTCTCTTACCTCAATCCAAGTTTGCTGTTAGGTGAAGAAATAGAACATGCATGATATTAGAAGTGATCTGCATCCAGCCCGTTTAGATCATGCAAAAGCGGCTTGGATGTATCAATCTTGAGCGTGCAGCATGTCGGCAACTTTGGGCGCCAGATCGTTAACCGATGGATAGAATGGATCAGAATGTACTTGCCATGGTAGCAAGCATACATTGATTGGCCAAAAAGAAATTAACGAAAGGAAGTTTCCCAAATGTTTTTTCGTTCTAGATAGAAGGAATACATATAGTTGATTTAAAGGAGAGTGGAGACTTGAATCCTGACCTCAACCACAGTAACTTTGTGATCTACGGCCACTAGATCACACAGATGTCTCCAGATGTTGTTTCGTTCTAGTAGCATGTCAATACTTTAGGCTTGTTTGGCATTGCAGTGGTTTTTACCTATGTTTTACCAATCTCTAACATATAGACCAATTGACAATTATCTTTTTGAGCAGTAAAAAAAAAATTCACTTCAGCTAGCCAAAGATTCTCTTAACAAACTAATCCTGCAACAAAGCATAGCATGCCAACGGTAAACTAGTCCTGGACTCCATACTCTCTCTCTCTCTCTCTCTCTCTCTCTCTCTCTCTCTCTATATATATATATATATATATATATATATATATATATATATATATATATGTGTGTGTGTGTGTGTGTACTCCTACTTTTTGTATATCACTTAAATGGTATGGTTATACCTATTTATCTGTTTGAGCATACTCTAATAATGATTATAAGATACTACATAGGAAGTTTCATAAAAATTTTCATCAAAGTTCATTTTTATAGCATAGTTTATGTATATACTTATTTTATGTATACAAAAGAGTATATATAAAAAAAATAAAAGACTCGATAAAATTTTTTCAACCAAATCACATTAGAGTATCTTATAATTATTATTTAAGTACACAAAAAGTGGTAAATAAGTATAACACGTTCGTTTAAGTGGTATATTAAAAGTAGAAGTGATGCGGATACACTCATGTCTTGCACTTCTCAGTTAAATATATTATATTTAACTGGAAGAAATTATTGAGCTGCATTAAATATTATCAGCTCCATACTCGATCTGTATAAGGCTAAAGTGAAAATGCGGTTTGAATGTCTCGTCGATACTAGTGCATCGTCCATCACTTCAAGTGAATAAGATGATGAGGACATCCCAATCGGACCGATTACACGAGCACGAGCTAAAAAGATTAATCAATAGGTGAACTTGTTCCTAGTTAAATTTGGTTTTAAATTATATGAAAATCGGTTATTATCTAATGTTAGTATTTTAATTGTTCTTATGTTTATGCATGAGGAGATTTTATGCATGGCACCAAGAGGGGTTATGTGTGGTACGTGAGAACAGGCTGCATGGACGTCGCATGGAGAAAGGATGGCACAGAGGAGATAGAAGAAGCGTGTACAATCTAGCCAAGAAAAAAAGGAATACATGCATGTAAGCTTCATACGGGACTGCATGCTCATGTGGATGCATGTGTGTTGCAAGCGTGGCAAGCGTGGCAGAAGTGAATTCCAAATGCCATTAAATCATGGGCCTGTGAGCCAAGTCTTTTGACCGAACTCTTCTTTGGATCGGTTGTGTATCACGTTCTGCACATGAATCAGACTAGAAGTTTTAGGGATAAGGTCAGTCTCAGTGGGGTTTCATGGAGTTTCATGGGCATTAAATACACTGACATGGCACTGTATTGATGAAGAGAGAGATGATAAAAGTTTCATGGGAGTAGAGAGAGTTTCATGGGGATGAAACTCTTCTGCACTGTTTCCAAAATATGGATGTGTTGGAAACTGGGACATGAAACCTCCACTGAGACTGGCCTAAGTACAAGTATTAGATAGCAAGAGTTTTGAGTTTAGCCGGCCTTGGGCTGTGCGCGTCATGTGGAGGAGCGCGTCATAAATACCTGACATCTTCTCTTGTAACAGGGAAACTATCAGGAATCAATCTATTATTTTCAGAGAGAGCCATACATTTATTCTTCCTAGGGTTTGACCCATAGATGCAACCTAAAGAGGAATTGGGCGTTCTTTACCCCATTATTCTTGTGATTCCTCGTGTCTTGCAAGAAAAACGTCACGTCTATTTTTGCGTGGTCGAGTAGACGAGGATCGAAGCGTGTGGTTGGACGAATTCTTTTGTCGCAGGTTACTGTATTGAAACAGTGGTTGGCGCCATCGGTTCGTCAGGTTTCACGGATCCAAAGTTATCCTTAATCCTACATCTTGAACATCGGGCACCCAGTATCAAGAAGAATGTACTCCTGAGAGTACAGAAAATGCTTCACACACACAACCACGCTGCGCGCTGAGAGAAAAATGTACGGAAATGAAGTAGGAAGCACTGATTAATTGGACGGTAGATCTACCATGCATTACAATTTGCAACACATAAGAACATGGAAAGATATAACTAAATTAAACGTGTATGAGTCATGAGAGAAATGAAATAACAACCAAGGACCATGCATTACAATTTGCCATACATAAGAACATGGAAAGATATGACTAAATTAAACGTGTATGAGTCATAAGATAAATGAAATAACAACTAAGTAAATATTAGGCATCCGACCAAATATTTGGCATAGAGAGATGGTTAGCCACGTACATGATAATGAAAGAACCCGGATCTTTTGAGGTCTTATAGGATATATAGTACATGAAACTCATCAGATAGTCACAAGGATCCTTTTATTAGCATAACCCCTGCAGAATCAAAAACGAAGCCAGCCAGCAGGTAAGATTAACCAAAAAAGGATTATAAAGGAAAATGGAAGACAAACGGGTAGCATCAAATACACAGTTACATCCACAAAAGGCTAAAAATATTAGATAACAACAAGGATAGTCGTAGTAAGGTTGCTACCAATTTTAGGATCTTGGTAGACTAAAGTAAAATTGAATCTATTGTTACATCGTAGAACGAAAAAACATAATAAAATTACCTATAGAATATCATATGTTGATATAAAAAATAAAGATCTAGTGCATAAATGCTAAACTAAGAAACAGTATCACCTTATCCTAGTTGACAGCAGAGAATCCTAGTTGTATGCAAACAAAAGATCTGAGCCTATCTGTAGTTTATAAGTCGGACAGTGAGATAGCAAATAGCTGTGGGACACGACGAATGGAAAAATAGTATGTGTAAAGACGTAGCAACTACAGATCTTTGACAAGTTTCTTTGCTACAGGGTCCTCTGAGTTTCAATCATTTCATGTGACCTACTCCAAAGAAAAATTGCTACATCATACCGTTTTAATGACCTTTCCTAGGTAGTGAAATGAGAAGCACTAGAAAATTATGTAAAGCTATTGGCTATAAGTGAAAATCTACAAAAGCATTTTTCATGCTAAGAAAAGAAAAAAAATTCTACTGGACTCCCCTACAACAGGACTCCCTCGACAGTAACCGTGGAGGTCTTGATGGGCGAGTTGACGTGAAAAACTATCCCAACTCTCCGTCCCTCGACAGCAAGCGTGAGGGTGCCGACTGGTGAGCTGATGCAACTGGTAGCTCGTAGCCCCTAGAAGAGGGTTCTTGTACTGATCATAATGCAATTGCAGAGTCCATCAACAAATCATAGAAGCAGAGTAGGGGTGGTGCTATCGCTCCGAGGTGATGCCTACGAGGAGGTCGGCGTAGTCTCATGCCGAAGCCAGTCCGTCCCACCGAGGCGATGCGTACAAGGCAGTCGGCGAAGTCATGCTGCCCCATCGAGGGAATGCCTCTAAGGCGGGCGGTGAAGTCCTACGTCAAAGCTAGTCCGTCCCACCGAGGCGATGCTTACAAGGCATGCATCGAAGTTGTACCGCCCCACCGAGGCGATGCCTTCAAGCCAGGCGGTGAAGTCTCCTGGCGAAGGCGTGCCGTCTTGTCAAGGCGATGCCTACGAGGCAAATAACAAAGTCGCGCCGCCCCGCCGAGGCGATGCCTTCAAGGCAGGCGATGAAGTCTCAACCATGAGTCGGTCGGACAAAACGTCTATGAGTCACGCCCGCGAGGCGGTCGGACGAGGTCCCGACCATGATGTGATCAAATGAAGTCATGACCGCGAGGTACAAAGTGTCAGCCACGAGGCGATCAGACGAAGGCACGACTACCAAGTGGGTTGGCTGAGTAATGACCATGAGATAGTCGGATGAAGCCACGGCCACAACGTGGTCGGATGGAGTCACGACCATGAGGTTGTCGAACGAAGTTGCGACCAAGACGTGGTCGGGCAGGGTCATGACCATGATATGGTCGACGAAGCGTCGACCACGATGTGGTCGAAGTAACGACTGCGAGGTGGACGGACGTAATCACGACCACGAGGTGGTCGAATCGTGCGCTTCGTCCTCCACCCTTCGAAATGGCGTCGATGAAGTCAGCGGTGGGACGAAGCCCTTAAAGCGCGTGTCCCGTCCCCTACCCTTCAGACTAGGTCAACGAAGCTGGCATCCGGACGAAGCCTAGAAGTGCGCTCTTTATCCCCCACCCTTCATACTGGCATTGACGAAGCCAGTGGCGGGATGAAGCCTTCAAGCGCACACTCCCCACGACCACAAGGCGACCGGCTGAAGCCTCGGCCGCGAGGCGAACGGATGAGGTCTCGATCACGATGTGGTCGGACAAAGTCACGACCGCGAGATGGTCGGGCGCTCTGTCCCCACACCCTTTGGACTGGCGTCGACGAAGCTGGCGGTAGGACGAGGCCCTTGAAGCGCACGTTCTGTCTCCCACCCTTCGGATTGGCATTGATGAAGCCTTGAGGTGCGCACTCCCCACGACCGTGAGGTGGTCGGCTGAAGTCTTGGTCGTGAGGCGGTCGAATGAGGTCTCAACCACGATGTGGTCGGACGAAGTCACGACCGCGAGACAGTCGGATGCGCGCTGTCCCCCACCCTTTCGACCAGTGATCTAAAAGGCGGGCTGGGCGGCTGCCTAGGCGCTCGGCGGCCACCCGGCGCCTCGCCTAGGGGAGTTGGGCAGGGAAGAAGAGGCCAGGCAGCGAGTCGGCCGCCTAGGCGGCTGGACCACAAGAACAGAGGGGGGACCACAAAAAGACAAGCCATAGCCACACTTTCACGGTACCACAGTCCACACTCCACAGTACCACGAGTGGGAGATGGGAGCTAGGGTTCTGTGTGCCGCCTCCTCCGCGCCGCCTCCGCACTGTGACCGCCACCTCTCCAAATCCAGGCGAAGGAGGAGCTAAGCTAGTACGGTAGTACCTCAGTCGTGCGGGAGTTGCGCCGGAGTGCCGAGCTGCGGGAAGGAGCGCCGGCCTGCGGGGAGGACCGGAGGAGCGCCGGCCTGGGGGGAGGACCGCCGGCCTGCGGGGAGGACCGGAGGAGCGCCGGCCTGCGGGGGAGGAGCTCCGCTGTGCCCGCCTGCGGGGAGAGGAAGGATCTGCGGGGGGAGGAAGGATCTGCGGGGGGAGGATCTGCCGATCCGAAGGGACCGAGGGAGTAGCGTCTGCCGCTGCTGAGGAGTGAACGGAGGAGTGAACCGCTGCTGTGCCGACTGCCGAGTGAAGTAGTGAACCGATCAAAGCTGAGTGAACCAAAGCCAGCTTGAAGCGCCTTCACTGCCGACCGCCGACACATCGCAGGCCAGCTCTGGACAGCAGTCAGCAGCAGAGGACAGAGGTAAGGTATTGTAATTTCTAATTTGTTTCTTGAGCTAGTAGTCTTGTTTCTAATTTGTTTCTAATTTCTAATTTGTTGTACAAAATGCATTGCATATTAGATATTGCAATTTGCACAACATTCCCATAAAATAATTGTACATTCTTGCATAGATAACTTACATATATATTATATATATAAACAAACTAGGATCAGGATGTCATCTGCCGCGTCAGCTCCTGAGGTAGGCACCAAAGATACTACTCAAGATAGTCTCAAGAAAGTCGGGAGACGTAGGGTGGGAATATGGGGTGTTAGTGAATCCAAACAATTTGGACAAGGTGAAATGTATCTTGTGCGGAAAGGTTGTTTCCGGGGGCATCTATAGGATCAAGCAACATATTGCACATATTCAAGGAAATGTTACAAGATGTCCCAAATCTACAAAAGAAGACCAAGCAAAATGCCGTAATTCTATTGAGGAGGCAAAAAACAAGAAGAAGTGCAAGAAAGTGCAAGAAGATGAGGTTAGAGAAAGTGTGAGCATAATAGGTGGTCATGAAAATGAAGAACAACTTGAAGAGATTGGAGGATCGGCACCAAGAAAGTTAGGGCCTATGGATAGATTTGTGAATCCGATTGATCCTCAAGAGAGCAATTTGAGCACGCAAGAGTTGAAGAGGCAACAAAAAATTACAGAGGCAATTTGGAAAGAGAGACATCACAAAGTGAAGCAATATGTGGCAAGATGGCTTTATGTTTCTGGTAAAGCTTGCAATTATCATTCATTTTATTCTTATTATCTTGTATGCTATCAATTCATTCATTTGCTCTTCACTCTTTAGGTGTTCCTTTCAATGCTATCAACAACAATGAATTCAAACAAATGTTGGAGGCCATAGGTCGCTTTGGCCCGGGCTTTGGAGGTCCTTCTCAATACGATGTTCGTGAGCCGTTGTTGAAAGAGGAAGTGTTAAGAACTAATGAGTTGTTGAAAGCACATGAAGAAGAAAGAGCCATGACTGGGTGCTCCCTCATGACCGACGCATGGACGGATCAAAAGAGGAGAAGCATCATGAACTTATGTGTTCATTGCAATTTAGGAACAAGTTTCATAGGATCAAAGGAGACGTCGGAAGATGCGCACACAAGTGAGTATATCTTTGAGTATGTGGATGGATGCATTGACACTATTGGTCCTCAAAATGTGGTTCAAATAGTAACGGACAATGCTTCAAATAACTTGGGAGCAAAGGAATTAATGAAGGCTAAAAGGCCAAATATTTTTTGGAGCTCATGTGCAACTCACACCATCAACCTTATGCTATAAGGAATTGGCAATATGCCAAAGTACAAGAAGACGCTTGACCAAGCAAAAGCATTGACGGTTTTTATCTATTCACACCACAAGACCTTGGCATTGATGAGAAAACATACAAATAGAAGATATATAATAAGGCCGGGGGTGACTAGATTTGCTTCGGCTTTTCTTACATTACAAAGTTTAATTGAAAAGAAAGCCGAACTAAGGGCGATGGCACTTAGTAAGGAATGGGAAGAATCTGCCCACACAAAAAAAGGCAAAGGCGTCACGGCAACCGCAACACTTATTAGTAGATCATTTTGGAATGGCGTGAACAATGCTTTAAAGGTATAAATAGTGTTGTCCATTATGTTATGTATTTGATTTTTTTTGAATTTGCTAACATGTTATGTTACATTGCTTGAAGGTTTTTGAGCCGTTAGTGAAGGTTCTTCGCATGGTTGATGGGGATGGTCCATCTATGGCCTTTCTTTATGGAGAAATTTTAGAGGCAAAGAAGCAAATCAAAGAGGCCTTGAATAATTCGGAGAGCAATTACAACTTAATCATTAATGCTATTGATGGAAAGATGAAGGGAAGACTTGATTCTCCATTGCATTTGACAGCATATCTATTAAACCCATATTGTAGCTATCGTGATCGATCTATTTTTTTGGAACAAGATATTATGGATGGGTTTATTGAATGTGTTGAAACATTTTATCATGGTGATGATGATGCAATGGATCAAGTACTCAATGTTGACTTTGATATATTCAAGGATAAAAAAGAGACATTTGGGAAAAACCCCACCCGACTTGGATGTCAAAAAAGAGATCTTATTCCTGGTAAAGTATACTTGTTCTTAATGAAACACATTTAATAAATTTATATTTCAGCAACTATTAATAATTTATCTTTCATTCTTACTATTATGTAGCTAATTGGTGGTCGAAATATGGATGCCATGTTCCCCACTTGCAAAAATTAGCCATAAGAATCCTCTCTTTGACCTCAAGTTCTTCGGGATGTGAAAGAAATTGGAGCACTTTTGACATGGTATCTTTCTACTCTTGCTATTAAAAAAAATACATGTTTCAACTCAAGTAGTCAAGAAAGTATAGCACTAAACTTCACTATGTAACTTGTAGGGACACACAAAGAAAAGAAATAAACTAGATGCTCACCGTCTCAATAATCTAGTTTTTGTTCAATTCAATGCGAGATTATTGAACAAAAAAGAAAAGAGTAACAAGAAGAACATTGATGTCCTTCTAGCTTCACATGCTAGTAATGCTCAAGGATGGATGATTGAAGGCGGGGATGATGATGTTGATCCCGAAACAGGTCTTTCATGGAATCTAATTGATGAGGCAATGGGAGCTAATGAAACCATGCAACCTCGTAGAAGCACTAGAGTGAGAGAGCTTCATGAAGATGATTTCGATTCCGAATCCGAATAAGAGGAGGTCAATGAGGATCTTGAAAATGTTGAATTTGAATCCGAGCAAGATGAAGTGGTGCCAACCCAAGATTATGGACAAGAGAATGAAGATTGACTCATTTCATCATCACATATTCACATTATCATGCTTGCTACCTTAAGTCTTTAACTATGTTGCTTGTTTGTAACAATGTAACTTGTGAGAAAAACTATGTTTATGTGTGTTTAGTTCGTGTATTTGAGACTTGAGAACAATGCTTATGTGTCTTTTGTTATGAACTTCATAATTCATTATGCATGTCTTATTATATTGCTATCATTTCTTTTTATTATTTTCAATTTACAAGTTTGAAGCACAAATGTACAATAGTTATTCAATACCAAAAAACTCACACATTGCTTAATGTGCAGGTTTTACAATTATACATCAAGCATTTACATCAATTTATAGAGAGCTATCATTGTTGCTCAAGGTAACAATTTTCTTCATTTAAACATCAAATACATATATATGATTGCTTATCTTTGCATGTTGTCCTCATTTTTGATTTAACCGCCTAGGCCCCGCCTAGGCCCACTAGGCGCTAGGCCCCACCTCGCCGCCCGCCTAGCGCCTTCTTGAACATTGCTTTCGACTGGCGTCAACGAAGCCAGTGGCAGGACAAAGTCCTGGAAGCTTGCGCTGTGTCAAAAGACCAAGCTCCATTTAAATTGGTTTTGGTGATAATAACAAATATTATTATGAGATTTTGGTGATAATGACAAATGCATTTGTGAGACTAACCTTATTTATTGTTTATGATATTGCTTAGTCTCATTTGGATGAAAAAAATAAAAACCATATGAGGTATGCATTCGAAATCACATTAAATATGTACATATGCATTTATTATACATACTTGTATGCACACATTTAGGGGGAGCTTATTTTATATTTTGAGGTTTCATAAGTACTGATCCATGTTTTTGTTAATATGCATACTTAGAATCTTTACTTTGAAATACATCCTTGCGTATATATAGCTTGTGCAGTTTATATATATACTTATGTGCAATCAAGTTGTCATCTAACTCTTCCATTATGTGTTAATGGTTGGGTGATTAATGACAACTGGATTAGTAAGCTTTGCTTAAAAAGTTTATCTTAGAGTATACAAGTGTTGTGTATATGTTGTATACTCACAAATACAATCATTATCTCATATTTTGTTGAGATTACCATGAATTACAAAACAAGGAAGATTGTAGAATCTAATACCTCCATTATGAGTTAATGGTGAAGTTTTGTAATTGATAGCAATTGATTTGTGGACTAATATTTTTCATGAGTTGGATAAATAGGTTAGGTGCCACAAATGAGGATGACTTGGGATGACTTCATGTGTTGAAGATCATCAAGTCTAGATGAAAGATGGCTTCATGTGTTGAAGGTTATTAAGAGAAAGATGTATCATGAGTTGATGCATGTCCAAGAGGAGATGATCATGTGTTGATCATCAAGTCAATGAAGACAATCATGTGTTGATGAAGTTGAAGAAAAGGATGCATCATGAGTTGATGCATATCAAGACAACGACCTAAGGCAAAGGTATGATTAGCTAGGACTAAGGATGTGTTCCTAGTCTTTTACTGGTCTTAGTGTTTGGTTGAAAGACTGGATTGCTAGTATAGGTTGTCGTACTATTAAGAGGGTCATGTCTAGTAGTTTGAGTTTCATCATATGTTGGTAGCTCAACCTCACCTCTTATAGCTCATCTTGGTATGAGGCTTGTATTTGCGAATGTGTTTTGCAAATAGTTGAAGCTCATGTGTTGAATCTTTGTAACATGGGACTATGCATTGCAAATGTTGTTTTGCAAGTGCTTGAAGTCCATGTTTCCATTCTTTGTGATATGAGACTTATATTTACAAATGGTTGAAGCTCATATTTAATCCTTTGTGTCATGATTCCAAAAGTGTACAAATGTGTTTTGCAATTTATTGGGAATCATTTTTGGTACTTGTGTGCATGATACTAAAGTTTGCAAATGTGTTTTGCAAAATTTGATGAAGTATCTGCATTCATCAGGACATTCAGAACTATCGTAGTGTAACCTACGGTACTACTGTGGACCAGAACTACCGGTGTTGTAATCACAAAACTGCCACGTGTGTTGGTGGTCAAAGACCTTCGTGGTCATAAACCAGTGTGGTTGGAATTGGCGTGGTCGTAGGCCTTCATGGCTGTAAACCAACGTGGTCAAAACTAGCATAGTTGTATCAGCGTGGTCAAACTGACGTGGTCGAGTCCTGTGTGTCATAAATCGACATGGTCGAGACCTGTGTGGTTGTAAATCGACGTGGTCAAAACAATGTGATTAAAACAACATGGTTGAAGATCAACGGGGTGGTAGAAGATATGTGTGATTGAAGATTGATGTGGCCGAAAATTGACTTGGTCGATGTGGTCGAGACCTGAGTGGTCGAAACCAACGTGGTCAGAGTAGCGTAGTCAGAGACCTATGTGGTCGATCTGAATAACGTGGTCGGGGACCAACGTGGTCATGGACCAGGGTAGTCAACAATCGGAGTTTTCGACTGGCTCTGTATGAGTGGTCTAATTAGCTCTGTGTGAGTGGTTCGATTGGCGAGCGGAAGTACCGATTCTGTGTGAGCGATTCTACCGATGAGCAGAAGTATCGGCTCTATGTGAGCGATACTACCAGTGAGCGAAAGTACTGGCTTTATATGAGCGGTACTATCGGTGAGCATAAGTGCCAGCTTGAGTAGCGGCACATTTTTCCAGAGAGACACCTGTGTGAAATCTTCTCGTCCCTGGTGAGATCAGTAGTTCCGCTTGTGTGGCATGGTACTTCTAATGACCGGAAGTACCAGACTTTGCATGATAGAACTTCTGATTCTAACTACAATGGCTA
Organism: Dendrocalamus latiflorus; assembly: GCA_017311315.1. Taxonomy (NCBI): domain Eukaryota; kingdom Viridiplantae; phylum Streptophyta; class Magnoliopsida; order Poales; family Poaceae; genus Dendrocalamus; species Dendrocalamus latiflorus. The sequence continues at coordinate 14,419,837 of CM029671.1, forward strand.
GTTTTTTGACCGTTGGCGAGGGGAGCAGAAGTACCGGTCCTAAGCCGGTGGTACTTCCAATAATCCTTTTTAGGGATTTGGCTCCAACGACTAATTTTCTTGTATGGGGTATAAATACTCCCTTGTGGACGGTTGGTGTTAAAGTTGCTAGACCCATTTCTGTTCTCTTGAGCTAGTGTGAGAGTTTCTACTCAATTGTGCATGTGTTGCACTTTGTGAGCAAGGAGAAGGGATCTAGATTGCATGTGTTGCAACTAAAGGTGGATTTAGTGTCCATTTGAGCTTGTGCATTTATTGCACGTGGTGAGAGTCAAGCGAGGAGCTTGACTTGTTACTCTTAGAGTTTACCGACTCCTAGACAGTGTTGGAGACGTCGTGCGTGGTGATATTCTCAAAGAAGGTTGTGAGAAGACCAGACAAAGTGTGAAGGTTGAAGCTCACATACCCAAAGTGGGAAAGAGCTACCACTAGTGGATTTGAGGTGGAAGGCTTAATTCGTGGAGCCAGTTCAATTAGTTTGGGCTTACCTTAACGTAGACTAGGGGAAATTGGCAAGTGTCCGATCACCACAGTAAGAAGATATTGTGTCTATTGTGGTTTATTTTCTTGTGATCAATTTTTCTTCAAGCAAATTAATTTCATAGAGTTAAATTAATTTCTTGTCATCTTAGGATTACAAACCTCAACATAGCCTTAAGGTGTTGGTGTACTTAGGTGAACTTATTTGATCTAGGCGCTATTTGTGCTAACCAAATTAATTTATGCTTCCACATTGTATACTTAGTTTAAACAAATAGAAAAGGTCTTGAATTGTTAATAATAATTAGAAGAGATTTTTAAGACTGCCTATTCATCTCCTCTAGTCGGCCTCCTCGATCTTACATCCGTCCCCCACCTAATGGCGGGATGAAACCATGAAGCGTGCGCTCTGTCCCCCACACTTCGGATTAGCATCGACGAAGGCAGTGGTGGGACGAAGCCTCGAAGTGCATGCTCTGTCCCCCACCATTTGGACTGGTGTCAACAAAGCCAGCAGTGGGACAAAGCCTTAAAGTGTACGCTCCTCACAACCGCAAGGCAGCTGGCCGAAGCCACGGCCGCGAGACGGACAGACGAGGTCTCGACCACGATGTAGTCGGACGAAGTCACAACCGTGAGATGGTCGGGCGCTCTGTCCCCTACCCTTCGAACTGGCATCGACGAAGCCAGCGGCAGGGTGAAGTCTCGAAGCGCACACCCCGTCCCCACCCTTCGGACTGGCATTGATGATGTCGACGGTGGGACAAAGTCTTGAAGCATGCGCTTCATCCCTACCCTTCGGACTGGCATTGACAAAGCCGACAGCAAGACGAAGCCCTCGAAGCATGCGCTCTATGCCCCACCCATCGGACTAGTGTCGACTAAGCTGATGGCGAGACGAAGCCTTGAAGCACCCTCGTGGTTAGACAAGGTCATGAGCACGACGTGTTCAGATGGGATCACGACCACGACCTGGTCGAACAAAGTGTCGACCACGATGTGGTTGAAGTTATGATCGCGACGTGGCTGGACGATGTCATGACTGTGAGGTGGTCAGATGAAAAGTCTATGACCAAGAGGGGGCAAGACGAAGTCATGACCACAAGGCGGTTGGACGAGGTCATGACCAAGACGTTGCCGAACGAAGTCACGACCGTGAGGTAATCGGACAAAATGTCTACAACCACGAGGTGGCCGAACAAAGGCACGATCGTGAGGCGGTCAGACGAGGTCACGACCAGCACGTGGTCAGGTGACTTCATGACCACGAGGCGGTCGAATGAAACGTCTATGACCACAAGGTGGCCGAATGAAGTCAAAACCATGAAGCGGTCAGACGAGGTCACGACCGCAAGGCGGTCGGATGAAATCCCGACCACGAGGCGGTCAGATGAAGGCACAACCACAAAATGGCTGGGCCAAGTCACAATCGTGAGGCGGTCGGACGAAACTTGTATGACCACGATGTGGTCAGACAGAGTCATGGCCACGAGGAATCGGATGAAGCCACGACCACGAGGTGGTCAAATGGTGTCACGACCATGAGGTGGTTGGACGGGGTCACGACTAGGATGTGGTCGGGCGGGGTTCATGACCACGAGCTTGTCGGATGAAGCACCATCCACGATGTGGTCGAAGTCACAACCACAAGGTGGCCGAATGATGTCATGATTGAAAGACGGTCGGACGAAACATCTACAACCACAAGGTGGTCGGACGAAGTTATGATCGTGGGGTGGTCGGATGAAACGTCTACGACCATGAGGTGGCCGGATGAGGTCACGACCAGAACATAGTCGGGCGAAGTCATGACTGCGAGGCAGTCGAAAAAACGTCTATGACCATAAGGTGGCCTGACGAGGTCACGACTATGAGGCGGTCGAGCGAGGTCACGACCGTGAGGAGGTTGGACGAACTCATGACCACGAGGCGGTCAGACGAGGTCACGACTGCTAGGTGGTCGGACGAAATGACTATGACCACGAGGTGGTCGAACGAAGTTTGGACCGCGAGGCGGTCGGGTGAGGTCGCGACCAGAATGTGGTCAAGAAAAGTCACAATCGCGAGGTGGTCGGATGAAACATCTATGACCACGAGGTGGTTGGACAAGGTCACGACCGCAAGGCGGTCGGATGAAATCCCAACCGCGGGCAGTCAGATGAAGGCACGTCCACAAAGTGGCTAGGCCAAGTCACGATTGTGAGGCGGTCGGACGAAACGTCTATGACCACAAGGTGGTCCGCCGAAGCCACAACCACGACGTGGTCGGATGGAGTCATGACAACTAGGTAGTCAGCTGAAGCTGTGACTAGGACATGGTCGGGCAGGGTTAGGACCACGAGACGGTTGGACGAAGCCTCATTCCCCCGCGAGTGTTCACCAGGAGGCCACTAGAGTAGGGCACTCCCTAGTGGGATTCACGCGAAGGCGCACTATTCATTGGTTATGCTCCTAGAGCGGGGGCACTCCTTGGTGGGACACGTGCAAAGGCGCGATATTCACCAGTTATGCCGCTAGAGCAGGGCTCTCCCTGGTGGGACACGCGTGAAGGTGCGATACGCACCAGGCATGCTACTAAAGCGAGGCACTCCCTGGTGAGTACGTCGGGCCACCACGAGGTGGTCAAACGAAGTCACGACCAAGACATGGTTGGGTGAATTCACGACCGTGAGGTGGTCAAATGAAACATCTATGACTAGGAGGTGGCCAGACAAAGGCATGACTACAAGGTGGTTGGACGAGGTCACGACCACGAGGCATCCAAACGAAATCATGACCACGAGGTGGTTAGACGAAGGCACAACTACAAAGTGGCCAGGCCAAGTCACGACCACGAGGTGGTCGGATGAAACATCTATGACCACGAGGTGGTCGGATGAAATCATGACCACAAGGCAGTCAGATGAAGGCACGGCCACCAAGTGGCTGGGCCAAGTCATGACTGCGAGGCGGTTGGACGAAATCTGCCCTGGATGGCTAAGTTCCAAGCATTTTATACACCACAGAATATGCCAGGGCGCGAGGCCACCGTGCGATTTTTTTTATACTCTGTAGTGTTGCCCTGGACAGCTAAGTTCTAGGCGCTTTTTACTCTGCAGAGTACGTCAAGGCGTAAGGCCACTGTGCGATTTTTTTATACTCTGTAGAGTTGCCCTGGATGGCTAAGTTCCAGGCACTTTATATTCCACAGAGTATGCCGAGGCGCGAGGCCACTATGTGATTTTTTAATATTCTGTAGAGTTGCCCTGGACGGTTAAGTTCTATGTGCTTTATACTCCGTAGTGTACACTGGGCGTGAGGCCACCGTGTGATTTTTTTTATACTCCATAGAGTTGCCCTGGACGGCTAAGTGTATGCTCCGCAGAGTACGCCGGGGTGTGAGGCCACTGTGCGATTTAAACTAAGAGCAGACAAGAAAAGACCAAAGCAATGATACACAAGGAAAGCTAACTCTAGTGAAAGAGAGCACACCAAACATAGAGGTTTAAAATCAAAGTCTAGCATTGAATGCCAGCACTAGACACTTGTCCAAACAAAGTGCCGGCCGTGAAGTGGTCAAACGAAGGCACGACCACAAAGTGGTCGAACCAAGTCATGACTACCCACTTGGATGTGCATACCTTTACAACCTCAGTTTTCCATGTATGCTCTCCCAATGCTAAGCTGATGAAGATCAACCGGTAGTGTCGGTGTCAAGGCCATGCATTGACTTGAGGGTGATGGCCTTATGTGTGCTGACATCTCGGCGAAGACTGCGGACACCTCCTCTCCAGCACGGGCGGCCTTCATGCGGCAAGCACAGAGGACATGGATGCCTCAGTGAAGACTGCGGACACTTCGCGAAGACCTCTCTGGCGCAAGACGGCCTTCACATGGCACGGTACAGAGGCCGTGGACACTTGGCGAAGACTGAGGACACCTCAGTGAAGACTGTGAACACCTCGGTGAAGACTTCTCCGGCGTGGGGTGGCCTTCGTGTGGCACAGCACAGAGGTCGTGGATGCCTTGGTGAAGACTGCAGAGCTGTGGATGCATTGGCAAAGACTACAGACACCTCGGTAAAGACCGCGAACACCTCGACGAAGACCTCTCCAGTCTCCAGCGCAGGGTGGCCTTTATGCGGCACAGCGTGAAGGCTGTGGATCGAGCTTTAATGCTTGCCGAAGGCAGATGCGAAGGTCCACATCGGTGGGGCGAAGGCCGTCAACGTTGCGACATTGAGGTGACGGCATGGTAGAGGGCGTGGTGTCACGCCAAGGCCGTCAGCCCGAGCGGACGAAGCCATCGGTGCACGAAGGGTAGCGTCATGCTGAGGCCGTCATTGCAAAGCTTGAGCGGGAGGAGCCAGTGGATTTGGAGCCGATGTGCTCACTCGTTTTAGTGGCTATTGCTAACACCAAGTGAACCCTCTCGTAGTGGTTCTTTAGTTTTTTTCCTTGCGCGGCTTTTTACGCATCCACATGGATGTCGTCAACTATTGTAGCATGGCTACAACAGTGGGTACAAGGTACCTTTCTCCATAGGAGATATAGCCAAGAGAACTAGGGAGCGAGAGAGCTGGTGGTAAAATGAGTGGATCTCCCTTCCTCATGCCCCTTTTGGGGGTTTATATACATGAGTGGGGTAGGATGGAAGATCCCCATCCTACCCTTTAATAATTACATAAGGTAAGTGTACATTGGTACATTCCTCTATACTATTAGGCCTATTACATATTGAACCAGTTGCAAGGCCCATGTCACAGGGGGTTGGGCCACCCTACAACAGGGACATCAATAGTCACTGTGGGTCGTCGCTTTGCGGGGTGTTCTAGGAGAAGGGGAGGGGAGGGGGACCAATTGCGGAGCGACGGCGGTAGAGCAGGCAACTGGAGGGGCGGGCATGAGTGCAACAGTGAGGGAGAGTGCAAAGAAACCGAAGAGGAGGAATGGAGGATGCAAGGAGGGAAAGCGAGCCATATTTGTCGCCTTTGCTTAGAAATACTGAGATTGGCCATCATGTATATGGAATTTCGAATATGGTCTCTTGGCATACCCCCTACTGCGCCACCCCTGGCGTGCCCCCCGCCACGTCACCCATCCTAGCACACCGCGCACCCACGCCACTTTCCTAGCGCTGCCACTCACTGCACCAAGGTGTTGGCGCAGTCCCCGACTGAGCGAACCCGGTGCCATGCGCCATCGCCTCCCCTCCGTGCGCGTTCTCTAGATGGCAGCACCGATGTGATCGGCCCCCCTCTCCTACCCCTCCGCTAGTTGTTTACATGGTTCAGGGATCCTCTTTGAAAGAGGCAGGAACACCATTTTGTAGGAGAGCAAGAAACCGAGAAAGGCACCAGAGAAGAGAGGAAGTAAGTCTGTTGAAGCATTGGATTTTTGAGTGGTTTTTAATTTTAATTTCAAGTTTGTGTATTTGGAAAAGTTGCAGATCAGCTTGTGAGCATCCAAAAAAAGGTAATTTTCATCGACATGGGCTAATGTTTGTAGCAATGTGATTAGCATGTAATTTCAAAAATGGTGGTTTATTAGTATGAAACTACGAGAGTTAGGTTGTGTAAATGGGCCAATTTTTATGCATTTCAAAATTACCATTTTATGTGGTTAGTGCCGTCATGTTTAAGATTAAATATCATTGTTGTTTTTTGCTTAGAAATTTATGCGGTACTGTTATGACTAATTTTTGAAATTTAGGGTGGTACATGTGTTGTATGCTCAGTTGTGCATAGTTCAGCAACCGCAAAAGTAGTGCGAAATGGTGTAACTCAATGCTGGACACTCTGTGAATTTTTTTAGGTTAGTTTGGATGGAGGGATAAACTGTGATAATTGTGATGAAAATATAAAAATAAAATGCTTTAGACTTCAAGAAATGTAAGTAAATTGAAATAACCATTTGCGCCTTTTTGTGATTTTTCATAAATTGACAACATTTAATAAAGAGACAATATTTGTAAAAAGATGAAAATGCTTGTATGAAAAGGCGAAAGGCCCGATTTATTTTAAAAAGCAAAAAACCTCAAAATATTACAACATTTTTAGTTGTTGGTTCATATGTCAGTCAGCTAACAGGCCTGTTGTGCACCTGTTTTAGGTTCGTCATATTGGACATTCAGAATTTGTTCATGTTCTACGGATATCGTCTTGTGTGTGACGGATCGTACAGGGCGGACCTATCAAACTATGACTAGACCGTGATTTGAACGTCCGGTCTGAAAGACATGGGCCTCTCAGAGCTTAGGAGGTATGTTTGTTCCGCGTTCGATTGCACCATTGCAAGGAACAAGCTATGCATCGAGGCGTTGTACGCCTCTGTGGTGGGTGGTTCAGTTCAGGGGAGACCTTATGGCAACTTCTGAAGGTGACAAGTGACGCGTTGTGGGCTAATTACATGGAGGTTGTCTGCAACCTTGCTGTTGCAATATGTGCTTCATGGTGCCAGGGTGTCTACTATGGCATAGGCATGGATATGCATTACACATACATATATCATACAAAGCACTGCAGGAAATGAACAACGCGAATCAAAACAACACTTGCAGTACTACAGCTTCAAGATAACAATGAACAAAAGAAATAAAATACCACACAACATTATCTTAATCTTGCTCTCAACTCTATCAAAATGATGTCGATAATGGAAGACAAATAACGATCAGTACAAGTGTTGAAGTTCGTGGTGGCCATACGCACTGACAAGACCAAACGAGATGGCCTTACGCACTAACAAGAGCAAACGGGGCAGTTTTGTGCAGCGATGTGATGTACGTTTCTGTGATGTATGTTTGTTCAATGCATATCGAAGCCTATACTTGATGCTGTGATGCAGCGCTGAAATGATCCACTCAATAAATGGCAACCACAATGGCGCGTACACCATTTAGTTACATGCTTTAGGAAATCGAACATAACCACGTAGAATAGAGGAGACTACCGTGATATAAGCTTCTCCAGGTGTGGCTACTGGTAGAAGGTGTCTGACGCTACCCACATGGAGTGTTGCAGAGGGGGTGCCTCAGACTTGGCTAGCCGTCACTGTAATGGCACGCACATGTGCAGCTAGGGTTCGCACAGCAGCATATGGGATCATATAAACTTTCTTTGTTAACAACCTCCTCGTTGCCCTTCTCGCGCTGCATTTGTTGGCAGATACCATCGTTCTGCTCATTGAGATTGTCAATCCGTATCTCCAACTCTAAGATTTGGTCCCACAATATATCTATGTATGTCACAATATGGCGTAGTGACAAGACTAGACAGGCTAGCTTTGCGCAATGACAAGACCAGACGAGCTAGCTTTGCTTAGTGACTAGACAAGACATGCCAACTTTGTGTAGTGACAAGACCAGACAGGGTAGCTTTTGAGTAGTGACAAGACTAGATAGGCCAGCCTTACATAGTGACAAGACCAAATGGGACAGCTTTCCATAGTGACAAGATCAAACATGCAGCTTTACATAGTGACTAGATGTTAGATTGAGGAGGCCGACTAGAGGGGGTGAATAGGCATCTAAAAAATTCTTCTCTAAGTAATTAATAATTTTTATTTGGCTAAACCAAGTACAAAATATGGAAGCTTAAGTCAAATTGGTTTAGCACAAATATCGCCTAAATAAATTATATTTACCTAAGTGCACCAACATTCTAAGCCTTATGACAAGGTTTGCAATTCTATGTATGTAAATTGTTTGAATGTAAATTGAGCATAAGAAAACAAACCACAATTACAACGGTTACTTTTTACCGTGGTGATTGGAGACTTGTCGGTCTCTCCTAGTCAACGTTGAGGTTAGCCCAAACAAATTGGACCGGCTCCACGAATTAAGCCAAAACACCTCATCCACTAGTGGTAGCTCTTTTCCGCTTCGAGTAGGTGAGCTCCAACATTTACAACTTTGCCGAGTCTTCTCATAACCTTCTTTGAGAAGATCACTACGCATGATGCCTCTAACGCCATTTAGGAGTCAGCAAACTACAAGAGTAATAAGTCAAGCTCCTTACTTAACTCACACCATGTTTACCAATACACACCGCTCAAGTGGATACACAATCCACCTTTAGATACAACACATGCAATCTAGAGCCTTTCTCCTTGCTCACAATGTGATACACAATCCACCTGGTCTTCTCCCACTTCGTTGAGCCATACAACCTGCAGTGAGTCATGAGGCAGTTTGGCCTGTACCAGTAGGTGCCACCCCTACTAGGACGGCCACTTCAGCGAAGACCCATGAGTACGTCATTACACGGTAACTTTACTTAATGTATTAATGTGTTGTAGTACTAATTGTGTAATGTGTCTATTAATTAACTTGCAGGCAAACGAGAAGAGGGTGACGAAATGATGACTGGAGGGGCACATAGCAGCTGTGGACGGATATGTGGTGTGACTGGGCGAGCATGGAGGTTGTAGACGAGCCTCGACCGTACGACCTTGACATGTACACTACGTACCTAGCGTTGTACGTTCCACACACCCGCAGCAGGCTTACTAGGCCAACCCCACACCGTCCTGGAGAGGTCATACACGAGGCTGCTGTATGGGCAGGTTCAGACCATCATCGAGCAGCACGACACGACGAGATGGTACGAGAGTACTCTAAGTATACCCTGTGAGGAAAAGTGTTTTAACTCATTCTTTTTTACCTACAGGCTCTCCAGCGTGGGAGGACCAACTCCATTGATCGGCTGCTAGCTTCAATGCACAACATCTACGATGACGCAAGGTCTACGATCAGGACCATCAGTTATGGTCAGCACAGGGATGACGCCGTTGTACGACATAGTCACAGAGGACAACATGCATCACCACCCCCCTCAGGATCGCCGTCAGCATCGCCCATAGCACCATCGTCCACATGTCCATCGTAGTCCAGCAGTCGTCCCAGCTACACTCGCTCGTCTTCCAAGCGCCTCGGCCCAGCAGTACATACATTTGGCAACTGTTTGTTCATCTAATCGTTTGCCATTTATCTCTCACTACAACTTTTCCTTGTAGCACTTGCGACAGGATAGCACCTTGTTATAGCCATCATCGTCCCAGAGGGCGGCGGAGGACCAAACATTGTTGCTAGGACAACAGGGGATCTCTCCTGATAGCGACCTCGACTGGCCATAGCAACCAGAGGTGGCGTTGCCCACATTCGCACATGGCGTTCAGTCTGGCCTGCAGGAGCGGCACGAGTGGTTTAGGCAGACCTACCAAGGATACACTGTGCAGGTGTACATGCGCAACTTCCCTACGGCATCGTCATTCAGACAACTACATACACCGGTACGCAGTAACGTAGTAAACAAAATACGTGTATTTCAATGCCATCTCATCGCATCGCCAAAAAATACAGGTTTGCATGGAGCAACTCGGCCATGAAGGTCATGGTGGGTCATCTGCATTTCAGACTATTCAGGTAAATACCTTTTGATAGTATTATGCATTACAAACATCGCTGCCCATGGCCTAATTCAGTTGTACCATCTGAGCAGGATGTAGACCCCTCCTCGGCCGAATGGCTGAGCTCCATTTTTGGCCATCCATCGTAACTCTCCATGGAGTTGTACGCAACACCTCCTCGCACGCAGGCCTCGCAGTATGACCTTCGAGATGCACTACATTCCCCTCGTAGGTTCACCTTCTTGCAGGATCACATACGCCGTCAAAGGAAGTGATGGCCAAATGCACAATGAGTTTATGTATTTTAGCTTTTGTAACATCGCATGGTTTCCTGCAATCATTTGTACAATGCACGTATTTGTGCAATGAGTTTACGTCGGATCAAGCTGACTCACCAAATGAAAGGGCTCTTGTAGTAGTGCCGCCCAAGATTTGCAGCCATCTGTGAGGTCTTACGTCTAACAAGCGTGTTGCATTTCGAGCAAATCACCATAGGTGCCGACGAAGAGGCGCTCATTTGACTCATATCGATGTCTGGGGAGTGAGCACCAAAGCAAGGTACACAAACTACGAACAAATAATTCACGAGGTGAGGGAGAACGATGCAGGGGAGTGGGTGAGCAATGGCTCCCTCTTATAGGCTAAGTGGGGGTGCCTTACGCACTGAGAACACCAAATTAGACAGTGTTATGCACTGACAACAGTAAACAACATGTGCATTGCACATACATAAATCATAGAAAGTAATACAGGTAACAACACAAATGAAAATAACACTTGCAGCGCTACACCTTCACCACAACATCGAACACCACAAAGAAAATAGCAGACAACATTAAGTTAATCATTCTCTCAAGCCTACACCATACAAAGTGTGCCTACTGGTAGAAGGTGCCTCGCGCTACCCACATGGAGTGTTCCAGAGGGGGGCGCCTTGGACGTGGCTGACCATCGTTGTAGTGGCAGGCACATATGCAGTTAGGGTTCGCATAGTAGCATGTGGGATCATACGAACTTCATATGTTGATGACCTCCTCATTGCCCCTCTCGCGCTGCATCTGTTAGCGGATGTCATTGCTCTCCTCATTGAAAGTGTCAATTCTCTCCTCCAACTCGAAGATTTGCTCCCATAACGTATCCACATACCTCGCAATATAGCGTTCATGCGGAGGATCGATCCAGCAGACGAAGTCGCATTTCGCCGTCTGCTGGAAAGGACGGTTAACATGGATGCTATATTAGTAGTAAAGAAAAAATACTATTAGCAATTTGTACCCCAGAGTGTGGGCATCGGAAGAAATGTTGCCCGCCATCGCAATGGCCTTCCACAACCTGAACCACTATGTCCTCCTTGTGTCTGCATTTCGGCCATACTAGTTGACCATGCCAGTTTGGTATCAACCGGTAGTTAGGACCGAAGTCCTCCCTTCTTTCCACGAGAAGGTCTTCCTTCGGTGACCCCGCTCTGACTGGCCCATCGGTGTTTGCCATTGTATGCTACTGCACAACGAAGAAGGAACTTCTTCGTTCGATTCATAGGGTCCATTGCTCCTATTTTCATAGGGTGCACCATCCATTTCATAACAAACGAGACAGCTTACAGGCTAAGTGGCTAGATCAAACAAGGTGCGCAGTGACAAAACCAAAGCGTGCAGCTTTGCTCGGTGAAAAGACAAAAGGGGCAGCTTTGCGCTGTGACAAGACCAAAGGGGTAGCTTTACACAGTGACAAGACCAAAGGGTGCAGTTTTGCTCAGTGACAAGATAAAAGGGGTAGCTTTGCGCAGTGACAAGACTAAAGGAGCATCTTTGCCCAGTGACAAGACCAAAATGGGCAGTTTTGTGTGGTGACAAGACCAAAGGGTGCAGCTTTGCTCAGTGAAAAGACAAAAGAGGCAACTTTGCGCAGTGATAAGACCAAAGTGGGCAGCTTTGCGCAATGACAAGACCAAAGGGGCAGCTTTGCCTAGTGACAAGATCAAAAGGGCAGCTTTGCGCAACAACAAGACCAAAGGAGGCAGCTTTGCACAGTGACAACACCAACTTGGGCAGCTCTGCGCAGTGAAAAGACCACAAGGGCAGCTCTGCACACTGACATGAAATAACCCTCACCATGACAACCATTTGGCTTATAAAATGAGGTGGTATAGATCTACGAGGGAGCACTACACAACCAAACACTATGTCGTACCTTCCTTCACTATGTCAAGATGGACAAGAGGCAGAAGAAACAATGGAAAAATATGATGAAGCAATGGGAGGAGACCCATGACCTAGCAAGGTCTGCTGCCGCCCGCAACGACCAAGCAAGGGCCGTAGCAGCCTGAGCTGAGCAAGCAGAGTGTGCTAGGAGGTCATACCCCCCTAACGACGCCCCTCGTAGGAGCATGTCCGTCCTAAACGTTCCAACTGAATGTTCGCCACAACACCCCCTGAGGGCAAGACACCACCCCTCTGGTGGTGTAAAGACCCATGCAAATTCTTCAAATCTAAACAGCGCCTCAGCCTGGGCATGTGTTACTGGGGTTGTGCGAACTACTCTTGTGACTATTCTGACCACCGTTTCAACACGATCAGCTATCAACAGCCGATAAGGACCACTTACAATGTGTTCCCCCTACTATTTCTAATTAAAAGTATGCGACAACAAACTCTCTCGTCTACCAACAGTCCCCGGAGCCGCTATGTGCCTACTGCAAGTGGATCGATCTAGGGATCCACCCACATGACCAGTATACTCTAGACTATGAGGAGTGGAATGACCAAAGGGCATGTGAGATACACGAGGAGGAGCACCACCAAGACGAGCAAACCAAACGTATACATCGGGAGACAAAAGCTCATCTCGAGGCGTGCACGCGCAGGGAGCGCGAGGCTCGCAATAGGGAGCATGAGAAAAAAGAGAAATGGCAGTAAAGGCCAAAGAGGCATCCGAGGATTTCAACGCCGAGCTTGTAAGAAAGGAAAAATGGCCCAGGTCTACACAGCAGGTCGGGCCATTCCACACTACTCCCCTGAATGTCCAATTTATTTCCATGTCAACAAAGCGCATATGTATCGTACGGCTACTTTGGTTTAGTGTATCGTGCATCATGCTGATTATTATGAAATCTATTTTAATTAGCAACATAAAATGTCGTCGTCTTTTCACATTCAATTCTTCGCGTGCTCAATATCATTTTCCTTCCTACTTACTAGTTGTTCCTATCCTAGTCGTCCACATAAAAGTTTTCATGAAATTTCTTGCATTACAACAACATACCATGACCGCAAAATGTTATTGTGAATCGAATATATTTTTTACCATCCACAATGTGCAAAAAACACAAACGAATCAATCTTTACACCGCACTATAAATCACCTCCATACGTACGAGTCATTCAGGCCTCAATCGTCCCTAGAAAATTCTTCTGAAAATTATCCCCACTATAACAACGCACGGTGATCGTACTGTTGCAAACCTACGAAAATCGCAAACGGACCAGCCTACCTATATTGTGTGCCATTTTATTTCAAAAAATAACAATCTCAAAAAATATTTCCTACATATATCATCTACACTGCGTAAGGAGTTTTCAAAATATATTTCATAATATTTTGCACCTCCTTTTTTATATTACAAAATTGCTGCAGACTCCACACAAAAATAAATTACACATGAATATTCATAATTTTTATAATTACAAATAATTTGCATAACTAAGTAAACACTTCTCCACATAAAAATACAAATTTTAAACATCATTACATGCACACAAACGCACGCAACAGCTAAACAAAAAAACACTATCGCAGGTGGTATTATACACATGCAAGTCGTGCGGTCAGGGCCCGCACGATTAACCCATGAACAATAGTCGTGCGGTCCCCAACCGCACGATTAACCCATGAATAGTAGTCGTGCGGTGCCGACCGCACAATTTCGGTGTCATGCGGTCCCCGACCGCACGATTAACACATGTCGGTGCCTAGGAATCGTGCGGTGGGGGAGGGGGCTATAAACGGAATTGTTGTTGTTTAGAGGCTAGATCTGGTATTTTTGAGATAAACAGTGCTAGTTATGAGTTATGACCAAAATTCTAGAGTTTGGGCCAGGTGGACGCGGTCCAATGGGATCTGGCCCGTCCATTCCGATTCCAGTGATCCCATAGCCTTGCAAGGGTCGGTGCTGCCCTTACGATGACAATCTGATGGCTCCAGCACAAAATGAGTACTAACCCACCCATGGCCCACGTGGCATTGACTGATTCACCAAAAAACCACAAAAAATGTATGAAGGGCTCCCTAGCTAGCGGAATTCCTCTGCTATGAGAATGTTAATATAGATAGATAGACAATAAAAATATAATATCCCTAAGGGCATTACCGTTCCATGTCATCTAAATATAGCTTTAGATACAACCTCTCCAATGTAACTGTTATAGGGGTGGCCCCCACCTAAACCCAGCTAGCCTGTTAGAAGGCCGTAAGGCCCAGAATGGGGCATGTATAATAACATAAGTACCCCTGAGAGGGATACTCAAATGTAAATGTACTGTTGTAAAAACACTCCCCATTTAGATATATATATACAATACAGGCCATGGGGAAACTCTAAGCTATTGCTCACTTAACTCTTCACTATTATACTCTCTCGCTATTTGATCTGTAGCCACGACAGTAACCATTCCTCCCCTCATCTCTTTCTCCCAACCAGATTCGGCCTAAAGCGCAGTGTAGAGGGTAGGTGAGTGGCGGACAGGCATGGATCCACGACGGCATGGCGCGCGGCTTGTCTTGGAGCAGTGGTGCATGAGGCGGCCGTGGCAACGTGTTGACGACAGTGCGGAGCCCAAGTTGCTTTTTTAATGTCCAGGGCCATGGGCCCCACAAAATGCAAGATTTAGATGCAACTCTCTCTCTCTCTCTCTCCCAATGCATTGTTTTGTTGCACTACCTCCGATTCCAAATAAGTCATTTTAGAATATGTGTCGGTCAAACATTTTTGGTTTGACCATCACTATACAAAGAATTACCAAGATTGACAACATAAAATTGGTATTACTAGATCCATCATAAAATATATTTTCATAATATATACTTATTTTTATTTTAATCGACATATTTTCATAGAAATTGATGGTCAAAGTGTCACTTTGGATACTATATCAATGCCCAAAATGACTTATATTTGGAATTAGATGGAGTATCTTAGGGCACTCCCAATAGTTATTTATGCTTGATACTCATGCTATGCTCCAAATTTTTGGTGAGGTGGAAGAGAGAGAGGGAAGGGAGAGAAAGAGTTTGATACTCCTGTTATCATCAAAACTTTTTAAGAAACCAAAAAAAAAGTAGAAACAAACACTACTATAAAAAAGGTCATCACAGATAATTCAAAACTATCATCACAGACGGTTTTTTGAATCATCTGAATTTATGTGTTAGTGATAATCAGAGGTTATCACAAATAGTTTGTAAGTCGTCTGTGATAATCACAACACAGACGGTTTGTAATTAGAACTGTCTGTGAAGAACACTACTATAGATGGCTCAAACCAAAAACCGCATGTGATACTTACATATAACAAACGGTTCTAGCTACCAACCATCTGTGATAGGCGAGTATCTCAGATGGTTGGTATGTAGAACTATCTATGATACTTTTCCATCACAGAAGGTTGGTAGATAGAACCGTCTGTGATGTGCGAATATCACAGACTGTTTTTTGTTCGAGCCATCTGTGATAGTCCTTCACAGATGGTTTATACCACAAAATCGTCTGTGATAATTCATTCTATACCTAAATTTTTTGTGTTTTCGGCTAGCCTTAGGAAATGTTAGCTATGCCTTTAGAAAACAAGCAAACACAGTAACACATTCCATTTCCTTTAAGATTAGAATCCACCATTACAGCATAACAAGATAACGAGTAGGTTACCCATCTAACATAGCAAAAACATAGTAAGAACATATTTTCTAATCCTACGAACACAACTCTTAAACATGGCAAGAACATAGAAGAAGCAGAGATCCTAACAGACAATAAAAACTCAACCATGCCAACGAGGCCTCTATGCCTGGGCCCTCTCGTCCCTAATGCAGCACATGAGCTAGATGTCCTTGATGCCCACCGTCGTCGGCATAGACTTGAGCACTGTCTTGGTAGCCAGCTGCTTCCACGATGCCTTACTGCCTGTAGACTTGTGTGTCGTCTACTTCGTAAGGGCCATTAGGGTTGAGGAGGAGGACGGTGAGGAGGCGGAAGTGATTTTGAGTGTGGTAGGGGATGGGTTTGGGTGCGTATGTATAGGGGAGGGAGAGGCAGGAGTGGGAAAATTTTTGGCGGAATAGGCGCGGGAACAGAGAGGTGGAGCTACATTCCGTGGGGTGTGAGTTGGTGGGTTTCTATTGGCTGGGATTGGGATGGGAAGGATCGACAAGCCCAGCGATCAGGGACATAATTATCACAGATGGTTTGAACCATAAACCATCTGTAATACATAATTATCACAGACGGTTTGAACCACAAACCGTTTGTGATACATAATTATCAAAGACTATATGTATATATCGGTGTAATATAAACATCTAATCTCAAAAGACAAAATAGCAAAGTTTATATATCTTATATATGCTCGTTTGAAAGGTTTTGACGAGATCTAGAACTTTGTAGTTGAGGTGAACCCCAAATTCCAAAGGGAAGATAAAAATTTTGGCAAAAACAGAAATCAAAAACTTGCAACACAAAATTGGGGCCAAATATGTCCGATTTTGGGGTCTTAGAGGGTGACAAGTGCAAGTTGGTCAATTTTTTTTGGATCAGGCTTGTCATTAGCTTTTCAACGAATACAAGAACATCAAAAACGGACACCATATGTAAAAGTTATGCCTGTTTTACTAAAGGTGTCTCAGAACAGAATTCTACTCGGACTTAGGCGGGAGATTATGAAATTTTAGGGAATTGCAAGGTGAGAAACATATCACAGACAATTTTTAATACAGACCATCTATGACGTATCACAAATGGTTTAAATAAAAAACTGTCTGTGATATTTGGCAATATTACAGACGATTCTCACTACGAACCGTCTATGATATTATCTCTTCATAGATGGTTTTTAGTGCTGGTGGCAATACGGACGGTTTCTAAACCTAAATCATCTGTGATTGCATTAAACACTGATGGTTTTGGTGAATCGTTTGTGATGATACGTCTAATATAAGTCTTTTTGTAGTAGTGAAATGGTGCGTTGAAATGACTTAATACTATTTTTACGGGCCATTTCTCTCTAGAGATGAGAGATCCATGTAACAATATGAGGCCCTTAGTATCAAGGTTTAGTATCAAACTATTAGGGTTGTTATTTATAAAATCTTATCTAATCACTCTCTCCTCTAGTATCAAGATTTAGTATCCAACCATTATGAGTACCCTTAGTATCTTAGTCCTTGGTAGAGAGATCTCTCTTCTTTAATTTTTCCTCCACGTCACACTCCTTCCTACGTGGACACCCTTAGAAATGATCCAGCCTGGAGCATTTAGGAGTGCCCTAGGTTGGTCTCATCTCTGCACTGAATTAAGTCTGAACTACTGCGACAAGCTAGAGAAGCTTCCTTCCTATATCACTTGTCAGAGACTGATAAACTGAGTTTTGCAATGGAAAAAAGTAAATCCTAAACACAAAATTCTGAAGCTAGGTTGCATGCAGCTTGCAATTGCGAACGCTGATACATCAACACCAGGAAGATGAACATGCATGAGACGAAATTAAACGTACGATAGCTTTGTAATGACTTGCTTTCAGACTAGGCACCAACCGAAATCATTAAGGCCGGTTGGTAAAGCAACGGCTACAGTTAGGCTACTAGCTTGAAGTGCTGACATTAACGTAGCTTCTTCAGTCTCAGACATGAGGCCATCGTCAAGTATTACTCTGGCCGGCAAATAGCCAGGAACAAGCTAGACATTGATTCATTACATGCCCTGAAACTAGCTAAACAGGGAATTAACTAGCTAAGAGGAATCCTCGTCACAAATTGCCCGTCAAAATGGTGACAAGCTAGGTAATCGATTATTTCTGTTAAAAACAGTGACGGAGTCAGGATTTTAATAATAGTTCAAATAATATATTATAGAAATTTAAATGTGACAAATATACATAAAAAGACTAGATTCATATTCTTCTTCATATTTTAGTGCTCTACAAATCTATATTTATAAATAGAAATTCTTAGTGGTGACTAGCTAGCTAGATCGAACAATAAGTAGAAAAGTGCTAATGTGGTGGCTACCTAGATTGAATAATAAATAGAAATTTTTAATGGTGAGTGGTGACTAACCAGATCGACCAGTAAATAAAAATTCTCATCGGTGACTACTAACTAACTAGATCAGAACTTACATTACAAAATAAAATAATAAGTAGAAATGTAAAATAAAAAGTATAATAAATCAGAACTCAATCACTCACCGGACAAAAAGGTTGGGAGCCTAAGACATAATGCTCCATCTTCCTCGGTAGTAGCAGAAAACAAGATGCATTTTGCACCTACCGATTACAGGGATGGAATCCTAATCGGGTCGGTTGCCTGGCTCGGATTCGTGAAACCCTTGTCTATATATAGACCCTGTTTTTTTAGCTACAATTTATAACTTTTGACTGTGACTTATGATTTTTGAGTTATTCGTGTGAGAGATTATAAAGTAATTGAAACTTACGTGCCGATATAAATGAAGTCGGTATAGTATGTACTATAATCCTACCTTAAAAAGATACTTCATTTAAAGAGCTAATTACTATAGAAAAATCAAAAGTTAAAATTAAAAACTAAAAAAGAATAGATCCAAACTGAAATCAAAAGATGAAAAAGAAGAAGCCATACGTACGTACGTAAAGCTGCTACGGTGTTCCACTTGCTACTCCATTAGGCAAAGAGAGAAGACGACAGTACGCCACCGATTGATTTGCACGAGCGAGCGAAGCTCCCGCGCCGTCACGTCCATCGACCATGCAGCGCCCGGCAGAGAGCGGGGAGGACCTGCCGCCGGCCGGAATATGCAGCGCGGCCGACGAACGGAGGTGTGGCGATCCAACTGATGGACCATGTGGAGGTGACCACATGTTAATGATGAGTAATTGACATTGGTTTAGATAAGTCGAGTTTGGTTTGGGTGGTTCGGAGTCGAGTCGTTGCGTGGCGCAATCGGGCTCGGTCGGACTTTGGTCAAACTTGGTTGTATGTACTTAGGATGCATATTCTAATGTTTCGACAGGTTTGGACTTTGTCATGCGTAAGTATGATGTTTTGTTGCTATTAACGCTTTCATGTGTCGAGCGGTGCTATTTGACGTGTTTCTTGTCTGTATGACTGCAGGACATCGAGTGGAGTCGTGGCGAGACACGGAGGATCGGACTAGGCGCAGGTGGCGCTGAGGTCAGAATGGTCGGGATGTGTCGAAGACGACGTGGACTCGAGGTGGAGTTGTGGCGAGGCACGGAGGACCGGACTAGGCGCAGGTGGCGCTGAGGTCAGAACGGTCGAGGTGTGCCGAAGACGGCGAAGCTGCGTGGCTTGCAGGGCAAGGGATGAGGAAGCTTCCTGGAAGGTGCGCGAGGGGCGTTTCGGTAAAAACGCAAAGCGGCACTAAAGGAAGCGGGTTTGGATAAAGCGTAAAAGCTAAATGGGTAAAGCACTTGGTGAACCCATTAGTGGAGGCTATAAATAGAGAGGGAGATGGTGTGCTGAATTTTAGAGAGAGTGCGTGCAAAAGTTAGGGTTTTTATTTGTGTCTCTCCATGTGTGTATGTGTGTGTTCCTCCCAAGAAGCATGTGTAGCTCTTGGTGATCTTGAGGATTGAGAGGGAGAGGATGGATTGAGAGATTGTAATCACTCCTTTAGTCCTAATGTCCATGCGTATCAGGACTCGTCTGTATTCTCGTGTTTCTTGGAATGGAAATCTGAAGTTTATCTTCTCTTGATTTAGTTTCTTGTTTCCTTTTTGTGTTGGCCGAGATTTCATTTGGGCTGCATTTTCTTTGGTGTCAAGATTTGGTCTCTCTTGGTTGTCCTTTCCTAGTAAGAAAGCAGACTGTTATGTCTTGATCTTTCTTCATTTTTTTGATGCTCTGGACTGCTATTTCTTGGAGAGTGCTAGCCGAACGCAGTTTTGGAACTAAACTCCTGTCCTCTTCGGCCAAAGAAGGATAGCGTGCATGCTGCTACTGCCGAACAAATATTGCTTCACATTACTTGGAGTTCTCTTTGTCAGCCGAACCCATTAATTGAAGCCCTGTTCTTACTATTTGAGAAATACAGGGAGCATTCATTGCCAACAGAGATATACAGCTTCCTATCTATTCGAGTTCTGTAGCAAATCTTTTCTTGGCAAAGAGTTGTTGTTCCCTGTTCTATTTTCTGCGGAAGTACTTGAGGAGCAGTCCCTTTTGTTGATCTCTTGGCTTTAGTAGTTCCTGGACTGCAGTACTTTTCCTTTTTATTCATCCTTTCCGTTGAGCAAAGATTTTCTTCCTTTTTCTTTTTAGTCCCTGGCAGCACGTGCATTTCTTGGTTGAGCTCTAGTAGACTAGTTCCTTAGTGCCTCTTTATTTTCTTTCTTTTGCTGTTCTTCAACATTTTTGCTTGCAGATCAAACAGCGTTATTTTCAGCTGAATTTTTTACTGGCTACTCTCTGTTTTATGCTGGATTTTTCAGTGTCGCATGCGTTCAAGATTTCAGCATAATTATTTTTGTGAGTTGCTCTGCTTCTGCAATATCTGTGTACGAATTCTCGGGGGCGCTTTTTTGAAGCGAACGACATTCACCCCCCCCTCTGTCGCCATTTCGGTCCTACAATTGGTATCAGAGCCGGTTAGCTCTAATCAATAGATCTTAACCGGTCTCAAGAGCCATGGCGACGGACAAGTACTCGACCAAGCCGCCCATGTTCGATGGCATCGATTACCCCTTCTGGAAGAGCCGAATGGAGACATACATCCAGGCCCAGGGGTATGCCATCTGGCGGAAGGTCAAGGTACGATTCGCTGTTCCTGCCGATGAGAACATCAATGCCGGGAACATGGCTGATGTTGAGGCGAATGCAAAGGCAAGGAACATCATCATCCAGGGGTTGAGTCGTAGCGAGTTTGACCGTATATCTCACCTGTCGTCCGCCTACGACATCTGGGTGACCCTCGACGCATACCATGAGGGCACCACCCAGATCAAGACGGTTCGACAAGACCAGTTCAAGCGCGAATACAACAAATTCGAGATGCTTGCTGGTGAGTCCCTGGACGAGTGCTTTTCGCGATTCCACAAAATCTTGAGCAACCTCCGAGCGGTCGGTCTCACATACCCCGACTCGGACAATGCTCGTCAGATGCTCGCGGCACTCGATCTGCGCGTGTGGGAGATGAAGGTGACCACCATCAAAGACACGACAGACCTCTCGACCCTGACTCTTGACGCGCTGTACTCGCGCCTCAAGACTCATGAGATTGACGTTGTCTCTCGTCGGTCGAAGTCACAGTCGATGGCTTTGGTCACCGATCCCAGTTCGGCTTCTGGTTTTTCCGCCGATTCGCTTTGTGGGTTCTCCCTAGCTGCTCTATGTGACGTAACTGATGATCAGTTAGAGCAGCTAGAGGATGAACAGCTGGCCCTCCTAGCTCGGAAGTTCTCCCATGCTTACAAGAGGAGGAGGGACAGAAAGAGAGGCGGACCAGTCATCTGCTTCGAGTGTGGTGGCCCCAACCACATTCGAGCGAACTGTCCCAAGCTGGAGAAGGGCAAGAACGACTACGGCGGTTCGGGCAAGAACGACTACACCGACAAGAACCGCAACAAGAAGACTCCAGCTCAGACGCCGGGAAAGAAGAAGTTCTGCAACTTCGGGAAGGCCAAGAAGCTCTTCCACCGCGTCCTCACCGCCTTCGACGACCTCGACCTCAGCGAGGTGGAGGGATGGAGCGACGACGACGGGACGGGTGACCAAGAGCCCAAGGATGGCGGCGACGACTTCTCCGGCATGTGCTTCATGGCCCTCGAGGGCGAACTCAGCGACAGCGAGCTGTACTCCGACTCGGACGAGGTATGCCCCACCTACGACCAGCTCAATCATGCTTTTCTTAAGCTAGGTGGTTTCCATGCTAGAGCTAGGGCTAGGTGTACTGAGTTAGAGAAGGAAGTAGACAGGTTGTCACTAGAGATTATTGCTCTTACATCTGGTCCCTCTAGTGACGACTGTGATACATGCTCTGCTTTGCTGGGTGACATGGAGAAACTAAGGACCTCGCATGATAGTTTGTCCTCCGAGCTTGATACTGTTAAGGTGGAGAACATTAGTCTGTTGGCTGAACTAGAGATGAGTAGGATTGCTTCTATTTCATCTGCTCCTGTTGAGACTAGTGCTTGCACCTCATGTGAGGATAAGGACAATACTTTTAGAGGCCTTTGTACCATGTTGCTTGATCTGCCCGAGACTTGTGAAAGTTGTAATAATCTAAAGATGAACCTAAAACGGGCAGATCACAAGATTGCTGAGTTGAGTGCTTCTTTACTTGAGCCTATTGATTCATGTTTGAACTGTCCCAAGTTAACTGCTGAACTTGAATCTGTCTCAAAACAGTTTCAAGAAATGATTGACAACAACAAGAAAATGGCTCAGTATGCGACTAAGGATCCTGTTAGCTCACCATGCATTAGTTGTGACAAACTAAAACTTGAACTCGTTGCTTTGAATGATAAATGTGTGAAGCTAACTAAGGACTTACTAGAGAAGCCACAATCTGGTTGTGATGTGATTGATGGTGTGGGGGAGAAGCCCCAGAGTAAGGGTGAGACGCCTAGAGACGCGAACCAACCTGCTAGTAGTAGGACTGTCCCCTCAGAGTCGGCTGTGCGTGCACAAGCCATTCTTTCCTCTACTGTTGGTTCTTCATCTGCTCCCTTACCTCCTGCTGTTCCCTCTTCCCCCTGCTCTTCTTGCACCTCTCTCTTTCGGGAGTGTCAGTACCTTATGAACACTCTCGAGAGATTTGTAGGCGGCAAAAAGAAGCTTAATCTTATTCTAGACCAATCCAAGATTTGCAAGTTCAATCAAGGTCTAGGATATGATTTCTATGAGGATATGAGGAAGCATCCACCTGCTATTCTTCGACCCATCATAGGTGGTGTGATCGAGGTTGAGCCCAGATCTGATGAGGTTAAATTCAAATCAGCGGGCTTTGTTCAAGGGATTTCTGACAGTAAGGTGATTCCACCTGTTGCTTCGGCCTCTCAGAAGGCGAAGCCTCTTCGTGCTACTTCCACCTCTCAGAAGGTGAAGTACCACTGCACCTTTTGTCAGAAGGATGGGCACTCGATCGAGAGATGCTTCAGGCGCGCCAAGATTGCGCGAAGAGACCGTGCAGAGGCACTTAGGCGTATTCAGGGTCATCCCCAGATCCTGAGTGCACCTAAGACTAGCACGAGGTCCAGGTTTGCTTCTGACGGGTTTGGGCAGCATCGAGGACTTGGTTTTTCTGAGTCTTCTGGTTTTCGTCCTCATGCTGCTCCGGGTCGTGACTTCCGTCGTCCTGAGGGTACATCTCGTTTCCCCCGTCGAGACAGTTACCCACGGCGTGATCAGCGTGTTGCCAGTGTTCCGACTCGCTCTCCTGTAGCAGTCGGACCCCGCAACAGCTTTAGGTCTGCTCATAGACCTTCTGCTTCTTTGAGTCACGGAGAGCGTAGGGTAGATAGAGGTCAGTCGTGTGTGGCTACTTCTGCTACTCGACGTGTTGTTCAGTATTGGGTGCCAAAATCACTTTTGATTTACCCCAGTACTGAGACTTTACTCTCTGTTTGACTCAGGTTCGCCGGGTAGGGAAGGAAAAGGTTTGGCTTGTAGACTCCGGTTGTTCTCGTCATATGACCGGAGATTCCCGTTGGTTCTCCTCCCTAGCCCGTGCTTGTCGAGACCCGAATATGCAAATCCGGACTCTCTGTGTATGCTGCACTAGTCCAGGATCACGCTAGTGCACACAGTCAAACATAGAGGTAATCATCACCACAATCACGATATTAAATAAGGGAAACTCGAATTATTAATCAATATCCAAAAGTGAGACCTTATGGTCAAGCTTACAATCTCAATAGCCTTAGGGGCTTAACAAAATTTAGCAGTGGAAAATCCAAAATAAAGCGTAGCGGCCAATCGACATGCCCACGGGCAATCGAGTGGGGAGCGAAGCCTAGAACGCGTAGTCGTCGAAGTACTCGCCTCCGGGAACCTCCTGCTGGTAGTACTCCTCTTCCTCAACTGAGCAACATAGGCGTAAAGCCGTGAGTACATTGGTACTCAGCCAGCCGTTTGTAACAAATGATGCAATATAGTATGCAAGGCTTACCAATGGAAGGCTGAAAGGGTTAATGTGCATAAACAGCATTTGAAATTACCATAAATAGATTGAAGGCGAATTGTAAATAAGACAATAATGAATAATCAAAGGAATTGAAGTAAACTACTTATGGACCTCCCATCCACAAGCTAAACCAACAGTGAATTAACCATCCACTGACCAACTACAAATTTTTCCAAGAGTAACTATACCTCGTGTGAAATCACCGAGCATTGTCCATAACCGAGGACGCGGCTATTCGAATAGTTTTACACTCTGCAGAGGTTGCACAACTGTACCCACACGATGTGATTAGCCTCAGCTTAAGGTAATCACAACAAGGCCTTTACAATGTTCAATTCCAACCCAATCCCGCCCGCTAGGGTTTCGCATCACACCCCCCCTTGCGCCCCGTGGAATGTATACGACACCCACTCACATCCCAATGGCGGAACCAGAATTGAAACATCACAAATTAATCAGCCAGGTCTGTCCCATACCAGACATGTGGTTTGCACGGTAAGACTCAGATCAATGGCGCACAAAGTTAAGTCCTTAAGTGTTCTCGGGCGAGACTACCACATCCCTCGAAGTGCTCCAACACTTCCCCCTTTTCTGCACGATCATTCGCCCGAGTGAAAACCAATTTTGTATAACCACCGCCAATGACGCACCAACGTCACGGCACAAATTTTATAACAGTGGCACCAACCACGATTCACTATCTCATTAGGTCAAATTAATTAATCACATACGATGATGAAACCTTTCGCAAAAAAGCAAGGCTAAGCATTCTAATCGTACCAACCCAATGTGACAAATAACATAGCATCACTAATTAAATTCCCAACCTAAGGTGACAATGGCAGCATGGCATTCAATTTTAACAAGGAGGGAAATACTCAATTGAGGTGATAACTACCAATACAAGGGTTTGAATAAAAATAGCAATGCAAGATAATTTAAAACAAAATAATTAAATAATAGATTGCAAACTAGGTTCAACATGATCAAAGGACACGACTTGCCTTGGCCTTGCTCAGTTGACGGTTCTTGATCTTCAATTCCAACGGCGGCTCCCTCGAACGCGTGATCTAACGAGAGAGAAAACAAAACAAAGAGACAAAATAAATTCAAATAAAAATTCAAATGAACTCCAAAAATTCTCAAACCTGAACCAACAGATAGAGCTCAATTTTAGATGAATTTAGGAAAAAGAATCGGGTCATTCGGAGCTAGGACGGGGGAGAACGGGCCTCTGGAAAATCTGGTTTTAAGAAAAAGGCTGAAAATTGGAAAAGACACTGTGCTGTGGACCGGGTGCACGGTGAGATGGGTCCACGGTGGACGCGGCGCACGGAACAGTGCGACGGCGGGCCGCTGGCGCAAGCGGCTAGGGCTGACGTGGCTGCTGACAGGGCACGGCACGCAAGCCCTAGGGCTGACGTGGCAAGCTGACTGGGCGCTGACGTGGCCAGATCGGCTCACGGGTCTACGGGACCGGACCTGACCTGTGGGTCCCATGCGGCAGAGACTCGGCGCACGGTCGATCGGGTCTACGGGAAGACGAAGCGACGGCCGCGTGGACCGGCAGGCGAAGCGGCCGAGGCGACCGGGCGGCGGGGCTGCGGGCGGGTCTGGCCGACGGAGGCGCACGGCTGCGGCGGGGCTCACCGGCGACGAAGACGACGGCGACGGCGGCGGCGGCAGAGGCGGCGGACGAGCGGCGCGGGCGACCGGGGCGAGGCGGCGCGGCCGAGGCGGCGAGGCGCGGGCGGCGGTTATGGCCGGCGAGGCTCGGGACGGCGGCGGTCTGGGTCGGCGGACGGCGACGAGACGGCGGCGGCGCTCACCGATGACGACGACGATGGCAACGACGGCGGACGGCGACCGGGGACGGCGCACTGCCCGGGCGGCGGCGCTCGGCGGCTAGCGGCGGAGGAGGCGGCGAGGGCGGCGAATGCGGCGGCGCAGGCGACGGCTGCGGGATGACGGCGAACCTCGGGGGCTGCGCCAATAAATACCCCGGGCGGCGGCGGGCGGCGGGCGGCGGGCCGAGTGGGCTCAGCCCACTAGGGTTAGGGTTAGCGGGCGCTGACAGGTGGGCCCCACCTGTCGGTGGCTCAGGGCGGCGGACGGCCGAGATGCGGGGCGCAGGCGCGGGGATGGGCGACGCGTGTCGGCCATCCAACGGAGGAAGGCGGGCGCGGGCGGGATGCACGCCGCGTGGCGGTTGCAGGCCGGGCGGGGCTGGCTAGACCGGGCCGGTTCGGTGGGTTTTGGCCCACCGGCCGGTTCGGGATTTTCTTTTTCTTTTCTTTTTTTTCCAGAAATTCAAATAATTCTTTTTGAGCTCTAGAAAATAGCAAATAAATCCTGAAAAAAAATACCAATAAATTCCTCGAGACACCAGGAACTCAAATAAAATAACTTGGAAAATGTTAATGTTTAATTTAATCATATTAAATCCAAATAAATTCTGAAAACTCCTTTTAAGCTTTAATTAATTTCAGAAAATTTCAAATGGTGAATTTTATTTTAAAAGCTTCAAAAAGACTCTGAAAATCAGGATGTTACAAACCTTACCCCCTTAAACGGGATCTCGACCCCGAGATCCGGGCTCACTACTAGAATAGGTTTGGAAACTCTGCCTTGAGATCTCCTTCGCGCTCCCAGGTGGCTTCCTCCTCGGAGTGGTTGCTCCACTGAACTTTGCAAAAGCGAACAACTTTATTCCGAGTGACTCTCTCTGACACATCCAAGATTTTGACAGGGCGCTCTTTGTAGGACAGATCCTCCTGAAGATCAATTGCCTCAACTGGCACAGCCTCCTCTGGCACTCTCAAACACTTCTTCAGCTGGGACACATGGAAAACATCATGTACCCCAGTGAAGGATGCAGGTAGCTCCAATTGATAAGCAACCTCTCCCCTGCGTTTCAGAATTCTGAACGGACCGACATACCTTGGTGCAAGCTTCCCCTTTTGCTGAAACCTCTTCACACCTTTGAATGGTGTGATCCTGAGATACACAAAATCATCTGGCTCAAAACTCAGCTCTCGGCGTCTGGTATCCGCGTAGCTCTTTTGCCTGGCCTGGGCAGTCCTCAACCTCTCCTGAATCAAACGGACCTTGTCCTCAGCCTCTTTTAGACAATCTGGACCAAACACCTGACCTTCCCCTGTCTCTTTCCAATTGAGAGGGGTCCTGCATTTCCTGCCATAGAGTGCTTCAAATGGTGACATCTGCAAACTTGCCTGATAACTATTGTTGTAAGAAAACTCTGCAAAAGGCAAACAGCTGTCCCACTTAGGTCCATGATCTAGCACACATGCTCTCAACATATCCTCAAGAATCTGATTGACTCGCTCTGTCTGACCATCTGTCTGGGGATGGTATGCGGTACTGAAATTCAGATGCGTTCCCATAGCCTCATGGAAACTACCCCAAAACCGAGAAGTGAACTGGGACCCTCGATCTGACACTATTTTCTTGGGCACTCCATGCAAACTGACGATCCTCGACATATACAGCTCTGCCAATCTTTCACCGGTGTAGGTTGTCTTCACTGGAATGAAGTGAGCAACCTTGGTCAATCGGTCCACGATGACCCAAATCGAATCATAGCCCTCCTTGGTCTTAGGCAAACCGACTATGAAGTCCATACCAATCTCTTCCCATTTCCACTCAGGGATTTTCAACGGCTGAAGCAAACCTGCTGGCCTCTGATGCTCTGCCTTAACTCTCTGACAGACATCACAAAGTGCCACATACTCAGCGATCTCACGCTTCATGCTAGGCCACCAATATTTTTCTTTAATGTCCTGGTACATCTTGATACTGCCAGGGTGTATCGAGTACAACGACTCATGAGCTTCTTTTAGCAACAGATCCTTTAGCTCCTTTTTATTGGGCACACACAAACGTTGCTTGAACCACAGGGTTCCTTGGGCATCCTCTGAAAATCCTGACTCTTTTCCTTCACTCATACTCTGCCTGATACGCTGAAATGCCTCATCTTCTGTCTGAGCCTGACGAATCTGACCATCCAAAGTGGGCTGCAACTCCATTGCTGCCAAAAATCCTTCCTCAACCAATTCCAAACTGAGCCTTTGGAATTCCTCATGCAAAGCTGGCTGACTCTCCTGAACCATCACTGAGTTACAATAAACCTTTCTGCTCAGAGCATCTGCGACTACATTGGCCTTCCCGGGGTGATAATGGATTCCGACATCATAATCCTTTATCAACTCCAACCACCTCCTCTGCCTGAGGTTAAGCTCGGACTGGGTAAAGATGTATTTCAAGCTCTTGTGATCCGTGTAAATCTCACATCTATTACCCAAGAGATAGTGCCTCCAAATTTTCAAAGCATGCACTACGGCTGCTAGCTCTAAGTCGTGGGTAGGGTAATTCTCCTCATGCGGTCTCAACTGTCGTGAGGCATACGCAACCACTCTCTTTTCCTGCATCAGTACACAACCCAAACCCTTGCGTGAAGCATCGCAATAAATCTCAAAATCCTTGTTTAAATCTGGCAATACTAGCACTGGGGCTGTGGTCAAACTCTCCTTCAACTTCTGAAAGCTTTTCTCGCACTCGGGCGTCCAAACATATTTCTTTTCCTTTTTGAGCAATTGGGTAAGTGGCTTGGCTACACTGGAAAATCCCTCGATGAAACGACGATAATAACCAGCCATACCCAGAAAACTCCTGACCTGAGTCACTGAAGAAGGTGACTGCCAATCCAAAACATCCTTGACCTTTCCGGGGTCAACAGCAACTCCCTTTGCGGACATCACATGGCCTAGGAAGGCGACTTCCTTCATCCAGAACTCACATTTGCTAAACTTGGCATACAACTGATGGTCCCTTAATTTCTGCAATACCATCCTCAGGTGTTCCTCATGCTCTCTCTCATCCTTGGAGTAGATCAGAATGTCATCAATGAGCACAACGACAAACTTATCCAAATACTCCATGAACACCTTATTCATTAGGTACATAAAATAGGCTGGAGCATTGGTTAAACCAAAAGACATCACTGTGAACTCATACAATCCATAACGAGTCGAAAATGCTGTCTTAGGTATGTCCTCCTGTCGAATCCTCATCTGATGGTAACCTGACCTCAAGTCAATCTTGGAGAAAACTCCTGCTCCCCTGAGCTGATCAAACAAGTCATCAATCCTGGGCAACGGGTACTTGTTCTTGATGGTGACCTCATTAAGTGCTCGGTAGTCCACGCACATGCGCTGACTGCCATCCTTCTTTTTCACAAACAAGACTGGCGCTCCCCACGGGGACGAACTGGGCCTGACATAACCTTTGTCCAAAAGCTCCTGAATCTGCTTCTTGAGTTCTGCTAACTCATTTGCTGGCATCCGGTAGGGTCTTTTGGAAATCGGAGAGGTACCGGGTACCAACTCGATCAGAAACTCAACCTCTCGCTCTGGTGGCATCCCTGGAAGGTCATCTAGAAACACATCGGGGTACTCCCTAACAATCGGCACATCCTCCAACTGAATTCCCCTGATCTGACAAACCATTACCTGCACTGGCTGATTCATGCTAGCTGAAAACTGCACTTTCTTCCCATCGGAGCTGGTCAAGGTCACTGCTCTGCTCCCACAATACAGAACTGCCTGGTGCTTCTTGAGCCAATCCATACCCAAGATCACATCTAGGGACTGGATATCCAAGATAATCAAGTCCGCTCTGAACTCAACTCCCTGGATGTCTATCTGAACTCCGGGACAGCCTAGGTTGGTGCTCAACTCCGCACCGGGGGATTGGATCAAATGAATAGATCCCAGAGTAACAATTTTCAACTGATGCTTTAAGGCAAAACTCCGAGAAACAAACGAATGGGAAGCTCCAGAATCAAATAAAACTGTGGCAGATGCTGAATGGACTGGGAACTTACCGATCACGACATCTGGTGCTGCCTGGGTCTCCTCTGTAGTGACGTGGTTCACCTGACCTCTCACCACCTGCGGAGTCCTGCTGGCCTGAACTGGCGCCTGGGGTGCTCCACGCCCTGCTCCTGGAGTAGGTGTCCGTCCTGGTGTGGCTCCCAAGTCGAAGCGAACTGGAGTGGGGGCCTGCCTCTGTGGGCACTTGCTAGCATAGTGTCCCGGCTCATGGCACTTGTAGCAAGTAACGGACGCTGCTGGATTGGCGTTCCTTTGCTGCTGACCACCAAATCCACCGGGTCTCTGCCCTGACTGCTGGGGACGTGGTGCTGGGGCCGGAGTCCTGAAAACTGACTGCTGCTGCTGTGGCTGCTGAGGCACTCGAGTGGGCTGGTAAGTGCTGAAACGCTGCCTCTGAGCCTGGTGAGACTGTAATCCCTGCTGAGCCATCCTCCTCTTGCGAGACTCCTCGAGCTCGCGGCGACTGTCCTCAATTAGGATGACCTTATCCACCATCTGCTGAAAGCTGGCATAGTCGTTGCCCACGACCTACACCTTCAATCCTGGGTTCAAGCCTTTCCGGAACCTCTTCTGACGGTCTTCATCTGTGGCTACGTCCTCGGGTGCATAGCGAGCTAGCTGAGTGAATTTATTGAGGTATTCACTCACTGACATGTTCTTCTGCTGCAACTCACGGAACTCCTCCTTCTTCATGTCCATCACCCCATCCAGGACATGGGCGTGACGAAAAGCGGTGTGGAACTCATCCCAAGTAATGCTGTCCTGGTCCTCGTGGGCGTCACAGTAGTTCTCCCACCACTCTGCTGCAGGTCCCTCTAGCTGGTGTGCTGCATACAGCACTCTCTCCCTGTCTGTGCACTGGGCCAAGTTCAGCTTTTTCTCTACTGAACGGATCCAGTCATCTGCCGCCAAAGGCTCTGAAGAACTGGAGTAGGTAGGCGGCCTCGTCCTCATAAACTCTGCAAAGCGGGACTGATGGTGAGTGACCTGAGGTGCTGCTACCCCTGGGTGCTGACGCTGAGCCATATTGTTCATATTCTGCATCATTGCTTGCATCATCTGAGTCTGGGCCATCAGGAACTGACTGAGAGCGGGGTCCAGGGTCGGCGGAACTGCCTGGGGTGGCTGAGTGGAACTGTTCCCTGGATTCTGGTTTGTCTGCTCCCGACCTGCGGAGTTCCTGGTTTCAACCATCTTGCAGCTGCTCTGAAAAGAAAGACCATTTACTGAGAACTGACATTCTGAGGCTCCACAGATAAGAGGGAAAAGCAAAGGTAAGCGGTAAACTCGTCTAAGGGGGATAACTAATGGCAACCTAAACTAAGCAAACACTTAGCCCGAAAGGCTAACAACAAAACTGGCAAAAGATAACTCCATTAAAAGATGGACATGATTGCAATATAATGCTTTTAAAAGCAAGATTTACAGCCCACATCCCAAACAACTGCAAATAAAAATCCAACGCTCTACTCGTACTCCTAATCTAGTGGCTCCCACTCTGAGCCTGACAGATAGGGTTCGCTATCCTCATCCTCCGCATCACTATAGAAGACCCACGAGTTGCGGACTGGCGGCGACTCCGGCGGCGTCTGCTCTCTGGCGGGGGCGAGGGTGAAGCGTCGAAGGTACGCCTGACGGTCCCCGGTGATGCGTCGTCCCACCTCCGGGCTCGGCGGTGTAGGCGTCGGTAGAGGTACGGGCAACTGTGGTCGAGGCTCCTCCCTGACTGGCTCTGACAAGCTGAGGGTGACTTCATATTGCTTCTTGAACCTCCGAATAAGTCTGGCCATGTTGATCTTGTATAATTTGCAAAGCTGTCGGATGGCTTTGTATGCGGCTGCTTGTACGGAACATCCTCCGCAAGATCCGGTGCTCTGAAAACTATGATGTAGAATCTGCTTGCCGACTCTCGTGGTGAAGTACAACCTGGTGATGCTTCCAATACGTTGCCCTCCAACTTTCTCATCCTTGGTGAGGTAGACGGGCGATCTTTTCAATCTGAGGCTTTGCAACAAAACACGGAGAAGGGCTCTCCAACCTCCCGCCTGGGCGAAAGAAGCTTGAGACATCTAATGCATTTTACAAAAGAAGGGTTAGTATACAATTTACGAAAATAAATCGTGAGAGAATGGGGTAAGGAGCAGAATTTCTGGAGAGAAGATGAGAAGGTATAGATATTACTATTCATCAATTTTAGTTGGTTTGATTTAGAAACTAGGTTTTGAAATTTGTTCTAATTCGACCACTTTAACTAAGGCTTCGTCCTGCAGTCAATTTGGCTCTGATACCATCTCTGTCGAGACCCGAATATGCAAATCCGGACTCTCTGTGTATGCTGCACTAGTCCAGGATCACGCTAGTGCACACAGTCAAACATAGAGGTAATCATCACCACAATCACGATATTAAATAAGGGAAACTCGAATTATTAATCAATATCCAAAAGTGAGACCTTATGGTCAAGCTTACAATCTCAATAGCCTTAGGGGCTTAACAAAATTTAGCAGCGGAAAATCCAAAATAAAGCGTAGCGGCCAATCGACATGCCCACGGGCAATCGAGTGGGGAGCGAAGCCTAGAACGCGTAGTCGTCGAAGTACTCGCCTCCGGGAACCTCCTGCTGGTAGTACTCCTCTTCCTCAACTGAGCAACATAGGCGTAAAGCCGTGAGTACATTGGTACTTAGCAAGCCGTTTGTAACAAATGATGCAATATAGTATGCAAGGCTTACCAATGGAAGGCTGAAAGGGTTAATGTGCATAAACAACATTTGAAATTACCATAAATAGATTGAAGGCGAATTGTAAATAAGACAATAATGAATAATCAAAGGAATTGAAGTAAACTACTTATGGACCTCCCATCCACAAGCTAAACCAACAGTGAATTAACCATCCACTGACCAACTACAAATTTTTCCAAGAGTAACTATACCTCGTGTGAAATCACCGAGCATTGTCCATAACCGAGGACGCGGCTATTCGAATAGTTTTACACTCTGCAGAGGTTGCACAACTGTACCCACACGATGTGATTAGCCTCAGCTTAAGGTAATCACAACAAGGCCTTTACAATGTTCAATTCCAACCCAATCCCGCCCGCTAGGGTTTCGCATCACACCCCCCCTTGCGCCCCGTGGAATGTATACGACACCCACTCACATCCCAATGGCGGAACCAGAATTGAAACATCACAAATTAATCAGCCAGGTCTGTCCCATACCAGACATGTGGTTTGCACGGTAAGACTCAGATCAATGGCGCACAAAGTTAAGTCCTTAAGTGTTCTCGGGCGAGACTACCACATCCCTCGAAGTGCTCCAACACTTCCCCCTTTTCTGCACGATCATTCGCCCGAGTGAAAACCAATTTTGTATAACCACCGCCAATGACGCACCAACGTCACGGCACAAATTTTATAACAGTGGCACCAACCACGATTCACTATCTCATTAGGTCAAATTAATTAATCACATACGATGATGAAACCTTTCGCAAAAAAGCAAGGCTAAGCATTCTAATCGTACCAACCCAATGTGACAAATAACATAGCATCACTAATTAAATTCCCAACCTAAGGTGACAATGGCAGCATGGCATTCAATTTTAACAAGGAGGGAAATACTCAATTGAGGTGATAACTACCAATACAAGGGTTTGAATAAAAATAGCAATGCAAGATAATTTAAAACAAAATAATTAAATAATAGATTGCAAACTAGGTTCAACATGATCAAAGGACACGACTTGCCTTGGCCTTGCTCAGTTGACGGTTCTTGATCTTCAATTCCAACGGCGGCTCCCTCGAACGCGTGATCTAACGAGAGAGAAAACAAAACAAAGAGACAAAATAAATTCAAATAAAAATTCAAATGAACTCCAAAAATTCTCAAACCTGAACCAACAGATAGAGCTCAATTTTAGATGAATTTAGGAAAAAGAATCGGGTCAATCGGAGCTAGGACGGGGGAGAACGGGCCTCTGGAAAATTTGGTTTTAGGAAAAAGGCTGAAAATCGGAAAAGACACTGTGCTGTGGACCAGGTGCACGGTGAGATGGGTCCACGGTGGACGCGGCGCACGGAACAGTGCGACGGCGGGCCACTGGCGCAAGCGGCTAGGGCTGACGTGGCTGCTGACGGGGCACGGCACGCAAGCCCTAGGGCTGACGTGGCAAGCTGACTGGGCGCTGACGTGGCCAGATCGGCTCACGGGTCTACGGGACCGGACCTGACCTTTGGGTCCCATGCGGCAGAGGCTCGGCGCACGGTGGATCGGGTCTACGGGAAGACGAAGCGACGGCCGCGTGGACCGGCAGGCGAAGCGGCCGAGGCGACCGGGCGGCGGGGCTGCGGGCGGGTCTGGCCGACGGAGGCGCACGGCTGCGGCGGGGCTCACCGGCGACGAAGACGACGGCGACGGCGGCGGCAGCAAAGGCGGCGGACGAGCGGCGCGGGCGACCGGGGCGAGGCGGCGCGGCCGAGGCGGCGAGGCGCGGGCGGCGGTTATGGCCGGCGAGGCTCGGGACGGCGGCGGTCTGGGTCGGCGGACGGCGACGAGACGGCGGCGGCGCTCACCGATGACGACGACGATGGCAACGACGGCGACGGCGGACGGCGACCGGGGACGGCGCACTGCCCGGGCGGCGGCGCTCGGCGGCTAGCGGCGGAGGAGGCGGCGAGGGCGGCGGCGCAGGCGACGGCTGCGGGATGACGGCGAACCTCGGGGTCTGCGCCAATAAATACCCCGGGCGGCGGCGGGCGGCGGGCCGAGTGGGCTCGGCCCACTAGGGTTAGGGTTAGCGGGCGCTGACAGGTGGGCCCCACCTGTCGGTGGCTCAGGGCGGCGGACGGCCGAGATGCGGGGCGCAGGCGCGGGGATGGGCGACGCGTGTCGGCCATCCAACGGAGGAAGGCGGGCGCGGGCGCGGGCGGGATGCACGCCGCGTGGCGGTGGCAGGCCGGGCGGGGCTGGCTAGACCGGGCCAGTTCGGTGGGTTTTGGCCCACCGGCCGGTTCGGGATTTTCTTTTTCTTTTCTTTTTTTTTCCAGAAATTCAAATAATTCTTTTTGAGCTCTAGAAAATAGCAAATAAATCCAGAAAAAAAATACCAATAAATTCCTCGAGACACCAGGAACTCAAATAAAATAACTTGGAAAATGTTAATGTTTAATTTAATCATATTAAATCCAAATAAATTCTGAAAACTCCTTTTAAGCTTTAATTAATTTCAGAAAATTTCAAATGGTGAATTTTATTTTAAAAGCTTCAAAAAGACTCTGAAAATCAGGATGTTACAGTGCTCCAGGTGATGAGACGATCACTTTCGGAGACGCTTCGTCTGGGCGCGTCATCGCCAAAGGTACTGTGCGTGTTAATGCCTCTTTTATTCTTAAGGATGTTGCCTTGGTTAGTAAGCTGCAGTACAATTTGCTTTCCATTTCTCAGCTTACCGATGACGGTTTCGAGGTGAGCTTCAAGAAAAACAATTGCAAAATTCTCGATTCTTCGGGTAGTCTGGTTTGCGGGATTTCTCGTTTTGGGAGGATCTTTCGTGCTGATTTTTTTGAGTCTTCTGGTGATCCTCTCCGGTGTTTGGTTGCTTCGGAGTCCCGCGATCTGTCTTTCTGGCATAGGAGACTTGGTCATATCGGATTTGACCATTTGACCCGAGTTAGCGGCCACGATCTTATTCGTGGTCTGCCAAAACTCAAGATGGTCAAAGATCTTGTTTGCGCTCCATGCCGGCACGGCAAGATGGTTGCCGCTTCTCATCCTCCGGTCACGGTTACCATGACCGATGCACCAGGACAGCTGCTCCACATGGACACAGTTGGACCAGCTTGAGTGCAGTCAGCAGGAGGGAAGTGGTACGTACTTGTCGTGGTCGATGACTTCTCGAGGTATTCTTGGGTGTTTTTCTTAGCCTCGAAGGATGAGTCATTTTCACATTTCCGAGGTCTTTTCGGTAGGCTTTCTGTTGAGCTCCCGGGTGCCTTACGAGCGATCCGCAGTGACAATGGCACGGAGTTCAAGAATTCCTACTTCGAGAGTTTCTGTGGTGAGACAGGTGTAGAGCACCAGTTCTCTTCTCCGCACGTCCCACAGCAGAATGGCGTCGTGGAGAGGAAGAACCGTACCTTGGTCGAGATGGCCAGGACGATGCTCGATGAGTACTCTACACCAAGGAAGTTTTGGGCTGAGGCTATTGCGACCGCGTGCCATGTTTCGAATCGAGTTTTTCTTTGGGCACACTTGCACCGCACTTCTTATGAGTTGAGATACGGGCGAAAGCCTAGTGTCTCTCATTTTCGTGTGTTTGGTTGCAAGTGCTTTATTCTGAAGTCCGGGAACCTAGATAAGTTCGAGTCACGTTCTTGTGATGGGATCTTTCTAGGTTACTCGCCTTCTTCGCGGGCTTATAGGGTCTGGAACTGCGAGTCTAGCAAAATGGTAGAGACCTGTGAGGTGACCTTTGACGAGGCCAGTCCGGGGACTAGGCCTGATATCTCAGGTTCTTTAGAGCAGTCCGAGACCATCTTCGTGGATGACGAGGACGATGGAGATGAGGGTTGTCTACCCGATCCAGTCCCTTATCCACCCCTTGAGGTGCCGTCTTCCACCGCACCTCCAGGTGATCAGCCCATGCCTTCTGCTTCCTCTGGAGCTAGTGGCTCTGTTCCTACCTCGTCAGCTCACGAGGTAGAGGCCACTTCTTCATCTCATCCAGGACCTCCCAGACATATCCAGAAAAGACATCCTTCTGAGCAGATGATTGGAGACCTGTTCGAGCGTGTTACCCGCTCAAAATCTGGCTTATCTCAATTCTGTCTCCATTCTGCTTTCATTGCCTCCTTTGAGCCCAAGGATGTTTCTCATGCTCTTTCTGACGAGTCTTGGGTCAATGCCATGCATGAGGAGCTAGAAAATTTCGAGAGGAACAAGGTCTGGTCGCTTGTCGAGCCCCCGCGAGGTCACAATATTATTGGGACTAAGTGGGTGTTCAAGAACAAGCAGAGCGAGGATGGAGTGGTTATTCGAAACAAGGCTAGACTGGTAGCTCAGGGGTTCTCCCAGGTTGAGGGTCTAGATTTCGAGGAGACCTTTGCCCCTGTAGCTCGACTTGAGGCCATTAGAATCCTGCTTGCCTTTGCAGCTTCTAAGGGTTTCAAGCTCTACCAGATGGACGTCAAGAGTGCCTTCCTTAATGGAGTCATTGAGGAAGAAGTTTACGTCAGACAGCCTCCAGGTTTCGAGAACCCCAAATACCCACACCATGTCTTCAAGCTTTCCAAAGCGTTGTATGGACTTAAGCAGGCCCCCAGAGCTTGGTATGAGAGGCTTAAGTCCTACTTGTTGAGTCATGGGTTTGAAATGGGTAAAGTAGACAAGACCTTGTTCATCCGCCGTCATGGCAATGACCTTCTGCTCGTCCAGATCTATGTCGATGACATCATCTTTGGCGGCTCTTCTCATACTCTGGTTTCACAGTTCTCGGATGTCATGAGCACCGAGTTTGAGACGAGTATGATGGGCGAGTTGACCTTCTTCCTTGGCTTCCAAATTAAGCAGACTCGGGAGGGTACCTTCTTGCATCAAGGCAAGTACACTCGAGACCTCCTGAAGCGCTTCGATATGAGTGACGGTAAGCCGGTGTCCACTCCAATGGCTACCTCAGCTTCACTCGACCCAGATGAGGATGGCGAGCCAGTTGATCAGAAGGAGTATAGGAGTATGATCGGCTCCCTCTTGTACCTCACTGCCTCGAGACCGGACATACACTTTGCTGTGTGTCTTTGTGCTCGGTTTCAGGCTTCTCCTCACGTATCTCACCGCCAGGCGGTGAAACGCATTCTTCGGTACCTTCGAGCTACAATTGACTATGGTATCTGGTACTCTTCCTCATCCTGTCTTTCCTTGAGAGCCTTCTCGGATGCAGACTTTGCCGGCTGTAGGATAGATAGGAAGAGCACTTCTGGCACTTGCCAATTCATTGGCACTTCTCTCGTTTCTTGGTCTTCGAGGAAGCAGTCCGGTGTTGCACAGTCCACTGCAGAGGCCGAGTACGTTGCTGCTGCCAGTTGCTGCAGCCAAGTGCTTTGGATGGTCTCGACCCTGCGGGACTTTGGGTTAGCGATAGACAGTGTTCCACTCTTTTGTGATAACACTTCTGCGATTAACATTGCCAAGAACCCAGTGCAACACTCTCGGACCAAGCACATCGATATCCGTTATCACTTCCTTAGAGACCATGTAGAGAAGGGCGATATAGTGCTCCAGTTTGTGGAGAGTGACCACCAGTTGGCTGACATCTTCACCAAGCCATTGGATAGTTCAAGGTTTTCAGCTCTGCGGGGAGAGCTTGGGGTGGTTTCTCCTTATGGACTGTAGTGAGGGGGAGCTTTGGGCTTTACTGTTTTACTATATTGATTATGCTTCTGTCTCATTTCTGTTGCTTTGCACTCGGGGTGCATCGGGTTTAGTCCTTCCAGCATAGGTTATAGTGCTTCTCTTGTCTAGTTGCTTAGACTTCTTACTCTTATCTTGTGCTTTCAGGATGCTTCTTATTAGCTATTTCTTATCTCACTAGATCGAGCTCACTCACTTCTTGTAGGTTCTAGCGAGGGTTGGGCCACCCTCGGGTAGACAGGGTACGTGTTTGCTCTCTAGTGTGTGATTTACTGTCAGCTGATTGTCCTGGAGTCATATGGGGTAGATGAGAGTCAGTCTGAGCCATAGTTGTCTCTATATCTTATCTATGCTTTAAGGACTGCCTGTTTTGGTTTTATTTGTCAGCTTCTCGATTTATTGCTTTGGTTCAGGGAGAGTTCTTTTGGGAGCTTCTGGAGCTTAATTGTGACTTAACTCAACTTGAACTAAAAGTTGCATGTCATGTTGAGGGGGAGCTGGATTTTTCTGCTTTTTAGCATTTAGCATTGTAATATATAACTACATTGAGCCTTGATTATTATCCTGCTATGACATGTTTACAATGCTTTACACCTTGCCATAACTTGTGCTTAGCTTGCTAGATTTATCATGACTTCATATGTGTAGACTAGCTTTCTGCCATGATAAGTTAATTAAAATTGCTCAACTTAAATTAAAACTTGTCATGCTAGCATTTGAGTTTAGTCTATCTTTAGCTATCCTTGTATGATTCATGCCATGTCAAATAGGCTGAGTTGAGTCTTGAATCTAGGTTGAATCTTAGATTGAGCTATTTTAGCATCTTGATACATCATGAGTTAGCACAATCTGTTAAAAAGCAAAAAGATCTCTTTTTATGTGCGAAAAAACTGATTTCACCAATTCTTTCTCATGAGACGGCTTGCCATTGCACTAGGCATGAACTCAGGGGGAGTTTTGGATGACCTGGACTATCTTCTTAAGCTTCTTGCTTGGAGTAGTCGGATAAGGCTTGAGATCTAGCACATGATAAAATTTTTGGTTGGAAACAGCTATAAGCTTTAAAAGAAAATACGTCAAATGTGCAAGATTTGCTTAATCACCTAAAGATGAAAAGTGCTTAACCAAATGATACACTCTTGAGCTTGTAGCACTCTAATTGACTCAACACTAGCTTCTTGTTTCCGCTTAGCTTATTGACATGGCCTGAGTCATCCTTAGATATCTCTAGCTAGACTTTGCTTAATTGTTGACTTGACTTGCTCACTAAAAGTCTTACATTTCAGATTGTCATTTATGTGCTCTAGCTGGTTTATATATATGTTGTCATGATCTAGATAGCGTTTTTATTGAGTTATGGCTTGGTGTATTACATTATGGTCAATATGGATAATTCTCATGGCTCTAAATGTTTAAATAAACAAACTTCAGCCATATTCATCCATTGACATGTCATATTCTCTCTATTGCATCTTGATGTGTTTATTGCCAAAAGGGGGAGAATAGAGTAGAAAAAGTCATTTGGGAGCTTCTTAGAGCTTTGGAGAACAATTTGCTCTTTCAGTTGTTGCTCTAGTGGTTCCTTCTGTCGACATGGTCATTAGCTTCATTTCCCTTCTTTGGACCATGTTTGACTTCTTCAAACTCAATTTTGCGCTTTTTCGGGTTTGTCAATATACTCATCAAGGGGGAGGTGACCACATGTTAATGATGAGTAATTGACATTGGTTTAGATAAGTCGAGTTTGGTTTGGGTGGTTCGGAGTCGAGTCGTTGCGTGGCGCAATCGGGCTCGGTCGGACTTTGGTCAAACTTGGTCGTATGGACTTAGGATGCATATTCTAATGTTTCGACAGGTTTGGACTTTGTCATGCGTAAGTATGATGTTTTGTTGCTATTAACGCTTTCATGTGTCGAGCGGTGCTATTTGACGTGTTTCTTGTCTGTATGACTGCAGGACATCGAGTGGAGTCGTGGCGAGACACGGAGGATCGGACTAGGCGCAGGTGGCGCTGAGGTCAGAACGGTCGGGATGTGTCGAAGACGACGTGGACTCGAGGTGGAGTCGTGGCGAGGCACGGAGGACCGGACTAGGCGCAGGTGGCGCTGAGGTCAGAACGGTCGAGGTGTGCCGAAGACGGCGAAGCTGCGTGGCTTGCAGGGCAAGGGATGAGGAAGCTTCCTGGAAGGTGCGCGAGGGGCGTTTCGGTAAAAACGCAAAGCGGCACTAAAGGAAGCGGGTTTGGATAAAGCGCAAAAGCTAAATGGGTAAAGCACTTGGTGAACCCATTAGTGGAGGCTATAAATAGAGAGGGAGATGGTGTGCTGAATTTTAGAGAGAGTGGGTGCAAAAGTTAGGGTTTTTATTTGTGTCTCTCCATGTGTGTATGTGTGTGTTCCTCCCAAGAAGCATGTGTAGCTCTTGGTGATCTTGAGGATTGAGAGGGAGAGGATGGATTGAGAGATTGTAATCACTCCTTTAGTCCTAATGTCCATGCGTATCGGGACTCGTCTGTATTCTCGTGTTTCTTGGAATGGAAATCTGAAGTTTATCTTCTCTTGATTTAGTTTCTTGTTTCCTTTTTGTGTTGGCCGAGATTTCATTTGGGCTGCATTTTCTTTGGTGTCAAGATTTGGTCTCTCTTGGTTGTCCTTTCCTAGTAAGAAAGCAGACTGTTATGTCTTGATCTTTCTTCATTTTTTTGATGCTCTGGACTGCTATTTCTTGGAGAGTGCTAGCCGAACGCAGTTTTGGAACTAAACTCCTGTCCTCTTCGGCCAAAGAAGGATAGCGTGCATGCTGCTACTGCCGAACAAATATTGCTTCACATTACTTGGAGTTCTCTTTGTCAGCCGAACCCATTAATTGAAGCCCTGTTCTTACTATTTGAGAAATACAGGGAGCATTCATTGCCAACAGAGATATACAGCTTCCTATCTATTCGAGTTCTGTAGCAAATCTTTTCTTGGCAAAGAGTTGTTGTTCCCTGTTCTATTTTCTGCGGAAGTACTTGAGGAGCAGTCCCTTTTGTTGATCTCTTGGCTTTAGTAGTTCCTGGACTGCAGTACTTTTCCTTTTTATTCATCCTTTCCGTTGAGCAAAGATTTTCTTCCTTTTTCTTTTTAGTCCCTGGCAGCACGTGCATTTCTTGGTTGAGCTCTAGTAGACTAGTTCCTTAGTGCCTCTTTATTTTCTTTCTTTTGCTGTTCTTCAACATTTTTGCTTGCAGATCAAACAGCGTTATTTTCAGCTGAATTTTTTACTGGCTACTCTCTGTTTTATGCTGGATTTTTCAGTGTCGCATGCGTTCAAGATTTCAGCATAATTATTTTTGTGAGTTGCTCTGCTTCTGCAATATCTGTGTACGAATTCTCGGGGGCGCTTTTTTGAAGCGAACGACATTCACCCCCCCTCTGTTGCCATTTCGGTCCTACACCAACATCAGATGAACACAAAATCAACTCCTAAGCCAAGTGCTAAGTTGCCCAACCGACACAGGATACAATATTTGGGGATACAAATTGGGAGAATTGCAAGCAAAGACTGGAGGTAGCAGTTAGACCGGGAAGAAGAACGGGGTTGGGAATCAGGGAATGAAATTCAGGGGAGGACAGAATTTTGGGAAGAAGAGAGCCGAAGCTATCACCTTCTGATGCTTGTTCTTTGGTGCCTTCTGCGTTGCTTCTCCTTGCCCCCTCTGTACTCGACAAGCCCAGGTCAGTTCGTGACAGCAGGAAGGCCGACGAGAACGGTAATCTTGCATCACTCGATCCATCTCGACTTTTCGTAGGACATACATCGATTCGATCATGACCTTAATTTCTGGATCGTGACCCTCGCTGTTTTTTCACTGGTGATGATCTTCGCGCGAATGCGTGCAGCGTTCCATCTGTTCCTGGGAAGCTGGGGGTCGACGAAGCCATCCTTTCGCGAGTGTTCTCCAAGTTCGACTCATTCATCCCTGGCTCCGACAGGGTACGTATACACATATATATATACACACACTAGCTGAATACCCGTGCGTTGCTACGGATTTTTAAATATTCTGAAACTCACGGGTAGTAAAAATTTTTAGAATATGCATACCAACATTGTTAGAATTTAATCTTGTTTTTCTTTGGTTTGCCGTGTCCGAATCTTAGTTAGTTGCCGTGTATGCGTATCCGAGTATTATACGGTTTTTTGTTTCATGTCCGAGTCAGTTTGGGAGTTGGTCAGATAGTTGTGTTGTCTTGCTTTAAAAGGCCAAGCATGTAACGTGATAATGCATGGAGTTGAGAAGAAAGAAATAAAGGAGAGATAGGGGAGAGGTTCCCAGGGAAGAATACTTGCTGCGTTCTGTGCGTTTTTTCTCTTTGCGATTTGGTGTTGCTTCATGTAGAAGAGTACAGGAGCCCAGGCAGGGGCGTGTTAGTTATTCGTGTACAGCTGAGGCACTGCTGTCACGTTATCACATAGCAGAGGCTCTTCGTACGGGAAAAGCAAGGTGAGAGACATTGTTTTTTCCATGTACAGGTCAAAGACTCAAAGGCAAGGCATTGTAACAAACATGTTCTAAAAGTTTTAAAATCCGTCAAATAAGGGCCTGTTTGGCAGAGTTCCACCAACTTCAGATCCACCAAAAACAGCTCCACTCCATGAATTTTTACCCAAACGCTCCAGCTCCACGAAATCTGGATCCACCAAAATACTGAATCTAGCTCCAGATTCATGAAATCCATGGAGCACCTCAAGGGGTGCTCCACGAAACCTTGTTTCGTACCTACTCGTGGAGTTGGGTGGTAATTACCCACCTTTTGCCACTGGTTACACACCCCATCCCATACCACCATAAAACCCATGGGCAAAACAGGTCATTCCCACCAAAAACTCAGTTTCATGGATCTGGAGCTGCTGTGCAAGCCAAACAGTTTTGTCTAGCTTCATGGTGGGATCCTAGATTCACGGTGGAGCTGTTTTTGGTGGATCTGCTGCTCCAGATTCATTTTTTCAGTGGTGGAGCTCTGCCAAACAGGCCCTAAGTCGGAAGCCGTTGATCACACCTCGTGGTCATAAATCGAAAG
Source organism: Dendrocalamus latiflorus (assembly GCA_017311315.1). Taxonomy (NCBI): domain Eukaryota; kingdom Viridiplantae; phylum Streptophyta; class Magnoliopsida; order Poales; family Poaceae; genus Dendrocalamus; species Dendrocalamus latiflorus. The sequence continues at coordinate 14,463,513 of CM029671.1, forward strand.
ACATCGACCACACCTCGTGGTCATAAGTCAGGAGCCTTCGAGCATACCTCATCGTCATAAGTCAAAAGTCGTCGACCATCGCGCGTGATCATAGGTCAAGAGCGGTTGACCATCGCTGGTGGTCGTAAGTTGGCAGCGGTCGACGATCGACGTGGTCCTAAATCGGGAGCCTTTGACAATAGCTCATGGTCGTACATCGGAAGCCAACGACCATCGTTCGTGGTCGTAAGTCGGAAGTCATTGAGAATACCTTATCGTCGTAAGTCGGAATACATCGAACAGTGCTCATAGTCGTAAGTCGAAAGACATCGACCACACCTCGTGGTCGTTAGTCAAAACAAATTGACCAGTGCTCATGGTCGTAAATTAGAAGTCGTCGATCACACCTCGTGGTCGTAAGTTAGAAGCTGTCGACCATCGCGCGTGATCATAGGTCAGGGACGGTCAACCATCGCTGGTGGTCGTACGTTGGTAGGCCTCCGGTGCGCTTGTGCCCTGTCGCTCGACTGTCGACGCCAGCCTGCTTGGCCCCGACTTCGACCACTGCCCCCTTCAACCACGACCCTTCGACGTTGACCACTTCCCCCTTCGACCACGGCCCCATTCTACCATGGCGCGGAGGAGGAGGAGGCGTGGCACGAGGGTTCGGGGAAGAAGGAGGCGGCGGTTGTAGGAGGCGGCGGTGGCGGGCAAATGGGGAGAGGAGACGGTGGGCAAATGTGTTGAGAAGGCAGTGACAAGGGGATGCGACACTGCTGGGGGAAGTTGGGGGACTGCGACCAGATGCTGTCATACGGGAAAGAATTGGTGGCAGCGCTGAGGAGAATGAGGCGTGGCACGAGGGTTCGGGGGAGAGAAAGAGGTGGCGGTTGCGGGAGGTCGAGTGGTTGCAGGAGGCGGAGAATGTGGGGAAGAGAAGAGGAGGAGCGCGGCCCACGCGTCGGCCCGACCTTTTCTACGAGGAGCGGAAAAACTATCTACATACGGATCTGGACGATTGATCTTTGATCGGACGACTGAGAAGAAAGAAGGGAGAACGGACCGACGATCACCAACTCATATTTTTATAATAACTAGCTGAATGCCCATGTGTTGCTACGAATTTTTAAATTTTGTCATATTACATGTTTTAAAACTCACGGGTGGTAAAAATTTTTAGAATATGCATACAAACATGTTCTAAAAGTTTTTAAATCCATCAAGTAAGTCGAAAGCCATCGATCACACCTCGTGGTCATAAGTCAAAAGACATTGACCACACCTCGTGGTCGTAGGTTGGGAGCCCTCGAGCACACCTTGTCGTCGTAAGTCGGAAGCTGTCGACCATCGCACGAGATCGTAGGTCGGGAGCGATCGACCATCACTGGTGGTCATAAGTTGGCAGCGGTCGACGATCGATCGTGGTCCTAAATCGGGAGCCTTCGACAATAGCTGACGGTCATACATGGGAAGCCGATGACCATCGTTCGTGGTCGTAAGTCGGAAGCCATCGAGGATATCTCGTGACTGTAAGTTGGAACACATCGACCAGTGCTCGTAGTCGTAAGTCAAAAGACATCGACCACACCTCGTGGTTGTAAGTCGAAACGCATCGACCAGTGCTTATAGTCGTAAATTAGAAGTCATCGATCACACCTCGTGGTCATAAGTTAGAAGACATTGACCATCGCGCGTGATCATAGGTCGGGAGCGATCGATCATCGCTAGTGGTCGTACATTGTCAGGCCTTTGGTGCACTTGTGCCTTGTCGCCTGACTGCCGGCGCCAGCCTGCTCGGCCTCGACTTCAACCACGGATTGGACTTCGACCATGACCCTTTGACTTCGATTACGGCCCTTCGACTTCGACCACGGACCGATTTCATCCACAGCCCTTCGACTTTGACCACTACCCCTTCGGCCACTGTCCCTTTCGACCACGGTTTGGATTTCGACCATGTCTCTTCAACTTCGACCATGACCTGACTTCAACCACAACCCTTTAGCTTCGACCGCAGACTGACTTCGACCACTGCCCCCCTTCGACTACGGCCCTTCGACTTCGACCATGGCTTCGACTTCGGCCACGGATTTTTGACTTCGGCCACGGTCCTCTTCAACCACGGTTTCGACTTCGACCACGGCCCCTCGACTTCGGCCATGGCCCCTCGACCACGGCCCTATTTGACCACGACACCAACTTCGACGACCAGTTTGAGAGACCAAAATCGCAAGACAGCGCGACAGGCTCTGAGCGAAGAGTAGGAGGAGGTAGAGAGGCTTACCGGGCGAGCGACCGCTGAGCGGCGGCCGCGGGGGAGAGCCCTGTGGGCGAGCGTAGTAAGAGGAAGCCACCGCCATCGCTGAGTGCCCTTCTCTTTGATCCACCGGCCGCTGTCGCTGAGCGTCATTCTCTCTGATCCACATGCCACTGTCGTCGAGCGTTGTGCCGCTGGTTGGAGGGGTGATAGGAGATGGAATTGGTGGCGGCGTCCTGGGGAAAGTTGGGAGACCGCGACCAGATGCTGCCACGCGGGGAAGGAATTGATGGCGGCGTCGAGAAAGAGGAGGAGGCGCGACACAAGGGTTCAGGGGAGAAGGAGGCGGCAGTTGCGGGAGGTGGAGGCGGCTGAAAGCATCTAGGCCCCTAAGATTATTGGTTTTGGTAATTAATGACGTTATGTGATCATGGGACTAATATGTGCGTTAAGTGTATAAAAGGATAAGTACAAAATGGCGAAAAAAGAGGCTCATGAAATATTTCACGAAGATTCAAAGATCTCAAGGGCGACAAGGTAAATAGTTTAGGTATCTATTTTTATTTTTACCGGTTTTGGTGAAAGGTTGGAAGACCGGATTATAGGATAGATGCCGTACTATTAAGAGGGATCATGGTGATTTGCTTGATCATATTCAAATGTGCCCTATGGATCAATTTAGGATCATGCATGCACTTAGAAATTCAATTTAAATCAAAACTGTGCATTGTCAGAATTTTCGGAAGTACCGCCGTTTAAAGGGCGGAACTACCGCATGGCCGGTAGTACTGGGCGCCCGGGCGGAACGTTTTTTGCAGAGAGTGCCCGGACCAAAACTTAACCTCTCGAAAAACGGTAGTACCGCGGGTTGACCTCCTATTGAACATCTTTGAGCTTAGTGCAACCTCTCACACCTCACTTTCACTCTTGTGCATTCAATTGAGGTAGTTGAGCCAAAATTCAAGTGCATTGCATATTAGATTGATCCATTAGACACTTGAGTGTGATCTAGCCGCTGTGGTTCATTCTCTTGGTGCTTGCCGGCACCTAGACGGCTTGGAGGAGGTTCCGGTGATCTTCTCAAGAAGATTGTGAGAAGGCCCGGAAGATTGTGAAGGCTCGGAGCTCGCCTACCCGGAGAGGGAAAGGGCTACCGCTAGTGATCGAGGTGATTAGGTTCAATTCGTGGAGCCGGTCCGATTTGTTCGGGCTTACCTCAACGTGGACTAGGGGAGACCGGCAAGTCTCCGATCACCACGGTAAAAAGTAATTGTGTCAATTGTGGTTTGCTCTCTTGTGCTTACTTTCATTCAAGCAACCCTCTTAATTCATATTTGATTGCTTGTTAGTTAGAGTAGCAAACTTTGACCTAGACTATTGGATATCGCTCTTAGTCAATTACTTGTACTAGTGATCACTTGAGCCTTTCTAGGTTGTTTAGTTGTTCTATTGTTAACTTGCTCTAGTCAATTCATTAAGTTTAAAATTGTTAATTGAAATTAGACGAAAAATTTTAAAACCGCCTATTCACCCCCCCTCTAGTCGACCTCCTCGATCTTACAAGTGGTATCAAAGCTTGGTCTCTCATTTTTAGACTTAACCGTCTAGAGAGAAAAGGATGGCTAGCGAGGGTATAGCAATAGAAAAGGTGCCTTTCTTTGATGGCTCAAACTATGCTTATTGGAAAATTAGGATGTCTATTTATTTGAAGGCCATGAGTCCTCAAATTTGGAAAGTCGTAAATGAGGGTTATGTTATGGCTCTTGATCCGGATCACCCAACGGAACAAGACGGGCGTAACGCTCATTTAGACGCCCAAGCTATGAATGCTTTATTTGGAGCCTTGAACGCGGATGAGTTCAATAGAGTGAGCAATCTTGAAACGGCTCACGCTATTTGGACTTCCCTCTCGGAAATACACGAAGGGACGTCCACGGTCAAGGAGGCCAAATTGCATCGGCTTAGGATCAAATATGAGACATTCACAATGTTGCCTCATGAAGACATCAATGAGATGTACTCAAGACTCAACAACATTGTGAATGAGCTCAAGGTTCTTGGAACTAACCTTTCCGATCTTGATATTGTTCGAAAGATGCTTAGGGCCTTGCCGGAGAAATATGAAGTGTTGGTGACACTCTTCCTCAACTCACCGGAGTTAGTAAGAATGACACCAACTCAATTGTTGGGCAACCTCATCACCAACGAGCTTTACAAGAAGGACAAGGAAGAACTCTTGGAGCAATCCTCTTCCAAGAGCAAGAAGATCACCGCCTTCAAGGCTAAAGCGGTGATAAGTGAAGAATCCGAAGATGATGATGATGATGATGAGGATTCCGAAGAAGAGTTGGCGCTTCTAGTAAGAAGAATGAAGAAGTTCATGAGGAGGCGCTCAAACCGAAGCACAAGCTATGAGAAGACCAAGAAGGGACATTCCTCCTCCAACAAGAAGTATAGCAACATTCGTTGCTATGAATGTGATGAAAAGGGGCACATTGCATCTCAATGCCCTACAAACAAAGATGACAAGAAGAAGTCATCAAAGAAGAACTACAACGGCAAGAAGAAGCTCTTCAAGAAGCTTCACAAGGATGGCAAGAACGAAGCCCATATTGGTGAGTGGGACTCCGAGGAGGAATATTCGGACTCCGACTCAAGCGAGGACGAATCTCCCAAGAAGAAGGGGCTTGTGGGCATCGCCATCAAGGAGGCTCCATCACTATTCTCCACTCCTACATGCCTTATGGCTAAAGGAAATAAGGTAAAATTGCTTGATGATGATGAACCTTCATATGATGACTTAATGGATATGTTAGTTGAATTGAATGAGTTTCTTGGAAAAGAAAAATCAAAGTTTAAGGTCTTGAAGAGAGAACACATTTCTCTCTAAGACTCTTATGAGGAGCTAAAGGAAGCTCGTGATTCCAAGAAAACCATAAATCTAGTACTAGCATTGGAATCACCTGTGATATTTTGAATGAAATGCCTAGTATAGCAATCTCAAAATCTAGCATATCTACTTGTTGTGATGATCTACTTGCCATGCCTTGTTCATCTAGTGTTGATTCTAGAAATATTTTAAATCTTGTTCATGATGATGTGCTTACTAATGAAAACAAGAATTTAAAGAAACAAGTGCTAAAATTGAACAAAAGCTTAGAAAGAGCTTACAAGGGAAAAGAAACCCTTGATAAGTTGCTAAGCGCTCAAATATGCTATTTTAACAAGAAGGGACTTGGATATGTCCCCAAAAAGGGTAAGAAGCCGGCATACAAACCTCCAAGGTTTGAAAAAGAGAATGGTAAGTATTGCACTAAATGCCGGAATGTGGGACATATGGTAAATGATTGTTCAAAAATTAACATGCGTTCCATTAGTTTATATGATTCTTGCTATATGCTTAAAAAGTCTAAGAATGGAAATGTGATTGCTCAATTTATTGGCACCTCGATTTTGGGTGCTAAAAAGAAATCCATTTGGGTGCCCAAAACCTTGGTTACTAACCTCCAAGGACCCAAACAAATTTGGGTACCTAAAAGAGCTTGATTTTCTTTTGTAGATGAACTACAAAACCGGTGGAAGGCATTGGGTGTTGGATAGCGGTTGCACTCAACACATGACCGGAGACCGAAAGATGTTCACCACATTTGAGGGTGGAAGCAATGACAAGATCACATTTGGAGATAATAGCAAAGGAAAGGTATTGGGTTTGGGTAAAATTGCTATCTCAAACGACCTTTCAATTTCTAATGTGTCTCTTGTTGAAACATTAAATTTCAATTTACTTTCCGTTGCTCAATTATGTGATTTAGGATTAACATGCTCTTTCTCAAAAGAAAATATTGTAATCTCAAAAGAAAATAATTATGAACTTGTCTTTAAGGGCTTTAGATTTGGAAATCTCTATTTGGTAGATTTTACTTCAAATGAGTCTTGTTTAAAAACTTGTTTAATTGCAAAAAACTTCTTTGGGTTGGTTGTGGCATAGAAGGCTAGGTCATGTGGGTATGATTCAACTCAAAAAGTTTTTCAAACATGACTTAGTTGTTGGCTTGAAAGATGTGAAGTTTGAGAAAAATCGACTTTGTATTGCTTGTCAAGCCGGAAAACAAGTCGCTAATTCTCACCCTTCCAAAAGTATCATGTCAACTTCTAGGCCATTAGAGCTCTTACATATGGATTTGTTCGGGCCAACAACCTATAAGAGCATTGGAGGTAATAGCTATTGTTTAGTCATTGTGGATGATTACTCTAGATATACATGGGCCTTCTTCCTAAATGACAAAAGTGAAACCTCCGGGATTTTCAAAAGTTTTTCAAAAAGGGCCCAAAATGAATTTGATTTTAAAATAAAAAAATAGAAGTGACAATGGCTCCAAGTTCAAGAATACAAAAGTTGAAGATTTTTGTGATGAACTTGGAATAAAGCACGAGCTTTCCACAACCTACACTCCGGAGCAAAATGGAGTTGTTGAAAGGAAAAATCGCACATTAATAGAAATGGCTAGGACAATGCTTGATGAGTATAATACTTCCGATAAATTTTGGGCGGAAGCTATTAACACCGCATGTCACGCCATAAATCGCCTCTATTTACATCAACTTTTGAAAAAGACTTCCTATGAGCTTCTCGTTGGAAGAAAACCGAACATCTCTTATTTTAGAGTATTTGGTTGCAAATGCTATATTCTAAGAAAAGGTGTTCGGCTCTCTAAATTTCAAAGTCGATGTGACGAAGGCTTTCTTTTAGGATATTCTTCAAATAGCAAGGCTTATAGGGTCTTTAATAAAAATTCGGGGTTAGTAGAAGAATCATATGATGTCCAATTTGATGAAACTAACGGCTCTCAAGAAGAGCATGAGAACTTGGATGATGTAGGGGATGAAGGTCTTCGAAAAGCAATGGAGAACATGCAAATTGGAGACATTAAGCCAAAAGAAGATCCAACGTCACCAAGCTCATCAAGACAAGTGGAGCCTCCCTCTTCATCTACAACAAACGACGTTTAAGTCATAGAAGATGAAGAAAAGGATCAACCGCAAAATACCTTCAAGATTCACAATGCAATAGCCAAGGATCATCCAATTGATCAAATATTGGGTGACGTGAGTAAGGGTGTTCAAACTCACTCTAGAGTAGCTTCTTTTTGTGAACACTATTCTTTTGTATCTTCACTTGAACCTAAGCGTGTAGAAGAAGCATTAGATGACCCGGATTGGATAAATGCTATGCATGAAGAGTTGAATAATTTTGCTCAAAATAATGTTGGACTTTGGTGGAGAGACCCAAGGAGCACAATGTCATTGGCACAAAATGGGTCTTCCGGAACAAACAAGATGAGAACGGAATTGTGGTAAGAAATAAAGCAAGGTTAGTAGCTCAAGGTTATACTCAAGTCGAGGGTTTAGATTATGATGAGACATTTGCACCCGTTGCTAGACTTGAATCAATTAGAATCTTGCTTGCTTTTGCATCATGCTTTGATATTAAGGGGGTGTTTGGGACTGCTCCACTCCACGTTTTTCAGCTCCGCTCCACGTTTTTTAGCCAAACAGGTTCAGCTCCACGCACTCTGTTCGAGGAAAAAAAGGTGGAGTTGTGAGAGCACCTAAAGGGGTGCTCCACAAACTCCAGATTTTTTGTGGAGCTGCTCCACGGTACAGTTTATGGAGCAGAGTTTGTGGAGCAGTCCCAAACACCCCTAAATTGTTTCAAATGGATGTCAAAAGTGCATTTCTTAATGAACAATTTCCGAATTAGTATATGTAGAATAACCCCCGGGTTTTGAAGATGCTAAATATCCTAATCATGTTTATAAGCTTTCCAAGGTGCTTTATGGTTTAAAACAATCTCCTAGAGCTTGGTATGAACGCCTTCGTAACTTTCTTGTGTCAAAAGGCTTTAAAATTGATAAAGTAGATACAACCCTATTCACAAAAATTATTGAAGATGATTTCTTTGTATGTCAAATCTATGTTGATGATATTATATTTGGTTCTACTAATCAAGATTTTTGCAAAGAATTTGGTGAGATGATATCTAGGGAATTTGAGATGTCGATGATTGGTGAGGTAAGCTACATCCTTAGACTTCAAATCAAACAACTTAAAGATGGGACGTTTATAAGCCAAACGAAGTATGTGAGGGATCTACTCAAGAAATTCGGAATGGAAGAAGTCAAACCCATCAAGACACCCATGGCAACAAACGGGCATCTAGACCTCAACGAAGGAGGTAAGTCGGTAGATTTAAAGCTTTATAGATCCATGATTGGTAGTTTAGTTTATCTTACCGCATCTAGGCCCGACATTATGTTTAGTGTTTGCATGTGTGCACGTTTTCAAGCTTCTCCAAAAGAGTGCCATTTAGTGGCCGTAAAGAGGATTTTAAGATATTTAAAACATTCCTCAAGCATAGGGCTTTGATATCCCAAAGGTGCAAAATTTGAATTAATTGGATATTCGGATTCCGATTATGCGGGTTGCAAAGTGGATAGAAAAAGCACTCAGGTAGTTGCCAATTGCTAGGAAGGTCTCTAGTATGTTGGTCATCCAAGAAACAAAATTTCGTAGCCCTTTCAACCGCCGAAGCCGAATATATTTCTGCGGGTAGTTGTTGTGCTCAATTGCTTTGGATGAGGCAAACATTGTTGGATTATGGAATTAAATTTGATAAAATGCCTCTCTTGTGTGATAATGATAGTGCCATCAAAATATCCAACAATCCCGTTCAACACTCAAGAACCAAGCATATAGATATACGCCACCATTTCTTGAGAGATCATGTGAGCAAGGGAGATATTGAAATTAGCCACATCCGAACCGAAGATCAACTAGCGGACATTTTCACCAAACCATTAGATGAAAGCCGCTTTTGCAAATTGAGGAATGAATTAAATGTCATAGATTACTCAAATGTAGCTTGAAATCAAATTTCATTCAGTTCTGCTCATTTGGTATTCTTGTGTGGAATTTCAATGATTTCTTCCTCTCTTTTTGGTCAAAAAATTTGATTGTTTTCATAAAAACTAATTTCAAAGTTTAGCAATAGCTAAATTGATGCACAATGATCCTGAATGATTTATTTGAGTGCAAAACTAGGGATCATTTGCATAATTTCCTGTTGTAAAGTTCAATTCCTGAGAAGTTCCAGAAAATTCGGAACTACCGCAGTTCATTGTGCGGTACTTTCGCTCCTTTCAGAAAAATCGGAACTACCGGCGTTGTTTGCGCGGTACTTCCGGAATTTCTGAGAAAACGGAACTACCGGCGTGATACGCGCGGAACTACCGTTTTTTGCGGGAGTTAATGCGTTGCAACCGCCATCTCCCTGCCGTTACTCCCCTCTTTTATCTTTTCTCTCTCTCTCTCTCATCTCATCTTCTCCAAACCGCAGCCGCCTCTCATTCTTCCTCTCCTCCACCCTCTCTCTCCCAAAAACATCCTCCCTCTCCCGATCTTCAAATCCAAGGAGAGTTTTCGTTTTTGGGTGATCCTCTGCACCCTTAGGGTTCCCCTCCTTCGATTCCTCAAGGTAAATGCAATCAAAATCTCTTTTATCTTGCTTAATGAACCCTAGTTCAAATCTAGGTCAAATTTGAAAATGCAACGATTTTTGCTGAAATTTCTTTGGGCAAATTAGTTTATTTGGTGTATTATAATGTTTCTACACACATGCATTGGATTCTATCCACATAATACTCCGAAATACAAAAGATTGAACTTGTCCTAGAAATGCTCAGGAAATTCGGAACTACCGCCCGAGCGGCCGGAACTACCGGGGTCCCGGAAGTTCCGCATTTTGTATGCCGGAACTAACGTTTTTCCCGGAAGTTCCGCAGTTTTGCCGTCGGTACTTCCAATTTTCCTGACACAGCAAACACTCAATTGCTTTTCACTTCTAGCCTATTCATTTTGCATCCTTTTTCACTTCTTGTTGTTGTATCTCTTGTTTGAAGATGTCGAGGATGAAGAACGTTTCCCACAAGTCCTATGTGGGAACTCCAGGACAATCTTCCTCGACTCCCGCCCTTCCTGAGCCGGAGCATGAGGACAGGGGAAAAGGTCCCGCCTCCGACTCCAACACTGAGAGTGAGTCCGAGGAATCCGAGAGGACCGAGGCTTCTCAAGAGCAGAGTGAGGAGTCTGAGGAATCTGATGAGGAGATGCCTGCGGCAGCTGCAGATCAAGAAGTGGACCTTTCCAAGATCACCAGTGATGATCATGCTATCTTGCGCCGCCGCAGTCAGTATGTTCTTCCTCGCAATTCTCAGGACCGGAGGTTCCATACAAAATTTCAGGAGCAAGTGTATAGAGAAATGTATGGTCCTTCGCGCAAATTTGCTCAGCATAAATATGTGGACTGGGATCACTTGTCACAGATTGACAAGTTTGATGGTGCATATCAGCTTTTTCAGCAAGCCGGGATCCATCACCTTGTTGCTTTCCAGTGTAGCTACATGGAGGAGATGATACGGCAGTTCTACGCCACCTTTTATATCTCTCCCAACTATGAGCATCTCTGTTGGATCACTAGACAGCAGGTCATTGAGTGCACCAAGCACGAGTTTGAGTTGGCACTTGGAACTGAATCCAGTGCCTATGAGAAGGTGTTCAGTAAGCTGGCACTTCCCATTGCTGCTTATTCAGAATATTATGACCGGACAACTGAACGCGTACTAGGGACGATCACAGGTTTGCTCCCCATTCCCAGTCTCGTAAACAGGATCATCAACCACACCATCTATCCAAAGAGTGGGAACTACGACGCCATTCGCGGCCATGCCTGGAATGTGATAGATTACATTATGCGTGGTGAGAAGTTTGATGTCGTGGACCTCATCATCCGGGAGATAGATGCTAATAAGAATGACAGAAACAGGAGGATCAACTACTCACCATTCATTATGGCCCTGATCATTCGCAAGACCGGGTACAGAGGAGCACTTTGCACCGCGCACAAGCCTTACAAGCCTCGTGCAGAGCCTCCTGTTCCTGCTCCTGCTCGTCCTAGTGGACAGCCTCAGCCTCAGGCAGCCGCTGTTCCTCCTCCCCGGGGCGAGGGTGATGTCACTCTGTCCCAGATCTACTCCGCCATTCTCAGACTTGAGGAGCACCAGATTGAGACTTCGGGACAGGTTGCCACTTTGATCGATCGCTCGTCCCTGGAGAGTGCTGTGACTCGTCCTCCTTCCCCAGCTTACTACACTCGTCGCACTCGTCGCCGCAGCTCTTCTTCTCGTGCAGCTCAGGACTAGTTCTCCTTTTTTGGTACTTTGATGACAAAGGGGGAGAAATGAAGCAAGGAGAAGACTGTAGTTCAAGACTTTTATCTATCTATTTGGCTATGTAATAAAATATGGTGTAATGAACCATGTGATGCTTATGTGTCTTGTTTAAACTCTATGGATGTTTAGTCTTTTAAATTCCTATGCATGGTAATGAACTATGTTGGATCTTGTGCTCAAAATGCAATGTTTTTTACTTGTCTATGCGTATCTTTGAATATTATGCTTTAATATTATGTGATGATCATGCTCAATTTGAACTTATCAAAAGAGACCATGCAATTTTCATAAAAATTTGATGCACATGTTTAGGGGGAGTTCAAAAGTTTCCCATGTTCTTAATTGCCAAAACTTCAAAAGAATTGTGATATACAACTTGCAAACAAGGAGTATATCCAAATCTTAATTCTTCTCAAAATTTGCTTACGTTGTCATCAATTACCAAAAAGGGGGAGATTGAAAGCATCTAGGCCCCTAAGATTATTGGTTTTGGTAATTAATGACGTTATGTGATCATGGGACTAATATGTGCGTTAAGTGTATAAAAGGATAAGTACAAAATGGCGAAAAAAGAGGCTCATGAAATATTTCACGAAGATTCAAAGATCTCAAGGGCGACAAGGTAAATAGTTTAGGTATCTATTTTTATTTTTACCGGTTTTGGTGAAAGGTTGGAAGACCGGATTATAGGATAGATGCCGTACTATTAAGAGGGATCATGGTGATTTGCTTGATCATATTCAAATGTGCCCTATGGATCAATTTAGGATCATGCATGCACTTAGAAATTCAATTTAAATCAAAACTGTGCATTGTCAGAATTTTCAGAAGTACCGCCGTTTAAAGGGCGGAACTACCGCATGGCCGGTAGTACTGGGCGCCCGGGCGGAACGTTTTTTGCAGAGAGTGCCCGGACCAAAACTTAACCTCTCGAAAAACGGTAGTACCGCGGGTTGACCTCCTATTGAACATCTTTGAGCTTAGTGCAACCTCTCACACCTCACTTTCACTCTTGTGCATTCAATTGAGGTAGTTGAGCCAAAATTCAAGTGCATTGCATATTAGATTGATCCATTAGACACTTGAGTGTGATCTAGCCGCTGTGGTTCATTCTCTTGGTGCTTGCCGGCACCTAGACGGCTTGGAGGAGGTTCCGGTGATCTTCTCAAGAAGATTGTGAGAAGGCCCGGAAGATTGTGAAGGCTCGGAGCTCGCCTACCCGGAGAGGGAAAGGGCTACCGCTAGTGATCGAGGTGATTAGGTTCAATTCGTGGAGCCGGTCCGATTTGTTCGGGCTTACCTCAACGTGGACTAGGGGAGACCGGCAAGTCTCCGATCACCACGGTAAAAAGTAATTGTGTCAATTGTGGTTTGCTCTCTTGTGCTTACTTTCATTCAAGCAACCCTCTTAATTCATATTTGATTGCTTGTTAGTTAGAGTAGCAAACTTTGACCTAGACTATTGGATATCGCTCTTAGTCAATTACTTGTACTAGTGATCACTTGAGCCTTTCTAGGTTGTTTAGTTGTTCTATTGTTAACTTGCTCTAGTCAATTCATTAAGTTTAAATTTGTTAATTGAAATTAGATGAAAAATTTTAAAACCGCCTATTCACCCCCCCTCTAGTCGGCCTCCTCGATCTTACAAGTGGTATCAGAGCTTGGTCTCTCATTTTTAGACTTAACCGTCTAGAGAGAAAAGGATGGCTAGCGAGGGTATAGCAATAGGAAAGGTGCCTTTCTTTGATGGCTCAAACTATGCTTATTGGAAAATTAGGATGTCTATTTATTTGAAGGCCATGAGTCCTCAAATTTGGAAAGTCGTAAATGAGGGTTATGTTATGGCTCTTGATCCGGATCACCCAACGGAACAACACGGGCGTAACGCTCATTTAGACGCCCAAGCTATGAATGCTTTATTTGGAGCCTTGAACAAGACCGGCGTAGGAAAACCAGAGAGGAGGGAGTAGCCCAGGGCACCACGTAAAATTTTTACTTTTTAGCCCAAAATTTGAAAGTTTTTTACGTATGGACCCCTGGAGAAAAGATTTGCAAAAATGGACCCCTAGCACGGCGCCAACTCACATGGCGCCCAGGGTACACGTCACGGCGCCATATGCTTTGGCGCCGTGCGTGGACACGTAGGATCCACGGTGGTACAGCACGGCGCCAAAGCACATGGCGCCGTGCCATCCATACACGGCGCTAACGGTCGTGGCGCCGTTTCCTGGGACTTAAGACCGAGCGCAGCCCCCGGTCCCCTCACTCCACTCCTCTGTTTGAACAGACCAACACAAAGAACAGCCGCCGCCGCCCCTCTCTCCCCCCTCAAAATCCACCCCAATCCATCAATTTTTTTCGCGATTTTGCTTCCAAACCGAGCTAGCAAGTTGAGCTCCCTCTCCTCCTTTGATTTTTTGCAGTAGATATGGATTATTTGAGGTACATTTCGTAGGGCAAAATTTGAAACCCTAGATGAAATTAGTTGGATTTGGCTCGATTCTAGGTTCGATTCGCAATAGATATGCGTAATGTATTAGTAATAATGTGTATAGATCTGTTTCTAGGGTTTGATTATTGTACTAATGACTGAGGTATGTTTGTTTGTTGTGCTATAGATGGATAAGGTTGTGACTTTGCACCATGGTGGTACTGTGAAGAGAAATGACAATGGGGGTGTTGATTTGGAGGGCATGGAAGAGACCACATTGCTATTTAGTTCACGTCCGTCGTATGGTGAGGTCATTTATCGCTTGAAAGAGAGGTTGGGATGGACAGATGAGCATGGTGATGTCGTTATACAAGGATTGATTGATGTTGGGTCGTCAAAGGGGCCGCGTATAGAGAGATTGGTTTCGATTGGCAGCGACAGTGAATGGGATAACTATGTGGCCATTGTTTTGGACTCAGAGGTCAGAGCACCTGACTTGTTTGTGCAGAGGGTGGTGAGAGATCAATCACCTCCTACGGCTGCATTGGATCCCAATGACTCACCGTTTGTTTGTTCACCGGATCATGAAGAGGTCGAGGTGCAAGTTGTATCCTCAGCTCAAGTATGTGAGGTTCCATTGACTCAGGTAGAAGCTAACTCTGAGGATGTCGATGACCGCTTTGTTGGTGGATTCGACGAGGAGACAGTGTTTGAGGAACCCATGGTTTGTGTAGCATCTAACAGGGTGGATGTACAGCTTGCAGGAGACGAGGCTGCTTATGAGGATGCGAGGGCTGTGGACTCAGATAATGACAGACCAGTCACAGGTTTGACGTCTAGCGAAATTGAGATGTTGAGAAGAATATTTCCTGGCCGTGATCCACTAGTGTCCGATTATAATGACCTAAGCAACGCACATAGGGCTGTCGCGGACGGAGGGCAAATGCAGAGGGACGTACCTGGGCCTGGGGCTAGTATCATAATTCAGAAGGGTCATGTCTTTGAGGATATGTCGGCATTGAAGATGTGGTTGAAAGAGTACTCGATCATGCACAACCGTCCATACCGGGTTAAGAACTCATACGCCAAACGTCGGTACACCATCAAATGTGAGAGCACAGGGTGTGCATGGAAAGTCTGTGCCAGGAAGGTGAAGGGTACGGAGAGGTTTAAGATTACAACTGTGGATGGACCGCACAGCTGTGGGTCTTCCGAGCCCAGCCAGAAACATCGTCAGTTGACTTCTCGGTTCATTGCAACCCACCTATACCCCATGATAAAGCACATGCCGACGATGCGCGTGGCAGCAGTGATAGAGGCCGTTAAACTGAAGTGGCACTACACAATCAAATATGGGAAAGCATGGAGGGCGCAACAACGTGCTTTGAAGTTGATTTATGGTGATTGGGAGGAGGCGTATGAGTGTTTGCCGGCCATGTTGAACGCAATGAAAGCGACCAATGCAGGAATGCAGTATGAGTACGTGCCTAAGCCCGATGTATGGGTTAATGGAAGACAGATTTTTTTCGAGCATTCTGGTGCTTTGGTCAGTGTGTCGAGGCTTTCAAACATTGTAGGCATGTTCTGTCAATTGATGGGACGTTCTTGTTGGGCAAGTATGAGGGAACGTTGTTGATTTCTATTGGCTGTAATGCGGACAACTCGCTTATGCCGTTGGCTTTTGCTTTGGTGGAGAAGGAGGACAAATCTAGCTGGGCTTGGTTTCTACGGCTTGTACGGATCCATGTGGTTGGCCCGGGGAGGGAGGTATGTGTGTTGTCTGACAGGCAAGCTGGGATCTTGAGCGCCGTTAAGGAAGTGATACCAGGACATTTACCTGTGCATCATCGTTGGTGCACAAGACACCTTGCAGAGAACTTGTTCAAAAAAGATGGGGTGAAGGCCAACTTTGCACTTTTCGAGGAGGTATGTTGCCAGAGGGAGGTAAAGCTGTTCGATGAGAAGTTAGAGGAGTTGAAAATGAAAACTAATGCCGAGGGTCGTGATTGGATAAGGGGTTTAATGAGGGATGTGCACAAATAGTCAATGGCTCATGACCCATTGGGAAGGAGGTATGGGTTCATGACTAGCAACATGGCAGAATGCTTCAACGGGCTGCTTAAGGGGGCACGCGGATTGCCAGTTACCGCAATTGCGGCGTTCACTTTCTACAAGTGTGTTGCATGGTTTGTCAACCGGCACCGGGAAGCCTCAGACATGTTAAAGGCACATGCACGTTGGCCACCTCATCCTCACGGCTTCATTACCAAAGCGAATATGCAAGCCAATGAACAGGAGTACCAGTGTTTTGACCATGTGACGGGCACGTATGAGGTTGTTGAGGGTGGAGGGACAACCGAGAATGGAGAGCTCCGAGAGGCCCGAAAGCATAAGGTCGTGATTACATCCTTCACATGCACATGCGGTGTTCCCGACAAGTTCCATTTTCCATGCTCCCACATGGTGACCGCATGTAGGGCCCGGAATGTCGATGTTGAGACCAAAATCCCGAGACTATTCAGCGTTGATGCGTTGGTGAGGACATGGGCCCCACGGTTCGAGCCATATCGTGATGAAAGCGAGTGGCCACTTTACTCGGGTCCCAGGTACATAGCGGACACGGGGTTACGTTGGCACAAGAGGGGCAGCAGGAAGCGGTCAAGGTACAAGATGGGCATGGATCGGATACCTGGTCGCACCAAGAGGGGTAGGGCAAATCCCTTCGTTGAGGACCCACAGGAGACACACTGCGGTATGTGTGGTCTAATGGGTCACAATTCACGGACGTGTCAACGTCGTTCCACTCAGGTTAGCAGCGTTAGGTCTAGAGAGCATAATTTTTAGATATTTTATTATTTTTATCACTAACGTAATTTTGAATGCACAGGATGGCGAGGTACCGGCTGGTGGACGAGTTCTACGACAGAGAGCACCGCGGCAAGCTCACGATGATTCCCATACTGCGTCCTCCAACCCATGATGATGAGAGTTGTGTGTATGTGTATTTTATATGTGTGCATGACAATGTATGATGAGAGCTCCGAGAGGCCCGAAAGCATAAGGTCGTGATTACATCCTTCACATGCACATGCGGTGTTCCCGACAAGTTCCATTTTTCATGCATCTAGACTTTATTGAGAGTTATGCGTATGTGTTTTATATGTGAATGTATGTATATGTGTGCATGTGTTTTGTATATGCAGAAACAGACAGCTCTCTGCTGTTTTTCTGTAGGTTTGCGTAGCACGGCGCCAAACACTCTGGCGCCAAGGTATTGAACAACGGCGCCAGAACCTTTGGCGCCATCGTGTGGCGCCAAAGTTTTGTGCGCCATATTTCAATATCTCGGCGCCAGAGTATTTGGCGCCGTGCTACTTATATACGGCGCCAGGGTGTTTAGCGCCGTGATTACTGCACTTGCTTTAAAAGTGCAAGTTCGGCCTAGTTGTTTCGTTCCATCCGCACAAACAATACTAATTGACATTCACCAAATAAATAAGCACAGCCCAAAATAACATACTGAGTGCATACGTCCACATACATACATAGTCCACATACATAGTTTATAAATTTTCAGAAAATACATACGTCCGCATACATCAAACATTAAATATATATATATATATATATATATATAGCAATAACCTACTGAGTGCATCGAGGCCACTTCCCCTTCCTCTGAGCATCAGGGTACTGCTCAAGGGCTGCCTTGGCACGCCGCGCTCTCTCTAGCTTCTTCTGCCTTTCTCCCTTGCGCTTTGCCGCGGCCCTCCTACGCTCCTCCTCACGGTGTTCCCTCACGGCCTCCTCCTGTTTCTTCTCCCTTTCCCACCTCTCCTTTCGTTCTTCATCCCACTTCTTATTGGCGTCAAGATATTTTTTGTCATCCTCAGCGATCGCTGTGTCGATCCACTGCTCAAAATCACAAAGCGGTGGAGGCTCCTGCAAATGTACGCATTCGTTAAACCAACAGAATTAATACCAATTCGATGAATCGACAATACAACATACCATCTTGCCGAGGACAACGGCGGCACGTGGCGGATCAAACGCCCAGTTGGCGCACATCCAGTACCTCTGCCTATATGTATCCGGATCATCCGACCTTTCCACTTTGCAAGGATCGCCACAATAACACATCGGCACGGATGGAGGTGGTAAACGAGTGAAGCCCATGACAACCTAAAATACGAAATGAATAAGATTTATAATTTTTCTCGTTTCTAACCTTAGGTTAGCTAGTTACCCAAATCAAACCCTAATCCAACTAATTTCAACCTAGAAACGGATCTATACACATTATTACTAATACATTACGCATATCTATTGCGAATCGAACCTAAAACCGAGCCAAATCCAACTAATTTCATCTAGGGTTTCAAATTTTGCCCTACGAAATGTACCTCAAATAATCCATATCTACTGCAAAAAAATCAAAGGAGGAGAGGGAGCTCAACTTGCTAGCTCGGTTTGGAAGCAAAATCGCGAAAAAAAATCGATGGATTGGGGTGGATTTTGAGGGGGGAGAGAGGGGCGGCGGCGGTTGTTCTCAGTGTCGGTCTGTTCAAACAGAGGAGTGGAGTGAGGGGGGCCGGGGGCTGCGCTTGGTCTTAAGTCCCAGGAAACGGCGCCACGACCGTTAGCGCCGTGTATGGATGGCATGGCGCCATGTGCTTTGGCGCCGTGCTGTGCCACCGTGGATCCTATGTGTCCACGTACGGCGCCAAAGCATATGGCGCCGTGACGTGTACCCTGGGCGCCATGTGAGTTGGCGCCGTGCTAGGGATCTATTTTTACAAATCTTTTCTCCAGGGTCCATACGTTAAAAACTTTCAAATTTTGAGCCAAAAAGCAGAAATTTTACTGGCACCACCATATCCTCCCCCTCGCGACCCCCCAACCCACCTCCTCTCCCGAACCTTCCAGAACCCCGCACCCCCGTCCCGAGAAGCGGCGAGATGTACGGCGTCATCACCTCCCCCTGCCTCCGGCCCCCTCTCCCTCTCCTCCGCGTCTTGCCGAGCCCCGCCACCCGCCGCCTCCCCGACAAAACCCTAGCCCCCCGCCCGCTCCGCCTCCCCCGCGGCCTCCACGCGTCCCCGCTGCGGCCGCCGCGCGCCGCCGCGGAGGCGGCGGCGTCAGCGGTGGGCGGGCTGCTGGCCCCGCTCTCGACTCTGGAGGTCGGCCTGCGGAGCGTCAACCTCGCGCCACTGCGGGCGCCGGTGGCGGCGGCGATGTCGGCGGCCGTGCGGTGGCTGGGGGTCTACCGGGAGGTGCTGCTTGTCGGCGTGCTGCTCTCGTGGTTCCCCAACATCCCCTGGGACCGCCAGCCCTTCTCCGCGCTGCGCGACCTTTGCGACCCCTTCCTCGCGCTCTGCCGCGAGGTCATGCCGCCGGTGTTCGGCCGCAAGCTCGACCTCAGCCCGCTCGTGGCGTTCATGGCCATCGACATCATCATCATGATCCTGCGCCCGCAGCCACGCATGTGATGGCTCCCGGCAGTGATGGTACGCGATTTTCTTTCTTGATATGACGATTCTTATGCGTGTAAAATTACGCGCGAGAGGCATAATTTGAGTGAAGGATCTTTTTTTTAGGATGCTTTGGGGTTCAGATATGTATGTATTGTGCATTGGATCGCGAAGTGGATTATTGGATCACGAAGTGGATTAGTTATGTTTTAATATAACTCACAATTTGCCAAGGGGGCACTGGTAGCGCGTGCAATGCATAACAAGTATGGAAACTTGCATCTTTTCATGCTTTGTTTAGGATATGCCATATTATTCCTGATGGTCATATGAATTATCTCGTTTGTTTTTGGTCAATTATATGCTTATTTAGTATAAAAACTAGCTTTGGTGTACAATGTCTATGTATTAGAAGAATGCTCAGAGTAAACTACATTTATATAAAGGTGTTTCCTGAGACAATTTGTGTTTGTTTTCTGCATTCACAGTGAGTTGGGTTGGCTTTTATGCTACACATTTTAATCTTGAAAGTGAACAACCACACTTGCAATCACACCAATCACAAATGTCGAACTTGCATCTTGTAGTGTTAGGAAAATGCTACACAATGAAGCTTCATGCCTTTACCCATTAGCTGATTTAGTGGAACCCAAAAACATCTATCGTATGTTCTGGGTCATCTTTTGGTTTTGTGATTGAGAAAACTAAATAGTGGACAATGATACGGAAGTTTTGAGTTATCATGTACTAGTCTAAGAACTAGCAAGTGTGAGTTGACAACGGACACACCCTGATGTGATTATGTTCAATAATTTTAGGTTTCTACCTCTTACTAGTAGTGCTGTTAATTGTTAGTCTTGAGTGTGTCTGTCCGTTGACATGAATACATAGGAGCATGTAAGGTTTCAATTTTAGAAATTGCGATCATATGATTGGTGATACACTGGGATTGAACACACACACGGTGAATTCACAAACCGTTGCCTTGATATACTTGGCTATATCTGTCCCTTTCCACCTAACCTTTTCATTTATCATTCATTACTTAGAATTCTGAAATGGCATTATATAAGTTGATTATAAGTTTGTGTGGGATTCAAGTATGACCCAAAGTACAGGCCGTCATGTTGTAACTTAGAATAATACAAGCTAAATTTCAGTAGAGATTAGTTAAGGTAGTTGAATCTAAATTTGGAGAGATTATTTAAACTGAGAATAATGCTTAACTGGCAGTGTTTCTATGAATAAAAGGCTGAATATGAATTGCACATGCTGCATTTATCTACTAATTGTGGATTGTGTAACACCCTGTCCCAAAATCCGCTCAAAACCCAGCCCACCGTGGGGCGGGCCTATGCATGCATAGCACCCCACTTACACTTTTATCCTCGATTCGTGTAAAAGGATTAACCGCGAGATGCTACGTTTAGGCCCCGTTTGGCACAGCTCTAGCTCCGAGATCTATGCTGGATCTGTAGTTTGTTGACTAAATTAAAGTGATTTAAATATTTTATTTAATATATAATATAAATGAAATGAGTCATGTAAATGCATTTAACATGCCTGCAACTCTAGATCCAGGATTTCCTAGAGCTACAGATGACCAGCTCTAGGAAATCTACAATCTACAGATTTTCTAGAGCTAGAGCTCTACCAAACGGGGCCTTAGACCCAACATGCATTATATGTTACTACAACTAACATTAGACAAGCTATATAGGACTAATCCCACTACCACTTCGCATGGGATTTCACACTAACGGGCCGGGGTATTTTCAAAGTTCTAAAAATCGGTAACCGTACTTGACCGATCACCCAACCTAATAGTGATTATATGGCATGATCGGCCTATTATGCGGCATAACTAGCCCGATTATACAAATAGCCGGTTAACAGGTAGAGACACCTGTTACTTGTATACGGTCGAGTATATGGCCTTGTATACCCGTTTTTATAACATTGGGTATTACATTCACCCCCTTTAAGGGCTGATGCCCTCGCAGCATACCCCTTAGGGCATCTGTAGTGTATATAACCCAAACGGTCTTAAGGTGGGTCCTATCTACACCTTAAGATCAACTCCATAGTGTATATAACCCAAGAGACCTTAAGACGGTCCCACATGGCAGATAAAGAAAAATTGTATTTTAATGCTTATGGCCAGGTCTTTAGCTTGAGGACCAGCCTTAAGCTTTTTTTGCTTAGGGTCTGCTTAAGGTCACCCCTGTAATGTATAAGGTTGACCTTAAGGTGGCTTAAGACCTTCTCTTTTTATACACTACAGATGCCCTTAGTGCGCTTCTAGTGCCAGCGCATATGCCATGCCATGTATCCACTCCGGGCCCACACGTGCCATGCGTCATATGCCAACGCCCCTGTCCCACACGCACCTGTGCAGCGAAGGTTGCTGCTCTGGTACCATCTATAACACCTGGCCCAAAATCCACTCAAAGCCCAGCCCATCGTGGAGTGGGCCCATGCATACATAGCACCCTACTTGCACTTTCGTTCTTGCTTCATGTAAAAAAGTTAACCTGAATATGCTACATTTAGACCCAATAGGCATTATATGCTACTGCAACTCACATTAGACAAGCAATATGGGATTAATCCCACTACTACTCCACATGGGCTTTCACACTAACAGGCTGGAGTATTACAGATTGAATAAGGTTTGTGTATTTGTATTGAGACAACACCTTTTTCTGGGCCATTGTATTGGCTATTTCCATCAACCGTAGGTAGCTGAAGTTATCTCTTCCATCAGATCAAGTCCTGGATGGCTGGACTCCTGGTTTATCAATCTGGAATGGGTTTACTATGTGCTTGCAAACTTGATTTTGTTATAAGAAGTTTATGAATGCTGAAAATACAATAGGATTGAAAATTCATGCCGTTGACAGTACTTGTGATTTCTTTGAACAACCGAATTCAATTTTTGGTTTCCTTATGTAACTACTTTAGGAAGGAAAAAAGGTACTGTCCTTTTTTTGCAATATTCAGAATAATTTTGAAACATGATCATTTCATCCATCATGTTTTCAACTTGTTTGCATTTCATTGGCACAGACTACTGAATGTTTGCTCGCTGATAATTTGAATCTGCGTCAAACATGCACTGGTAATATAGATATAAAAGAAGCAGGTTTTTTGTCTCAATTTTTATCATCTAGAATAAAACGAAGGTGTCCAAAATGACATCCTGATTGTAGTGAGGTAGGCGAATTAGGTTAGTTGAGGTGAGCAAATTAGGGCCTGTTTGGTTGCCTGCATCCGGTTGAACCAGACTGGCCGGATGCAGGGTCTCCTTGTTTGGTTGCCTGGTCGCTGGGTTCAGCCTGGCTCTGCTCATGCAAGATTCCCCTCGCAGCCAGGCTCTGGAGAAACGTGGGAATCGGGCGTTTCTGGGGAGCCAGGCTCGCGGGATGTAGGTGATTAGTCAGTTGATGATGTTATTAGTGTATATCAGTAAATATCAAGTATTATTAACGTGTTTTAAAGAAGTTTAAGATATAATAAGATACGAACATCTCATATAATATATCTTCATAATCATAATCATAATCTTATATTATTTTTATCTCATGCAACATATCTTCGTACAGGCAACCAAACAATATCTCTTCTCAGCCAGACTCTACTCGTACGTGAACCAAACACGACAACGTTGCATACGCTCAACCTGTCCCACGAGAGCCCGACTCTCAAATACGAGCCAGGCTCTACTCGTACGTGAACCAAACAGGCCCTTAGGTGTCTCATCATCGGTGTATCTACAGTAGAGTAGCTTAGGTGGCATGGTTTTGATGGCTCGTATAGTTGTATGTTTTGTTGTATTGTTGTTTTGGTGTGTAAGAGGTGGCTTCATCCATCTTGGATTGGTGTTTGTTTTTCTCCTCGCTATTAATGGAATGAGGCAGAGCTCCTACCCTTGTTTTGAAGGAAAAAAAAAAGACATCCTGATAGTAGGAGTGCATATGAGAGCCGGAGTATCTGCCCCCAACTCAATTGTAGAGGTCCAAATAGGACCCTGAATATTCGTCTGATGAATATCTGCTATGACTGTTCATATGGTATGCCCCAAGTATTTTTTACCCGATTCGCAGAAACTCTCAGGAATTTTTGTCAGCTGTTGCAATAAGCCCTATTCTGTTGAAGTTTTTTTTTTGGAAAAATATTCTTGTTATCCTCTGAATTATGTATTTACAATGCAGTATGGTGTTGCAGGGATTGGAGGATGGCGGTTGTTATGTTAGGTTTTACTTTGGGTGCATACGGGTTTTTTTTTTTTTTTTTGGTCATAAAATGGCAAAGAAAGGTGCTGCTGGATCTACCAAGTCAAGAAGTGGTGGAAGTGGATGGACTAGAGTTGCGAACTAGACATAGTTCTCATGAAGGCATTGCAGTTTGAGTTATTTCGAGTTATTTGTAGACAAGTGCTGCTCCCTTGGTAAAATTTCTCCCATTTATGCTACTCGAGGATTGTGCAAGTAGTATATGTGTTAGCTACAATTTGCAATTTTGCTCTGTACCCGGATTGAATTCCTCTACTCTTATACGATATTGCAGTACAATCTGCACGTCCTTTAACGCGATTCAGAGTATTGAATCTAAAGCGAATATGATCTTTGTGCTTTTCCTTTTAGTGAGGAGGCTCTCGTCTTCCTTTCTGAATAAACGCGTCTAGCTGCAAATCACATGTTCTGGTTGAGAGCTGAGACTCACGATCATTCGGTACAGCCTTGGTTGTGTGTCATAATTGAACAGCAACCGATCATATTTTATGCATGTTATTAGCTGTTGCTATCCTGAGGCTCTCAAGGATTGTATGTTGTATTTGAGAAAGTGAAAACTGGGCTGACCTGGTAGTTTCCCTTGGAGAAAGGCAGGCAGCCGCCTAACTGGATTCCTTCCGTGCCCTCCTTCCCATTCCAATTAATTCAGGCCATGTTCTAAACAATTTCTTGCTTTTATCTTTTAGAAGTCACCTTTTGAGCAGAGTGACTTTTATAAATCGTTTGTACGAGTTACTACAGGAGTTGTTTTAAACAGAGTGGTTTCTGAATACAAGTTTCCCTTACTCTCTTCATCTTTCTTACAATTAGCTAAAAGCCACAGCAAAAAACTAAAGTCTCAAAGTTGACAATTGTGAATTGTTTGCCACTTTGCCTGGACCCTGTTTTATGACCATGTCCATGTTAGCCCCGCTCCGTTCATTGGAATAAAATGTGGTGGATGCCGAATGAACAGAGTAGAGCAAGGTTGTTAGTATCACGACACGTATCGTAGTATCGTACAATTCTACGATCCTATTGAGATAGATGATACAGATCGTAATATGGATCGAAATTAGGTGGTATCGTAGTGGGCAGCGAACAAGAAATCGGCATGGGTGACCGCCCAGGCACCGCGTAGGCGCTCGACGGCATGGGTCTACTGGGTCTCAAGAGAAAATCGGGTGCGTGGACGCTAGGCGGCGAGGCGGGTCATAGTTGGTCAAAGGTAGCCTGGGCGGGGAGGTTGACCAAGTGGCTACGGCAGGCATGTCGGGCGCCTAGGCATGCTAGGCGGAGAACAGAGATGGGGTATATAACAGGGGGAGGGAAAGGAGTCCAAATACCAAATACTAATAGTCGAGCCGTTGAGGGCGCCGCACAGGGAGCTAGGGTTTCTTCGCACGCGTGCACACGAGGCTGTCACCACCACCGACTTGTCGGATTCGGCCTTGTCGTCGTTAATAAACATAGTCTTGTTGCCTCGCCGGATTCCACCTCGCCCAGCTGCCCAAGTGTGTTTCGCCTTCCCTCCTCCCCTTCTTCGTTGTGTACTTGTCTTTCCTCCGGCCTCTGCCTGTGCCCTAGTGCCCGTCCACCATCTTCTCCGCCTTCCCCTCCCCCTTCGCCTTCTCCGCCTCTCCTCCCCCTCCCTTCGCCCTCTCCGTCTCCCCCAGTCCCCCTCCCCCTTCGCCTCCCCACCGCCATGCTGTCACGGCCGGACGCCCCCAAGGGCAGAGACTGATGAGGGTCGAGGAGGAACCAGGGGAGAAATGGAGAGCGAGGGAGGGAGCCGAGAAGGTTGAGATTATGGCTGGCGACTCGGCGAGATTGGTGGAGTACTGGAGTCGCGGAGACAGGAGATGGCGAGGCCGAGAGGGAGTGAGCAACAACAAGATATTGGAGAGAGAGAGAGAGAGAGAGATCTCGACAGAGAGATGGCCACCGATGGGTCACAAACATATTTTTATGTTTTTATTTTATCTATGTGACTATGTCTTATTGTCTTGCAGTCATTTCTTATTTCTTTCATTCTTTTATACTTACATGGAAATCTAAAAAACAATAGTTATATCATATTATCCACATACCAAGAATCTCATGTATTGTGTAATTCTTAATGTGCAGGCTTACAATTACATGAAGCATTTACATCAAGAATTTACATCAAGTGATGAAGTGTCCATCATTATCTATCGAATTTACAACATTACAAGTTACTCCAGGTAATAATATTCTTCCTCTAAATATCACATATATCTTAATATCGCCCGTAGCGAACCATGTCAAAGTCAACCGCCTAAGCCTCGCCTTGTCCCTGCCTAGACGGCCTTCTTCCTCCAAATTTACTAGAGACTTGCATATTTAGAAATATAATTTAATATATATATATAAACATATGTTTTTAAAAATTTAGTAAAACCATGATTCTACGGTCCAATTCTACCAGACGAAAAACGATTTTGGTATCGGGATGACGACAATCTTGGTGTAGAGCAGTTTGTTGGTGCTGCTAGATACGACCAACCAGTAGCCACGCGCCATGGTGTCCTCCTGCTCCTGTGCTCAGTAACTACAGCGAATGACCCCTCGCCGCGTCACGGAAAATCCCAACGTAAACCCCTCGCATTAATTACTCTACGTAATCCACACCGGATAAAATATAGACTACGCTGCCGTTCACCTCGCAACCGTATATGTCCGGAGGCCCGACTCACCAACCGCTCGCTTCCGCCGCCACTGACAGGTGGGTGCAGAAACCAGTACCCCACAGGTCAGCCTCATCAACGCCCCTCCACCCACCCCCAAAAACTACTCGTCCCCCTGGCCGGCTCGTGTCTCCTCCCCCCTTTCCTCTCCATTTTCGCGAGGAAAAAAACTAAGAAATTAAAGAAAAAGCGAAGGGGGGAGAGCGAGAGAGAGAGAGGAAGCTGCGAGCCCTAGCAATGGCGGGTTGGTACGAGGAGGCGGTGGGGCTGCTGCGGCGGCCGGCGGTGGCGGAGATGGCGGTGGACGTGTTGCTCTGCGCGGTGCCGATCTGGGCGGCGGTCATGATCGGGCTTGTCATCGGCTGGGCGTGGCGCCCGCGCTGGACGGGGCTTCTCTTCCTCGGCCTCCGCAGCCGCCTCCGCCTCCTCTACGTGCCCCCCGGCCTCGGCGCGCGCCGCCTCTGGCTCGCCTGCACCGCGATCTCCGCCTTCTCCGTCGCGCCGCGGCTGCTCTCCTCCGCCTTCCGCCGCCGAGGCAAGCACCAGCACAAGGCTGCCTCCAATGACGAGGCCGACGCCTCCGGGGAAGACGCTGGCGCTTGTGCCGACGGCAGGTGAGGGCGTACTAGTCGAATCTATCTATGGCTTTGTGGGTTGGCGAGGTAAGAGAGGAAATGGCGCGGCATTTACCGTGTTAATTCTGTCGGTTGGAGACCGTGCGTGCTTCAGTTCGGAATTGAATTGGGTCGTCTATGCTTACAATCGGATGAAATGTGCACGCAATTAAACCAACGCCGACGAACGCGGGTTAGGAGCTTTGATAGTTTTTGGTGAAAATGAATGATTAACTGAATTGATTGTGGAAGAGATATTTGTCAACGGAGTGAGATTAGGCTGAGTCGCTGAGGGCACGCTTGTATTTCGAGTTGGTACGGTGATGTTGGAATTTGTGTTTTTGCTGTCCTGACAGTGTTTACGGGCTAACTCATACTCTCTCTCTCTAGGAAGGCTTTTTCGTACTTTTAGAAATACTCAAATACATACTTATACTTTTAATATATCATTTAAACCAATATATTATATTTATTTACCACTGATGTCTGTTGGTACACTTAAATACTAATTATAAGATACTCTAATATGATGTGGTTGAAAATTTTCTATCGAAATCTTTTATTTTTGCTATATACCATTTTCCATATAAAAGAAGTATATACACAAATTATACTATAAAAGTGGATTTTGATAGAATTTTTCATAGAACTCACTTCAGAATATCTTATAACCATTATTAGAGTATACTCAAAAGGATAAAGAGATATAAATACTTTTTACTCCCATGTGTAATTACACATACCTCTAATATACCATCTAAACAAATTTGAAATACTTCTTTATCACTTTAAGTATACTCGTATACTAATTATAAGATACTTTAATGCGAACCACACGAAAAAATTGCAAGGGAGTCCATAGTTTTTACCGTATTTTATAAATACCTTTATATACGAACATAAAAAGGAGTATGTTGAAAAAATGTATATATCACTTTTGAAAAATTGTTCACACCATATAAATGGTCTTAAATACTCGTATACTACACGTACATATCTTTTGTTACGCGAGATACTCTGTATATTGTGAGATACGACATAGAGCGTAATTACACCCGGGAGTAGAAAAGAGACTTTCTATATACGATAAGTGTGATATTCAGATTGCATAATGCAAGGGTTTGCAACATCAAGGATTGTCTGTCTGCCTATTTGCTATGAAGAAGTGATCACTGTTAGTAAGATGATCCATTGTAGTTCACCCTTGTGTTTGGGCGTACTGTTATTGCCAGGTCGTGAACCTGAGGGTTGAATTTGTTCTTCTTTCTTGAACAATTGAATTTGATGTCAACTGGTCATTGCAGTGACAAATAGCTAAATTGTTGAGGTAAAATGTGTTGGCCAACATAAATAATAAGAAGTTTGTGATTTGTGACTGAGAAAAACCAAATACTGATTGGGGTTTCAGTGTACCAATAAGCAGTGTACAAAAATTGTATTTTGACTTGTAGTTTGGGATTGATCATGATATGAGTTTGTTAGTTTTCATCTTTAGTTTCTATGTTACAGTAGTTATGAACAAACATAGACAAATAGTGCTTTGAACATATGAATGCACTGTAAAGTCCCATCTGTTTGAATTGATTTTAATGTACCTTTCTGCAATGGACTATTTTGTTAAGTTCATTATTTTCTACAAATAGCAGGACAAGTTTTGAGGGCAAGCATGATATTGTCACTGAGGAGGACCTAGAGCACCTCCTGCAACTTTTAGATAACAAGGAGAGTGGGGATACAACATGGCAGCATTTGATGGAGCGCACCACTTCCAACATGACGTACAAGGCCTGGCGCCGTGAGCCTGAGGTTGGTTTTGCCAGTGGGATTGTAGAAAGAGAAACAGATGCTAAGAATATAGTATGCTCTAAAAAACTTGAGGGGCCATTAATTAGAAATAAGAGGTGGTATTAGCTTCTGAATGCAGAGAAAAATTCTGATACTTCAATTAAATACACGAAGGATCAGATTATCAATTTTTTAAAGTGTACTGGTGTCCCTGCCCCTCATGGTAATATTATCATGTCATTTGGCTTGTGCAGTATACCTTTCGTACATTTATTATCTTCTGTTAGATTTTCTAACTTTTTTTGTGAAATATGTGTCATGACTTGATGTGAAAAAACTAGGAACTAACAGGGAAATGTGTATCATGACTAAACTGTCTACATCTTGTCATATAGTTTTCATATACAGCTATTTATCTTGCTTTTTTCTTTAGGTGGGACCTATAATGTATTGCAGCCGAACTATTTTTGAGGATGCTACGCCTGAACTGGTTAGAGATTTTTTCTGGGATGATGATTTTCGTCTGAAGTGGGATCCCATGCTTGTGTACTTCAAAACTTTGGATGAGTTCCCTCAGAATGGAACAATGATTGTTCACTGGATAAAAAAGGTTTGACCAGCTTCTGTTGTGTCTCCTGTACCTTCATGTTGAACTTCATAATTCCAACGTGTTGTTTGTTTTCCAGTTCCCTTTCTTTTGCAGTGACCGTGAATACATTTTTGGGCGGCGCATATGGGAATCTGGGAAGACTTACTATTGTGTTACAAAGGTATCTGTAGAAAAAGCTTTTCTAGATAGGTACTTCCATTAATGTAATGTTATTAACAATTAACATAGATCATATATTTTTCTGGCCCCTTCTTTCCGTTATTTCATGGTTCATATTGATGCCTACTAGTTTTTTTAGATAAAGGATATAATATCCGGCCTCTATATCCACTTGGGATATACACAGCCAAAAGATACACGAGCTCTTAGGCTCAAAGCCTCAACATTGAGGAGTACACAACATCAAGAAAAAGCGCTTAAGGACTATGAAAAAGCTAGAAAATTCTTTAGCTATAAATTTGCACCTGTTACACAAAATTTAGACTGCTTTTTCCTACCCCTGTTCTTTCCAGAAGGGTGTCCCTTCTCCATTTTATTAAATACATAGGTATTCTTTTATGCACTTTTCAACTCCTTGATCCTAGAAAGTTTGCATCAGCACCTTTGTCATTGACCAAGACCCAGTACATTTGCACTCTTTCCCAAGGAACGGAAATTTTGTCATGATTTTTTTCTGAATTGTTTCCAGTCATAGTACATCATACTCTTCTGGTGCTGCTAATACTATTATTTTCATAGTAAGGCGTTTTTATGATCTGCTAGCTTGATTTTGGTAGAAGTTCCAATATGGATGTTGGCATCTTTTGTAGCTGAACTGTTTGCATAATTACATCGGCATCTAGGATTCTAGGTCTACGAGGAGAGGAATAGACATTTACTTTTGCTGCTCACTCTTTTTTTCTTGGTTGGTATGGGGCAGATCTTTTAGTAAACGAAAAAATCTGCTTGTATTAAACATTGTTTTGCCTGGCAATCTTGTCTGTCATGCTTGCAAATGGCAGTCTTGACAGGGAGAATGTTCTTTTCGAAAGTAGTTGATCAGAGCACATACCCTGGTAGTATTTGAAGGTATAGAAGATGTAACTGATGTGAGCCAAGATCAGACCCACATACTGACAAACTCTCTGCCTTATTTTTAGCTATTGCTAGAGAATACTCACACATACCTTGCTTTTTAATCAAACCCTGGATCTGAGCCCAGAGAACCAGGTGCCTCCTTGCTTGACATGCGTGCATAATCGGCATAAGCTTTACAAGCATTTTGTTGGCATTGCAGTATGTAGAAAATTTTCACTTGTTTGCCATGTAAGAGCATATATGTTGTGACTCGTGAGCACTGAACAACTTCCATTTGCAGGGAGTTCCTTATCCATCTTTGCCCAAGAAGGAAAAACCAAGGCGTGTGGAATTGTACTTCTCGAGTTGGTGTATTAGAGCTGGTAACTATT
Organism: Dendrocalamus latiflorus; assembly: GCA_017311315.1. Taxonomy (NCBI): domain Eukaryota; kingdom Viridiplantae; phylum Streptophyta; class Magnoliopsida; order Poales; family Poaceae; genus Dendrocalamus; species Dendrocalamus latiflorus. The sequence continues at coordinate 14,494,377 of CM029671.1, forward strand.
ACTACTATTATTTTACCCTCAATTGCATTTGTTCTGAACATTCTAAATATTCAGACCTTGACATTTTGTTTCTTTTTTGTATGCAAAACTGCAGTTCAATCACCCAAACAAGATGGCCAGCAATCCGCATGCGAAGTAACTCTGGTTCACTATGAGGACATGGGCATACCTAAGGATGTTGCCAAGGTCGGTGTTCGTCACGGCATGTGGGGTGCTGTTAAAAAGCTGCAGTCCGGATTCAGAGCATATCAGCAAATGAGAGAATCAGAAAACGTCCTGTCACGCAGCGCCATCATGGCTCAAGTGACCACCAAGACATCCATTGCCGGTTCCAATGGCCCCTTGGATCAAGAGCCCTCCAGCGCAGTAAAGGCCAGCAACGAGGGTGATAACACCAGGGCAGTTCAACAGGGTTTCGACTGGAAATGGGTGGTGGTCGGTGGTGCGGTGGCTGCGGCTTGCGTGCTCAACACCGGCCTTGTTGGCAAGGTCCTCCTACTTGGAGCTGCAAGAAGGCAGGCAAAGAAGTGATTAGCACCTTCCAACCTCTGCAAGAGAAGGCATCAGGCTCTCTTGCTCTTTAGATTGCTGCAACCTTATTTACAGAGAAAGAGAGAGGAAATCGATGTGGTGCTACAGGAGGCAGATAATTAGCATTCCTGATTTTGGGTCGCATATTCATGCAATATCGCACATGTGTGTTACCATAACAGATTCTGTGGTATCAGGAACCGCTGGCCAATGTATCCGAAGATCTAAGAGGTTATTAAAAGATTTTGCTAATGTATCTCTGCAAGCGCACCTTTTTCAGCTTTCTAAGTTCAATTTCGTTTTTTCCGGATGTTAGCCCGTGTTGACGAAGTGCCTCGGTCCGGTGCTGAACTGAACTAAATGCTAGCCGTAGTAACTAGTAAACTGTCTGAAGCTTAGTAGACGCAGGATTGCCCTGGCATTTGACCATGACCTGTACAGGTACAGGTTATCTGAAATCTAGCGTATCATCGTCCGGGAGATATAAACCTCTAGCAATGGCATCTTCAAGCTAATTTGCAGAACCGAATGGAACGAAAGCAATTATGCAATTTTTTTATGCAGGTCTAGAATTAGTGGTTGATCAGTGGCACATATCCAAGAACCAATAACAACAGGCCGCTACTTAAAAGAGACCTTTACCAGCTTTTACATAAAGCGTTGTATAAACACAGTACTCTTAACTAGTACAAAAACACATGCCATCAATAGTGGAGCAAACAGGCGATTTCTCTCCTAGATATGAAGATGTAGCAGAAGCATTGTCCCGATGGTAATAGTACCAGACACCTTTGCAATCCTTCCCAAGAACTTCGCGATTCTTTCCAAGTACTCCAAGCACTCAGCTTCCAGACTTCCAAAACGTGCACCAAGAAAGCATGAACGTTAGGATCATCTTGAGTTGAAACCAAGCAAGAACAAATCGTGTGGTGTATCTGTCACCTCAATTCTTCCTCAACTCCTCAGCAGGTCCAGTTCGTCGACATTGCTAGAAAATGCAGCCTTTGGAGTGGCGTTGCTGTGGTGTTCTTCTACCATCCTTGCAAACTCCTCAGCATCCATCCCGCCTTCCGAAACGAGCATGGAGAAAGCAAAGCATATATGTTAGGATCATCAGGGTTTATACCATTTAAGAATGAATTGTGGCGTTTATCACCTCATATTCATAAACATGGCATCGTCCAGTTCTTCGGCCTTGCCGGCAGATGCAGGCCTCTTCTTTTTAGTTTTTTAAAAGCTGTTTTTCGATTTTTCTACAGTAATTAGCTTTTAAACGAAGTATCTTTTTTAAGATAGTGTCTACTAGTTAATTGTAGTAAATATTGTACCGACTTCATTTATATCGGCAAAAACCACACGTGTTCTCACATGGGCTGATGCCGCTGTGTCAGGGTGGGGCAAGGGTTCGGGGATTTTCTCGGTCTGCGTGAGAAGACCTTCTTCTTAAGCAAATGCCCGGGGGTTTCTTCCCCCCGCAGGTCGAGTTTTTTTTAGTTTTTGTTATTCTATAATCTCTCACATGAACAGCCTAAAGGTCACAAGCTACAACCAAAAGCTATAAGCTTCAGTCAAAAAACAGGCCACAGTCTCCGGAGCTGCATTGCTGTGCTCTTCAGCCTACCGCCTACGGTTCAACGACGAAACAAAAGAAGCTGAGACGGCACAGTAAGTCCAAACTAGTGCTTGCTCAGAAGTCAGAACCTTGCTAGGGCATGCAGCAAACATTGAAAAGCGTTGGCTGGATCTCAAACTAAAAGTGGCATACAGAACCAACCAACCAAGCATGCATCCAGTAGTCATCAAAAATAAAAATAAAACGAGGCCTTTTGAGTAATCTAAGTGATTAGAGCTGGGATGAAATTTAGTAAAACTGCAACCAAATTCCTTCACCCTCCGATCCGAGCTCAAGAGAACACGATGTTCCGTGAGATTTAACTAGATCGACAAGTCAATGGGATTTCTAAGTAAATTCTCCCAAAGTTACAATACACGATCAATCCTGGCCATTTTGCTCAGGTCAAACTTTTGGTCTCCGGAGAGGAAGACCTGGCCGGCAAGGATTGATTTCGTGTTTTTCTCCCGATTTGGCAACCGGTTTGTCTGATTTGTAACCGAATCTGCCGTCCCCCCCCCCCCCCCCCCCCCCCGATTTGCAGGTGCGCGCTCGCGCGCGGATGGGTGACGCAGAGAGACGATCGATCGATCTTCAGATGATCATCACGTTGCATACGCAAGGAAGATCCTCACCGATTACTCCGACAACTACTGATCAGCAGCGGCGGGGTAGGGTTTGCGCTCGGGTGGGACGGCTTCGTGGTGTTTCCCTCTTGAGAAAATTGATCATTTGCCACTTTGAAAAATGGGCTTCGCAAAATTACCACTTTCAAAATTGGCTTCGCAAAAATGCCATGCAGTACATTTACCTCTTGATTACCATGCCATTTGAGCCATTTAACTCATTTAATATTATTTTTCTAATTTCAGAGGCTGAAAAAGACCTTTCTACCCTTAACCTTGACCAGCTTTCACAAAGTTCATCACCTCGGCCAGCTAAAGACATCACTTACTGCTTATGAACAAAATGTATACTATCTATTCTATTCACTAGGTACTAACCAACATCAAAAGTAACCGGTTAAATTAATCTAACGCGCTAAATCACAGAATCTAGTTGCGCTGCTCATGTGGTATTAATCACTTCAAATATGGAGTACTAGTAAGTACTAATTTCACAATGTATGGAGGAGTATGGAGTTTGAGCACACTTACTTGGGTCCTTAGTAGTCTGCTCTGTAAGGTTATTGAAGTAGCATGTCGCTCCGATCATCCTGAACTGCTGCCAGTACGAGTTGAATGCGTAGCTGGCGTGCGCCGCCGTCGTGTTCGGCCGGAAGCACTCCCCGCCGGGCTGGATGGCGTTGCACGTCCCGTTCCCCTGCCCGCACGCGTACGCCAGCGCGTTCCCCACCGCCGTCTCGTTTAGCTTCTTGCAGCCGCGGCTGGCGGCCAGCACGCACCATATCAGCCCCTTGCGCGGCGTGTTGTTCTCTGGCGCCGGCAGCGGCGGGTACGACCACAGCGGCCGTCGTCCCGTGAGGTCGATCTGGTAGACTTTTGTGCCATTGGTGTAGCAAGGGTATAAAGGTCTTTTCCAACCCCTGAAATTAGAAAAAAAAATATTAAATGAGTTAAATGGCTCAAATGGCATGGTAGTCAAGAGGTAAATGTACTGCATGGCATTTTTACGAAGCCAATTTTGAAAGTGGCAATTTTGCGAAGCTCACTCTTCAAAGTGGCAAATGATCAATTTTCTCTTCCCTCTCTTCTTCACCTATCCCTCGTCCCCTGCCCCACTCCTCCACTCTGAGCTTATTCTTTTTGAATTCAGTTTATGGTTTCTAACTGTGACTTATAATTTTTAAACTATTTTTGAGAGAGACTACGGAGTAACAGAAACTCGTATGCAGTTTTGGCGATATAAATGAACTCCCTATAGTGTATACTACATCAACTTGTAGACCCCGTCTGGAAAAGACACTCCGTTTGAAACAAAGGTGAAACTAGAACGAAAATGACCAGGGTTTACCACTTTACCATATACTAGCTGAATGCATGTGCGTTACTACGAATTTTTAAAAGAAACTCACGGCTGGTAAAAAAATTTAGAATATGCATACAAACATGTTCTAAAAGTTTTTAAATCCGTAACAACACACGGGCATTCAGCTAGTGCAGGTCAATTGTCAAAAGGCAAGAGAAATCAAGGGCATAATTCAAATGATGATGAGTTAATTTTCATCAGTTTATAATTATATAAATTTCACAGATTTGCATCACCAAGAAAGATAGGGCATATAAAAGATTATACAGTCCAAGCAGGAGGGGAGAGAGGCCAGGTAGAAGAGGAGGTGGGAGATGGTAACTATTGGTGGAAGTGGAGAGGAGGGATAGTTAGATATGAGAGAGAGGGAGAGGGATGTTAGATAGATGGTCACGATTTCAGATCGGACGGTTGAGAATGAATGAAGGAGAATACAGCAACCACCAACTCAAACTTATTAAATAGTAAAGAATAGTAGTTTCTTGTAGAAGTACCCAAGGCAGCACAAGTCAAACCTATGCCTCCCCAAGGGGAAAAAAAAAGCCAACAGAAACATGCAACAAATACTGGAAATTTAACTATGCTATAGGACACCGTTTGGAAGCATTTTCAGAACTTTGACAGCAGGTATCCATACAATTCTTTTCAAAATCCCGAACTTCAGGGTAATGTAGAAAGTCATAGAAGCTCGGATCAGAGAGCCGAACCAAAGTCTGTCATAGATCTCACACGAAAACCCCCACAAAACCGAACATCAAATCTGCAACCTACCCCCAACCAACCATAAAACGATCAGCTTTATCAACAACCAAATCTGAAACCACCCGCCGCTCACTCTCCTTTGATCCCAAGGCTAAGCTCAGCCGCGACGACGCCGTTCTGGCTATCGTAGCAGCTGAGGACGCTGCCATCTCTGACCAACTCTCCTCTCCTCCCTCCACTGCCTTAAATCTCCCCTCCTCCCTGCCTCCGAATCCGTAGCAACTAAATCAATCAACCCCCACTGAGATCTCCTTCCACAGATCAGCATCCACCGTTTCCGACGATGTAGGGCACGTCGCCATGGCCATGGAGGAGGTGAGGACCATAGCGTAGTAGATTTCGATGGGGGTGCTGCCCTTCCTATCGCCGCCGTGATCTGTGGCACAAATCCAATCAAGGAGAGGAGAGGACGGGAAGGGAGCAAGGGGTAGTGGGCAACGTAGGGAGGCGATGGTGCAAAGGGGACATAGATGCAGCCCATGGAAGGGGCACGAGGATGCGCACAGGTTCGGTGGGGGGAGGCAGGCGATGGTGGAGGAGGAGGGAGGGGAGAAGACGGCGGAAAAATCAGAGGGGAGGAGGCGCACGGGTTCGGTGGGGGGAGGCAGGCGCAAGGTCGTGAGGAGGGGTGGGTGGGCCCACACATCAGCCAGCGTACCTATTTTGTCAGAGGGGGTGATAGAGAATAGACGTACCACCAACTCCTTCTTTTATAATAGTAAAGATATATAACAACACATGTAGTTTTCAAACAATATTGTGCTAAATAGTAATGTATTCGGTAATTTTTAGCATCAATACTTCAACATAACCGACAACAGCGTATAATGATAAAAAAAAGTAGTGATCGAAATGCTTCTCAAATTAAAAAAAACCCGATAATAGCATTGATTAGTTGCAGCAAACTAAAGAAACTAAGGATGAAACTACAGACAAAAGTTAATCGGCATTAGTAAAATACATCATTCGACATCAATGGCCTGTTAAAAAAGAACAAAATTACTTAAAGGTTTTAAGTAAAAAACAATAGAATGATCAAATGTACGTTAATGTATTATCTTTTAGCCTGGATCCAGGCGCCAAAGTGAGAAGGCGTCGGCGGCCGGATCCGATAGAGGTGGCGTGGCCAGCAGTAATCGGCGACAACTAGGATCAGGTGACAGCCGGCCTAGCCGAAAAATATTTGAAGTTTACAACTATTATATATCTGCTTCAAGCTAGAGAATTAAAATGATCTGGAGAAACAAAACAACAAAGTATTCTCAGGATGAAGGAGATAACTGCCCTAGTATAACCCAAGAAGCATAAAAGGTAGTGTTATTACCTCATCACTGGGATAAATAAATGTTGATGGCCTTAAATTATGATAATCTTTCAAGCAATCCAATGGCTTGAACCCTGAAAGGTGAAGATGATGACTTGAAACCCTCTTCACATCAGACAGTTCACGAACAGAAAATTTAACAATTTTACTGCACAAAGAAAATGCATGAATACATGATAAAGTACTTTTAATATCAGAAATATGACCCCGCTCATTTCGGCTTAAGCTTCTGGCTTCTAGTTTATTTTTTACTATTTCTAAATTTTATCTTTTTCTGATTTTTTTTTGTTTTTTGAGCTTTTGTCGGTTCTTTTTTTGTATTCATTTACATTGTCTGTGATGTGCTAACCTGTTTTTTCTATTGTTAAATTTTTTAAAATTTAGTTATGTCAAATAAGTTACCATCAGCTACAGTATAATTTCAGCTAGATACAGAGTAATTTTAGCTATAAGCCAGTTTATTTTAGCCCAACCGAGCAGCACCTATAAGGCCAGTCCCAACCTAAAACTATGGGTGGTTTCCATAGAATTTATTATACTGCCATGTCATCTTTTTGCTGATGTGGAAGGAGAGTTAAAGAGGAGAGAGATGGAAATCGTTTCTGGTATGAGAAACGAAGTCGGCTCTCGTTCCTATGCGCTAGGAAACCATCGTTTTGGCGTTGGGACTGGCCTTATCGTTTCCATCGCTGTCCACCAGATCCCCTGTGCCCTCCAGTCCGCCGCCACCCTCTTCACGCACACGCCCGCCCCCGCTCCCGCGCCTTCGCTTCCCTCCCGCGCGCGCGGCCGCCCTTTTCTCCCGCGCGCGGCCGCCCTTCTCCCCCGCGCCCTCGCTTCCCTCCCGTGCGCGCGGCCACCCTTCTCCCCCGCGCCCTCGCTTCTTCCCGCGCGCGCTCCCTCCTTCCCCGCGCGATGCGCCCGCTTCCTCCCGCGCGCTCGACTCATCCGCTCCCCCGCCGAACCCTACCCTTCCCCGCCGAACCATCCGCTCTGCCAATAGATCATCTCCAATCATCCTCCCTCAGCGGCATCTTACCCAAAATCTCAGCAAGAATGAATATGATCCCTAGAAAACCAAGAAAGGCTACCCATTCCAGGGTTTCTACTGCCCTACCCCCTGGCGTTCCTGATGAACCACCCACCGGCGTTCCTACTGCACCAGCCTCCGGTCCTGCCGCTGGTACATGGTGGAATGCATCGCCTGGCAATTCTGAATGGTAAAGCTTTGACCATATTTCTATTTTACCTTTGCATGGTATATAGTACTGAAGTGTTGAGATGATTGTTTAGCTTTGCCTAATCCAACCAGCTCTCCCATTGGAAGGCATCTTTCAAAAAACTTCCATTTAGTCGGTGCTCCATTGAGCTGTCCTATGATGTCGTACACTACTGCTGCTGGATGTTTCAAAGGAACTCACGTATCCACTACTGATACTGCTGCTGCTGCTAGAAGTGCACAAATGGGTGATTCTGTAAAAGAGGCAATTGATATCGATGCTAATGACAGCCACCTAACCGCTAGGTCCGAAGTGCGATTGAATTGGTCGTATGCAGAAGATGTTAGATTGGTAAGTTAGAGTCCTTTGTTCTTGGTAAATCGAGTCCATATTCATGTCAGCCTGCTGCTCCAAATTTTCCTACCTTAATTATATTTTTTGTTCTTTTACTGATTGTAGGCAAGTGCCTGGGTGCTACATTCAGTTGACCCGGTTGATGGAAATGATAGGAAGGCAGAACAATACTGGGGAGATGTCACTGATACTTACAACAGCACCACAGAAAATAATCGATCAAGAAACCATAACCAGCTGAAGATCCGCTGGGACCGCATCAAGAAACCAGTGAGTGAGTTCCAAGGCTGCTGGAATCGAATCAATAAAGTTTACCAGAGTGGGGTTAGCGATGACCAATTGACGGATCAGGCATTGGAGCTCTTTGCCTCTGAACATAATGAAAAGCCTTTCACACTGCGGCATGTATGGAATGTATTACGACATGAAAGGAAGTGGTCTGCACATGTCAAAAAACTATTGGAAAAGGACAATAGCGGCAGCCCAACTTCTAACCCAGCTCATGTAGTGAATATTGAAGATAATCCAGCACAACGTCCTATAGGACATAAGAGGGCCAAAGAATTACGAAATGGAAAACGAAAGGCATCGGATGTTTCAGCTGGGATCAATGAGAAACTAGAAAAATTCATTGAAGCAAGCAACAAGGCTAGGGAAGGGCGTGAGAAGTTGGCAGAAGTGCAGCGGAATTTGGCAGATAAGAAGCTAGAAGCAGCCAAGCTTGCACATAAAACAGCACGTGAGAAAACTAAGTGTAAAATGCTTGATACTTACAAAGAGTTGATGTTTGCTTCTACAAGTCATTTAAGTGAAGAAGCCTTGACTGAAAGAGGCAAAGCATTGGAGAGCATGCGGTTAAGTTTATTTTCTAATGATGATTAAGGTTTGTATTCTTAGTTTTTGTCTTTCCTTCTGAACTGGTTGTATTATGCTCACTAGTTTCTATTCTTATTTTTACTAGCTCAAGAGTAGGAAGTTGAAGAGCAGAAATTCTACTAACTCAGGTAACCAGTACATCTTTTTATGTACAGTCTCTATGCATACTTGTAGTGTGAACTCATGTTTGGCCAGCTACTTGTCTAGTAGTGTGAACACTTGTAGTGTGAATTCTACATATTTGAAGTAGTCTGAACACTACTAGCTACTTGTCTGAACACTACAAATAAACACATTGTACATATTGTAGTCTGAACTGTACATATTTGAAGTAGTCTGAACTGTACATATTTGAAGTAGTCTGAACACTACTATACTATTATAGATATTGTACATATTGTAGTGTGAATTCTTTTTTTGTAGTCTGAACTGTACATATTGTGCAAATTGTACATATTGTGTAAACACATTTGAAGTAGTCTGAACACTACTATACTATTATAGATATTGTACATATTGTAGTGTGAATTCTTTTTTTGTAGTCTGAACTGTACATATTGTGCAAACTGTACATATTGTGTAAACACATTTGAAGTAGTCTGAACACTACTATACTATTATAGATATATATATATACCACACGCATATGGTCCTTGTCTCTGAACTCCACCTTCTGTACCTTTTTCTTCCCATTGCCTCTGATCTCCACAATGGATGATTCTGAGGATGAGGCCAGTAGCATAGATCCAATGGATTTACAGACAATGGATGAGATTGAACAAGAGCAAGACATGTTAGAAGAGTTTGGTGAACACATAGCAGCTGAGTTGATGACTGATGTCGAAAATCTACATGGTCAAGGAAGGAGATTTGTGTCCAGGAGATATGTGGACAGACCTCGTGAAGAATCAAAATAGCGGCTAATGGATGACTACTTCTCAGAGGATCCTGTATATAATGATACAATATTCCGTAGAAGATTCAGGATGAGAAGACCACTGTTCCTACGCATAGTTGCTGCCCTTGGTGATTGGTCTCCATTCTTCACATTGCGAATAGATGCTTTGAATCGCCCTGGCTTGTCACCTATTCAAAAGTGCACAGCGGCTATTCGACAATTGGCAAATGGGAGTCCTGCAAATCAGCTTGATGAGTACATCAAGATTGGAGAAAGTACTGCAGTAGAGTGCTTGAAGATGTTTGCTGAGGGTGTAATTGAAGTATTTGGTGCTGAGTATTTGCGACGTCCCACCGTACAAGATGTCGAACGCTTGATGCAGATCGGCGAGCGTCGTGGGTTCCCTGGCATGCTAGGAAGTATTGATTGTATGCATTGGCATTGGGAAAGATGTCCCTATGCATGGAAAGGAATGTATACCCGTGGTGATCATGGTGTTCCTACTATCATTCTAGAGGCGGTTGCCTCACACGATCGCTGGATATGGCATGCCTTCTTCGGTGTTGCTGGATCCAACAATGACATCAACGTGCTTAATCAATCTGATTTGTTCATCCAGCAGCTCCGAGGAGAAGCTCCTGCGGTACAGTATCATATCAATGTAAGGCAATATAGCCAAGGTTATTACCTAGCGGACGGTATATACCCAGAGTGGGCTGTTTTTGTAAAGTCAATACGCAAACCACAATCTGATAAGCATAAATTGTTTGCACAACATCAAGAAGGGGCAAGGAAGGATGTTGAATGTGCATTTGGGATTTTTACAGTCTCGCTTTTGTATTTTGCGTCGACCAGCATGTCTATATGAACAAGGGGATCTTGAGAATGTCATGAAAGCTTGTATCATCCTTCACAATATGATAATCGAAGATGAGAAGGACATAGAGCAGAGTCCTATTGATCTGAATGAGGAAGCGAGTACATCAACAGTTCAGGCAGCTACAATTACTCATGGAGATAACCTAGAGATGGCAAAAGTACTAGCAAGAAATGCCCAAATTCATGATCGTGCTGCTTATAAGCAACTTCAATTAGACTTGATTGAACATATTTGGCATAAGTTTGGGAATTCCAATTAGGTACTTAAATTATTTTGTTGAATAAACTATTATGAATGATTACAATGTGGTCTGTACCCATTTAAATTATATATAGCCATATACAAATGTTCATTTGTTTTACTGAAAACTCATTATTTAACTCTTTTTACATTGTAGCTGATGGCCTGATGATGGCGTCTGAAGTACAAGCCTGGCGAGAGATGGACTTATGATGGCTATTCTACCTAATTTTATATTTACTATGCATTCTCATTACCCAGCGAGAGATGGACTGGATGATGGCTACTCTATCTAGTTTAATATTTATATATTGTAATGCTTATGAACATGGCTTATTTTGTTACCAACTATGCTACCTATTATCATTACTTATGGACTGCTATGTACTGTATGTGTGTGTGAGATGGACTGGATGTATGCGTGAATGCTACTTTGGTGCTTACCATAGCTGATCCATCTCTTTTTGTGGTGCATTTAAGTTCTCCTCTATATAGAAACTGTTATAGAAATCATGGGTTGAGAAGGATAGTTTCTAAGGGACATTAATTGCTCTCTCTCCCCCTTGGAAACTGTCCATAGAAACTATGGGTTGAGAGTGCTCTAAGGGCATCTCCAATGGTCTGAGTCAGCTAGCTATATGCATGTACACATCAGCATATATCCTATGTAGAGGAAAGAGAGTATGCAAAAAAACCGAGCTAGCTCTTCCTTAAGCACTAGTCTATAACGCAAAACGAGGCAGCCTCTATAAAGAGAGTGTGCATGTAAGCATCAAATAGCTATCCTTATAGATAGTTCTTTAGAATGCTAGCTTTAGTGTGTACTATATAAATAATGTGGAAGTCTTATAGTTAGTTGCTAACTATAACTATTGGAGATGCCCTAAGCATCAAAATGAAACAGTAAAAGGACAAAAATGTGGAATCTATAATAAATGCTATTAATGTAGTGGTTGGTGAAGCAGTCAGGAAGCAGATCATAGAAGTATATCTCAAGTGAATCCATAAATAAGAAATACATAGCACCGCCAGTGTCGTGTGAACTCACTCATTGTATGGATGGAAGCGCTTTTGTGGATCCTGAAGAAGGGCCCCAGTGTCACTGCATATAAACGACCTTTCAGCCTGTATAAACATTGTTGTTATGTGTTAAAAAATGGTAAGCATAGAGCAACTGCAAAAGAAGAGTTGCATTGTGAATCTTCCCCGGTAAAAGAAAATTTAAAAATAACGAGAACTCCCACTTGCCACTGGATATGTAAAATTTAGTTATGCTGGTACACTAAGGGACAGATCCGAACACAAATTCACCATGGATACCATGTAATAGACAATACCGTAGGAAGTTTTAAGGAATTGATGAAAATATATCATGTCCAGTCAGTTTTTATGAGGGATTGAGGAGTCACTCTGGCTTACACCGGTGGCGGAGCCAGGATTTGATTACGTCTCAGGCTTAGTGGTGGAATAATCTAGGTTATCTGGACTGGACCATGAAAATGTTACTTAGACTGGACTGAATTTAGCTAGACTGTACACTAGATATTTTTCACACCACAGTCTGAAGCCTACCCTGCCCAGGATGTGGCTCCGCCCCTGCTTACACGTTAAAATTTAAATATAATACTTAATGCTACAATTGTATATGTCCAAATGATTGTGTATGCATGTGAAGATGATATATGTTTCTGTTATGTCAAAAGGTCTCCTAGAGGAACGACAATGTTTCATCCATGCTACTACAAAATTACGAGTTCTATTTGTTTCCCTTTTTGTGTGGCTGACACATCTCATTTCAACCATCCATTTCCTTGAAGAAGGTCAAGATTTGTGTGACCATAACAATAGTAGCCCTATGATCAAATCAGATGATATCATGTAGCCCTCTCCTCCTCCAACCACGCATCTAACTATTCCTCGTCAATCCGCTGCCTCCTCCCATCCATTAGATCACATATTTCCCCAGATCGTAACAATGTGGCCGTCTAACTTTTCCGTTTGACTATTACTGTTTTTAATTTTTGTATATACCTAACATGATCTTATACTCCAGTTTGCCTCCTCCATCTTCGTTCCCCTCATTATAAAGATTGTCCGAGTTCATAATCTGTGTCTACAAGAAACCGTATACCATACTGTCACTGTAGAGAATGTTGCATCCTCAACCATGACAGCATTCCCACCTCCCAGTGAAACAAGCCAACATCCTTAGGACAGGAAGGATTAAGGTAAAATGCTTAGATGTTTAATCCATATTATCCAAGAGATGGTACTGCCTAGCCAGGAAGTTCTGCACAGTTGAGACTATGGTGAGTTCGTCGCAACTTTTGTCATGACAGCATAAAAAGCCGATGGTGCATGGGTCCAAATCCACAAAAAAGCAACACAGAACTGAATTTTTTTTTCATAAAGCAAAAAAAAAATCGCCTTTAATGGAAGGTTACTGACTGAGTCAAGCCATGTAATCACCCGTACAAATAGGAGTAACAAGCTTAGGCTTAAATGTTTCCACAACAACATTTTGTGAAAAAGCATGGAACAGCAGTAGTCAGAGCACGCCTGGAGTAGTTGGATGGGTTAGCGCATGTGTATTGACCTCTATGCAAACATCATTGGTAATTGCAAATGCAAGAGTTTTGACTTTGCGCTTCATCTTCATTCGTTTTCTCAGTTGATCAGTCATATCCTCCAGCCTTCAAAGAAGAAAATACTAGAAATGATGCTAGAGTAAGTGGCTCTGAACTAAACTATCCATTTAAAGCAAAGCACGACCTTTCCGAAATGATTAGAGGCCAACAGACCAGTAGCATAACAATGATCATGCATACCAAGAGATGGCTAAGATGTAGCTGGAGTCTCCAAAACCTCTACAGTGTTAGCCAATCATTCTTATTGATGTACCAAGCAGAAAAAAAAAACCCATTCAAGTTTTACAGATGGATTAGAGGTGCCCCTAAAGTTACTTCACCTAAATCCCGTACAAAATACCCAAAATACTTTATAAAAGAATCTGTATGCTGGAACAAAGATAACAGGTTAACCATTCAACTTTGAATGTTTTAGCCCTATACTGTGAAAACATTTGGAGAACCCTGCGCAGAATTTCCACCCACTACAGACAAATTTCATGGAGGACAAGAACAAGCCTACATGAAATCACAGGACACAACCGATTGTGTGATAATTGGAAAATGTGATTATGTGACACAGGTTATCTCCATTAACCACAATTTGCAAGCTCCCACTCAAGCATGAACATTTGTTTTCTACTTATATTTGTGCAAAGGTAATGAGAAGAATAAGGTGTTATATAGTATTCAGTATTCACATCTGTATCAACTAGACAAAAAAATCAATAAGTAAAACTGATGCTTAAAGAACAATACTTTTCACCAGCAGATGGCAGCTGATACTGCGTTATTTCATCTCCCTCCAGAGCAATCAAATCCTGGGAGGCAGAAGTTGCTTAGCAGTTGGCACTGATAAAGGGGGGAAGCAATAACAAAGACTTACTGCATAAAACAGGGACATGTTGAACTCCACATTGGGCCTACTCAATGGAAGAAGTTCGATAGACAGGCCAAGGTCTTGTGCATCCTGGAGGTAGACAAGTAATGATACAGTAAACAAAGGATCACTAAGAACATACGGTTTTGTTTTGCGTATGTGGGTGGCTCGGTGTGAAAATAGAATATATGTCTGTGTCATAGACATGCTTTTGCACGTTGGATTGTTGTCCTTATCATATCAGTCTTTGCTGCTCCTGTAATATCACCAAAAGGATCATCTTCATTGGTGAATATAAGAATTCGCTTACTCACAGTCTTCACAGATCTGGAGAATTTCAAATGAAGAAAGTGGAATCACTGAGCCCATATGCGTGTTGATTATTGAACATTGCATTAGACGGTAGTTAAATGCACCTAAAGTATGCTACTTTCGCTTATACTTTGTAAATATCCACATCAACATTCAGCATAATTTAACTGATCCAAACTAGATCATTTTGCACAATATGCACAAATTTTATCCTCACTGTGTCTGTGTCCCTCGGCCTCCATTACAGGTACAAATACAGGGTACACCGCTACAGAACATGTTAGTGGTCTACTGGAATTTGTTATTCGATACAAATTATGACACTTTCTAAAAGCCAGAGGAGAAAAGTGTTGTTACCCTTTGCGCAGCAGCGCCTGAGCAACCCAAAGAGCATTGTACAAGGTATTCTCTCGAGATCCAAAAGTAATTCCATATCGACTTCCAATATTGCTCATGAAAGAATCTACCGTAAGTTGAAACAATCTTTAGAACCATGTAGTAAAAACAGGATTTGCTGGGTTTTCCTATGCACAAAGTATTTCATTACATTCTTATCCATCTGGCCTTTTTGTTCAGGCCAAAATAAAATGAACTAGAAAACATCATGATTAGGATGCAGAAACCAACTTTACAGAAACATCACAATTGATAGAAAACATCATGATTAGGATGCAGAAACCAACTTTACAGAAACATCGCAATTGATATTCAAGTTTCTAAATTATAATGACTAATGATAACATGAAACCAACTTGAGGTACGGATTCAAATGACATGTTGTCTTTTCTACTGAATTACTATTCAGTATTTCAGTTTCAGTCTTCTAGCGTGATTTTTATGCATGTCTAGTCTGTTACGCAAGTTTTGAACTGAAAACAAAGCATAGAAGGCAGCAGACTTTCTATGCTTGAGAATGTGAGCAGAACAGTTATTGTGAGGGGAATGGAAAACCCAAACAAATGCCGGACATTTGTAAGATAAGATGGCATAATCACAACTGCTCAGAAGAATTTTGCAAAAATAGCTCAAGCCCAAGAAACTTCATACAAGTAATATATGTCAAGCATGCAACTGGACAATTTTATATTTTCAGCAAAAGTTTATGGTCTATGCATAACCCTCTGACCACGTGTGGAAAAAGGAACAAATCATATAGTAACATCACCTTCTATAGAAGAAAATTCTTTAATCAATCTTGCATTGGGTCTGTCAAGTGGTTCTCTCTCTGAAACATTGTAAACATAAACACCAGCCAAATCCTGTAAATTTTTCAGCATACCAATTCTACTTCATAATGAATGACATAAGGATCCTAAGAAGACATCGTTGCTAATTAGCTGAGAAAATGATAATCTCCATGGTGCAAAGCAAAACATTTTAGCTCAGTTTTTCACCAAATTAACTATTATGATACAAGAAAAAAAACTAAACATGTAACACCCCGCCCATCCTCTGGATCTAGAGTGCTACTAATATTGCATACTTTTATCTTTTTTCAACTGTTAATCATTTTAAGCAAACTCTACTTTATTCATAATGCAGCGACCACTTTACAACATATCATTTTAAGCAACTATTCTAGCATACTAGTGGAGTTTAAATATGCTACCACAAGTTGATATGCGAAGTGCTGCTAGCACGTGAAATTATTCATGTACTACTCCCGCCCGTGCATGACGTCCTCAACAGTCACCTAAAAAACAACAAACAAAGCAAGGGTGATTCCAGAGACTCAGCAAGCACACGATAAAACAGTGGCGTTAACATACCACTTTAATAATTCCCATTTCTGTGAACTGTACATCATATCTCTGTAACTATTTTACGGTTATCACTTCCCATTTCTGTGAACTGTACATCACTATCTCTGTAACTGCGCATCGCCGGCCCCGAGCTCGCCGCTGATGGCTCCTCTACCGCCCCCAACCATTCCCCCCACCCACTCTCTCTCTATATATATATTCCTCAGGCGATGCGCAGGCGCCTTGCGGCTACCCTGGGCTTTCCGGCCACTTGGCCCACCACGGCCACCAGCTCGATGCCAGGAACCTCCTCCATCGCCTCCTGCAAGCGCCGCCTACATCCTCCCTGGATCCGGCCAGTCCGGGCGGATCTGCTGCTGTCCTACCGCAGGCCACCTCCTCTCGCACGCCCCCGGTTTCGGCCCTGACTGGTGCTGCTAGTCACTGGCGGTGGCCAGCATGGGCTCCCCTCTGTTTGGGCCTTCTCCGGCCTCCCAGCCATCGGCCCTACCCCCGTCCCCTCACCGGGTTCCCCTCAGCTCGGCTTCCTCGGAGGTCACCGCCGACTAGGGTTGCCATGGAGGTCCGCCCCGGCTATGGCCGAGCACCACTGCTCCGGTCTACCTACTAGCTTGCTACGATTTTGCCTCTACTTCGCATGCTACCCGGGACGGTCCAACACTCCCTCCCCCTCCTTACTACATGCACTTTATTTTGGATTTGGCTACTGCTTTTGCCTTGCTCTGTTCTTAAGAGCGCATGGCTGGGAAGGCTCATGGTGGCCGCCGTGTCGGGACTTGGTGGAGTGCATGCGCCGGGGAGCATGTACTGCCATCCAAGGGTGCACGACGGTGCTATGAGCTCAACACCAATGCATTGGGGGAAGAATGGAGGCTTACTTGGCGTTGGCTTGCTGCCGAGTTGAGGAAAGCAAGGTTCGGACGAGGACGGCCACGTTGCGGTTCGATTGGGCCTCCTCTCCTCCTTGCTCCCTCTTCCTCTTCTCTTCCTCTCGGCTGGCTTGCTATCGCAGTCCTGGCTCCTCTCCTTCGTCTTCCCCTACACCTCTTGCTCCTCTCCTCCGTTCTCTCCCTTACAGTCTTTCTGTGGTGCCCATGGGAATGGTTGGCTGGGTGGGGGATGGTTGAGCTCGGTTTTGGTTGAACAGAGGATGGGAAATGGCTCTTTGCTTTGCTTTTGTCTTGGGGGTGAGCTCTTGGTTGGAAGAAAATGGGAATGAGGTGAGGCCTCCCAGAGACTGACCAGCTTATGCATCGAGGTATTGGTCTTATGACTCTCTTGGCTTGTGAAATGACTGGAGTGCCCTCACCTTACCCTACTCTTCCTTCATGTGGCTATTGCCTAAAGGACATTTTGGTCCAAAGTGTTATTCACTGTTTGGGCTTTTCTTTTTTCTACTTCGACAGGTAGGTCGATAAAAGTGGGCGTTGGCTAAATTTTCTGCTGAATGACAAAGCCCACAATAGCGAGAGGCACCGACCGGCCCCATACGGTCTAGGAACCTCTATGAGCGCTACTTTTATTCGGTATTCTAAAAGCCGATGGGTCTGACGGTAAAACTCTACTTAATTTCCTTTATTCTCCCTTGAATTGTTTTCATTCCATGCATTATTTCCCTTTTGTATTTTTAGTGGTATTACAAAACTAGAGCAATATGTCAGTCTTTCAAGACCTGGCATTGACAAATTTGATCATTTCCTTCTACATGCTGAATTTTAGCGCCCTTCAACAATATCATCTAAATCTTTAAATTCATTCTTCACTCATGAGGCTTAGTAATTATATAATTAAGTAAAACTAGGAAGCAATGGTGTCGCAGAGAGTTCCAGTACAGTGTGCAGCAAAGACTCGACTAGTAGGCTGAAACCCAAATGCCTCGCTTTCCCCTAGACCCAGAAAATACTTGTGGAAAAAAATCACAGGATCCCAACAGAAAACAAACTAGCTAACTAATTGAATCACTAGAAACAGAGTTGTCAAAAATAATACGATGAAGCTTACGAATTCAGGTAACAGCTTACAGTATTAAAGAAGCATATGGCAACTTCATCGTGAGGCCAATGAAGTTAACTATCGTATGAAAATGTGTCTCCTGCTTTTCACCTTCCTGCAAGAAATGATGAAGAAAGAATGCTTCTTTACCTAGTATAAAAGAATTTGACGACGCACTTCGACCAAACAAAGTTTACAAAATAATATCGGCAAATAGAATAAGCCCTGCTCTATGATTCCACTCCCTAAATTATCACTACTAAACCATACCCTAATCCAGAAGCAAACTCTGCAAAACACATTACATACTACTTGCAAGTTGCGACACTTGAGAGAAACTTGCGATCAAGTCCATATACTATGCCTCGATTTCAGAAAAAAAAAACAACACGCTCAGATTGTTGAATTAGGCACATAGGTGCCGCTGCTAGTTCTTCACGTTCCGTTCCGTTCCATTTATCGGATGGACGCAGCAGCGCACGTATTACGTGGGCCTGGGCCCATATCCACGGGCCTGTTGGTCCAAATGTGACCCCCACCATTTGGAGTTCTCCGAATTTGAATGCATCTTGGTCGGGGAAAACATCCAAAACTTTCCCGCCTTCGACGCGACGAGCTCTTCCATCCAAAATCCAATCCGAGCAGTGTTTATATACTCCTCTCTCTAACCTAATTAGCACTAATCTCAAAATATATGAAAAAATAAGTAATATTCATTTATACTTAAAAAATATATAAATCACTGTGGAGTGATTCATAAAAAACCTTTCAATCCAAATTACTGACCCGTCAGAGAATCCAAATTACTGACCCGTCCAGAGGAGAGGTGATTCCACACCCCTCCCCTCGATAATTGCAAACACCACCGTGATGAAGACGACTTTTTTGACTGTGGCTTATGATTGTAAGTTGATATCTTTTAGTTTTAACATTAAGTTTTTTTGCAAACAAATCAAATGTTGATAAACCGATAAGCTATTTAAAAAACTGTTCTAATAAACTATTATTAAAAATAGAGAGAAGCCCAAAGCGGCCTGTCCGAGCGGGCTCTCCCCGTTCGTGGTTCAGTAGGTGGTCATCTAGTCCGCGTGCACAAGGAAAGGGGACGGGACCCATCGCACGCAACCTTTACCAATTGCAGAAGGATTTATTTCAGGACACCACTAGCCCATTCTGTGATTCAAACCACTGTTCGTCCGATCGTACACGCGCAACAAACCAATCTGTGATTCACATCACTCCCAAATGGCATTGGCAAGCAGCAGCAATGAAAGGAGAATAAGATCGAATTACTAGCGACAGGCATTTGTCAAGCAGGAATCGACGACCAAACTGAAGGAGATTAGGGCTCTTAACAAGAACATACTATGTTATAATTTCAGGAGCATGTTTCATCATACAGGCAGGATTAGGAACAGCATCACGACGGAGACCCAACTAGCACGAGGCTGCGAGGTGCACCCAGCCCATGATCGAATTTGGAGGACAATTACTGCTACTACCGATGCTACTACTGATAACCTGGTGCTACTACTACTCACGATTTCGCTAAAGAAGATCAAAAAGGAGACGAGTGGCTTGGCTGGGTGGCCGCCGTCGCCTACTTCTTGGCCTTCCTCGCCGCCACCTTCCTGGCCGGGGCGGCCGCCTTCTTCTTGGGGGCCGCCGCCTTCTTGGGGGCTGCTGCGGCCTTCTTCTTGGGGGCCGCTGCAGCCTTCTTGCCAGGGGCGTCCTTGGCGGAGGTCTTGGCGGACTTGGCCGGGCGGGGCTTGGCCGGCGCGGCGGCGGAGGCCTTCGTCTTGGTGGTCTTGGACGCGGTCTTGGCCTTCGCCTTGGGGGACGCCTTGGGCTTCGCCGCCGGCTTGGCAGCCTTGGACTTGGCGGCCGCCTTGGGCTTCGGCTTGGCAGCCTTGGGCTTGGCGGCCGCCTTGGGCTTCGGCTTGGCGGCGGCGGCGGCCGGGGCGGAGGAGAGCTTGAAGGAGTTCTTGACTCTGGTGAGCTTGCCGGCAGCGGCGAACTTCTTCAGCTGCACAGCGAGCTGCTTCCGGAAGTTGGGCGGCAGATGCGCGCCGTGCTTCGCCTCGATGTGCTTCCCGATCGCGTGCGCGCTCGACCCCGTTCTCTCCTTCAGCGTCGCGATCGCCTCCGAGATCATCTGCGAAACCAACCACCACCCAAAAGCATCTCAGATCCAACCCAACCACCAAACACACGAACGCAATCGGTAATCGAACCACCACGAAAGGAACCATCTTGATCGAACCCTCCTTACCTCGGCGTACGGCGGGTGGGCGGCGGCGGCGCGGGGCTTCCTCGGTGCGGCGGCCTTCTTGGGCTTGGCCGGCTTGGCGTCCTTCTTCTCCGCCGCCTCCGCGGCGCCGGCGACCGGCGCCTCCACCTCGGGAGCCGGGACCTCAGGCGCAGCCACCTCCGTCGCCATCTCACTCTCTCAGTCTCTCTCACTCTCGCGCGCTTACGGAAATGCGATGCGAAAAACTTGCTTGACTACTTCTGCTTATGCGGCTGCGGCGGCGGCGGTGGTGGTGGGTGAGGAGGCCGGAGACGATGACGAGGGGGTTTAAATAGCAGGGGAGACGTGGGAGACGTGGTGACGCGAATGCTGCGCTCTGATTGGCCGAGAGCCCCCTCACGCGGATCGCCACCCCGATGCGGCTCCAGTTTGACGTGGGCCATCGGATCCCCTCCGATCCGACGGATGGGGGCGCTCCTCGCTCGGCGACTTGGATACTGCCCCCACCCCGGTCGGCGTCTGCGGCCGTGCAGCAGTTCCCTTGTGTGCTTCTGCCCCAACTTTGCGAGCTCCTATCTCTCGGCTCGATCGATATTTTTGGCTGGGATTTTTAGAGCATTGTAGGGGAGGAAATTAGCTTTCTAACGGGAGTGGTTTTGTATGATTTGGTCCAGTATTCTAGGAGAAATTGGCCTCTGAGTGATGAATGGTCTGGCTCGGGGAACCAGCGTGCGAGTGTGCTTCTCCCCCGACTTTAGGACCGAACGTCTCTCGATCCAGCCCACCATTTTTTCTGCGATTTCGTTCATGTTGCAATGGTAGAAACTAACTTTCGATTAAGAGTGTTCTCATTCGATTTGGTTGAGGTTTCTGTGCGTGATTGGCCGTTTGGTAATGACTGGTCCGGACGGTGGTTTTGCGCGTACTTACGGCCGGCGCAGCCCCCGACTCCGGCGAGCGCCGTCGATCAGTTGCATCTACAGTAGGGGATAAGACTAGATTGATCGCGACACAGTTGACACATGACACAATGGATCGGAGCACTATGTACAGCAGTGTGCAAGCATGGGCGTGAATGCGTGATAAGTGGCCATCATAACCAAAGGATTAGTGGTGCAAAGTAGGGAGGTTTTGGTGGAGTGCAACGCGACACCGCGCGTATTAGGGTTGCTCACACGTCCGATCGAACGGCTCAGAACCATTAATCACGCAAAATAAACAAATTGAAAGGTTGGTCTAGTACTCATGAGTCATGACTCGTGATCGCGGAAATTATACACGTATGTACTGATTCGACTGATGAGGAATGGCTGGACTCTATTGCCTAGACTTTTTCTCAACAGCTTGTTCCATGATTCGAACAAGGCATCTTTATGGGGCAAACTAGACAGTGTGATGTGAAGTTGATCGCAAGACATATAGAATGGAATTGGGAAATATCAAATCGAGTAATTGTTTTGTGGGAATTAATCGAATTTCTTACCATTTTGATCACACCAAGATTTGTGCTCCTAGCTGTCGATTGTGGCGGCGTATCCTCCTCCTCCTTCGGTGCCGCCATATGCCTCCTCCGTCAAATGCCCTTTCTTCCTCCATAGGTTTTTGAGTTGCCAACGGCGCCAGAGGAGATAGTTATAGCCACGTAAAAGTAGGCGTAAGCAATGTGAGAAGGTGTTGGAAGATGGATGAATCGAGGAGGCAAGAGTATGATGGCGGCGGCCAGGGCCGTTACTGTCATCTTGGAGGCCCTAGGGCATGATAAAAGTGAGACCCTTCATTTTAATATAAATATGTAACAATACGTTTTATATCAGTTGTAAAAGATAAAGTTCAATACAGTAACCATTAGACAGTATGTCACAAAATACAAAATGCAAAATATAAAGTACTCATTGTCGACAAAATGCATGTATACATGCTAACATACATGGGCTAGGGGCCCCAAGTTTTTGTGGGCCCTAGGCGGTCGCCCTTGCTGCCTAGGCCCAGGGCCGGCCCTGGCGGCGGCCGATGGCTAGGAGGCACAAGATGGGTGACAGTGTACTTTCGACATATAGCACGAGTTTGGGTGTGGTGGCTATTAGGGCAAGGGGAATAGGAGTAGGGGAGTATATATAAAAGGGGAGAGAGATCTGGATTATCTAATCTCGATCCAATGGTCTAAAGGTTCAACTATTTTTTCTCTGAAGAAATAGTCAAGTGATAAATACACAATCCCTGTATAGAATGATTCAATGCATCATTAACTATTTTGTATATACACGTTTTCTTCTGGAAGATCACAAAGCTAGCTACCACCAAATTCGAACACTAAGATTTGGCGAGAAAAAAAAAACTATGTAGCTAGATGTGCCGTATGCCACGTCAAAATGGTCCCAGGTGGTTACAAGAAAAGGAGCATCTGCCATCTATTACTGTATAAACAAACTCGCTGTGACAGATCCTACTCTGATACTACATTGGGAGATACTTGGATTTCGGAAGGCTACGCGGCTTGGTTCTACCCTGGCCCGTGAGTTTTCCACATTATTGCACCAGTTGTCATTTTTTAGTAGGGGTTGAAAATTGATACAAATTATCTGTATTATTTTATTATCGTATTGGATAAAATATGAATATTATATATATTTTTTCTATCCGATTAATAATTTCTCTTCTATTCATATTCGAATTCGCACAAAAAAAACATATGTGAGTATGGTATGGATTTTTATGTTTCGAAATGTTATTTTATCCGAACTATTCGTATTCGATGAAGCAATATACATATTTTATTACAATACGACTAATTAATTGGGCAAATTTTTTTAATTGAATGTGAATTTATGTTTCTTTAGATAAAATAAATAAATTGGAATAATTAAGCATGATTGTACATTTGTACGTTAATAAGATGTTATTAATATCTTCATACTACATAAGTTATGAGGATTTCTATATCCGACCGAATTGAGTAGATAATTGATTTGAATTCGTATTTGTTATAATATTAGATTCGTATTCGTATTCGAGAATATTTGAATTCGTATTCGATTTGTTTCCACCCCTATTTGTTAGTACATCGTAAATGATTTCCATTTGTGAGCAACTTAACAAGACGTTGTTCCTTATCCTTTTACTTGTGGTTAGGGTATTTGAATACAAGAGAATGATGGGTCGATGGTGCAAGGAGAACAACATCAATTCAAGTGGACCATCTACTTCAAGCAAAAGAGAATGATGGATCGATGGTACAAGGAGAACAACAACATCAATTCAAATGGACCATCTACTTCAAACAATGCACCTCATGGTTACCTCACCTTCTGAGTAGTAGAACGGGCCGGCCGCCTTCATGCCGCTTCCGGACTGGAACTGGAAGCACAAGAATCAACGACCAATCGACAGCCAACTCCAACTGAACAGTTCTCCTTTTTCCAATTAGGTTGGCGTGCTATCTAATTTGCTACGTCTACATATTAAAGGAATCAAAATCGGGGGACAATTTTATGAATAATTTGATAGATTCCAGAGGCAATCCTCAATTTCTTCAAATTGAGATATCTTCACATTTTTTGAGTTTTTCGTCAATTCCATTGTTACTCTATGCAATTGGTTATGTCTAGAATTGTGTATAGGGGGTGTTCGCATTAGTTTTTTTTATGATTTTTTGTTATAATTTTTGGCTGAAAATAAATATTAGTAGTTAAAAAAGTGGCTTTTAGAAGTAAGGGGCAAATGGTGAAAAAAGTGAGAGAATGATGTGTGCATGTGACAAGAGCGAGAGGGGTGGGTGCATGATATACCTGTGAGGCTGTGATCTCTACCTTATTTCCAGAGTGAGAAGTGGAGAAACTACTTCGAGAAACTGAATGTTCGTATTAGCTTCTACTTTCCTAAGTAAAAGCTAATAGAAACATGTCCGTAACTCAATCGGGAAGTAAGTAAGTTACGTGAACCAATCATTTAACTACTACTAGTTGAATATCTGTGCGTTACTATGGATTTTAAAATTTTATCATACTACATGTTTTGAAACTAATTGGTGGTAAAAATTTTTAGAATATGCATACAAATATGTTCTAAAATTTTTTTAAATCCGTAGCAACGCACGAGCATTTAGCTAGTTTCAAAACAAAGCACAGTTCTGAAGTGTAACAAAATAGTGAGCAAGATATCCCTTCACCTGAAACCAAGATGAAGATAAATAAATGAGAATGTTTACTTTTCACAAAGTTGACTAGCAAATATGCATACTGTTTACTGAAGATAGAAAATTGACATAATAAAATGCAACAAAACAAAATTTTCATGGGCCAATGGTGAACATTAACATAAGTCTTAAATTCAAGATAGCTCGAGACAATTTGAAATCTGCCTGGGTCTTTTATGTCAAAAACTTTGTGTGCTTACCTATCTAATGACAATCAACCATTCAGAATTTATCTTACAACTATGCAATCACCCCATAAAAGCAACACATACCTTAAGAGCATTAAAGACACGGTTTCCAGTAGTGGCCTTGATAAGGCCAACATCCAAAAGAGCGCGGAATAGCCTCCTCTCATAATATGGCTCAACAGAGAAGTCCTCCCCAGTGGTCTAAGTTCAGAATTAGTCATAATTACATATGTTCATCAAATGCAACATGAGAAAATATTAGGGAAATAATTATTCTTTCAAATGAATATTACCTCAACATTGCCCTCATATTCCTAATCTAAATTACGGAGCTTGAGCAAATGCATTGGTCTCCTGGGTCTTGACAAACCCCTAAATAAATAACCAAAAAACACATGAATACCACTGTAGACTTAAACAATGAAAAGGCTACTAAACATGTGCAGAGGATATTCTTCTTTACTGGTAGCACACATGAAATCCCTACTTTTTTGGCTACTGAATGTTGTATTTAGAATAGGCTACTTCCGACAAAAGCAAGAATATTATAATTAACAAGAAATTAAAGGTCCACTTACTAAACACTATTAATTGTGAGGAGCTCAACTCCAACAATTACTGAGTGCACTATGAGTCTATGATACTATAAGGTAGGTCTCATTGTCAGTAACAAATTAGAAAAAAAACATGTGGTGGTGAAAATAATAGACACAAATTAGAATAGTTTGCTTCCAACAAAAGCACATATGTCATTTACAAGCAATAAGCAACCAGGTCCTAGAAGCAAACAAAGTGTCGCTCTTATTAGTCCACAACTAAGTTGATTTTCAAACCCCTTTCCTCACTGGGCAACAACCATAATATTATTGTCTTACAACTAAAAAACAATGGCCGAGCCACAAGCAGCCGCTGCATCTGCAGGGGCGGCTTCATCATCCTTGTGCTTCACTATGCCCGAATCAACCAGAATTGGCACCTCCGCCACGAGCCACCGCACAAGCCTAAGGCACAGCGCGTGCGTGATCCCAAATCTTGGGTAGTTCTTCGTCCACAAAGGCTTGAAATGCACGGTGAGGTAGATCTTTCCTCCCTGGTACATCTACGTCCATCTACACCAACAACAATCACAATCCAATAAAACAATCTAGATACAAGGAATTCAAGAATCCAAGAAAACAAAAGCATGTAACAATCCATGGGAAGTATGGGACCTTGTGGGTCTAACCGTCGAGGGTGGGGAGCTCGATCTCAGGGGTGACCTGGGGGTAGACGACGGGGATGTCAAACTAGAAGGGGAACTCATAGCAGCGGAGGTTGTGGACGTACCAGTAGGTGCCCTTCAGGTTGGCGGCGGTGATGCGGAACCCGTCGTTGTCCTTGGACTTGTTCACCTGCTAGGAGGGCACCTTACATGCTTGCCACCGCCCTCCATCATCTCCCGCCAATTAGCTGTCGCACTCCTACTGTCACCTCTTAGTCCTCACCCCTAGCTGCCGCCTCCTCTCTCCCTCCTCTTCGGCCACTATCACGACACCCTTGACCGATGGGGACGGGAGGGCACTGAATCTGTTCAGAGGCAACCTGATCTAGGCGGAGGCGACCAGATCCAATGACTACGATCGGAGCTGATGGGGAGAGGTGGAGGCAATGTTGGGGTGTGGGAGTGGGGGAGGCCGTGCTTGGGTATGGAGAACGACGGCAACACCTGGGTTGATTTGGTGGAGGTGGAGGAAGGCTCATAGGGGACGGCGACTCGAGCACGAGTGAAGGTGGAGGAAGGCTCGAGCACAAGGAAGGCATACTCCTTGAGACCCATGATGAAGACGATGATCTTGAAGGCCTCAGCTGCGGTGCGGAGGAAGGCCTCAACGCCCGGGCACTTGGAGATGTAGAAGGTGATGGCCTAGCCGCCGATGACCTAGGGCACAGTGAAGTCGTAGAGGTATGAGAGTGGATGAGCGTCTCATCGAGGTCCAGGAATAGAGTCTTCTTGCCCAGCTCTAACAACAGTTAGGAGCGTGACAGCCTATGCACGGGGAGGATGCATCAACGGAGGAGGAGGCGGTGGGGGCGAGGAGGAGCGGAGGCAGTGGAAGCCCATGGCAGCAGCGCGATATTTGGTCAAGCAATCGAGGACGGCGAGGCGAGCGAAGAGTTTGAGGCTATCTGTTGAGGGAATGGAGGGGAGCGACGGTTCGAGGGAGAGGACAGAGAAAGGTTGTGGGAACTGCTATGTGCGATGTGGGGCTGCTGCGTGAGTAGAAAAGGATGGTCTAGATGCTTCCTGGTCAAATCCAATGGCTGTAGAGGGCTGAGAGAGAATGCACCAATGACTATCAACTCACTTTTTTAAGGAGTAGAGATTCATAAGAGTTTGGCCCAAAAGAGGTCAAGTGCTTCTCCCGTAAGCTGTTATTGCAGGAGCCAAACTTACGGAGCTTGTGCACAAGGCCAAACTACTCAAAGAAAAACAATTAGGCATGTCGTATTGGCTTCTACTTCTGGCTTATGTTTGGAGAAATCAGAAGCCAATATAAATACTTAGCTTCTCGAAGCGGCTTCTTCACTCCTTTCGCCCCTGTCTCGCGTACGTATATCTTCCTCACTTTTTTACACCACCCTCTTCTCATTCTAAAAACCACTTCTTTCAACCGCTACTATTCATTTTTAGTTAAAAGCCATCAGCTGCAGTCAAAATCCATTAGTAGAAGTCAATACGAATGCCCCCTTAATCATCTGAACCTCCATGGTATAAACTCTATAAATTGCTCGCGATGGGCTGAACCGCAGAGCTGGGCATAAGAGCATCCTTTTTTGGTTTCTCAGGGCATCTACAATGTTTAGAAGCTTTATAGCCTCTAAGCTAGGACCGGCATACAGTCTTTAAGCTTATCAATTTTGTCTACAATGTGTAATATTCGTATTGCTTCTAAGGTGGCCCAGCAAACTAGAAAAAATATCTTTTCTCACGATCAAAACTCATCAGATAAATGAGCCCTTCAAATATTTTATTCTGAGGAAGCTGTCTCCAGGCTTGGAGGTGATGCTAACCTCTAGTTCATGAAGGCCAAAGTTTGTAATGTATGAAGACAACCTCTATGGTTTGCTCTCTCTACTTAGAAGCTATTTTGTCTTAATATTGTGGATGCTCTAAGAGAAGAAACCTCCGGGTTGTTGAGCTCACCTGCCAGTTGTTTTTAATGGAAATCTGCTGATTCCATTAACCTGAGGTTGCAGCTAAATCGCTGTCGACCAACGGGAGTGCATCCGAAGGAACCGTATCTGGCTAGAGCATGGCTCTGCCTGGTTCCAAACTAGCACCAAAGCTGGCCAAAGCGTGAGCCACTTTGTTACATGATCGAGGATTACAAGAGTCCGAGACATCAGTAAAAGAGGAAAGCGTGAGAAACTTTACCTCCCTGTACGAAACCCCATGCCTTGCCGAATCCTGTCCTGAACTAGAAGCGCAGCTTTGTTGCGTCTGTCTCCAGCATAACTGAAGGTTATGTTGGAGAAATTGTGCTAGCTTGGAGGCCAGCAGTGGAGCCCTGCTTAAGAGGTTGGGTAGCAAGTTAGCAGCCAAACACCATGGTGGTGCTCCAAGCAGTTGTGAGTTTATGGCTTCTTGGTTTTTGGCTCAAAGCATTGTAGTAGCTAAAAATACACTGTAACATCTGTTACCTTTTTGAGTAATTAAATTTAAAAATAAAAGAGAGAGAAAAGTTATATCATTACTGACAATACAAAGGAGGAAAAAAGAAAAACAGAAAAAATCATAAAAAAGCTAAAAAAAATAAAAAAGAAGATGAAATGAAGAAACCGAAATGTTTCAAATGGCAGAAGCAAAAGCCATTTGAAGCGGGGCTTACCTATTGATGCCTGAAAACAAAAGAGGAAAGATCACACTAAGCAGGCCGAAAGAGAGTTTCTCCCAATTACAATCAGGCCCTCCATTTTGGCCAATTCGGCCTATTTTAAATCTTACACGGTCCAATGTTCCTCCAGCCCAGCGCCCAACTCGACTCCACGAACGCCCTTCACCATCACATGCACCTATATATAAGCTCCCACCCACCCCAAACCCTACCCGCCGCCGCCACCCCTTCCTCGCGTCGCCACACGCCGCCGCCGCGCCCTCGTGCTCCTCCCACCCGCTCCGAGCCGACCATGGTGAGTTCCCTCGAAATCGTAGCTTATCTCTTTGGTCCAGCGCCATCCGTGGTAGTCTCGTGACGACGGCGTCATGTTTCGTGCGCCCAGGCAGATGTCGACGTCGAGACGGAGGTGGCCGCCGGCGCGCAGCCGAAGAAGAGGACGTTCCGCAAGTACAGCTACCGCGGCGTGGACCTCGACGCGCTCCTCGACATGTCCACCGACGACCTCGTCCAGCTCTTCCCCGCGCGCGCCCGCAGAAGGTATGTATGTAGACATATCGCATCTGGGACAAATCACGCTACGCTTTGCTTGGGTTTTGATGCGATGCGTGGCTGTGTGTTTGGTCAGGTTCCAGAGGGGCCTGAAGCGGAAGCCCATGGCGCTCATCAAGAAGCTGCGCAAGGCGGTGAGTTCGGAATCAGCCGTTCAACCCTCTCTCCCCTTGCCTTCCTGTGGTCTTGGTGTTTATGTGTATATTCTGACCGATGGGTTACTACTACCCTGAACTATAGGAATCTTATGCGGATCTGATATACTCTCACAATTGTAGACTGGTGAATTTTAGTTTTTAACTTGTATATGGTTATAGCATTTTGTCATGTTTATGCCTTTTCAATTTGCACTCCTTTGAAGTTGTTAGCACTGCAAGCTAATTAGATCTGAGAAAATCGAAATGTAGTTACTTGAGCAAATTTAGCGCTTGTTGCTAACTTTAATGCCTGTTGTCATTTCCCTCTAGGATGATACATAGTGTTTGATATTGTTTTTGTGATGTGAGATTAGGTTCCTTTTGTACTTTAAACGAATCACATGCGCATATTTATGGTGTTATTGTCAATGTAGCATATGTTTAAGCGTGGTGTTGGAACTTCCTGTCCTTTGTTGTCACATAGCGAACTAGTTATCCCTGTGCTTGGCGAATTAACATAACTGCCTGGATGTATATGTTTGAGGTTGTACTATGTGATGCATTTGATATCTGTATTTGTCATGTAAGTTTCTATGGTGAAATTTACTTTAAACTCTGTGAGGCAACTCTTTTTTCGGAAAGAGCATATATTGTTTTTGCATCCCATCAAAAGGACTAATTTCTGAGGACATCTCTTGTTCCACTATATGAATGCATCCATATCTACGAAGAGCTAATTAATGTGTTTTTGAATTGCTAGTCGTCTCAATACTGTGTCAATGAGTGCACAAATCTGCTGTGTTTCGCTGCAACTTAATGCCCTGCATCCCATCATTTATAGTCAGTAATTTATATGCATGAAAGTAGACTCTTCAAAGCGTTAATCAAAGTAATCTGATGAAGTAGGTGTACTGTTTCATCTGTGCTTGGTATGAATCTATGTGTGAAATGAGATTTACCTGACATTAGAGAAAATGTCTTGACCCTCTTCGTACTGATTGTTATGCATAATTAGTTCTAGTAATTTATATGCATGAAAGCAAACTCTTCAAAGCGCTAATCAAAGTAATCTGATGAAGTAGGTGTACTGTTTCATCTGTGCTTGGTATGAATTTGTGTGTGAAATGAAATTTAGCTGACATTAGAGAAAATGTCTTGACCCTCTTCATGCTGATTGTTATGCTTAATTAGTTCTACATGGAGAAAGAGCGGGTGCTGGTTGTTATAGCACAATAACATTGCAAGTTTGCAACTCCAATCATATAATGTAACTTCATTTCATTTTGTTCTATGTACACTAGACTTTGTGTAAGATTGAGTATTGATTTGCAGATACTGGGATATTTGTTCAGTCTTCCAGACAATTGAATACTTGCCA
This sequence comes from Dendrocalamus latiflorus, assembly GCA_017311315.1. Classification (NCBI taxonomy): domain Eukaryota; kingdom Viridiplantae; phylum Streptophyta; class Magnoliopsida; order Poales; family Poaceae; genus Dendrocalamus; species Dendrocalamus latiflorus. Next base: position 14,525,210 of record CM029671.1, read on the forward strand.
ATTTGTCTTTGCCTCACAATCTTTCACTGCGCTTTGAACAGAAAAAGGATGCTCCTGCTGGTGAGAAGCCAGAGCCAGTGAGGACACATCTCCGCAACATGATCATTGTACCTGAGATGATTGGGAGCATCATCGGTGTCTACAACGGCAAGACCTTCAACCAGGTTGAGATCAAGCCTGAGATGATTGGCCACTACCTTGCGGAGTTCTCCATCTCCTACAAACCAGTTAAGCATGGTAGGCCCGGTATCGGTGCCACCCACTCCTCGCGGTTCATTCCTCTGAAATGAGTTATGCAACTTTGTAATCTCTCGGACTTCGGTGTTCAGCGTCCGTGGCATGTCCTTTCAGATGTGCCGTTTGTTTTGAACAAGCTATATTACCTTAAGGCATTTTGTTCTGTTTCACCTCTAGAACCTTAGCTAAGCACTGTGCACAATGATGTTATCCTGTTGAAATTGTTTTGTGATAATTTTGTTGACACAGATAGTTACTTTGTTCGTAGATCGTTTGACCATATTTATCAGAAGATTAAGAGCTGTGTGAAAATTTGAATGTTATTGATATTGACAAATGGTTTGGCTGGGCTCAATGAGGTAGCATGTTCGTTTTCTGATACCAATATGAAGCCTGTTCTGGTTCATCCAAGCCTTTATTCCATAACAACAACAAAACATTTTCTCAACAATTTTAAGTTTTATTCGATGAAAATAGGTTTTTTTATGTTAGCTCGCCGAGCTTAACACAGCTCCTTTTTTTTCTTACTTGGACATGCGGAGTTATCTCCGTTCCACCCAAATCTCCATTCGACTTAAATTTTCTGCTACGGGAAGATATAGTTGGCTCCTGCATTTGATTCAATCGGATTGAATATATATGTGTTTGTTAGCGGCATGAAAACCGCGAGGCATTGCACTGGTCGTACGATGTTTAGCTATGTAGGTAGGTATGCAGATGCAATGTCTTATCGGTTTATCAAAACTTCGGCATTATCACCAGCCAAGCCGTCCCTGCTCAGTAGACGCTGCCGAGCAGCTACAGTTCAGCGGCAGGCCGGGTAGGCGCGCGTTCAAGGGGACCAAAGTAGGGGTAGCAAAAATACTTATTTGTAAGGTTTATTGGCTCAGTTTAAAATTACTCTAATTATACTTACCAATTTAAATTTTGCTCTAGCACAACTCGACTTGTTAGCTTGCCTTTCCCTTCTCTCTTTTACTGGCTTTAGCCTTCACGACCTGGGCACAGTACTCGGTCTTCACAACTTGTATAGGTTTGTCTCAGTCAGAAATAACCCAGCGTTCAGCGTGGATTTTGGGGACCACCGGCGCTTTACCCTTGTCCTTTCCTCTGTCATCCGGAGTGTAAGATTTTTAGCGTGTGAATCTTCCCGGCACTACCGGGTAGTTGAGCATGTATTTTTGTTCGATGAATGCCCTGTTGTACATATCTGGGCCGTTGATCCTTGGAAGAATTAGCGGTGCTCTGTGTTTTGCCGGTATGGACAGAGTGGGTTACAAGTGTATGAAATAAAACATGCAATGTGAAATGGCAAATACATGCTTACAAGAATTTCGCCGCACATGTAGTGCACCTGAGCGGCGGTTAGCGGGTGTGTGGATTGAATTATATATGCTAGATTGTCGCAGGCTCACTACGGCCGCGGAAACTCCTGCGGCACGGGTGCATCCTTGCAAGAATTATCAGGATATGATCCCTTCTTGATCACCCACATCCGTTTGCGAAGCATCTTTTTGTAGTTCGACATCCCTACCAGCGGCGCAGTGACGTCCTATATCTCTCATCTCTTCTCTTGCTCCTCGTTCCTAAGTTTTGACATCAACTCGATCGGAGTCTTGGGTCTAGTCAGATTTTATAGGTAGTCGGTATACACTGTTCGGGAGTAAAACTTGTACATGTTATTTCACTATGAAAAACTGGTACATGCTATCAACTCATTGCGGAAAGCTGGTATGTGCTGCCAACTCGCTGGGAAAAGCAGGTACATGTTGTCATATCACGTGTTGTCTATTCCCTATGGAAATCTGGTGCATGTTGTCCACTCACTTTGAAAAGCTGATACGTGTCGTCAAATCACTATGAAACCTGATGCATGTTGTGGACTTGTTGTGAAAAGCTGGTCTGTGCTATCAACTCGCTGCGAAAAGCTGGTACGATCTGTCCACTCGCTGCGAAAAACTAGTACGTGTTGTCAAATCACTGGGAAAGTTGGTACGTGCTGTTGACTCACCGTGAAAAGCTGATAGTGCTATCAACTCACTGTAAAAAGCTAGAATGTGCTATCCATTCATTGTAAAAAGCTAATATATATTGTCAAATCACTGGGAAAAACTGGTACATGCTACCAACTCGTTAATATCTCAAGAAATGATTCCAAGAGCCAAACAAATAAGAAACACAAAAAAACCATAAGACCTAATATGGCCACATAGCATTTATAATTTTTGGTCAAGTGGCACATGACAGCTAGTACATGGCACTTAGGCCGTGCTCAATCATGTGGATACAATATATTACACGTCTATTACTTAGTACATGGGTTGGTACTTGCAAACAAAAACTTATTCCTACCAAGCACTATGAGTTGACATAATTCGTAGTTTGGGCTACTCTTCCATGAGGTTGTGGCCATAGCAGGTGGTACAATCACTAGGTGAACTGGAAAGCGAGAGCGGGAGCGACTGCAGGCTCGGCTGGTATCTCCAATGTTGACGACGATCGGTGGGCTAGGGTGCCGCATGCTCTTACGTGTGGTGATCCTTAGGCGTAGTCCTCTAGTGAGCGACTGAGTCAGAGTGGGGTTGGTAGGGATGATGGGGGGGTCCAACGGGTGCTAGAGCGTGGATTGTTGCTGCTGTTGCAGTAAGCTCGAGCTCAGCCACTACGGTAGCCCTTTCACGCTCAACTGTAGCTAGGGCCTTCTCGCACTTAGTGAGCTGAGCACGGAGAGTCTCGGCATGGATCTAGCTAGAGGTGAGGAGCTGGCGGAGGTCTGAGATCTCCTCCATAGCCTCCGTGTAGGTGGCTCCCATAGCTCAGGTGACCTGGACCTGTTGGGCCAGGAGCGGGTCGTCCTCAGAGGCGGTGATGAACGTATTGAAGTAGCATCCTCCTTCCTAGAGGGATGGATAGTAGTGAAATGGGAAAGTCACTATGGCGGCCTCGTGGATCTTGCACAAACGAGCACAAGCCAAGTAGGTGGCGTCCTGAAGGGCATTGGTGGAAGTGCTACTCAAGTACTCGGTGCGAAAGGTGTGGGAGGTGTATTTGACTTCCCTTGTGTATAGGAGGATTTCAATCATTTAGGCCTCACAGTCTCCTTCCTGGGTCTTCCATCCCCTAAAGATGGGACGGTGGAGTAACCCAGGTACTACATTATTTTGTGCAGTATGTCAGCAAACTCTTCTTCGTCCTCTCAATGGGTGAAGTAGTCCCATGGGCCAAAGTCAGCTATTCCGACCATCTACAGTTGAACATGAGGGTATTTGTAATAGTTTAAAGATATAAAGATGGGAGGTGAGTCAAGACCTAAGAGTGATAAGTAGAAACAGTAGTACGCTTTATTTTTTTGTGAAGCTTTTGCTTTTAGTTTTTGAAAATAAGACTAGGTTCTTGGATAACAGCCATTCTATAATCGCATAAGAGCAATAAATATATACATGTGAACATATCTAAAATATTTTAGCTATTTTTATGGCCCATATTTTTGTAGCTATTTACAATAAATAAACATGGCTCATTACATAAACACATTCATCAACTAAACATGGCTACCTAGCGCATTCCACATTACAAAACCATAGATACACTAATGAAACGCCAACGATATGTTAAACACATAGCTCGCATGTGCATGAAGCATACTGTTGTAGGGGTGGCCCAACCCCCCGTGGCTGGGCCGTACAACTAGTCCAACATGTAATAGGCCCAATAGTGTAGAGGAGTATACCAGTGTAAATATACCAATGTACCCTCATCCTTTGTAAATACTAAGGGGTAGAATGAGGATTTCCCATTCTACCCCACTCATATATATATATATATAAACCCCTAGGAGGGGCAAAGGGGGGATCCTCTCATTCTCACCAATACTCCCACAGGCTTGGCTCTCCTCTTCCTCCTCTATTAGTCCCCCTCTTTCCTGTTTAGCCCGTAACTACAACAGATGGCGCCGTCCGTGGGGACGACTAGAAGCTACGTATGGAAGGGACTTCTCCAATATTCAACGAAAGCAGCGGCTATGTGGATCTTTCCTGCTCCTGGGAGCATACTGCTTCATTCGTGGCGTCTGTATCATCTCATGAGTCATCAGCGACAGATAAGTAGTTTGTGTACGCTCCGCTTTGTTTTGTGGATGCAGAACTGAATAGATCTAATCGAACTGCCTATTTTTTATGTTGTTGCTATCTGCCTATCTCTGCTCTGTTGAGGATGGTCATGCAGGCGCAGAATCCACATCCATGCAGAGGTACATGCATGTGGGGAGCAAAACAATTGCAGAACCAGCAGAGATCGCACATCGAAGCCTACGCCTTGGCTCCGCAATGGCTTCGCCAGCCTTCGCCTCGGCTCCGCGAGGACTTCGCCGGCCTTCGCCATCGGCTCCGGGAGGTCTTCGGCGGCTCGCGGCATGGACTTTCGAAACATCCATCTATGCATGCACTCAAGAATATCTACCCATGCGTGTGCAAAATATCCATGATTGCATGTATACGTTACGTATCCATCCATGCATGGAATTCCCATCTGCGAAAGTCTTGCATGCAAAGCTCCAGTCGGCGTCTTCGAAGCGAGGTCTACGCACGCCGAGGCTCCGCTGTCGCAGCCTCCGCCTGCCTCGACCTCCGCCCGACGAAGTCTGCGCACGTGGCTCCGCTGCTGCAGTCTCCGCCCGCCTCGACCCCCACTCGACGAAGTCTACACACGCCGAGGCTCCACTGTCGCAGCCTCCGCCTGCCTCGACCTCCGCTCGACGAAGTCTGCGCACGTGGCTCCGCTGTTGCAGCCTTCTCCTGCCTCGACCCCCGCTCGACGAAGTCTGCGCACGTGTTGCGCACCTTCGGCCCGTCCACGCCGGACTCCGTGCGGGGCCCCGCGCAAGGGAGGACTGCCAGGTGCGCAGCGTGAGCAAGCGAAGCTTCTCCGAAACAAGCTGCGTCTCCGCGCCACACTCCGCGTCGGCGAAGTCGGCGTCTCCGCCTCAGCGAGGGTACGGGGACATACCTCGTATCCGTCCACAAGCCTCCGTCCCGCAGGGCGCAAAGCACGAAGTCTCGTATCCATCCACATCCATGCATGCACTAGCATTTAGTTACGTAACCATCCACCCATGCATGGTACATGCATGCGTGAGATTTATGTATGATCGCATGCGTGTGTACACTACGTGAGCTCTTGTGCATGCATGGGATTAGTGATTGGCTAAGTAATTCTGCATGCAGTACCATAGCATGCGTACTAGTTGGTACTAACTCCGCATGCATGCATTTAAGTTTCCATGCACGCGCCCGCGAAGTCTGCATGGATGCAAAGTTCTCATCCAGGCACCAACTGTGGCTCGGTGACGGCGTCTCCGCGGCGAGGTCTACCCCGCGCAAGCCTCCGGCTGCTCCACGCCGTGCGGTGCCTCCTCTCGATGCGCCGGCGTTCCTCAAGGTGCGCGGAAGCGCCGGCCAGCGTCGCCATCGCAGTCGCGCGGCTTGGCAGCAAGGCGGCGTTCGTCGGCAAGTTTGGCGACGACGACTCCGGGCGCTCGACAAATCCCACAAAGAAGCAGGCAGCGGTGTCGCTTCGGCCTCGACGAGTCCGCCCGGTGCTCCCCTCGCCTCGGTGCGCTTCGCGGGATCCCATCGGCTCCGGCGAGGACTTCGCCATGATACCGGGCTTCACGACGACGTCGGCTCTCGCCACCGGCTTCGCCGCGAGGGACTTCGCGACGTCCAACACCGGCCTCTGCAATGCTCTGCGACGGCGAGGACGCCCCCACGCCGCGACCTCCGCTACGTCTCTCCGCGCCGACGCCGTCAAGGTCTCCGCGTCAAGCCTTCCGTGCCATCGCCAATGGCGAGCAAGCTGCATGAGCCTCTGCGTCAAGGTCTCCGCGTCAAGCGTCCGTACAGCATCGCCATGCTCCGCCCATCCGCGAGAGCCTCCGCCTCGGCTCCACGCTGCCTTCCCAACGCGTCAGAAACGAGGACGGTAGGGGCTTAAGCAGCATGGCCAGCGTAATGAGCCCGGCGGTGGTGGCTCTGGCGTGGCGTCGGGGTGTCAAACCAGGCGTCCTGCCAGGCGGCTGCAACCACAGCATCAGCGTACGGCGTCGGCTCTTTCCCAAGCTTCATACTGAACGACCTTCCGCGCCGCTCGCTTTGATGATGCGCCGGCTTCCGCGTGAAAGTCTTCGCGCCATCCCGTCCACAGCCTCCGCCTCGTCAAGTGCCTCTGGAGCCTCCGCGTCGCTGAGTCCACGAGCGCCTCGCCTCTGAGCCAACGGACTTCGCGGGGGTGGCGTCGGCCTTCGCACGGCGTCCGCGTCCTGGACCTCGACTCCGCCCGACAGACTTCGCAGGGGCGGCGTCTGCCTCTGCGCGGCGTCTACTTCCTGGAGCCTTCGCTCGGCGTCCGCGGCCTGGACTTCGACTCCGCCCGACGGACTTCGTAAGGGCGGCGTCGGCCTCCGCGCGGCGTCTACTTCCTGGGATCCGGGCTTCGCGGGGACTCGTCTCTGGCCTTCGCACCTGCGTGCCATGGACCCCCCCGGCCTCCGCCTACCTCCGCGTCGCCAAGGACGAGCTCATAAGGCACCAGGGAGTCAGCCGTATATGAGGGCCCTCCGCTTCGTACTAGTGATGCGGTGTTCCAGCCCGCAGACGTCCTCTGGGATGGCCTCCTGCCCCGGCGAAGGATACAATTCGACCTCCATGTGCGCCAGGCTCCGCCTCGCGCGGCGCCCGCAGAAGCTGCCGGCTCCACCTCGCCTGGCGCCCGCGTGGACTTCGCCGGCCTTCGCCTTGCCTCCGCGACGACCGGCGCGCGTGCGCGAAGTCTCTGGCGTGCGTTCGCAAAGTCTCCCGCGACGCCATTCATGTGCGAAGCCCCTGCCTGAGGTCTCCGGCGCACGTGCGCGAAGTCTCCGGCGTGTGCTCGTGGAGTCTCTCGCCCAAAGTCTCCGGCTCGAACTCGACGCGGATGGGTGTACGCGGCGCAAAGTGCCTAGCCAGCTCCGCGATTCAGTGGGATGGCCACCTCGGCCAAGGACTCCGCAAAGGCGAGGGTTGCTCGGGAGCTTCTGCGCCCACGGCTCGCACCTCCGGTGACTTCCGCGTGGGCCAGGCGCCGTTTGTCTCTGCGCTACTTAGACTCTGCGACGTTGCCTTGGTCCTCGTGAAGCATCGCCAGGCTCTCTGCCGCCAAGATAGTCGAAGACGCGAAGCACTCTCGCAGCCTCCTCGACGCTAGCTTCGCCCTCGAAGGTGCGGATCGGGGGCGCGCCTCCCGTGGCCTTTGCGCCTCCATGGCACGCTCGTCGGTGAAGTCCCCATGAGGTCTCCGAGGCAGTCCACATCCCCGTGGCACGCTCCGCGTGCTCTGCGCAGTCCGAGACGTCGACTCCGCCCCACCTGGTACACACTGCACGTAATTGCCCACAAGGCTCTACTAAATTCCCGCTGCATTTCTTGCGTGCATGGCTTCGAGGAAATGGTTATGCAGCATGTTATTCATTGAGGCTGCAGTTCCATTCTGAGAGCACTCGATTTGGCCGTGTTTGCCTCTCCAGTTTTGCCTGTTCTGGCTGCCATAGTGTCAAACACTTTTCCAGTTCTGCATTCTGGAGCACTTTGTTGTCGCGAGGCTTTGGCCATTTTTCTTTGGTGTTTCTGTTTTCGTCCTCGTTTTTTATTTTTTTATTTTTGTTTAAATCGCACGATTGCCTCGAGCGTCGTCGTACTCTACAGAGTCTAAAATAAGACGTAGCGTTGAGTTTGCCTCCGCACGCGCTAGTCTACGGACTCTAAATAAGACGTAGCGTTGAGCTTGCCTCCGCACGCGCCAGTCTACGGACTCTAAATAAGACGCAACGGGGGGACGCCTCCGCGCGCACTCTACGGAGTATAAATAAGAAGTAGCGTCGAGGTACGCCTCCGCACGCACCAGTCTACGTACTCTAAATAAGACGTAGCGTTGAGGTACGCCTCCACACGCACCAGTCTAAGGACTCTAAATAAGACGTAGCGTCGAGGTCCGCCTCCGCATGCACTCTACGGAGTATAAATAAGACGCGGATGTTGTCCCTGCGCACTCTACTGAGTATAAACAAGACGCGGATGTCCCGCGCACGTGTGGGCGTCGTCCCGCACGTACTCTCCGGAGTATAAAAAGATATGGTTGAAGTTCCCACGCACTCTACGGAGTATAAATAAGACGCGGATGTTGTCCCTGCGCACTCTACTGAGTATAAACAAGACGCGGATGTCCCGTACACATGTGGGCGTCGCCCCCACACGTACTCTCCGGAGTATAAAAAGACGTGGTTGAAGTTCCCACGCACTCTACGAAGTATAAATAAGACGCAGATGTTGTCCTTGCGCACCCTACTGAGTATAAACAAGACGCGGATGTCCCGCGCACATGTGGGCATCGCTCCCGCACGTACTCTCCGGAGTATAAATAGACGTGGATTTTGTTCCCACGCACTCTACGGAGTATAAAAATTACTACATGGCCGAGACGCTAGGGAGTGCCTCGCTTTAAGCGGCGCACCACTTGGATATCGCGCCCTCGCGCGCGTTGCACCAGGGAGTGCACCGCACTGTTTTTCAAGGTAGGGGAACGGCGCCTTCGCCTCTCTACCTCGGCGTGCGTAGTGCCCTCGGCCTACGCCGCAAGCGCCCGCTATCCGCGGGCACTGTTTTTGAAGGTAGGGGAACGGCGCCTTCGCCTCTCTACCTCGGCGTGCGTAGTGCCCTCGGCCTACGCCGCAAGCGCCCGCTATCCGCGGGCACTGTTTTTGAAGGTAGGGGAACGGCGCCTTCGCCTCTCTACCTCGGCGTGCGTAGTGCCCTCGGCCTACGCCGCAAGCGCCCGCTCTCCGCGGGCACTGTTTTTGAAGGTAGGGGAACGGTCGCCTTCGCCTCTCTACCTCGGCGTGCGTAGTGCCCTCGGCCTACGCCGCAAGCACCCGCTCTCCGCGGGCACTGTTTTTGAAGGTAGGGGAACGACGCCTTCGCCTCTCTACCTCGGCGTGTGTAGTGCCCTCGGCCTACGCCGCAAGCGCCCGCTCTCCGCGGGCACTGTTTTTGAAGGTATGGGAACGGTGCCTTCGCCTCTCTACCTCGGCGTGCGTAGTGCCCTCGGCCTACGCCGCAAGCGCCCGCTATTCGCGGGCACTGTTTTTGAAGGTAGGGGAACGGCGCCTTCGCCTCTCTACCTCGGCGTGCGTAGTGCCCTCGGCCTACGCCGCAAGCTCCCGCTATCCACGGGCACTGTTTTTGAAGGTAGGGGAACGATCGCCTTCGCCTCTCTACCTCGGCGTGCGTAGTGCCCTCGGCCTACGCCGCAAGCACCCGCTCTCCGCGGGCACTGTTTTTGCAGGTAAGGGAACGGCGTTGACTCCGGCTCCGGCGCAGCCCTGGCACAGGACTTCGCTGTCTGCCTCGTAGGCATCGCCTCGGCGGGATGGCCCGACTCCGGCGTTGGGCTTCGCCGTCCGCCTCGTAGGCAGCGCCTCGGCGGGACGGCACGACTCCGGCGTTGTGCTCCGTCGTCCGCCTCGTAGGCACCGCCTCGGCGGGGCGGCACGTCTCTGACGCAGGGCTTCGCTGTCCGCCTCGTAGGCATCGCCTCGGCGGGACGGCATGACTCCGGCGTTGGGCTTCGCCGTCCGCCTCGTAGGCATCGCCTCGACAGGATGGCACGACTCCGGCGACCGGCGTTAGGCTCTGTCGTCCGCCTCGTAGGCACCGCCTCGGCGGGACGGCACGTCTCCGACGCAGGACTTCGCTGTCTGCCTCGTAGGCATCGCCTCGACGGGACGGCACGGCTCTGGCATTGGGCTCCGTCGTCCGCCTCGTAGGCACCGCCTCGACGGGACGGCACGTCTCTGACGCAGGACTTCGCTGTCCGCCTCGTAGGCATCGCCTCGGCGGGACGGCACGGCTCCGGCGTTGGGCTCCGTCGTCCACCTCGTAGGCATCGCCTCGGTGGGACGGCACGACTCCGGTGCAGGACTCCGCTGTCCGCCTCGTAGGCATCGCCTCGGCGGGACGGCACGACTCCGGCGTTGGGCTTCGCCGTCTGCCTCGTAGGCATCGCCTCGGCGGGACGGCACGGCTCCGGCGTTGGGCTCCGTCGTCCGCCTCGTAGGCATCGCCTTGGTGGGACGGCACGACTCCGGCGCAAGACTCCGTCGTCCGCCTCGTAGGCGTCGCCTCGGCGGGACGGCACGTCTCCGGCATAGGACTTCGCCGTCCGCCTCGTAGGCATCGCCTCGGCGGGACGGCACGACTCCGGCGTTGGGCTCCGTCGTCCGCCTCGTAGGCACCGCCTCGGTTGGATGACCCGGCTTCGGAGTGGGATTCCGTGGACCTCTTCGTAGTTGCTAGTTGCATCGGCTCGCCTGTTGGTGCCCTCGCGCTTGCTGTCGGGGAACGGGGGGCTGGGGTGGTTGATCGTGTCAGCTCGCCCATCGGGACCTCAGCGCTTGCTGTCGAGGGAGTACTGTTGTAGGGGTGGCCCAACCCCCCGTGGCTGGGCCGTGCAACTAGTCCAACATGTAATAGGCCCAATAGTGTAGAGGAGTATACCAGTGTAAATATACCAATGTACCCTTATCCTTTGTAAATTTGTAAATACTAAGGGGTAGAATGGGGATTTCCCATTCTACCCCACTCATATATATATATATATATATATATATATATATATAAACCCCCAGGAGGGGCAAAGGGGGGATCCTCTCATTCTCACCAATACTCCCACAGGCTTGGCTCTCCTCTTCCTCCTCTACTAGTCCCCCTCTTTCCTGTTTAGCCCGTAGCTACAACACCTTTTTCTAATGGTCTTCACTGCTCCACAATGCTTCCAACTATAAACAATCACAAATCATAACTAAACCACCTTGAAATTATATTACAAACTTGTTTTCAATCTCTCTTTCCTTCCCCTCCCTCGCTGCTCTCTCCTCGTTTTCAATCTCTCTTTCCTTCCCCTCCCTCACTGCTCTCTCGCTCAGTAGGAAACAAACCAAGAGCGCTTTGGTTGAGAGGGCAAGTCGAGGCCTCCCATTTTATATGCGTGGGAATGCGTTTGCGACAACATTCCCACATGAGCACATGCGGACACGAACATCAGTGTAATTAACAGGTGAATAAAATGAGAATCAAACTTCGTGTTGTGTCACCGCGTCGTCGCCCACACGATTCCCTCTGCGTAAGCAGCCAGCCCTCACCCGTGCTTATGTGCCTGCCTGCCTGGCCTGGTTCTGAGCTATGGCTACTCAGTGGTGTCTACTAAGCAGGGGCAGATTGGCAGCCCTCTGCATGGCAGTTGTTGTCAGAAACACGGGGCCAAAATGTCATGCTATTTGGGCAGGATAGAGCACATGTCTTATCCGTCACACGAAAGGAGTTCGTTGGAGATGGGTTGTTAAACCAGTTCATGAATAATCTGGGTGATTTGCTGGTCGGGCAGAGTGGACAATAATCCTTCAACCAGGGTACTCGGGGAACAGTTATAGGAAACTTATGACCACGGGGTCTGAGGGCCTTGATTAAATATTAAAGCCATATTTAAGGATTTATTCAATCCTCATCACCTAGCCTCCGAACTTCAAGTGAATCTACAATCTGAATTTTTGTGATTGAATTTCAATTGAGAAACTACTCTTCTAATGGTAAGAGTAAAGAAGTTGTTTTCATTCACTTAACGTTGAGAAACTAACTAGGAAACTGAAAGGTTTTTGCATTCGTTGGCTTTCTGATTGGATAACTACTTGTCGTAGGGGTGGCCCCCACCTAAACCCAGCAGGCCTGGTAGGAAGGTATAAGGCCCAGAATAGGCCATGTGTAATGACATAACTGCCCCCAGAGGGGATAACCAGATGTAAGGGTATAACTGTAAAAGCACTCCTCATGTGTATATATATATGATGACAAGCCATGGGGAGGACCCCAGGCCATTACACTTATCTTCATCACTCTCCACTACCATCTCTCTCTCTGTTTGGTCTGTAGCCACAACACTACTGTTTACAGCTGGAAAAAAAACCCTTATAAAAACTTGGGGTGGCACTTGTTGGCTTCAGGTTTTCTCAAAACACCTTTCATCTTCAAGTTCTTCCACCCCTTTCATTTGCGCCTATTCAATTGTAGCCTTGAATCCATCTAATCTTCGGTTCTCAACCACTATAGCCAAGATATTGGATCTAATTACCGATTGGGCGGTGTCTGAGCTTGGATCGAAGAAGCTGAAGGCCATGGAAGAGAAGGGATTACTCCCCAACTAGGTTTTGCTTCCGTGAAGGTCGGCAATTGGGGAGAATTTCCTGAGCGGAAGTGACAACAAAATCCCAATCTTTTGGATGTACGTAGAATATGGATTCAGGCTACCGACGCATCCGTTCTTGTTGGAAATCTCAAAATTTTACGGGGTCGAATTGGTTAATCGACCCCCAATTCGATCACCTGCTTGTGCATATTTATCCATCTTTGTGAAGTGTATTTGGAGATTTTAGTGAATTTGGAGATCTTTAGATATTTGTACAAGATGATGGGAAGATTGGGCAAATCGACAATGTCACCTGGGAGTTGCTCTCTATAGCTCTTTGACAGGAAGGCAAGGAAGTACATCCCAGTGTACTCCAGGTTCTCATGGTCGTCCTGGAAGAAGTCGTGGTTCTACATGACGCTTAGCGAAGAAGACAATCTCTCCTTTGCCAGTTGGATTGAAGTCAAGAACCTGAGGTGGAGGTCTTCCCCTAAAAAGAAAGGAAAGATAGAGAGATGGCTCGATGCCATCATCTATCTCAAGGATAGGGGATGACCTCATGGCATGTGGTCAGAGATTTTTCCATGCTCCGAATCAAAACATTGAAGTCGTGCGACCACATCATGCTCTGGTATGAGGGCGTGAAGGACTTGACCAGGGACCCCTTGGAAGGTAAGCATCGAGAAATCCGACCAGTTGAATTTTATTTTTATTTTTATTTTATTATCATTTCTAATGTTAAGATTTACCTTCTTATTTTTTGATCTTGTTAGCCCTAACCTCTACTGAAGTGAGAGAGAGGATAGGGATGATCTGTGAGCAGAGCCCGAGCAGAAAGAAGGTGTACCACTGATCCTGGTTGTTACCACTCCAGATGATATGATCAAAAGAATTAAGATAATGTAATGATTATTTTCATGTAGATTTATATTTTCCTATTAGTGTGTTGCAATATTCTCATGATGTGTAGATGGTCGGGTCGGAGAGTGATGAGGCAGCTGAGAGCTCAGAGCAAGCTCCTCCGAGTCCCAAGAGGCATCGAAGCATGAAGAAGTTATACAGAGCATCTGGATCACGTCATGCTTCATCAACCACAACCCTGATTGCTCGTACATCTGCCCCTCCGACCGCTCCTGCAACCGCTCATTTGACCGCACAACCTTCTAAGATGAAGATCCCCTCTGAGGTAGGATTCTATATGACTCTGAGAGTTTTTCTTACAAGCCTACACTTTCTCTCATTCGGAAAATAGAGAAATTGCATCAACGAGAGTATATTTCTTGGATGAAGAAACATCGCTGAGCTCACTTCGATCGATGACAAGGCGGAAGAGAAGGAAGAGCCACTAATTGGAGTCACCACGACTATGAAGCCAATGGTGATACTAAATTCACCAATCATGGGATTCGAGACAGTCGTGACTGACTAGATTGAAGAACCGGTGGCCATTCCTCAAGACCCAAGTGCAATGGAGGACACGACTACTCCAATAGTCGAGGGAGCTCCATCTTCCTAGCAGGTGATCGAAGAAGCTACCTCCGACTGCCCCATGGAGGATCTGACTAAGGATAAGTGTATCCAATTGGAAGACCCAAATGGTCCGACCATCCCTACCAGTGCCAAATTGGTGAATTCGGTTAACAACAAGAAGAGGAAGGCAAGTGCTCCGGACTATACTATAGGGCACTTTAACTTCAAATCCCAAAAGACTAGGTGTGTACTAGTTATAAGAATTCATGTAAATTCATACCTTTTGATTTCTTTTGATGTTTTTAGAGCCATTTCTTCTTCTTTCTTGTCCTTCTTTTTTCATATTGCCTCTGCTACTCCGATTAGCTTTGATCTGAGTACACCTCGTGATAAGGCTCTTAAAGGAGTGGCCGTAGCAGCTCCCGAGCTAATGGAGGAATCTATAGCGACTGCTGCAACCAAGGAACCTTTGGTGGCTTCGACCCTAAAAAATCACAAAATGTTGAGGCGGAGGAGAAGTCTTGACAAGATCTGGTCGCTGCTAGGAAGAAAGTGGTTGAAGAGGAGGGAGTAGATATGCTTCCTCCATGCTTTGGAGGCCCGGAGGTGGAGTGCTCTTCTTTAATCAAGAAGTTTCCACATCCGATGGACATCCCCGACTAACTCCAGATCTTCAATAATCAAATGCTTGAGGACCTTTGGTGGAGGGAGATCTCAGACTGTGAGTTGAGGATGGGTCCCAAGATACTCTACTCATCGTATGCTGATAAAGCGATCCAGGTAATTTCTCAGGGTCAACTTAAGATACATTCTTGGTCTTGTTCAAAACTTTTGTAAGTTTCTTTTTTCCTCTTTTCTTTTTAGCATATGGTTGAGGGAGTTGCTCTAGTCGGGGAGAAGACCAGATGAACATTAGCCCTGAAGAAAGAAAGGGATACCCTCCGCCAAGAAACTGATGATTGGTAATGATGTTTCTTCTCATTACATTCTGGTCATAAATTTTTATACTTAACTCTTCTCATATATCTGCAAGTTGAGGAGCACTATTAAGGTGCTCAAGGAAACTCTCAAGAAGAAAAGGGAGATATCCGGGTCTACTCTGGCCGAAAATGAGCAGCTCCTCATGACTTTTGAGGAAAAAGGCCTACAATTGAGAAATAAGTATCTTCTTCTCGTTTCTTTTATTGCTTCCTTGTCTTTGCTTTTTCTTACTTCTTTTTTTGTGGTCGACAGAATTAGAAGACTATGAAGCACAGGCTAAAGCAAAAGGTATTGTCATCCTCAAACTTGAGGAGATGCTCAAGGCTACAAACTGGTCGATCGAAGAATGGTTGACCAAGTTCAAATACAACACCCTTCAATATAAAGAAGCAATTGAAGTGTTCGAGAATAAGAACCAAGGTAACTGATCGAAAACCCGACCAATCTTAATTTGACTTATTAGTTGTTTTGACTAACTTTGAGTTACTCGTGAAGGGCAAACTTACAAAGTTCAAGAACAAGAGAAAGCTTTTGGTTCCAGGAGGAGGAAGGAGATTGAAGGATCTCTTCAAGACAAGATTGTCCTCTTCAATGGCCTACTTTTCAAGATGAACTTGGAAGCAATTGCACCATCTTCGAAAGAACTAATTGAGAAGGTAAGTTGTCTGAATTGATAACTTGAACATCTTCAAAGTCTTCTGGCCACTTCTCAGAATAACCACGAGTGGACTATGAGGGACACTATCGCTAATGGAGTAAGCTTTGCATTAATAAAGCTTAAAGCTACCAAGCCTAATATCGTCCTTCAAGCACTCGAAGTGGAGTTTGATTGCTTGGAGGAAGAAGCTGCTAAGTTCTTGGAAGAGATGAAGCCCTTCGGGAACCAAATAGTAGAGGAGATGAAAGTTGGATCCCTGTTGAATAGTGACCAGCTTAGTGTAAATGTAATATGAAGTACTCTTATGTAAAAAAAACTTACCTTTATCATCAATGAAGTTTATGTTATTTCCCAATTTAATGAGTACTCGTATCTTTCCTAACCCCAACTGCTAAGGAAGCAGTAGACCAAGAATAAGATGTATTTTATTCTTATCGGTGAACTATAGTTTGTAGAAATGATCTAGCAGTTTCTAGGAAATCATATCGGACAGAGCTAATGGATGATTTTGACTAGTCTTATATAATATTTTAATATTTGAGATACAATATAGTCCAGTACTTGATCGGATAAAACAATAACATAAACTTGTTTGACATGATGAACTAGAGAAAACTATGCAATAATGTAAACATATGTGTTTTTATTTGTAAACACTACCCAAACTAGTCATAAGATAGCTGAGGACTAAAGTCATGAACAAAACTTCCCAAAACATATTCCTCTCGAATTTCAGCTGGTAGCAAAGATCGTAGGAAAAGGACCGTCGCTAGCAAACTCCTTTTGGTGGGCGTGACCATGTGCAGAGAGGACAGAATTTGACTATGAGGTTTTCCATGTTTCGACCAGGTTTAAACAAAAGAGAAACAAAATGTTGAAGTAAGAAAGAATGCATTTGAGCCCCTGAGTAGTTAGTAACTATGTCAGTTGTCTATATGCCTTTTTACTTATTTTCCTTCAAGGAAAGAGTGCAGATTATCATAAGAGTCATCTCTGTGAATGTCAGGATAACAATCCGCATGGCATTTAACTAAAATGTCAAAGTCATTGAGGTAAAAAAACATTCCTTAGAAGAGATTTGGAGAAAAAATTATATTCCCTGAGTAATTCATACGACATTAGTATATGACCAAACATAGGATAATGAAGTACAAATAAAAATACTCGTCGAAAAAGAAAGAAAACAATGTAACTTTATTGAAATAAGGAAAAAAAGTATATTGCATATAGAACTTACGCAGCTGATCAATGTTCCAAGAATTAGAAATAACGCGTCCATCTGACATGGCCAGTTGTGTCGATTCTTATCTAGTGACTTTGACCACAGTGTAGAGACCTTCCCATTTAGACAAAAGTTTATTGTGGTTTGTTTGGCTCTAGATTTTCTTGAGACCCAGATCTCCCATAGCCAGGCTGCAAGACTGTACTTTATGACTATGGTACCTTCACATGACTTTTTGGTACACTATCGATCGAATTAAGACAGTATTTCATCATTCTTCAAGGAAACTGATGTCATCAATCCGTCATTATACTTGATCGTTATCATTATAATGATCTATCTAAATAGAGCCAATGTTTAGTTCCAAATGAAGCATTGATTCTACACCGTAAACTAGAAAGAAGGGTGTTTCAGGGTCGCATGACTGGTCGTGGTTCGAACAGCTCACAATACAGAGGGAAGTTCTTGTACCCAAGCTCTTGACCATTGTATTAACTGGATGAACACTCGACATTTGATCCCTTCTACTAGTATACCATTGGCTCTTTCTACTGTTCAGTTACTCTATGGATGAGCCACAGAGGCGTAACATACCTTGATACCTAGATCCTTGTAGAATTTTTGAAAATTTTCACTCAAAAACTGGTACAATTATTTGTGATTATGTGACTTAGAACACCAAATCGTGTAATAACATTTTTTGTGATGAATTTCTTCATAGTTTCATTTGTTATTTTAACAATTGGCTCAGCTTTGATCCATTTTGTAAATGTATCAATTATTACAAAAAGGAATTCAAAATACCCAAGTGCTCTTGGGAAAGGTCGTAGAATATCTAAGCCCCAGGTTGCGAAAGGCCAAGAAAGTGGTATAGTTTGTAGAGTTTGCACAGGTTGATGTATTGTCGGCCATGAAACTAACATTGTACATATTTTGACATTAGTTCTTTTGCATCATGGAGGACAATTGGCCAATAGTAACCTTGTCAAAAGGCTTTACCGATCAGAGTTCTATAAGAATAATGTGCTGCACAGTCTCCTCTATGTATTTCAGATAGTAAATATAAACCATCCTTTTGAGATATACATCTCATCAACACTTCGTGAATTCCTCATTTGTAGAGGGTACATTCGATTAGCATGTATGATTTGGCTTTTTGTGTTGTACAATCAGCATCTACGTCGTCTTTAGGAAGTGTGCCATACCGAAAATATTTGTAGATTGATGTCAATCAATCATTGTTAGGGTTGATCTGAGCAACCTCCATTGGAGCATCTTCGGAATGCTCGACTACTGAGGGCTTGTTGAGTTGCCTGAAAAATACTCCAAGCAAGACTGGTGATCTTGAGGAAGCCATCCGTGCCAACTGGTCTACTAGAAAGTTTTACTTTCTAGGAATGTGTTGGACTTCAAAACTAAAGAAATGCCTTTCTAGTTTTCTTACTTCCGCAAGATAAGATGACTTCATGGTACTTGAGCATTTATACTCTTTTCCTATTTGATTCACTACTAGTTGAGAATCGCCTTTCACTAGTAATCTAGTGAATCCCGAGCGCTTTGGCTGCTCGGAGCCCTACCAGCAAACCTTCATATTCTACCATATTTTTATAGTAAAAAAGTTTAACTGGGTGGCGTATTTTATGTTTTCTCTGGTAAAAAAATCAGGACTACCCCTAGTCCCCAAGCCCTTTATCACCGAGGACCTATCGATGTACATAGTCCACTGGTTGTGGCATTCATACTCGGGCCCTTAGATAGGCTCAGGATTTGTCTACTCGTCAATGAATTATGCTAAAGCTTGGGACTTAATGGCTGTTCGTGAAATGAAATAGCGATCAAACTCCCCAAGTTTAATTGCCCATTTTGTTATTCGTCCTAATGATTCCATGTATGCAGTTGGCACTATGGGTGAAAAGTGGATATGAATTATCCATATTATCCGGTTACCATATTCGATAGGATGCGAATATGGTATAGAATTTTCCATCCAATTAACAGTTTCTATCATATTTGTATTCGAATTAGAATTGCATAAACAATATGAATGCGAATATGGTATGAACTTTTACCATCTGAAATATTATTTTATTGAACTATTCGTATCTGTATTCGTATTCGATGAAGCAATATGCATATTTTATTATAATATGATTAATTAGTTGGACAAGTTTTTTAATTGAATATGAATTCGTGTTTCTTTAGGTGAAGTAAATGAATTAGAATAATTAAGTGTGATTGTACAAGGATAAAATATCATTAATGTCTTCATACTATATAAGATTTGAGGATATCTGGATCCGACCGAATTGAGTATATTGATTCGCGTTCGTATCCAACATTTGTCTGGTCCATATTTGTATTCAACGTTTGTTCGATTCATATTCAAATCCAAGAAAAAATATGGATGCGAATATGATTTGAGCACTATTTGATCCGTATTCGATTCGTTTTCACCCTTAGTCGGCACCACAATTTTGTAGGCCTGAAAGTAATGTCTTAGCTTCCTCAAAGTCATAAGGAGGACATATAATAACTTTTATATTTCTAGATATCTTTCTTTTGGTCCGTGCAAAGCTTCACTTACATAGTAACCGATAGGGACACTTATCCATGTATGCAGTTTGAAAGCCTATCATGTCAAACAAGATTCTTTCCATTTGAAAGTTATCTAGACTTCCAAATGTAACCAATAGGGACACTTGTCCTATTGATTTGGTCAAGGATCCCGGAACTATGCCATGAAAGGTATACTTTACAGGCTTCACTTTCGACTTAGGAACTTGCATCTTTTTTTAAGCTCTCGTAAACAAAATATTAAGAGCACTACATCCATCTACTAAAACTCGATTAACCTTACAGTTGCTTATGGTAGGTTCTACAATAATAGGGAGCCTACCTGGTCGAGCTGAAGGAATAGGGCAGCCTTCAGGGCTAAAGGAGATGGTACTAAGTAAGCAGGAAGCACAGGGAGGTGGGGTCAAGCACCATGTCCTCCAGGAGGAGGAACCCCAGCATGAGCATCACTGCGTGACGATGGCGGTGTGGCCATCGCCGCAGAGCGCAAGCTAGGGCTTGTAGAGGAAGGTGGCATCGACAAAGTTGGGGTAAGATGCTGCGTAGGACAGGCCGTGTCAGGAGCTCCCACTTGGTCGCAGGGAGGTTGCCTCGACCATTGTCATGGTTGTCTTCTTGCTCGTACAATGCTGTCACCGTCGCCATTGGAGTAGTATTGGAGGCAGACTAAGCAAGAAAGCGTGTGTGCACCAACTTGGATTCGTCAGATGTGCTATGTATTTATGGCGTGATGCATGCATGGATGTGTGTGTGAGAGAGAGACTCTGAGTCAGTGTTGGGTTTGCACTCGACTCAAAGCCAGATCAAGTGGCACAAGGATTGCTCATAGACACACATTTTTTCGTGTTTCTAGAGGAATTGCTACTATTTAAGCATCTGACGTGAAGCGTTCCGTCTAAACTCTTCACTTGCTCAACTCTTCTCACCGACAAAAGCAAGAAGGATCTCAGCCTTCCACCCACGTGGTTCCTTATTCCTCCTATTAATCTTCATCAAAGCACGTAAGGAACTGAAGCTTTCTCTATCCGCATCCTCCATTTTCTCACTCTTTCTCCACCTCTCACTTGCTGCACATGGTTGTTGTCAGTCGGAGCTCATGTGCTTCTCCCTTCCCCTCTTGCTCTCGCATCATACAGTCGTAGAGGGAGGCCATCTGTCGTGGGGTTGTGTCCTCCCTTTTCATGAAGCAGCCATAGTTCTCTAGATCTGTTGCCACTGTGGCTGAAGCTTACCAGATTTCATGGGACCAACGCTGGAGGAGCTGGGGCTATAGACATCAAGTAGATGACGACGTGGTTAGGGGGCGAGAAGGCAATAATACTATGTAGGAGGCCACTGTGATAGCGAGAGTTCAACCGGATCTGGTTTTATCGTGTGCGTTTGCAAACTTTGTTACGGGCCATTTTATCAATTGTTGCAAGGAGTGTACGATTTTGTTACAGGATGTAATATCAGTAAGTTTATTTTACTACAGTCGAGGTCTTCATTTGTTGCATCGGAATTATTTTTTGTTGCAATAGTCTTATGGTTTTGTTGCTACCTTTTTTGTTGCCATGGGTTGTTGTAACTTGATTTTTTTGTTGCAAGCTTTTGTTATCCTTATTGCTACTAGATGTTTTTTTTGTTACAATCTTTATTAATTTTTGTCGCAACTTGATTTTTGTGGACTTTGTGAGATGGGTTTGTAGCGTAGAGATCTTATTGTACGACCGAAATGGCGACAGAGGGGGGGTGAATGTCGATCTTTAAAAAACGCCCCCAACAAGTATCCTTACTTAAGCTTCTTCTCCAATAGCTATGGGAGCTATGAAGAAGGAAAATAAGCCCTCACTGGAAATCACAGAGACAAGGAAAAACCAGATCCAAAAAGAAGCAGCCAAGAAAAATAAATTCAGGGCCAGTCTGACTGCAAGCGGTAGTACCGCTGAGACGAGCGGTAGTACCTCTGAGCGGTAGTACCTCTCGAGGAGCGGTAGTACCTCTGAGCGGTAGTACCTCTCACGGAGCGGTAGTACCGCACGACGATCGGACTTGTCCGAACGTTTCTTCGCTGCCAATCGGACTGGTCCGAACAAAACCGGTAGTACCGCTAGGACGAGCGGTAGTACCTCTGAGCGGTAGTACCTCTCGGGGAGCGGTAGTACCTCTCGAGAAAAAACAGCAAACTGAAATTTCAGAAAAACTGAGAAAATCGCAAGATTCTTGGATTCTTGGCTTGGGAAACTTTGAGGGAAGCTAGGGAACACTCCCAGAAGACTAAGCCAAGAGCCAATAACAAGAAATCCACTCCAAGAATCAAGAATTTCAGATTTGGGTAAAGATCTGAAATCTTGCAAGAACCGAGCCAAAAACCAAATAACTTCCCAACCGTTGATCCTTTGGCTATGAAATTTTGAGGGAAGCTAATTAATAGCCTCTGGACTCTTCATACCAAATTTCAAGCCATCTTAACAAGGGAATCAAAATCTGGACCAAAACCAAGAAACGAAGAACAAGAACAGAGGAGGCCAAAACTGAAATATGAGAATCAAACTCGGTTTGCTCTTGGGATTAAATAGCCAAATGGCTTTTGAGCATCACCCATGTCATAGCAACCCATTTTGGCACTCTCCAGCAAGCAAGAACTCAGAACCACGAAAATCAAGAAATCTTGCAAAGAGGAAACTGAAGAACAGAAGCTACGAACAGGGAAAACCAAACTTCAGATTTCATTTCTTGAATCACAGGGAATACAGAGGAGTTCTGATACCCCGACTTGATACAAAAGGAAAGATTACAAACTCCTCAATCCATCCTCTCCCTCTCTACTCAAGAACACCACTCAAGAACACATGAGGGAGGAAGAACACACCTCTGTTCTATCACCTAGAACACATCGTAGGGGACAGAGGGAGCACCAGACTCTGCCTCTCCAACCACTAAAGACTAAAGGAAAACCAACTCCTAAAGCCTCTTTTGACTAGAGCTAACCCTAATTCCCTCCAAAATGCTCAAGGAGGGCAGGCAGCCCCTCCTCTCCTTTTATAGCGCTTGGCTAACGGGTCTACGCCCCGTTACGCCCGCTATATCCAACGGAGCCCGCTCCCGCTTGTGCAGCCTTGCGAATTTCCCGATTCGCCCCTCCTGCACCTTCCGGGAAGCTTCCGACGCTCCTTGCCTCGCACGCCTCGCAACCATATCGAATCTCCGCCGTCTTCGACACATCCGACCGTTCTGACCTCAACGCCACCTGCGTCTAGTCCGGTCACCTCGTGTCTCACCACGACTCCGCTTCGACATCCTGCAGTCACACAGACAAGAACTACGTCAAATAGCACCGCTCGATACATGAAAGCATAAATACCATTACACTTACCACATATGAAGTCCAAACCTGTCAAAACATTAGAATATGCATCCTAAGCCCAAATGACCAGGTTTGACCAAAGTCCGACCGAGCCCGATTGCCCACGCAACGACTCGACTCCGAACCACTCAAACCAAACTCAACTGACCTAAACCCTTGTCAATTACTCATCACTCTCATGGAGCACGACCACATGGTCTCTCAATCTCCCCCTTGATGAGTATATTGACAAACTCAGAAAAAGCTTTTAAAAAGAGTTTGAGTTTGAAGAATCCAACATGGTCCAAAGAAGGGAATAAAGCTAATGACCATGTCGACAGAAGGAACACTAGAGCAACAAGAAAGAGCAAATTGATCTCCAAAGCTCTAAACTGTTCCCAACAGACTTTTTCTTCTCTATTCTCCCCCTTTTGGCAATAAACACATCAAGATGCAATAGAGAGAATATGACATGTCAAGGGATGAATATGGCTGAAGTTTGTTTATTTAAGCATTTAGAGCCATGAGAATTATCCATATTGACCATAATGTAATACACCAAGCCATAACTAAAAAAAATGCTATCTAGATCATGACGACATATATATAAACCAGCTAGAGCACAAAGATGACAATCTGAAATGTAATGCATTTTGTGAGCAAGTCAAGTCATCAATGAGTAAAGTCTAGCTAGAGACATCCAAGGATGATGCAGGCCATGTCAATAAGCTAAGCGGAACAAAGAAGCTAACATTGAGTCCAAATAGAGTGTTATAAGCTCAAGATTGAAACATTGGTTAAGGTACTTGGTTCTGATTGTAGATTAAGCAAATTGAGCACATTAAACATTATCTTTTGAAAGCATATGGTTGTTTTCAACCCAATTTTTTGTTTATGTGCTAGATCTTAAGCCTTATGCGACTACTCCAAGCAATAAGCTTAAGAAGATAGTCTAGGTCATCCAAAACTCCCCCTGAGTTCATGCCTAGTGCAATGGCAAGCTGTCTCATAGGAAAGAATTGGTGAGATCAGTTTTTTCGCACAAAAGAGATGTTTTTGCTTTTTAACACATTGTACTAACTCATGTATCATCAGGAGACTAAAACAGCTCAAACTAAGGCTCAATATAGATTCAACGCTCTACTCAGCCTATTTGACATGGCATGAATCATAAAAGGATAGCTCAAGAAAGACTAAACTCAAATACTAGCATGACAAGTTTAATTTAAGTTGATCAATTTTACTTAACTTATCATGGCAAACGCTAGTCTACACATATGAAGTCATGATAAATTTAGCAAGCTAAGCACAAGTCATGGCAAGGTGTAAAGCATTGAAGCATGTCATAACAGGATAATGATCAAGGCTCAATGCAGTTTGATTATAATGCGAAATGCTGAAAATGCATGAAAGACCAGCTCCCCCTCAACATTAGATGCAACTTTTAGTTCAAGTTGAGTTATGTCAGAATTAAGCTCCAGAAGCTCCCAATTAAACTCCCCCTGAACCAAAGCAATAGAATCGAGAAGCTGGTAAAGAAAACCAAACAGGCGGTCCTTAAAGCATAGAAAAGATATAGAGGCAACTATGGCTCAGACTGACTCTCATCTACCCCATATGACTCCAAGACAATCAGCTGACAGTAAATCACACACTAGAGAGCAAACACGTACCCTGTCTACCCAAGGGTGGCCCAACCCTCGCTAGAACCTACAAGAAGTGAGTGAGCTCGACCTAGTGAGATAAGAAGCAGTTAATCCTGGAAGCACAAGATAAGAGTTAGAAGTCTAAGCATCTCGGCAAGAGAAACACTCTAACCTATGCTGGAAGGACTAAACCCAAATGCACCCCGAGTGCAATGCAACAGAAATGAGACAGAAGCATAATCAATATAGTAAAGCAGTAAAGCCCAAGCTCCCCCTCACTACAGTTCGTAAGGACAAACCACCCCAAGCTCTCCCCGCAGAGCTGAAAACCTCGAACTGTCCAAAGGCTTGGTGAAGATATCAGCCAACTGGTGGTCACTCTCCACAAACTGGAGCACTATGTCACCCTTCTCTACATGGTCTCTAAGGAAGTGGAAGCGAATATCAATATGCTTGGTCCGAGAGTGCTGCACTGGGTTCTTAGCAATGTTGATAGCAGACGTGTTATCACAAAAGAGTGGAACACTGTCTAAGGCTAACCCAAAGTCCCGCAGGGTCGAAACCATCCAAAGTACCTGGCTGCAGCAACTGGCAGCAGCAACGTACTCAGCCTCTGCAGTGGACTGTGCAACACCGGACTGCTTCCTCGAAGACCAGGAAACGAGAGAAGTGCCAATGAATTGGCAGGTGCCAGAGGTGCTCTTCCTATCTATCCTACAGCCGGCAAAGTCTGCATCCGAAAAGGCTCTCAAGGAAAGACAGGATGAGGAAGAGTACCAGATACCATAGTCAATGGTAGCTCGAAGGTACCGAAAGATGCGCTTCACCGCCTGACGGTGAGATACGCGAGGAGAAGCCTGAAAACGAGCACACAGACACACTGAGAAGTGTATGTCTGGTCTCGAGGCAGTGAGGTAAAGAAGGGAGCCGATCATACTTCTGAACTCTTTCTGATCAACTGGCTTGCCATCCTCATCTGGGTCAAGA
The DNA here is from genome assembly GCA_017311315.1 of Dendrocalamus latiflorus. Classification (NCBI taxonomy): domain Eukaryota; kingdom Viridiplantae; phylum Streptophyta; class Magnoliopsida; order Poales; family Poaceae; genus Dendrocalamus; species Dendrocalamus latiflorus. Next base: position 14,550,574 of record CM029671.1, read on the forward strand.
TAGGCTGTCGAAGCCATGGGAGTTGACACCGGCTTACCATCACTCATATCGAAGCGCTTCAGGAGGTCACGAGTGTACTTTCCTTGATGAAGAAATGTACCCTCCCGAGTCTACTTAATTTGGAAGCCAAGGAAGAAGGTCAACTCACCCATCATACTCATTTCAAACTCGGTGCTCATGACATCCGAGAACTGGGAAACCAGAGTATGGGAAGAGCCGCCAAAGATAATGTCATCGACATAGATCTGGACGAGCAGAAGGTCAGCGCCAAGCCGGCGGATGAACAAGGTCTTATCAACTTTACCCATTTCAAACCCATGACTCAACAAGTAGGACTTAAGCCTCTCATACCAAGCCCTGGGGGCTGCTTAAGTCCATACAACGCTTTGGAAAGCTTAAAGACATGGTTTGGGTATTTGGGGTTTTCGAAACCAGGAGGCTGTCGGACGTAGACCTCTTCCTCAATAAGGCCATTGAGAAAGGCACTCTTGACGTCCATCTGGTAAAGCTTGAAACCCTTAGAAGCTGCAAAGGCAAGTAGGATTCTAATGGCTTCAAGTCTAGCTACAGGGGCAAAGGTCTCCTCGAAATCTAGACCTTCAACCTGGGAGAACCCCTGAGCAACCAGTCTAGCCTTGTTTCGAATAACCACTCCATCCTCGCTCTGCTTGTTCTTGAACACTCACTTAGTCCCAATAATATTGTGACCTCGCGGGGGCTCGACAAGCGACCAGACCTTGTTCCTCTCAAAATTTTCTAGCTCCTCATGCATGGCATTGACCCAAGACTCATCAGATAAAGCATGAGAGACATCTTTGGGCTCAAAGGAGGCAATGAAAGCAGAATGGAGACAGAATTGAGATAAGCCAGATTTTGAGCGGGTAACACGCTCGAAAAGGTCTCAAATGATCTGCTCTGAAGGATGAGCTTTCTGGATATGTCTAGGAGGTCCAGGATGAGATGAAGAAGTGGCCTCTACCTCGTGAGCTGACGAGGTAGGAACAGAGCCACCAGCTCCAGAAGAAGCAGAAGGCATGGGCTGATCGCCTCGAGGTGCGGTGGAAGACGGCACCTCAAGGGGTGGATGAGGGACAGGATCAGGTAGACAACCGTCGTCTCCATCATCCTCATCATCCACAAAGATGGTCTCGGGCTGCTCTAAAGAACCTGAGATATCGGGCCTAGTCCCCGGACTGGCCTCGTCAAAGGTCACCTCACAGGTCTCTACCATTTTGCTAGACTCGCAGTTCCAGACCCTATAAGCCCGCGAAGAAGGCGAGTAACCTAAAAAGATTCCATCACAAGAACGTGACTCGAACTTGTCTAGGTTCTCGGACTTCAAAACAAAGCACTTGCAACCAAACACACGAAAATGAGAGACGCTAGGCTTTCGCCCATATCTCAGCTCATAAGAAGTGCGATGCAAGTGTGCCCTAAAAATACTCGATTTGAGACATGGCACGCGGTGGCTATAGCCTCAGCCCAAAACTTCCGCGGTGTAGAGTACTCATCAAGCATCGTCCTGGCCATCTCGACCAAGGTACGGTTCTTCCTCTCCACAACGCCATTCTGCTGAGGGACGTATGGAGAAGAGAACTGGTGCTTTACACCTGTCTCACCACAGAAACTCTCAAAGTAGGAATTCTTGAACTCCGTGCCATTGTCACTGCGGATCGCTCGTAAGGCACCTGGGAGCTCTACAGAAAGCCTACTGAAAAGACCTCGGAAATGCGAAAACGTCTCATCCTTCGAGGCTAAGAAAAACACCCAAGAATACCTCGAGAAGTCATCGACCACAACAAGAACATACCACTTCCCTCCTGCTGACTGCACTCGAGCTGGTCCAACTGTGTCCATGTGGAGCAGCTGTCCCGGTGCATCGGTCATAGTAACTGTGACCGGAGGGTGAGAAGCGGCAACCATCTTGCCGTGCCGGCATGGAGAGCAGACAAGGTCTTTGACCATCTTGAGTTTCGGCAGACCACGAATGAGATCGTGGCCGCTAACTCGGGTCAAATGATCAAATCCGATATGACCAAGTCTCCTATGCCAGAAAGAAAGGTCGCGGGACTCAGAAGCAACTAAACACCTGAGAGGATCACCAGAAGACTCAGAAAAATCAGCACGAAAGATCCTCCCATAACGAGAAATCCCGCAAACCAGACTACCCGAAGAATCAAGAATTTTACAAGCATTTTTCTTAAAGCTCACCTCGAAACTGTCATCGGTAAGCTGAGAGACTGAAAGTAAATTGTACTGCAGCTTACTAACCAAGGCAACATCTTTCAAAATGAAAGAATCATTAATGCGCACAGTACCTTTGGCGATGACGCGCCCAGATGAAGCATCTCCGAAGGTGATCGTCTCATCACCTGGAGCACGGGCAAGGGAAGAAAACCAACGGGAATCTCCGGTCATGTGTCGTGAACACCCGGAGTCGACGAGCCAAACCTTTCCCTTCCCTGCCCGGCGAACCTGAGTCAACGAGAGAGTAAAGTCTCAGTACTGGGATAAATCAAAAGTGATTTTGGCACCCAATACTGAGTAACACGTGGAGCAGATGAAGTAGTCAAACACGACTGACCTCTATCTACCCTACGCTCTCCGTGACGCAAAGAAGCAGAAGGTCTGTGAGCAGACCTGAAGCTGTTGCGGGGTCCAACTGCTACGAGAGAGCGAGTCGGAACACCGGCAACATGCTGATCACGCCGCGGGTAGCTATCTCGACGGGGAAACCGAGATCTACCCTCAGGACGGCGGAAGACACGACCAGGGGCAGCATGAGGACGGAAAACAGAAAACTCGGAAAAACCAAGTCCTCTATGCTGCCCAAACTCTGCAACAGGAGCAAACCTAGACCTCGTGTTGGTCTTAGGTGCACTCAGGATCTGGGGCTGACCCTGAATACCCCTAAGAGACTCAACACGGTCTCTACGCGCGATCTTGGCGCGCCTGAAACATCTCTCGATCGAGTGCCCATCCTTCTGACAGAAGGTGCAATGATACTTCGCCTTCTGAGAGGCAGAAGTAGCATGATATGGCTTCGCCTTCTGAGAGGCCGAAGCTGCGGGTGAAGTCACCTTTTTGTCAGAGATCCCTTGGACAAAGCCCGCTGACTTGAACTTAACCTCATCGGATCTGGGCTCAACCTCGATCACACCTCCTACTATGGGTCTAAGAATAGCAGGTGGATGCTTCCTCATGTCCTCATAGAAATCGTATCCTAGACCTTGATTGAATTTACAAATCTTGGATTGGTCTAGAATAAGATTAAGCTTCTTCTTGCCTCCTACAAATCTCTCGAGAGTGTTCATAAGATACTGACACTCCCGAAAGAGAGAGGTGCAAGAAGAGCAAGGAGAAGAGGGAACAGCAGGAGGTAAGGGAGCAGAAGAAGAACCAACAGTAGAGGAGAGAATGGCTTGTGCATGCACAGCCGACCCTGAGGGGACAGTCCTACTACTAGCAGGTTGGTTCGCGTCTCTAGGCGTCTCACCCTTACCCTGGGGCTTCTCCCCCACACCATCAATCACATCACAACCAGATTGTGGCTTCTCTAGTAAGTCCTTAGTTAGCTTCACACATTTGTCATTCAAAGCAACGAGTTCAAGTTTTAGTTTATCACAACTAATGCATGGTGAGCTAACAGAATCCTTAGTCGCATACTGAGCCATTTTCTTGTTGTTGTCAATCATTTCTTGAAACTGTTTTGAGACAGATTCAAGTTCAGCAGTTAACTTTGGACAGTTCAAACATGAATCAATAGGCTCAAGTAAAGAAGCACGCAACTCAGCAATCTTGTGATCTGACCGTTTTAGGTTCATCTTTAAATTATTGCAATTTTCACAAGACTCGGGCAGATCAAGGAGCATGGCATAAGGTCCTCTAGCAGCAATGTCCTTAACCTCACATGAGGTGGGAGAAGTAGTCTCATCAGTAGTAAGTAGGGTAACAGCCATCCTACTCAACTCTAACTCAGCAAGCAGACTAACATTCTCCACCTTAATAGAATCAAGCTCGGAGGACACACTATCATGCGAGGTCCTTAACTTCTCCAAATCACCCAGCAAGGCACAGCATGTATCACAGTCGTCACGGGAGGGAGCAGATGTAAGAGAAGTAAGCTCCCGTGACAGTCTATCTACTTCCTTCTCTAACTCGGTACACCTAGTCCTAGCTCTAGCATGAAAACCTCCTAGCTTAAGGAAAGCTTCATTAAGTTGGTCATAGGAGGGACATACCTCGTCCGAGTCGGAGTACAGCTCGCTGTCGCTGAGTTCGCCCTCGAGGGCCATGAAGCACATGCCGGAGAAGTCGTCGCCGCTCTTGGGATCTTGGTCACCCGTCCCGTCGTCGTCGCTCCATCCCTCCACCTCGCTGAGGTCGAGGTCGTCGAAGGCGGTGAGGACACGGTGAAACAGCTTCTTGGCCTTCCCGAAGTCGCGGAACTTCTTCTTTCCCGGCGTCTGAGCTGGAGGCTTCTTGTTGCGGTTCTTGTCGGTGTAGTCGATCTTGCCCGAACCGCCGTAGTCATTCTTGCCCTTCTCCAGCTTGGGGCAGTTTGCCCGAATGTGGTTGGGGCCACCACACTCGAAGCAAATCACGGGTCCTCCTCTCTTTCTGTCTCTCCTACCCTTGTAGGCATGTGAAAACCTTCGGGCTAGGAGGGCCAGCTGATCATCCGCAAGCTGCTCTAACTGATCATCAGTTATGTCACAGAGAGCAGCGAGGGAAAAACCGCAAGAAGAATCAGAAGAGAGACCAGAAGCAGAACTGGGATCGGTGACCAAAGCCATCGACTGTGACTTCGACCGACGAGAGACAACGTCAATCTCGTGAGTCTTGAGGCGCGAGTACAGCGCGTCAAGAGTCAGGGTTGAGAGGTCTGTCGTGTCTTTGATGGTGGTCACTTTCATCTCCCAAACACGAAGATCGAGTGCAGCGAGCATCTGACGAGCGTTGTCCGAGTCGGGGTATGTGAGACCGACCGCTCGGAGGTTGCTCAAGATCTTGTGAAATCGCGCAAAGCACTCATCTAAGGACTCGCCAGCGTGCATTTCGAACTTGTTGTACTCACGCTTGAACTGGTCCTGTCGCACCGCCTTTATTTGGGTGGTGCCCTCATGGTAAGCATCGAGGGTCTCCCAAATATCGAAGGCGGACGAAAGATGAGAGATGCGGTCAAACTCGCTACGACTCAGGCCCTGGATAATGATGTTCCTTGCCTTAGCGTTTGCCTCAACATCATGCATATTCCCAGCATTAATGTTCTCATCGGCAGGAACAACAAACCGGACCTTGACCTTGCGCCAAATGGCATACCCCTGAGCCTGGATGTATGTTTCCATTCGGCTCTTCCAGAAGGGGTAATCCAGGCCGTCAAAGACAGGAGGTTTGGTCGAGTACTTGTCCGTCGCCATGGCTCTTGAGACCGGTTAAGATCTATTGAAAAGAGCTAACCGGCTCTGATACCAATTGTAGGACCGAAATGGCGACAGAGGGGGGGTGAATGTCGATCTTTAAAAAACGCCCCCAACAAGTATCCTCACTTAAGCTTCTTCTCCAATAGCTATGGGAGCTATGAAGAAGGAAAATAAGCCCTCACTGGAAATCACAGAGACAAGGAAAAACCAGATCCAAAAAGAAGCAGCCAAGAAAAATAAATTCAGGGCCAGTCTGACTGCAAGCGGTAGTACCGCTGAGACGAGCGGTAGTACCTCTGAGCGGTAGTACCTCTCGAGGAGCGGTAGTACCTCTGAGCGGTAGTACCTCTCACGGAGCGGTAGTACCGCACGACGATCGGACTTGTCCAAACGTTTCTTCGCTGCCAATCGAACTGGTCCGAACAAAACCGGTAGTACCGCTAGGACGAGCGGTAGTACCTCTGAGCGGTAGTACCTCTCGGGGAGCGGTAGTACCTCTCGAGAAAAACAGCAAACTGAAATTTCAGAAAAACTGAGAAAATCGCAAGATTCTTGGATTCTTGGCTTGGGAAACTTTGAGGGAAGCTAGGGAACACTCCCAGAAGACTAAGCCAAGAGCCAATAACAAGAAATCCACTCCAAGAATCAAGAATTTCAGATTTGGGTAAAGATCTGAAATCTTGCAAGAACCGAGCCAAAAACCAAATAACTTCCCAACCGTTGATCCTTTGGCTATGAAATTTTGAGGGAAGCTAATTAATAGCCTCTGGACTCTTCATACCAAATTTCAAGCCATCTTAACAAGGGAATCAAAATCTGGACCAAAACCAAGAAACGAAGAACAAGAACAGAGGAGGCCAAAACTGAAATATGAGAATCAAACTCGGTTTGCTCTTGGGATTAAATAGCCAAATGGCTTTTGAGCATCACCCATGTCATAGCAACCCATTTTGGCACTCTCCAGCAAGCAAGAACTCAGAACCACGAAAATCAAGAAATCTTGCAAAGAGGAAACTGAAGAACAGAAGCTACGAACAGGGAAAACCAAACTTCAGATTTCATTTCTTGAATCACAGGGAATACAGAGGAGTTCCGATACCCCGACTTGATACAAAAGGAAAGATTACAAACTCCTCAATCCATCCTCTCCCTCTCTACTCAAGAACACCACTCAAGAACACATGAGGGAGGAAGAACACACCTCTGTTCTATCACCTAGAACACATCGTAGGGGACAGAGGGAGCACCAGACTCTGCCTCTCCAACCACTAAAGACTAAAGGAAAACCAACTCCTAAAGCCTCTTTTGACTAGAGCTAACCCTAATTCCCTCCAAAATGCTCAAGGAGGGCAGGCAGCCCCTCCTCTCCTTTTATAGCGCTTGGCTAACGGGTCTACGCCCCGTTACGCCCGCTATATCCAACGGAGCCCGCTCCCGCTTGTGCAGCCTTGCGAATTTCCCGATTCGCCCCTCCTGCACCTTCCGGGAAGCTTCCGACGCTCCTTGCCTCGCATGCCTCGCAACCATATCGAATCTCCGCCGTCTTCGACACATCCGACCGTTCTGACCTCAACGCCACCTGCGTCTAGTCCGGTCACCTCGTGTCTCACCACGACTCCGCTTCGACATCCTGCAGTCACACAGACAAGAACTACGTCAAATAGCACCGCTTGATACATGAAAGCATAAATACCATTACACTTACCACATATGAAGTTCAAACCTGTCAAAACATTAGAATATGCATCCTAAGCCCAAATGACCAGGTTTGACCAAAGTCCGACCGAGCCCGATTGCCCACGCAACGACTCGACTCCGAACCACTCAAACCAAACTCAACTGACCTAAACCCTTGTCAATTACTCATCACTCTCATGGAGCACGACCACATGGTCTCTCACTTATTTCGGTGTGCATCTCTATCTATATCTCTCAGTAGAACAACAAGCTTCCACGGGCCACCTCTGCTGCTGGCAAACTTCAACTTTTGCTATCTCTTTCAATTTTGTTACAAATATATTTTTGATTCATTGTATCTAAAAGTTTAAAATGTTGCATTAGTTTTGTTCGGTTGCTAATGATTTTTTTAGTTACCTTAGTGCTTGGAGTCAGGAGTAAATCTTACAGCATAAGAGGAGGGTGTTTTGCCGAAAAGAACGGCCACGGGAAGGAGATCAAGAGAGAGGAAGAGAGGCAGGTGGCTGCTGAAAGGAGATTCAAGGGGAGGAAGAGAAGCCAAATATGGTGGTACTGCATGCGACACTTAGTTGCAAATCGAACTATGAAAGGGAGTGTATGATGCTAGCATCTAGATCAGAAGTCCGGATGCTAGTCGCTTCCTATTTTCAGGAGTTGTAAGGCTTAGCATGCCAGGAACGTGCAGGTGTGTGTGTGTCCAACTCCAATGGCGTCGTGCAAGTACAAACAAGAAGCCAGCTACGTGCCTACATCGATGTTCGCGATGACACTGCCGTCGCGGCGACGCAACAGCTCATGGCGGGGCTCCTCCTCCCGGAGGACCGGGCGCTCGCCAACGGGGCGCTCAACGACATCGCCTTCCCCCCATGCTCGCGGTGCCCGTTGCATCGGCAGCGCGTGCGGGTGGCTCGTCATGCACAGGAAGGGCCCGGCCAGTGTCACCGGCTCCGTGGGCACCGACACCATCCAAGTCGTCCACCCGCTGTTGTCGTACAAGGAGTTCTGGTCACTATTCAAGAAGGCGGCCTGGGCGGCCACCTAGGCGCCGCGTAGGCGCTGGGCGGTAGGGTGCTGCCCGGCCTTGGCCCCTAGTCGAGTGGCTGAGCGGCGAGGCGGTCCAAGGCGGGACTAAGGCGGTCCAAGGCAGGGCTAGGCGGCCTAGGCGCGGCGGATGGCCGGGCGGGCGCGGTGGCCGCATGACGGCGATGACGCCAAGGAATAGAGGAGGGAGTATATAAACCGAGGGAGGGGGAAAGAGTTACCACACACGAGGCCGCCGTCGACTCGTCGGATTCCGCATCACCATCTTCCCTCCGCCTGTCCGCTATTTTCTCTGCCTTGCCTCCCCTCCGACCGAGGGGACATCTTCTCCCCGCCCGTCCACCGCTCCCGTGACCGCCACCGCCGAATCCATACTCCCTGCGCCAGATCCCGCCGCCACCACCGCCCGATCCGGACTCCCCGCACCATATCCTGCCGCCATCGGTGAGGGAGACGTCAGGTGGCGGGGGAGGCACGTGGAAGGGGCGGCGGGGGTGGTGCGGTACGAAGGGAACAGCGGCTGCAGCGCAGTGGGAGGCGCCAAGGCGGCAGGTTGGGGTAGGATGGGAAGGGGTTAGGGTTAGCCGGGGTGGGGTCGGGTGGGATGGGAAAGGGTTAGGTTAGCTGGGGCGGGGTCGGGTGGGATGGGAAAAGGTTAGGTTAGTTTTTTGTGATTTAGTCCTTAGGTTTTTAAAAATTATGAATAAACTTTTTTCTTAAGGGTAGCGCTCTCGTGCAGCCCCGCGACGGCCGGCTCCGACTGCGTGGTGCTCTGCGTCTACTGGTTCGGCCACTGCCTCGCCGTCGCGCGCCGGCGACTCATCGTGGATGCGCGCCGAGGTCGGCTAGGAGCACATGGATCCGACGAGTCACAGGCGCAAGATCGTCCGCACGGTGCCCCACGCGGGCAGCTTCTACGCGTTGAGCTACGACGGCATGGTGCTGTGCGTCGCGGTCCCAAACTCTAGCAATAACATGTTCTCCAAGCTCTAGCAAAAACATGTTCTCTCATTTTGCCGAAGTCAACAGAGAACTAGTTACTACCTAGTATCTGCCTTGGACATTCTAAATTACTGTGCCTTGTTATCGCAAGGATTTGACTATTTGAGCCATTTAATTTGACATTTATCATGGCTCGGAAACTTTGCCAGAAGCTTGGGCCTACGAGGAAATTTTTTTGTTGGAAAAGCTAGCCGCCTAGCTCCATAAGAACTGACATGGGAATGCACATGAACATAAGGCAACCACTAGCCACTAAATTTCTACAATATTTGAATACAACCACAACCCTGAATCAGGGTGCCAATCACTTATCTAAGATATACAACAAGGTGTCCATATGACTAAAATCGCAATCAACTCAGAGTTATTAGTTCACATCGACATGCAGCTCCAATGCTAGCTGCGCGCAATCAAGCAAACTCATCTGCTTGTTTTCCTACAAGGAAGAAAGAACGACCTTTGTGCCGATCATCTAAAGATGCTTCTCATAGAGTGGATGCAGTCACGCCTATTGACGCTTTGCATCAACAGCTTCCTTCAGCTTCCTCCCGAGCGCAAAGGCGAGAGGTGGCGGCACAGCGTTGCCGATCTGCCTGTGCTTGCTCTGGATGTTGCCCTCGAACTGGTAGCCGTCAGGAAAGCCCTGAAGACGAGGATAGGTTTGAGTCAAATTGTAGCAGCCCTAATTCTCAAATGAAGCCATTGCAATATCTTCAATATGGGTAAAGGTTTATTTCTTTGCAGATGGGGATGGATGTAGATCAGCTTACCTGAGATCGCGCACATTCACGGACTGTGATGATCCTGTCCTGATCAGGGTGGAAGCACATGCCGACCTTGCCCATTGGCTGGGGATCTGTTATAGATGTGGGGAAATTGCCCTCCCAATCCAGCCTCCCAAATAGCCCTTTCCACTGATTGTGCCTTTTAGCTGTGTTAGGCAAGCACCAAGGTATCAGGTCCACCATTTGCCCTGTTGATAGTTTCACCTGCGCACATATTCTGAGGATTAACATTCCCTGGCACTAGGAAGGTCTACTGTGGACCAACAGAAACACAGCGAATGCAACTACAGGGTAGAGGACAACATTACCTTCTCATCTGGGAGGTCATGCCAATCACAACCTGGCCGCTTTGGAATGCGTTGGCATCTTATGAGATTTAGTTCATTCATCTCCTTAGATATGTGATCATTCAGTGTGATCATGCTACCCCTAATCTTCTTCTGGAACCAAGAGACAGGTTCACCTCCATACTGCATTAAAGAAAAGGAATTCACTTAACACATAAATCAAGAGCAGAAACGAAACAAAATGGAACGAGTTGGAGTAAAAATTACCTCAAGTATGAGCTTACTGGCACCATTTTCCACTTTTGGTAAATCCCCAATTGTATCTCTAACAGTTATTGCGCGGAATGGTGCCCCACCAGCAGTGCTTTTGGCAGCTGCATAGTATTTGCCATCAGGCAGTGTTATTTTCAGTTCAGGGCTAGCAAAGACATGCATCGGTTCTGGCCAGTCAGGAAGAGTCTCTCCAGGAGCAGCAGCCCAAATGAATGCCCTTTTCCTGGACTGTGCAACACCGAAAGCCCCTGCTTCTAAAATTCCGAACCGAACCTAACCAATAGGTAAACAACTTCTGAATATACAGATTCAAAGCAAGTGCTAACATATGTATTTGAAGTAGATAGTGAGAAGAATTAGCACCTGGTATCCCATCTCCAGAAGTGATGCAATTGCCAGGCGGAAGGTCTGCCCTTTGTTGAACGAAACGAAGTTCCTAACATTTTCTAAAAGAAAAAACCTAGGACGGAAATATTCCGCAAAAGAGAGGAATGCTAAAATCATCTCGCACTGAACTTTACTCCATGGGCTTTGGTTGAATCTGTTCATCCCAGAAAAACCCTGACAAGAGAAAAGGATATACAGAAGTCAAGCAATTGGTTGAAAAGATTGAATAAGTAACAACGATTTGCTGGCCTAGGCATAGCAAAATAACAGACCTGACATGGAGGGCCACCATTTATGAATTCTACTTCACCAGGGACAGGAAGATTCTTAATATTCTCTTCAGCAAGCTTAGCTGCTTGTTCAGCAGCTTCTGTAGTTGAAATGCAATCATCAGCATCCCCACATTTGTCCATAATTGCCCTGCATGGCCACAAAATAGTCCTGATTGAGCTGCAGAAATAATAAAAAGAAACAGAAAAAAGCAAGTAATTGCACCTACTTCAAAATCACATTGCAGTTATTCACAAACACCACAGCTTCTGGATGATTTTTGCTAAATGCTTCACCAGCTGGCTCCTCATATTCAATTGCCCATTTCGTAAAGGTTACACCTACGGAATTTAACAATGACAAAATAAATATCTGTTTGAAGGCCAACATATTCATGCTAAACAATGTGATTGAAGACAAGTGCATACCAGCTTGCTGCAACCCTTCTGATAAACCCCCACAGCCAGCAAAAATGTCAAGAGTTGCAAGACGGTTCTCTTTGGGCACCTCCATCCATTTACCTGAATCGACTTGATCACTCTCACAGATCTGTTTTCCTTTGTTCTTTTTCAAAGCACCATTTGCCTTTTGCACCACGGACATGAGCTTAACATTTGCAGGCAACTGCTCCACACATGCAACATACATTCGTCAATTATCAAAACTAGCACTTACTGAATCAAAATGATGTATTAGCTATAACTAACCTGCTTGAGAGCTCCAGTGGCAGGATCATAGAAATGTTGACAGAAAAATACATGTTCAACCATCACTGGAAGGTCTGAATTTGAGATATCGCTCTTCCTTCTGACCTCGCATTTTCCCTCTATCATATCCACAGGCACATTAATTACATCTTCACTATAGTATACCTGAATCAAGCAAACAAAGGTTAACAAAATATATTTAAGCCAATGGAAGGAGAATGATCTTGCTGAGAAAGAGGAATTTGATGACACAGGTTTGAGGATATAAAGTAACAAACTATCGATGACATTGTAATATCAGGTGTAGAAACATATAGAAAAAGTTGAAGAATATAACCTCTCTGATGTCCGATGTATAAGCTTTGGCTGATGAAATGTCATCTGGCCTGTAAAATCTTCTAACACTAACTTTTGTTGATGCTGGATGAATTTTTTTAGATCCAGAGGGTTCATGGACATCTAGTAGATGGCAAACTGCATAGGGCTTTAGGCCCACATTTCTTCCTGCCTTGAAGGTTGCACGATCCTCCTCTTGGGAAAAAAACTCAGGCCTAATGAATAAAAAGTCATGGACATTATAGGTAACCCTTCCGTAGATGAAGCTGGTCTTGGAGATTATTTTCAATTCATCGCAGTCTGGCTCTCTATGCTCACAAGAGCTACAGACACCACTACCAAGACCCAGTTTTTCACGCGGTAAGGAGAAGAAGGCACCCTTCTCAGGCCAGTACAAGCTTTTACATAAATATTCCATTGGCAGACCTTTCTTCTTCCTCTCTTCCGCTTTGGCCCGCTCAATCTTATCAGCTTCAGAGTTCTCTTTTCTATACTTGTGACCCCAAGGCATTGGTTGGAGATTGACAGCCACCAATTCTTTGATGTCATCCAATTCAAATTCTAAACAATCATTGGTTAAGAAAAGCTCCCTTTCATTTGCAGCATTGCCAAGAACAGTCTGTGAACCTTTTTGCAATACCCTTCCATGAACCATTTTTGCACCATCAGGTTTCTGAAACATGTACTCAACAAAGCACATGACTATTTCTCCTGAATCATCTTCTACTGTGACCGCCCCTCCCACAGCTATTCTGAGTTCTCGAATGTAAGCACATCTGTATAGAGCTTCTCCAGAAGCTGTATTCCCAGTTGTTTCACCCTCCCATCTAATTGCTTTGCTAGTTTGTGACACCAACTTTCGAGACCGTGTTGATGGAGTCTTTGAAACCTTTTCCTCTTCAATCTGTACCTCCTCTTCAGCATCATCTTCATTTTCTTCTTGCTCGTCATCAATTTCTTTTGCTTCATTACCATCTCCCTCCTTGGAATCTTCAGGGAAATGGTGTGCATAATAATCACTCCATATTCTGTTGATCAACCTGGTCGTCGTTGCACGCATCACTTTTCTTCTTGATGCTGGCCCCATTGTTGCACTTGGGTTCAGATTCTCTCCCCTCATTAATTGAGCTTTTTTCTTCATAACCAACTTTGTATGTCTTCTCTGCTCCATCTTCATTAAAAGGCCAGTGGCAAACGCACTCCGTCGGATAGTCTCATCTGGAAAATCTGCAAACTGCTGCAGTATGATCTGTCCATGTACCACAATATATCTCTCAACCAGTGCAATGTTTGACGATATAAATGCAGGGTTCCCTTTCTCAAATTCTGCTACTTTCTTGATGACATCAGCAAAAGAAAGCTTTGAAGCACGACTTTGCTCTTTTAGCAGGGTGATTATGCTAACAGCGAGCCCTGCTGTTTTCAATACAGGCTCACACCACGGAGCATATTGCTTTGTTGGCTGTCGTAGCTTGTACCTGAAATCACAAGCCAAATGTAAGTTTCAACCAAGTGCAGGCAGAAAGAAATTAAAATTGTTGCCTAACAAATGAATAAGAGGATTTACTGACACAACCACTTAGCAGGCAGTGGCATAAAATTGCATAATTAAATAACGTGCTGAAAGGAACTGGCTGGAGTACTTACCAGGCCACATCTGTTCGAATGGTTATGCAGATCATTGAGCCACCAAATTCAATTACCCATTCCTTGATTGGGCTGAGATATATTGGAACTCCTGCATCCTGGTGATCAGCTTTACTTGAGGAAGATGACGACTTTGCAAGCTCAGCTGTGGAACAGCAACTGCCGTCATCCTCTCTCATAAAACCAGACCCAAAGATCACTATATCATTTTCTGTGCCTGATTTCATAGGGATTAACTCTAAAGAAATAAGCCTCGAATCTGCATTGTATAGAGCCCAGTTGTTGAGAATTCTTACTGGCACATCATCAGAAAACATGCCATCATCACTGTCAAATATATACTCATCCATTTCTTGACTAGAGGGTTTATAGTATGCGGGCATAGGATAGTCATTGGCAATCTCAGCTTCACTGATTTTGATGTAGACATTTTTCTGGGATGGTGTCCCACGTTTACCTCTCTGTTTCTTCATCATCTTCCACTCTTCTTCTTGCTGTAATAATCTTGCTAATTTCTCATCGTCATCCTCAGTTACCTCTTTACACTCCACATCCTTAATCTTCAGGCTTCCATTTGAGATGTTAGGTGGCAGCTTGTATAATTCCACTCTAGATTTGCACTCATCTCTAAGACCAAGAAGAACTGGCAGTGTAGCAAGCTTCTCATCATCATTGCCTGCTGTCTGATCCAATCCAACAAGCTGCTTGTATACAAACTCACCAATGGATATCACAAAGTCTTTGCTCATTGTTCCACTGTAACCTTTGATAGCATTAATAGAACGTACAACACTAGCAAGCAATTCTTCCAGACCCAGGTTAGGATTCCCACCTACTGATCTTGCGAGCTTTCTGTAAACTTCAATACACACCTGTGCCTTCTCATAAAAGTGGTCATAGTAAGACTTGTAATTGCTTGCTGGTTTCACACATTCATAGTCAGCAACTTCTGTTGACAGCCAGACCACTGCCGTACCTTCATCATAACCAGATAATGACCAGTCCTCTATTCGCCCAAATCCTTCACAGCGAACTCCTCTTTCACGCTCTTTTTCTATATCATCATCCATGGGCATGATAAGAGCTGTTATGAAAAAATCATCAATTTCAGACATTTCAAAGGGCTGCAAATTCCCATCTGCATCATGCAAGATGAAATCAATCAATTTCCGGCAAGGTGGTGGATCTTCTGGTCCTAGTTTTGTCAGATTGACAGCATCTGTTTCCTCCTCTTCCATCCGATTTTTCTTGATCATGACAACAGATGTTTTTTCAGATAAGCGTACAGACTTCTCTTTGAAATCAGAACATGCTGCTGCTCTCCTTGGCCTCTTGCACAAAGCAGGGCCATCACCCTTTTCAACTCCAACGTGTTTTTCTTCCGTTGCATTCTGAGGTCCATTCCCCAATTTGCCTTTTTGGGTGGATTCCTCTTCCTTCTTTTGTGGCTTTGCTCTGCACCTTTTTGTTCCTGAAAAACCACAATTCAGCTTGTCAATCAACAACTAAATCGGAAACAAAAGGGAGAAACAAGATGCTGAACACTCAAAAAAGAATTAGGTCACCAACTGGAATAAAGGAACAGGATAAATTCACCAAATAAGCCCCAATCAAATAACTAATGCCTGCTATCAGTAACTTGAAAAATATAGGCATGTGGAAAGTAAAAGGTGCTATCAGTAACTATGACAAATAACATAGATATCTATGGTAACTATTGTGTTGTCTTCTGATGTAAATCCCGTGGTGAAAAATTGAGTTGCAGTTGCAATTATTTAACCTCATGCGGAACTTCATGAGCCACGAGGTGTTGTCCGGAGGCCATCTCAAAAAAAGTACACCTTTCACACTTGCTTTTTTCCAGGGGACTTCGGCACTCATGCTAAGAATAACAGCTACAGCAATCAATTTTTACAGAACTACAGAATCCAGCTCATACAATTAATTATAAAGAAATCAATATCAAACACAACAGAGCAAATAAGCCATATGAATTGGCATAAGTAATTAACAGGCCTACATGCATGCGAAGTGTCAAATGAACTTGCTTTGATATGTCATGCTTCACGATCAAACTTTAAGTGAAGCAGCGTAGATATATGTCTGGTTTGATCCCTTGACATGAGCCATAAAAGGTAATTGGCAGTTGGAGATAAGATATTCTAGCCATCATCTTTCTCAACTAGAAGGGCGTTTGTTTTGATCTAGCCATTGCTTTTACAAATGATTTTGTTTAATCTTCAAAAGAAGATTCAATAGTGTGGGCACAAGATAAGTCGCCTCATTTATATCCTACAATTTTAGTTGCACAAGTAAGGTGCTAACCAATGTTCTAAATACAGGTCTAATGGGCCATATACTCGGCCGTACACAAGTAATGGATGCTCCTATTTGTTAGCCAGTTATCTGCATAATCGGACTAAGTATGCCCCAATAATAGGCCAATTATGCCATATAATCACTACTAGGTTAGGTGACCGGTCAGGTATCAGTTACTGATTTTTAGAACCTTGGCGCTAACTCAAGAAAAGGAAGCAACGACACATCAAAAAGGGCTGGAGCTAGATATGGGTCGAACACGACTGTATATGAGTGGTACCAAGAAGCAATGCTCCAAGTGTTAATTATTCTCTCCAAGCAAATTCTAGGTTGAAATGCTTTTATGATTTTGATAATAATGCACACTAAATAGGAGATTAATAATTAATAGAGATTTATTTTGATTTGACCATCTAGAGTTCTAGAAATAGCAATTTTGTGCAGCCATCATGGAGGGTGGACAAACATGCCCGCTACCTACCAGGTACTTCCGCAGACCGCCTGTTACATGCCATTGGTAAAGTACATGGGTGAGCTAGGAACAAACGGGGATCCCAGCCCAAAAGAATTGTGGACTAGGATCCCACCAATTCATGGCCCACCTAAACATGGCCTATTAATGATATAGTATTCCAAACCATTATAATCCTATGCAATAAACATCACATATTATTTTACATTGCATGTCATTCAACTTATGTTATACATTTTTTTATTTTGACCAATACCCAGAGGGTAATAGTCAAGGGGGCGATGGTGTACACCCGTGCTTATATCACTTGGGTTAAATTTTTTGCCATGAACACACCCATGGGCCTAATCTTAGAACATACCCACTTGTACTATCTTAGTTAGGCACTAGGTGAATAGGTAAATGGGCAATATTGCCATCACTAACAAGCAACTCTAAGCATGACAAGTAATCCATGCTTCATCAACACTACTAGGTAGTGCCTTGCATGTTTGGCATGTACCAAACATCAATGCATTATAGACACTTTTTGGCATGCATTGGAGCTGTGTTGGTTCCATCAAAACAGTGAAGCCTTGTATGTCCCTGTTAGAGTGCGTTGTCAAAAGAGAATTTTCATATCATTCCTTCATGCTATTAAAAAAAGATTCCTCATACGAAGATTTGACTCATTGGTACAAAAATTCACTAAATGTTGTTAAATAACAAATTTTATTGCTTTAATCCTCATATAATTGAACATAGTGGAGCTTATGATTTAAATGAAAAATTGATGCGGGATATGGATCAAAACTTGACTAATTGAGTATTTTGACTTTTTGTTATTTTGCACATCAATGCTATGTGAAGATGGAAAACATGATTTTCGCTTTTTTTTTTACATGTGCAAAGTTACATCAATTTGCCAACATTTTTGGAAAATGTTGTAGCACCATGTCCATAACATGTTAAGTGTTACTCAAACACGAACGCAAGATTCAAAATCTGACTCGGATCCGGGTGTCCAATTCGGCAAAAGAAATGTGGACACAAGTAATGTTACTCAAACAGGGACATAGGTGTTAGAATCCGACTCGGATTTAGGTGTCCGATTCAACAAAAAAAATTGGACACGTGTGTTGGAATCCAACTTGGATTCGGGTGTTTGGTTTGAGAAAAAAATTGGGGTGTCCGAGTAACACTATCTTACAACCGGATAACTAGCCGGCAACTGGTTTGACCAGAGATGGGAGGAGATAGAAGAGGGAATGAAAGAGTTGGACAACCAGGCCCTCACATGCCTCGCCCAACCACCACTAGCAACTCCCCCTCTCCTCACACATCTCCCACTGGTCATCACCTCTTCCCTATTTCCCTCCTCCCAATGACTCCTCTCCCTCTCCTGTCTCCCTCCCCAACCTTGTGTTGCATCCATGCCACCTCAACGCCCGTCGCCCGTATTCACTGTTGCCGCTCGCCTCGCCGACATAGGCAACTGAGGGAGGAGATAGCAGCAACAATGGTGAGAAATGAGAGCAGCGACAATAAAGAGCAGTGACAACGGTGGCTAGGGTTTGCCATCTCCCTCTAGTCTAGTCGAGGCTCCAAGTTGTCCACCTCCAACTAACTGGACTGCTAGTCAATGACGTGGTAAAAATGTGCATTACTTGGTAAAAATGCACATTACTATTTTTTATGAGTGTAATGCTAAACTTGACATCAGTTAATTCATCATTGTGATGCCAACTTTTTTTCAATGCAACCAACGTTCAAGAAGGCGGTCTAGGTGGCCACCTAGACCCTATCAAGGCGCTGGGTGGCACCACAACATCATGCCTTGGCCCTAAGACGGGTGCCTAGACAGCAAGCCACCTACACGATCCAAGGTGAGTCAAAGGCACCCTAGGTGGCCTTGGCGTGGCGGCTCCTAGGTGGACGTGGCGACAGAGCAGGTGACTAGGCGGGCAAGGCGATGACTAAAGAGGGATTAAGTGGATTAGGCTTACAATTTGCCACCTAGTCGATGCGCCGCATGGGAGATAGGGTTCTTGCACGAGCGCATAGGAGGGATCCCTACCTCTGCTGCCTCCTTCAGCTCACCACAGATGGAATCCGCCACCACCACCACAAAATCGAGCTCCCTTTTGCCGGATTTACCACCCCCGCCTCCGCCTCTGCCGCTACATCCTCCCCAACACCACCTTCTGGTACTACTACGGCCTCCCCTCCACCCTCACCTCCCGTCGATTGGCGGTGCTCCGTGTCAAGATCTGCTATCTTTGGCAACGAATCAGGCAAATGCAACATTGGTGGTGTGGTCTATAGGGAGAGTAGAGTGTTGGGGGAAGGAACAGTAGTGTGTGTGCGAAGATGAGAGGGAAGAGAGATTAGAGGGGAGGATGTGTGCGTGCTGTGTTATGTGCGTGGAGATGAGGAGAGAGGGGAGGATGTGTGTGTGACTACGTGGAGACAAGAGGAGAGAGAGATATTAGAGGGGAGGAAGTATGAATATTGAATAGTTGGACCGTTGAGCTGCCTCCTCGCCATTGAGCCTTGGGTTGGGCTAGATTAGAAAGGCCAAACCCAATCTGTGCTGTTGTTGACTCACTTGACTGCCTATCTCGCAAGCATATACAAAGTAGCAAGCAACCAAGTTGAACGCTAAGCCCCATCTAGACAGACTAGGCGCCAAGGCCTAGCTTGCCGCCCATGTAGCACCTACTTGAACAGTGAATGCAACACTGTTGCGAAAACATAATATTTGTATTTGTAGAAATCAGTGATTAATACTTTAATAGCAGATAGGGAGAATGTTTTAGCTAGGGAGCATAGCAGGAGCTTTAGCCTATACTCCCTTGTCTATTTCAGCATATAAGTTAATCCTTTTCATCTGATTGTTATGAAGACACAGTAGAATACAATCTTTTTTATCAAAGGGAAACCCCCAGTTTCTATAGAAACCGTTATAACACTCTTGGTGAGACCCAATAGAATACATGACATGTAACACACATCAAAATATCAAACAAGGATCAAATGCCATCTCAAATTTACACTCTGAAATCAGATGCGTAAAGAAAATACCCTGGTAGAAATGATAGTATATATTACAATGTATTCCTGGCAATAGTCAGAGAAGATATAATCTTGCCATAAATTGAAAGAGCAGCAATTAATTGTTATACAGAAAAAGTAAAAAAGTTAATTAAGAACAAGACCTGTGGTAACAGGAGAACGTGGAGTTTTCACCATATCTCCCTGTAAAATTTAGAATCAGTCAGCCACGTCAACAATTAGGAAATAAATGCAGTAAACTTACTGGCAGACCAAAATTATCTGTGTAAAGATCAAATGAGTAACACAAATTATCAAAAGCAGAAATATACAGGAACAAAATCGGGGTGAATTGTTAGGTGAATCAAATATGATTAGACAAGGGGTTGAGATTTTGATTACAACATATCCTAAAATCATGAGTATTCAATTTAACTTGGAATAGCGGAATAGCATGGAAGTAACATATATGCATCTTTAATGAAATTCGTAGTTTTTCATTGACACAACACGCATACTGGACAAACAGATTCCACAGAAAGAGAAGCTATATGGCAACTGAGCAATAAGCAGGTCAGAATACTTCCATTTGTGAAAAAAAAAATGCACAGAAAAAGCACAGTATGCTGTTAGCACATATGCTGCTCTAATTAATACTTACTAAGTACACATATTACTTCTAATGGAACTAGCATTTCAAGAAAATAGAGAAAGGCCATAGAAAACAATAACAGATCATAGAACAGCATGTTATAAATTCAACCTATTTTTCCTCAAGGCATGTAGAAAAAGAGTAAAGTCAAAACCAACAAAAGATCTTGAAATAAGAAAAACAGAAACATGAGCAGTGTTCTTAACCAGTTTCCAATTCATCTGACTGGTTCAATGAATAAACTGTGTAGAAATGTACATCTCGCTAATATGTCCCTATGCACTATAGTTCACAAACATGGAGGACCAACAAATTATAAAACTAGAATGAAATCAGCGTAACCACAAGAACTGGGAAAGTAGCACTAAACACAAGGTAATCAGAATAAAAGACCAATCAAATGTTACACCAGTAATGAACAGCTAACAATAGGCAGACAAAGAAAGGTGCACAAAATTATCAGCACAGATGGGTGCACCAAGCCACCAAGGCAGCAGCAGCACCAAGCACCACTTGAAGATTGTACACTAATCCATACAAATATCCAGATCGTCTTCACAAAGGCGGCAAGAAAATCCAGTAGGCATGCTAAAATCTGTCTATATCTAATTAAGAGAGCTTACTAGCAAGGAAACATAAGCACACTTAGCAACTCAAAAACATAGTTTTTTTTCTGAAATTTCATCGCTTACCATAAGGCAACACCAAAGCTTGATTAACAACACTAGTCCATCATAAGAAGTTAAGCCGGACAGAAAAATGTCGACAACTGAATCAAATGAAACACTCATAGCAAGGGAGAAACAACAAGCATGCGTAATTCCAAACCATGCATAAAACCACTAATCCACATTCAATCCACTGCTACTACTTGATAGGAATTCTAAAACAAAATGTTACATATGGAGCATTTGATGCTACTATCGATACAACCAAAGCTAATAAAGCACTCATCAACTTAATGACTCACTAATCACAGACCCAAGTTCACCGCCTCCGCACGATATAACAGCATAAATCGATGAAATAGCTCATTCAGTAAAATAAACAATCACCTAGTAGATTCAAGAACAAAATCACCAGCTGCAGGCAATCAGTGTCGGCGGGGTATTGGAGGGCCGCAGACGATTAGCGGTGAAGGTCGAAGATCCCACGAACAGATCCGCTGCCCCTGCATCGCAATAACATCAGAAAGTTTCAGAAACAATTATCTCCAGTACATGGGGAAAATATCTACTTGGCTAGCCAATAGAAGTTGACCAATTTGGGGAAAGCGACGCGACACTATTACAGAGGAAAACTGCGATGAACAGGTTCTTAGCTAAAAGCTCGATAATGCTGTCTCAAATCACCACCCCTAAACCACCACTCAACCACAACAAAAGATCTCTCAAAGCGACCTCCTACAACCCATACACAAACCATATCAACTGCCAAAAAAAGAGACTACACAGATATGCGGCGGCGGCGGCGGACTCCGCGGAGTTAAGCACACCGAAGCAACCCCAAATCGGCTACTCCGGCACCATAGACCCATCAACATAAACCTCCACAAGGCACATCAGAATGAGACGCGCGAACAAACCCGCGCAGAATGGCCGAAATAGGCCCAGGCACGACTCCCGATGCAACGGACGCGTTAATCCCAACTCCACCAGTGTTCGCCATTCCAGAAGGGGAAAAAACTGAGGGGGAAGCGGAACAGTCGATGCGATTCCGCTCGCTAATCAAGACCCAAAAACCTGCCGCTCGTAAAATTCCTCTTGAATCACAGCACGACAATATGAAATTTTCTCCCAGACTTGACCGCCCCTCGGAACCCTGAAGAGCACCGGCTAATCCATCCCCCAATTCGAAGCAACACTCCGTCGCAGCAACACACCAAAATCTCGAGACGATTCCTCCGAAATCCCCTTCCCGAATCGCGCCACAACCCGAAGTAAATCCCCTCCTGGATACAGCAGCAGCAGCACCGAAAAATCTCGAGACGGTTCATCCTCTAAAAACCCCCCTCCTGAATCGCACCGCAACCCGAATGAACCCCACCCACCTGCACGAACAACCCGAGCAGCAGCAGCAACAACACGATTCGCCAACAAAACCGCGCGAATCACCAGCCGAACAGCACCCACAACTAGACCCACGCGGACGGCTAAGCCCCACACCAAAAGCAACCACTCCCGCCGAGCGCACAGAAACAGACGAGAGATCGAGGTGGAAGCGCGGAGTTACCTATGCGTGGACGGGCCGCGGAGCGGAGGCGCCTCCCCCTCGCCACCGGCGGCGGCGACGAAAGCGACGGGAGACGAGACGGGAAATGGGGCAGAAGAGAAGCGCAGGCGGAGCAACGGGACGAGCGAGCGCAAAGGAGGGAGGCGGGTCGAGGCGCGGCGGGATCTAATAGCGGACGGCGAGAACGGGCAGCGCGGCGTGAAGGGGGAGAAGCGAGGCGAGGGGCGGGTTTGAGAACTGGGGGGGGCTTCTTGCCTTGCTCCGGTATTTGGGGTGGGTTTTGGCCGTAGCGGGGAGCGCGCGGAGAGGCGGGCTCTTTTGGCGGGAGGGAGACGCCGCCCCGCAAAACCCAAAATTTTCCCCCGTTCCACCCCCCCCCCCCCCCCCCCCGGCGCTTGCCAAATCAGGTGGAAGACGTGCCAGGAATCGATTAGCGAATCCCTTTGGTGTTTTTTTTTTGCTTTTACTGCTAATCCTGTTCTAATCTCCACCATGGTCACAGTTCAGCCCTCCTTGTTGCGCCGGATTCGATTGCTTCCGGATCTGATCTTGGTCCAGTTTTTTTCAGCTAAAAAAACTATTTATTAGTTTTTTATAGCAATTGACTTTTAACCCTAGTATTTTTAAGATATGGTCTACTAATTAATTGTAGTATATATTATACCGATTTTATTTATATTGACAAAAATCGCACGTGAATTTCTGTTAATCTGTAATCTCTCGTATGAACAGTCTAAAAATCACAAACCACAGTCAAAAATTACAAGATTCGGTAAAAAAACTGACCCCTTCGATCAGATCCTTGACGTTGGGGACTGGTTGGTTGCGCTTATCGCTTCGATCCCGTCTCACGCTTGGCTGGAAGGCCTCTCCTTGTGACTTTGTTTCCAACTCAGAATACCTCGGTCCAACTGTTAACGCTGGGCTTATCGCTTCGATCCTGTCTCAGGCCCTGTTTGGCACAGCTCCACCACCGGCTCCTGGAGCTGTTTGGAGTCGTTTTGTGCCAAACAGGGTAAAACAAAATAGCTCTACCTAAGGAGTCTCTTAAAACATGCTGAGACAAAAGATATGTACGAGATGGAGCTGAAAAAAAGTAGCTCCACCCGGCTCCATCCGCAGGCCCGCATGCCACTGCCCTTGTACTTTCGTAAATTTACGCAATCTGCCACCGGCTCTTCTATTCTCCCGTTCTCGTTCCTCTGTTCGGTCTTCTCGTCTTCGACCGTGAAGGGAGCGCCGCCGCCATTAAATATTGGTTGCTAATACTTTGTGTTATTTTAAATTTTAATTTTTTAATTCAAATTTACTCGGATGAAAAATCATGTAGAAACATACAGCTCTTGATGTTACTACAAGCCAAATAGACAGGGGTATATTGGACAATTGACATCTCTCAACCATGCATGATAAAACAGGTGGAGCTGTTTTGCCAAACAGTCTATCAAAACTGCTCCAGCACCACCGGGGGAGCTGTTCGTGAAGCTGAAGCCAAAAAAACAGCTCCACTTGTGAAGTGGAGCCGTTCCAAACAGGGCCTCACGCTTGGCTGCTGCTTTTTTTCTGTTCTGCTATGGCGTAGAGAGGTGTGGTAAGGCTCCTAATACATATTTTATTGACTTCATTTATATCGGTAAAAACCACATGTGAGTTTTTATTACTATATAATCTCTCATACAAACAGTCCAAAAATCATAAGCCACAGTCAAAAACTACAAGCCGCAGCAAAAAAAGAACAGGCCATCTCCATGTATCTTCTGGGTTCATTGCTGGTCTTTGGGTTTCTGCGTCTCCTATTACGGATGAATTTCGAATTTTTCAACGGTGCATGTTCGTCTAGTCATGATAGATTGGTGGTGGGTAATCCAGGTGGGGCGCTTTCGACTTTTTGCAGTTATGACTGCTGAGAGCCTCAAATGCTTTGTTTTTTTTAACTTAAGATGGATTCTTTTAAACTGCAGTTTTTTACTTAAATTTTTTAATTCTGATTATTTGTGAGAGTTGATATATAAAAGAAAATAGTCGCATGTGATTTTTGTTGATACTGCTGAATTCAGTACACTTTTTGCTACAATCTTTCTGCTTGCTCGCCTTGAACAAACGCACCGTTTAAAAATTACCTACTGTAGCATAAACCATAAGACACGAGCCAAAATATTGCTACATGATTATTAAAGAGTAAAGTCCATTACCGGTCCTTAAACTTTTTATGTTGTGTCATCCCGGTCCATAGACTTTCAAAGTGTGTCATACCGGTCCTTAAACTTTCAAAGTGTGGCAATATCTTATGTAGTTGTAGCAGTGAACTTTTTATGCTGTGTCATCTCAGTCCATAGACTTTCAAAAGAAATTGTCACACTTTGAAAGTTTAAGGACCGGGATGACACACTTTGAAAGTCTATGGACCGGGATGACACAGCATAAAAAGTTTAAGGATCGGTAATGGACTTTACTCATTATTAAATACAGGATTTTGGAGATAGTGATAGATTGTGCAAATTTACTAAAATTGTCAGTGGATGGCAAAGGAATCGTAGAGGAAATAAAATCATAAATTAAACAATGTAGATTCATGAATTGCTTGAGTCATTCATTGAAATGTAAAGGAACACCTAGGAAATAGAATCTTTAATTAATAGCAACCTCACATTTGATGGGCTGTCATGTGTATCTACGAGAATACTTTTAATAAGTGCAATACCATTTTTGTCGCTGAATCCTCTGGTAGTGAAATCTGAAATGACACGTAGCTCTGGTTCATGGTATGCGTGAATTCTCGCCATTTTTTGTATATTTTTATTCGTTGTATACGTAGTCATTAAATACAAGATTTGAACGTTATAGAGCTGGAGAGTGGAGAAAATATGTGGACAGTCTATAATATATATATATATATATATATATATATATATATATATATATATATATATATATATATATATATATATATATATATATATATATATAAAAGGCCCTTTCGCAGGCTTCCTCTCCTTTTGTGGATGACGCAGGATGATCCTATTATGGTGTACTAGCAGAGGACGTTGGAACAGTGGACCCCACATGTCTTACGTGCGGGCCATCATCACAGGGTGGTGGGCCCATCCGACGACCCTTCACTTGAAGTCCATCCCTGACTAGGGGTGGCAAAAAAAGCTTGAGGCTTATGAACTAGCTCGGCTTGGCTCAGCTCGTGGCACAAACAAGCTGAACTGAGTCAGGGTTTCAGCTCGGTCTATTAACGAGCTGAGCCGAGCTAGCTCGCAAGCCGCTCGCTAGGTAGGCTCGGTCGGCCCAGCTCGGCAGCGTCTTCGGCCCATCACGATGTGAACGGCTCAGTACAACAGTAGTAGTATATATGCCAATTTTCACACCTCTTTAGTCATTGAGAGGTATTATTAAAGTACATGTTACTTTTTTCTCTATTAATTTCACATATGGAAAGGAACCATCAGCTACCATATTTGTTCATATTAGAACTGGAGTTTTCTTGACAAATTTTTCTTACTTTGTTATAACCATACTATATTAGATGCACTTTCTTTTTGATGTAATTTTAGTCAAAGGTTTCACTATCACTCTAGAGAATCAAAGAAAGTTATTATTCAAAAAAACAAATCTGAAATATAACGAGCCTAACAAGCCGAGCCTAATGAGTCATGAGATTGATGTAATTTGCATATTCCACCTAACGAGCCTAATGAGCCGAGCTTGAGCTTTTCAACAAACTGACTTGAGCTTCTCTTTTAGCTCATTAGCTTAACGAGCCGAGCCTCTTCCCTAACGAACCTTCACAAGCCAAATCGAGCCAAGTCAGCTCCTTATCCACCCCTATCCCTGACGATAATTTTGGTCTTAGGAAACAAGAGGCCAAAAACTAACAAAAGAATCGAAAGAACAAAGAGAATAAATGATTGTGCTTATCCTTAACAAATGGACCGTGTGACTGTGTGAGCCTCTATAAATGCCCATGGAGTAGCATTTCCATCTGGGAAAAAAGCCTTTTTCTCTCTTCCTTTTTTTTTTGGCAAGAGCTTTTGTGACACTCCATTTCACATTTTATTCTTTGAAACTGATGGACAGTTTGTAGTATTGCTTTGGCTGGCAACCCCTTCCGGTTCATCGCCATCTTCTTCTCCTGCCCGTTTGAAACGAAAACAGTGGCAGCGACCGTCGGAACATCTACATCATGCCCTTTCCATTATGGGGCGTTCTTATTTGTTGCTGATGGCTTTTGACTAAAAATAACTAGTAAAAATGGCTTTTAAAAAGAGAAGATGAATGATACAAAAAGCGAGGGAGAGATGCGTATGCAAGACGGGAGCGAGAAGAATAGGGTATGTGATACGTCCGTGACCCCTTTATACTCAAAGCGAGAAGAGCAAAGAAGACATTTTAGAAAGTCAGGTGTTTATGTTGTCTTCTAGCTTCTTCAAACAGAAATCAGAAAACAGAAGCTAATACGAACAGGACCTCTATTAGAAGAATCGCTATGCATATGAACATTTTGACATGTATATAACCAGGTGAATTAAGGTTCTGTTCCAAACCGTGTTCGCTTCTGGCTTCCGGCTTCGCGAAGCTGAACGTGGTTTGGAATGGCTTGGCTTCGTCCGCTGGACGCTGGAAGCTAGTGTGCACAGGAGACGCAAGGGAGTCACAGGCGGGGGTGGAGTCACGGGCAGATCGGGACTGTATCGACAATTCCCCCTCCCCCACTCCCACTGTCGCCACATAAGGTACCATATGCAATTTTTTGTACGCTAGTCTGTACATGGACATGACCCAATGTAAACAACTCAACTCAGCAACATCATTTCTATTCAACTCATCTAAATCATCTCAGCAAAAGCTAAAAATCAACAGCCAAATTGAACACCATAAGCTTCAGTTGCAACTTATTATAGCTACTATAATACCATTACCAAAACCCACCGTAGATTTATATGGGCCTAAATCTACATCAACGCACACAGGACACACCGTAAAACTTCGCATCGCGCGGCGCGAACTCGGCGTTCCGCATCAAAAGGCCGAACTCTCAAACAGAAGAAAATTTCATCTCCCGCTCTTCCCCGTTTGTCGGGACCAGCGATGGGGTTCCCGATTGAATACCGTATATGGCAAAGCAGGGGATTCTTTGCGAAGATCACCATGGAGTCAGGCGGAAGACACCAAACCATCCTTGCGCAAACATCTCACAGTCAACATATCTCACAGAGTCAAACAGTATCTTCACAAAGATCAAAACGGTAGTGAAATGACCAGATGGTACTTCAGTTAAGAGTACAAGTACAGAGCTTGATGCCTTCATATGACATTATGGTTTGATAAAAATTACTGCAGCATTAAGGCTATGACAATCTCTGTATGTGTTATCCAAAACAACACATGATCCGAAGCTTGTAGCGAGAGCAGCACTCTTACACTACCACATGAACAACAGAACAACTATGTTTCACAGAAGAAGTGATTCATAAGCCATCTCCACTTGTGTTCGCTCCGGGCTGGAGGAGGTCTCAAAAGGATATAAAAAGTACCCTAAGATAGGCAAGTTACTCACTAAACTGAGTATAGAGAAGGGTGATCTATCAAAATTCCAACTCCAAGATGGGATTTTGAAAGTTCAAGGAAGAATTTGGGTTAGATGTAATCCGGATCTGCAGCGCAAAATCATCAGCTCCCTGCACTCAAGTGCTGTCAGGGGTCATTCTGGTTTCTAGGTGATATATCGTCGCCTTTGCAAGTTTTTTGCGTGACCAGGTATGAAAAAAGAGGTGCAGGCTTATGTAGCGGCGTGCGCCATATGCAAGCAAGCCAAGGCGGAACATGTCCGTTACCCGAGACTTCTTCAACCCCTCCCTATACTGGACCACGCGTGGCAAGCAGTCGCCATGGACTTTATCGAAGGACTGCCGATATCTGCAGGCTTCAACATTATCATGGTAGTGGTGGACAAGTTCTCCCGGTACGCCCATTTCATCGCTCTATCCCAGCCATTTATAGCATTTCAAGTGGCACACTCTGTAAGACCACCAGAATACAAAAGAGAAGACAAGCGAGAAATAAAGCAATCTAAGGGAAAATAAAAGAAAAATAAAATATTTTACTGTCAGAACCTATTCAACTTTAGAATGTCAAAATAAAAGCACCACTCTTTGAGGTTCCTAGACCGTCCAGGGATGGTCGGCACCATCTCACATTTTGGTTTTCATCATCCGACGGGAGAATTTCATCCTTACCTTTCTACTATTTCACCTTACCTGTCGCAGTAGAAGAGCCATTAAACGGTGTAAGCCCACCCGTGGACCAAAAAGTCCTAAAATCCCACAGTGACTTGAGAGTCATATAGAGAAAAGGGGAAGGACAATTTTGGTAATGCACAAAGCCAAGAGCTATCCAACCATGCCATTATAAGCTAGCACAGTACAGGCAAACCTCACTATAGCCCCATTTCATTTCCCAATTGAGAGCAAACATGCAACCACACATGCATAAAGACATGGCCATATGACTCAATATGCATCCACCTCTGCCCACAGGAGCCACACTTCTAGCATTCTTCTTTCCTTCCCTCCCACCCAAGGCAAGAGCAAAGCCAAGAGAGCACAAGGCTGCACCACCATCATAGCCCAACGCCCCAAAGACCAGAGCCACCACGGAGGGGAGTAGAAGAGCAAGGGAAGGAGGAGAAGACGAAGGAGAGGAGCCAGGATTGCGATAGCAAGGCAACGCCATCGGCAATGACAAAGGGAGGTTGTTGCACTCGTCGTCCACACACTCACGACCTTCGCCAAGCACTACCTTTATTTCTAGCCGACATCAAGTAGGTCATCCAACTCTTACCCTCCCTACTCATGGCATGACACAATCTATGAGCCCAAAGCGGTCGCCATGCACCCTTGGTCAGGGGTGCATGCTCCCCGGCGCATGTCCCCGCCAAGTGCCATCGCAGTGACCACATGTAGGTTTTTCCAAACCGTGTGTGCATGAGTATAGAAGCAAACAAAATAAAGAAGCTAAAACAAAATGTGAGTAGTACGAGGGAGGGAGGAGGACTATCCTGGTACTAGGAGGACTGTAGGGAAGCGATGTCGGAGCCAGGTGGTAGCAGTTGGGCCGTAGGGAGTAGGCGCACCGGAGGCCGAGGTCAGAGGCGCAGAAGGACATGCCGATCGGGAGGTGACGCAGGAGCTAGAGGTCAGCGTTGAGCACCTCACTGCACGCGCATGGGGGGCCGACGGTGCCACGGGCAACCGGAGACGCAGGAGTCGGCACAAGGGAGGCGTTTGGCCGTGGGGCTGGTGCCAGAAGGGCTAGAGCCTGGCGGCGGCATCGAAGTGCCCAGACTAGGAGGGGCGGCGTAGGTGGTGACCAGTGGCAGGGAGGCATCGGATCCACCCCTGACCAGCTGGATCTGGAAGTACCGCTCCACACATATGGAACTATCGCTATTGCGGGGAGGAGAAGACCACCACACATGTGTCTCTCTGGAAAAAATGTACCGCATGAAAATCCAGAACTTCTGAAGTCCGGCAGCATCGCGCAACGCACGCCGGTACTTCCACCTTCCAGTAGTACCGCTCACACAGAGCCGACACTTCCGCCGCCTGATCGAACCACTCACATATAGCTGTTTGGACCACTCATCCAGTAGTACAGCGCAACACACGCCGGTACTTCCGATATTCGTAGTACCGCTCAAACAGAGCCGGTACTTCCGACCTCCGGCAGTACTGCTACATGCACAGCGATGGTTTTGATTTTCCTCACAAATGCATATATTTCAACAGATTTTGCAAAACACATTTGCAAATAACAATATTATGCACACAAGGATTAAACATAATTCTCAATAAGTTGCAAAACACATTTGCACACTTTTAAAATCATGATACAAGGAAGAGCTACATGGACTTAACGTGTTTGCAAAACACATTCGCAAACCAAAGTCACATGCTATAAGGATAGTATATGAGCTTCAACTATTTACAAAATACATTTGCAAATATAGGTTTCATACCATAAGTAGTAGAAAACATGGACTTCAAACATTTACAAAATATATTTGCAATATATAGTCTCATGTTATAGGGATTCAACACATGAGCTTTAACTACTTATGAAACACATTCGTAAATACAAATATCATACTAAAGAGAGTTAGAGTAAGTGAGATTGAGCTATCAACACATGATGAGACTCAAGCTACTAGACATGACCCCTATTAATAGTACAGCAATCTATACTAGCAACCCGGTTTTCCAACCAAACACCAAGACCGATAAAAGACTAGAAACACATGTTTAGCCTTGGCTAGTCATACCTTTGTCTCGAGCATTCTCTTAAAACTTGATGACGCACATCATCACTTCACGTTCGGGTCATCATATTGACATGCATCAACCCATGATGCAACCTTCACTTGAGCTCCATCAACACATGATGAGTCTTCACTTGACTTGATAATCAACACATGATCATCTCCTCTTGGACATGCATCAACTCATGATGTATCTTCTTCTTGATGGCCTTCAACACACGGAACCATTTTCCATCTAGACTTGATGATCTTCAACACATGAAATCTTTTCAAGTCATTCTTATTTGTGGAACTTGGTCTATTCATCCAACTCATGAAAAAATGTTAGTCCACAAATCAATTGCCATCAATTATCAACTTCACTATTAACACATAATGGAGAGACTAGATTCAACAATATTCTTTTTTTGGTAATTCATGACGATCTTAACAAATAATGGGATAGAAATATTGAGCTACGAGTATACAAATGTACACAACAATTATATACTCTAAGATAACTTTTTAAGAAAAACTTACTTATTCTGTTGTCATTAATCATCCAACCATTAACACATAATGAATAAGTCAGATGACAGTCCGATTGCAAATGAGTATATATGAACTACACAAGCTATATATATTCAAATGATGTGTTTCAAAGTAAAGATTCTAAATATGTGTATTAAAAAAATATGGATCAATACTTATGAAACCTCAAACATAAAGTGAACTCCCCAAAAATATGTTCATACATGTAAGTGTAAATGAAGGCATATGCACATATTTATTTTGGACTATTTATGGAGTTCAATCTATATTTTAGATCCAAGGAATGCACTAATACATAAGAATGCGATTTCGAATCCATACCTATTTTATTTCAATTTTTTCATGCAAATGAGACTAAGCAATAATATACTTAAACAAACATATTAGTCTCACATATAGATTTGTTATTTAATCATATATTTGTATCTGAGGAATGCAAAGAGATTATAAGAAAGATATCGAATGCATACCTCAATGATTTCACATTTTTCATCCATATGAGACTAAGTAATATCATAATCAATAAACAAGATTAGTCTCACAATTCCATTTGTCATTATCACCAAAACCTCATAATATTATTTGTCATTATCACCAAAATCAATTTAAATAGAGCTTAATCTTTCACGGCGACCAGTGGCCGGTGGCATGGGGACCGTCACCCCCATGCCCGGATTGGGGGAAGAGAAGGAGCAAGCCATTCATTGAACAAAATGGAGAGACAGAGAGAGTAATAGAGATAGGAGGAAGAAAGGATAAGGGAGTAGGAGAAAAATAGGACGGTTCAGCCAAGTAGAAAGAGAGAAAGAAAAGAAAAGGAGAAAAAGAATAAAAAATAGAGGTTTGGTACCTGCACGTTGGGTCCTTAACCCTGGGCGTTTTATTGCCAGTGTTGGGTTTACACATAGAGTCGATGCCGTTCATTTAAACATATGAACCGATATTCTATTCTGAGTTGGGATTAACTGCATGTTCTTGTGGGGTCTAGGATCAATGCCGTCCACACGTCGCTCTGCTCTACTTGGTTAACAGGCTAGTGTATGGTAGAATAGTGAATTATGGTGAATGATTGGTGTTTTGTGTCTTTTATGCCATGTTCTACAGTACTTTTGATTACATGTTAATCATACCTTGGTGACTGGTGAGTGCTGCTTATGATTAAATGCAAACGTTGGAAGCATGTTGCATCATGCATTGCACTCATACACAAAAAACAGTACCTACTTTGGCAGGAACTCCACGAGAGTGAAGGTTGAGGCCCTGTAAGAAAGAGGACGGGCGATTGAGTGGTTCATCGATGGGTGAACACTCCGCTATACTGGTATAACCTACAATAACAGACACATCGCATTGCATGAAAACCGAACAGAACAGTGATACATAGGGGTGGACAAAAAGCTCGTAGCTCGTGGCTTGGCTTGGCTCGATACAGGCTCGGCTCGGGTCATGGAATTTTCGAGCCGAGCCGAGCCAGGGGTTGAGCTCGGTTTCTTAACGAGCCAAGCCGAGCTAGCTCGCTCAGGCGGCCAATCACGATTCACATCCGACGCTCGACCCATCCTGCCATACACCCGTGACCCGACTACGCTACGTCCAACGCTCACCCACACATCCGACGCAAGAAGATACACCCGACACCGACACACCCGACGCACTCCAAAGATCCATGGGGACAGGCTAGAAAATCCCCTTCTCAACCCTAGATCCGGCGCTGCCGCAACGGTGCCACACCGCACCCTCACCGTCCGATGGCGCCGGCCCCTCCCCTCCTCGTCGCCTCAGCCTCCACCCCTTCCCATCGGCCATCGCCTTCCCTCAAGTCTCACCCCCTAGATCCGGCGCCGCCGCCACGGTGCCGCGTCGCACCATCATCGTCTGCCGGCGCCGTCCCGTCCCGTCCCCTCCTCGTCTCAGCCTCCACCCCCTCCCATCGGCCATCGCCTTCCCTCAAGTCTCAACCTTAGATCCGGCGCCGCCGCCACGGCCGCACCGCACCCTCACTGTCCACACCTCCCCTTGCCGTCGACCTTTCGTTAGCATCTGGCGCATGAAGCGGCATGCGCATGCCAGCATGGAGTCCAAAAACCGCGGAGAGAGGTCCTCTGGGTCCGGCTCCGCATCGACCCCAGTGGTGAACTGCCTCCCTAACTCTTGTCCACGGCCACCTTGCAGTGCCAAAGCAGCTCTGACCCCGGCAGCCTCGGTAAAGTAGCTCCTCAACCCTTGTTCTTGAGAGATTAATGGAGATTGGAGAGTGTATCTTGGATTTTGATTATTGACTGTGTATGTTCTTGAGAGATTACTTGCAAAGCACATCACAGTTGGGATTCTTGGAGAGAAACAAATTGCAGGTCATCTAATTTTGTGATCCATCCAAGGTAATTACCACTTTGAGAGCTAAATTGAAGTGTTCTCTGTAATTGAAGTGTTGCCTTTTTCTGGTTGTCATTACCAGAATGTTGCAGCTTATTGTCAAGTCCTGCCTCATCATTGTTCCAAATCCTTTCTGGATTTCAATGTTTGTTTCTCTACTACACATCATTGTATGTATCATTCTTCATGTTAACTTGCTTGTGCAAATGTTAACTTGCTACAAATTGTAAAAGCATCACATATGCTCTGTATCATATATGCAATAGTTCCACTCAACTGAATCATGCATGCATCATATATGCTCTGTTTCTTTCATATGTTTCTTAAGAATAATATTTACCATTTGTCCATTTCTTCACAGATTATGTACCACTGCTTGTATAATTGCAATCAAATTATGTAATTTGTTTTTACGAGCCTAACGAGTCGAGCCCGAGCTTTCCACCGAGCCGAGCCGAGCCTTTCTTTTAGTTCGTTACTCTAACGAGCCGAGACAAGCCGAGACGCTTCTTTAATGAGCCTTACCGAGCCGGCTCGATATACACCCCTAGTGATACAGTTATAGACGCATTGCATTGGATAAAAGTGACAACAATGAAACAGCTACAGAAATAGCGATGTACAGTTCACGGAAATGGATTTTTTTTATATTGGTGTGGTAACACCATTGTTCTATTATGTAATTGATGAGCCTTCGGACTCACCCTTGCTTCGTTACATTTTTAGGTGGTTAGTGAAGGCGTTATGCACTAGCGGGAGTAGCACATGAATAACTTCATGTATTAGTAGCATTTCTCATACCAGCATAGTATGTTTAAACTCCATTAGTATGTTATAATAATTGTTTAAAATGATACGATGAAGGTGGTTAGTGAAGGCGTTATGCACTAGCGGGAGTAGCACATGAATAACTTCATGTACTAGTAGCATTTCTCATACCAGCATAGTATGTTTAAACTCCATTAGTATGTTATAATAGTTGTTTAAAATGATACGATGTAAATGTTCGCTGCACTATGAATAAAGTAGTGTTTGCTTAAAACGGTTAGCAGTTGTTAAAAAGGTAATATTATACAATGATGGTAGCACTCTAGGCCCAGAAGATGGACAGGGTGTTACACACTCATATCTCCATAATGTGTTCAAATTGCACGGGCTGCCTCAATCAATTATTTCAGACCGCAATAAGATATTTACTAGCACCTTACGGAGAGAATTATTCAAGTTAGCGCACACCCAATTGAGGATGAGCTCTGCATACCATCCTCAAACCAACGGGCAGACGGAGCGAGTCAATCAGTGTGTGGAGACGTCTCCCAACTGAAGAAGGCCTTGGTGCCTGGGGAAGAAGTGCAACCAGAATTGCCCAAGCAAGATGAGCATCGAGTGCCATTCAAGATTTTGGATAGTCGGCTCCACCATAAGGGCTTGACAGCGGCGACGTAGATATTGGTCCAGTGGTCTGGTACTATCCCTTCTAGCTCTACCTGGGAGTATTATGATGATATTGCTGCTCGATTTCCAAAGGCACCGGCTTAAAATTGGAGGAAATGTTATGGTCTCTGGTGTTGTTCCAT
This sequence comes from Dendrocalamus latiflorus, assembly GCA_017311315.1. Taxonomy (NCBI): domain Eukaryota; kingdom Viridiplantae; phylum Streptophyta; class Magnoliopsida; order Poales; family Poaceae; genus Dendrocalamus; species Dendrocalamus latiflorus. The sequence goes on from CM029671.1 coordinate 14,585,942, forward strand.
GTCCGACAACCGGGTCAGCTAATATCCTGAGCGGCAAACAGAAGCGGAGGCCCAGCTGCAAATGGCCGAGCGAGGATTGGGTCATGTAACGGGCTTGGTCTAGCTACCAGGGTCCACTGGTCCTACCGTGAAGGAGGAGTCTAGTACTTAAGGTGGAGGAAAAATGGGAATTGGGAATGGACTCTGAATTGGCCTGAGACTCTCGAACCTTCCCTTTCTCCTGTTCCTCTTGTTCCCCAATCCCCTTCTCTTTCCTGGACTGTAATTCCCTATTGAACTGATACGATTGTACTACGTACCCCTGAGATTTGGAGGAGGAACGTGACATGTTTTAGGTAAGAAGCTTACCATGTTGAGATCAATAGCAAGCAACTGGTCTAGTGCACCTCCCGTTTTGGGCCTGTTTGGAAAGGGGATGTCTCTGGGCTGAAAGTCCAAGCCCACATGTATGTACGTTGTTCCGCAGATTCTGTGTTAGGGCCTAATAGGCCACACCTGCAGGCCCAACTGACTGCCCAACCCTCCAAATGCTCGCCTTTTCACCTTTTACGAGTGGGCGTGCTCGTATTATAACGTATGTAAGCAACCTCTCGCGTTTGCCACACCGCCTACAGTGTTGGCGGTGCGTCATGTTCAACGTAAAAAGAGGAAAAGAAATCGCGTACTAGATGGAGCAAAGCTTAGTATGTGGACCAAAATTCTTGTCAGGATAGATATCTAACGGTGTTTTTCTTTTAAGCTACTGATTAAACATGTTCTGAGACCGTCCTACCCCCCTTTTAATTTCAAACGGGAAGCTTCCTGGTACTAATTTTCGTGCTTAATTTTGCCGTCAGCCGAACTACAATAACATACGTGTGCATGCCAGTGCTGAAAAAAAAACCCTATAGCTGGCTGAGCTAATCAAGTTGGAGAGAGAGCTTCTCATGATCGACGGTGAGCACTGATCAGTAGTAGCTAGGGATGTCCCGTGCACCTTAGTAGCAGAATGCCTGGTTATATTCCGGTCTTGGCTAAGGTAGCTTCTAAGTTAATTCTCAAACTTACACAACAGGCTAATTAAACACTAACATATACTTCCTCCGTCTCAATATAAGTACAAACCTTCGACCACGGCGTTCCTTCGATCACGCTTTGACCATGACTGCCACTTAAACCACAACCCTCCTTCCATCACGGCTCTCCTTCCATCACGGCTCTCCTTCGACCACACTTTGACTACGGCCAGGCCTTCGACCGCGGCACTCCTTCAACCATGCCAGCCCTTCGATTGCTTGTCTTTGACCATGTTTATTTGTAGTTTATTTTCTTGTGCTAAATTTACATTCATATAATTAAATTGATTGCTTGTGTTCTAAGGATTGTAAACCTTACCATAGTCTTAATTTGTTGGTGCACTTAAGTGAACATAATTATTTTAGGTGTTATTTGTGCTAAATCAATTTAAGTTAAGTTTCCGTATTATATACTTGGTTTAAACAAATAGTATTTGATAATAATTGCACTCGAAATTTTTTAGGCCGCCTATTCACCCCCTCTTATCGGCCTTCTTGATCTTACACCCCTTTCGACTATGGCCTCAACTTCAACCACGACCTCGACTACGAACATGGCCCCCTCTAACCGCACCCTCGACCATGACCTCCACTTCGACCACGGTCCTTTCGACCATAACTTACACTTGTATCATGGCTTCGACTTCGATTTGGTCTTTCGACCATAGCATCGATGTTGACCACGGCCCTTCAACCATGACCACGGCGTCAATTTTGACCACAATACCCTCCGACCATGACTTTGATTTTGACCACGAATCGCTGCCCTCTGACCACGTCCTCGATTTTGACCACAGACCGCTACCCTTTGACCACGACCACGACCTCGACCATGGCTTCAAATTCACCCATGCCGACGTCGACCACGACGTTGACGTTGACCACAATGCCCTTCAACCGCACCCTCAACCTCGACCACAACACCCGTTGACCACACCCTCGACCTTGACCACGGCCTCCTTCAACCACACCCTCGACCTCAACCACACCCTTAACCTTAACCACGACTCTTTCGACCATGACTTCCACTTTGACCACGGCTTTGATTTCGACCACGGCCCTTCGACTATGGCATTGAATTCGACCATGGCATTGACGTCGATCACAGCCCTTCGACCACGACCACGGCATCGACCTCAATCATGCCTTCAATGTCGCCCACGTCAACCACAGCGCCCTTCAACCACAGCCAACCCTTCTTCAACCATGGCCGGCACTTCGACCATTGTCCTCATTCGACCACGGCTGGCCCTCGTTTGACCACGTCCGCACTTCGACTATGACCGGCCCTTCGACCATAGCTGGCACTTATAGAAACTAATATTTCTTACTTGATCGAACGCATTAAACTACGTATTTTTGTTCGCACAATGTAGTGCATTACCCTATCTACTTACATATAGATTCTTATTTTTTCAAATATAGGTCCTTGTTTGTTTAAAAATCTATTTTTTCCGTAAATATGTATGCATCCTTACTTTTGGTTTTTAGCATGTAGACCTATGTGTCGCGATAACTTTTTTATTTCGATATTCACATTATAGCCTAGCGCTTCGCGCTGTGGCATCTAAACTAATAAACCACCAGTTAAAATTATTCTACATCCACCCAACAATTACCTGCTCCACAGTCATGACCTTAACTACATCCACACCACAATATGCACCCAGAAATACACCATCTTAAAAACGTGCGCACCAGATTAACTCTCCTTCATTCTCTCTCCTTACTCAACCATATCCAACGGTCATCCTTCAATGGATCTGCAGTACCCCTCCCGCGTCCCGCTCTCCTCTGCAGTCCTCCGCAGTCCCGCTCCCCCGTTCTTCGCGACTCCCCGCCGCCTCCTCCCCCCGCTCCCCCGTTCTCCGCCGCTCCGCCTCGCCTCCTCCTCCCCACCCGCGCCGCCGCCGCCGCCTCCTCCACCGCTCCTCCGCGCTGCCACCGCCTCCTCCTCCTCCCCACCTCGCGCCGCCGCCTCCTCCCCTCCCTCCCACCCCGCACCGCCTCCTTCGTCCCTGCTCCACGCCTCGCCTACCCATCGCCAGTACGGGTTCGACAAGGGCGACATCGGCCGCCTCTTCATCGCTGGCTTCGGATCCTCCATCCTCTTCGGCACCATCGTCGGATCCCTCGCCGACAATCAGTACGGTCCTCGATTCCTTGAATTGTGCTCGATTTTTACCGCATTAGAATCCTGTATTTTGTTGAGTTCCAAGAATCCTGTGTGACCAGGGGCCGGAAGAGGGCGTGCATCACCTACTGCATCACCTACATCCTGAGCTGCATCACCAAGCACTCGCCCGAGTACAAGATTCTCATGATCGGGCGTGTGCTCGGAGGCATCGCCACCTCGCTGCTCTTCTCGGCGTTCGAGTCCTGGCTCGTTGCGGAGCACAACAAGGTAATTAGCCGCAACTCAGATCTGCTTGTCAGTCTCTCTCACTGGTGCTTTTTGAGCTGGGCTGTCTTCAACTTTAATCCAAATGTTTCTCCTTTTTTTAGTTCTCTATCTAGAAGGCATGTACCAGTTGTAGTATAACGTATGCATCTTTGGAATCTGTTTACCTTACGTAATGCTGCTTATTCCTATCTTCGTTGTGAATAAACTACTAGAATGGGAGCACCCTTTGGATTAATTCACATCCTTGTCGTTGAAGCGATCTAAATGTGTTGGATGTTTGACTACTAATGCAATAAAATGAACAGATGTTTAAAAATTGGAGAATACGCGTAGTACTAGGACACTGCGCAGTAAAACATGACTTTGCCAGGATCTGAAAAGACTGAAATCTTGCTGGATGCAAGCTCAAATCCACCGTGTTTTGTTTGACCTCTGGTCCTTGTGTCGGTGGATCAGGTGGTTGCCCAGTTTAGTAAAGCTCTTTGGGATGGCCTTACTGGGAATTGTCCTTTTGTTCGGCGATGTGTTGTCCATATTAATCTCGTACACACACAATTATCCTAAAGAATCCAAGGATCCAGTACAGTATCTGCTGCCTATGATACACAATGTAGTGGTCTTCTGCCCGTGATGAAGCTGTACAATTGATTCATAACTAATAATTGATCCTTGTCTTTTGCGGATTATGGCATTATCACACCTCGTTGATTGGTACTTGCAATGTGAATATTTACCTTGCTATTTTCTTTTACAGAGAGGTTTTGATCCGCAATGGTTGTCGATTACATTCTCCAAGGCTATATTTCTTGGAAATGGCCTAATTGCCATTGTAGCTGGGCTATTTGCAAACCTGCTTGCTGACAACTTGGGCTTTGGTCCTGTGGCTCCTTTTGATGCTGCTGCATGCTTCCTGGCAATAGGCATGGCTATCATAATGTCCTCATGGAGTGAGAACTATGGAGATCCATCTGAAAGTAAGGACTTGATGGCTCAGTTCAAGGTTGCAACTAAGGCAATTGCTTCAGGTATGCTTAATGCATCATCAGACTGCAAACACGATCAAATATGTATTGAACTTAGCATTGGCATTCTAACATTATCCATAAATCTTCAGATGAAAAAATTGCACTGCTGGGAGCCATACAGTCATTGTTTGAGGGCTCGATGTACACTTTCGTCTTCCTCTGGACTCCAGCATTGAGCCCAAATGATGAAGACATTCCTCATGGCTTTATATTTGCTACGTTAATGCTGTCATCTATGTTGGGTAGCTCCATTGCTTCACGCCTATTAGCCCGGAAACTGAAGGTCGAAGGTTATATGCAGATAGTGTTTTCAGTATCAGCCTTCACCCTTTTCCTCCCTGTTGTCACCAACGTAAGACCATGGCTCGCTACTTCATTTATTTTCTCTGCTATTGTATCGCTAATACCAATTTTCTAATGTTAAACAGTTTCTTCCATCTAAACTAATACCAATTGTCACTCACCATGAATACATGCAAGTTGGCAAGGGAAGAGATGTGGGTCTTAATCAAATTTCACTATTTGAGGCAAAGATAGCAAATGGTAATGGTGAACAGACACTGAGCCGTGACATCTATCGGCTGCGGCACCGTTTTGATTTCTTCAGAATGTTGTCATGTTACTATACAACAATTGGGTTCTACTTCAGTACAATGGTATATTATTAACACTAAACTTTTCTCTTTCTAAATCATGGGGTAACTCTTAACCTAAGTTTTTCTATTTGGTCTTAGATTACAGTTTGGACTGTGTATGTTTTCCTCTATGGGCGTTTATATCTTGTACTCAGTGGACTCGATGAAGCACTGGCTACTGGAAGGAGGTATGTGCATAATGCACCTCTCCAAGTTGCTCTTGCGTCAGTCTTTTGTTCAACTTGGATTTTTGATGGCACTGCCCATGATGATGGAAATTGGTCTGGAGAGAGGATTCAGAACAGCTTTAAGCGACTTTGTACTTATGCAACTTCAGTTGGCATCTGTTTTCTTCACATTTTCACTTGGGACCAAAACTCACTATTATGGAAAGACATTACTCCATGGAGGAGCTGAATATAGAGCCACTGGACGTGGATTTGTGGTGTTCCATGCCAAATTTGCTGAGAACTACCGACTCTATTCTCGCAGTCATTTTGTCAAGGGTATTGAGCTGATGATTCTGCTCGTTGTGTATGAAATCTTTGGGCAGACATATAGAGGAGCTATCCCTTACATCTTCATCACCATTTCCATGTGGTTTATGGTGGGCGCATGGCTCTTTGCACCATTCCTATTCAATCCTTCTGGATTCGAGTGGCAGAAGATTGTGGATGACTGGACTGATTGGAATAAGTGGATCAGCAACTGTGGAGGTATTGGTGTAGCACCAGAGAAAAGCTGGGAATCATGGTGGGAAAAAGAGCAGGAGCCTCTTCGACATTCTAGGAAGCGTGGCACTACTGTTGAAATACTGCTTGCACTGCGCTTCTTTATCTACCAATATGGGCTTGTGTATCATTTGAATATAACCAAGCATAACCACGGCGTGCTGGTAATTTTGCTTTCTTATTTAGTATTCAGGTGTATGCATCTGCTTTATCGTTCATTATGTGACATTCATTATGTGACAAAAATATTTGGTTATACAATATATGAGACGTGAATATTAATGAATCTGATTGTTCGTTTTATTTTTTACAAATTTTATCTTGTTTTGTATTTTACCGTAGCGTTAGCACGGGCACACTACTAGTCTAGTAAGTACAACAACACGCAGAATGAATGGCTGTATTTGTATGGCACATGGCTTTGCAGGTACGGTTGGTAGCAAGCCAACAGCACTACTAGCACGCACGGATGGTGCCATTGTTCACGCACGCACGCACGCACAGCCGTGCACTCGTGCAGTGCGCACGATGTACACCACAGGCAAGTCGGCAACACACGGCCAAAAACTTGAAGGTTCCATGCTCGAGCCCTGTAGACAGGCGTTCCATCCGCGTCCGTTCGGTGCGCCCAACAGCCGAGACAGCACGTCGATGGAGCATGTACCATTTTGTTCCCTGAAAGCTACGTGGTCGATCGATCGGGTCAAATTTTGCTCGCCGCGCGCCGCCACGACGCTGTTCTTGTACACTGTGCGCGTGTCAACTCGGTCTACAATACAGTAGCTGACCGCACCGGGGAGAGAGAGGGGGAGAGAGAGAGAGAGATTGGGAATCACATCCTCTACCGTTCAAGAGGCACCCACGAGGCCGCGACACCCCTCTGCGTCAGTGTTTGAGATCAATGTGGGCGAGATTTTGAGGCTTTCTAATTTACCGTGGGATGATAGAATTTTGAATTTTCTCAACTGCTTTAATTGATCCTGACCATCAAAATCTGATCCCGACGGCGTGGATTAATTGAACGACACTCCTCTCCCTTTATCTAGACAACAGGATACACATGTGAGAGAAGTATTTTGATCTATGAGGACCCAAATTACTCTCCTCTCTCTATATATAGGGCATGTTTTTTTCAGCTTCTAAAATCTACTTTTCGGCTTTTTTTACAGTAACTAAGTTTTAAACGGAGTATCTTTTCGAGATAGAATCTACTAGTTAATTGTAGTACACACTGTACCGACTTGATTTATATCGGCAAAAACCGCATATGAGTTTCTATTACTCTGTAATCGCTCACACGAACAGCCGAAAAGTCACAAGTCACAGCCAAAAACCATAAGTTTCAGCCAAAAAGAACAGACTTGAAATATCCCTTTATCACTTTAGGTATACTCATATACTAATTATAAGATACTTCAATGTAAACCATATGCAAAAAATTGCAAAGGAGTATGTAGTTTTTAGCGTATTTTGTAAATAACTTCTTCATATACACATATAAAAAATAAGTATGTCTAAACAAATATACATATCATATCTGAAAAAATATACATACCATCTAGATGTTCTTATATACTTGTATACTATACGTACATACTCTTTGTTACGTGACATATTCTCTACGTTGTAAAATATGATATATGGAGTAACTACTCCCAAAAGTAGAAAAGAGGCTTTCTATATGTATAAGCCACTTTTCCATAGTATCTAGTTTTTAAATGAAGTGTGTTTTCAAGACGAAATCTACTAATCGATTATAATACACACTATAGTAATTTTATTAATATCAACCAAAATCGCATACGAGTCTCTCTATAAATTTTTTTACAAACTACTATTATTTATAAATCAAAATTAAAAGACATCGGTAAAAATCAATATAAATGTCCCTAACTATGATGTATAAATCTCGTGACATAACTAGACAATTTAGAGGATACCCTCTTGATATGGGGTTGAGGCTCGTAAGTTTGGTTTTTTGCCTTTTTGTCTTTTTGTATTTTTTTCCTCTCTTTTTCTTTATATTAATCGTAGAGATATAACATTATTTTTTATTAAATAATTTAGAAAAATTAATCTTGTATAATTTTAGCTCAAGACCAACAACCAGGAGAAAGAAGCCGTTAAAAAAATATTAAACGGGTCCTGACCCTGTAATATTTTTTCCCAAGCATGCGAGAGAGATGGATGCAGCACCATTCTGACACACTATACTATTCAACGGCCGTGCGAATGCGCGTCAAATCGATCAGTCGGAAGCCGCGGGATGCAGACGGCACACCAACAGCTAGCTTAGCTTTACTAGGCGAGCTAGACTAAACAGATTGAAAGATAGCTAGAACTGACGAGGTTTCCGACGTTCCTTTTCTTTTGATGAAACAAGGTTCGTCCATCGTTCTTAGGTGACTTGAAAGACAAGCTCCTGCCCCCTCAATGAAAGAATCGACGGAAAAGAGAAAAACAAACAAAGAGTTTGACCCATAAGGCCATAACAAACAACGCTTTTTTTCCCGTCTCCCTCCCTAATTTTTTAAGTTGGCGATGTTGAGGAACCGACGCTGGAGACCAGTCCGAGCGATTCCTCTGCTTAGAACAAGAACGAATCAATCACAGAATCACAGAATAATAGATTGAACACAGAGAGGTAGAGAGAACTCCTGGTCTTTCTTTATTGCTTTAGATTGCATCGGGGGTACATAATGAGGGGGTCTAGGTCCCTATTTATAGTCTACGGTGGGGTGCCCAATTAGATCAGGACTCTGGATAGAGTCCAGGTTTCCTAACACTCCCCCTTGGGCACTCACCCAACATGCTCATGCCTCGTCAAAACTCCATAAAAACCCAGTGGGAAAAATTTGGAGAAAGAGTACATGATACATGTGATGCTGCGATGCACGAATTGCCTCGTTAAAAACCTTGGTCGAGAAACTTCATGGAAAACTCATCAAGGGAAAAAAGAGTACAATTCACCCAAATTCATTTGGTCCGCAGGACTTTATTTTTGGGTACTTAATCTTCATGATCAAGATTTATTAGCGGGCTTGTGAGAATTCTCCCCCTGAATTCTGCACTTCTCTAAGTCTCGTCATTCCAATTCCACGCACGCACCTTTCAAAGCTAGACGCGGGAGTGACTTAGTGAACAAGTCTACATGACTTAGTGTGCAGTACTTTAATCTTGTCCATCTATGCAATTCATGAGCATAGAGGAACTTGGGGTTGATATGCTTACATAGCCCGTCTGCACTTGTGCAACGCAAGCTGCATTATCTTCATGGATAATTGTGGGAGTTTGCACAATGTTCATTTCACATGACTGCTGGATGTGGTGAATCATTCAGCGGAACCAAGCGCACTCTCGTGCGGCTTCATATAGCGCTATAATTTCTGAGTGGTTCGTCGAAGTAGCTACAAGGCTTTCCTTAGACGATTTCTAGGAAATTGCAGTTCCACCACATGAAAAATATACATAGCCTGTTTGCGACTTAACGGTATGCGGGTTAAACAGGTACCCAGCATCTGCATAGTCAATCAAGTTCAGATCTTGATTCTTTCTGTAAGACAATCCAATGTCTTTGCTTCCTTGGAAGGTGTCCTTTATGCCCTGCCAATGCCTTTTGGTGGGCTCTGCACTGTACCTTGCTAACAGGTTCACGACAAATGCAATGTCCGGTCTAGTGCAGTTTGCTAAGTACATGAGTGCTCCCACTGCACTCAAGTATGGGAATTCCGGTCCCAGGACTTCCTCCCCCTCTTCCCTAGGTCAGAAAGGATCTTTTTCTTGCTGTAAAGTCCTCCCGATCATTGGTACTTTTGAGGAAAATGTCTTCTCAAAGCCAAACCTTTCAAGCACCTTCTGGGTGTAGGTCGACTGATGTACCAAGACTCTTTCAAGGACATGCTTAAGCTGCAGGCCTAAGCAAAACTTGGTCTTGCCCAAATCTTTCATTTTAAATTCTGACTCCAAGTAGGAGCTTGCTTCTTTTATGTCTTTGGTTGTCCCGATGATATTCAGATCATCTACATACACAGAGATTATACAGAATCCATTCTGGGATCATCGTATAAATACACAAGGACAGTCCTCATTGCTCGTGTAGTCTTTCTTGCAGAGAAAGTCGCTTAAGCGATTATACCACATTCTTCCAGATTGTTTCAGTCCATACAGTGACTTTCTGAGTTTCACACTGTACAGATTTCTATTTGCTCTGTCTTGGTTCGGGAGAGATATTCCTTCAGGGACTTTCATATAAATCTCCGAATCCAAGTTACCGTAGAGGTATGCAATCACAACATCCATCAATTTCATTTCTAAGTTCAAGTTCACTGCCATTGAGATCAAGTATCTAAAGGTAATTCCACTCATGACCGGGGAGTAGGTTTCTTCATAATCAACTCCAGGACGTTGAGTGAAACCTTGGGCTACCAGCCTTGCTTTGTATCTCACTACTTCATTTCTTTCATTTCTCTTTCGAACAAATACCCACTTGTGCCCAACGGGGTGTATGTGGGGAGGTGTGCAGCATACGGGCCCAAACACCTCTCTTTTATTCAGAGATAGCAATTCAATTGCTATTGCCTTCTTCCAATCTTTCCAATCTGATCTTTTCTTACATTCAGCGAGCGATGCAGGCTTGGGATCAAGATCGATGATGGTGGCGATTTTCTTTGCGAAGTAGATATCGATATTAGCTGTTGTCCTATTCAGGGACTCTCCCGTGTGCACATAATTTATAGCTATTTCTTCATGAGTTGCTTCTTCTGGAGCGATTGCTTCTGCTAGAGCTTTACCTTGCGCATCGCTTCTTTCAATTACGGTGGCAAGTCCCTTTAGTTTTTCGGCTCCGATGTGTGCGCACACATCCATGCCGATGGGGATGTTCAGATCCGGTATGCCCTTTTTCTGAAGGTGTCATACTTGTGCCAGGTCTCAACTGGCTCCCCTTCTCATTCTGGGGGATTTCAATGATCGGCTGTGATAAATCCCTCTTATCCTTTTTCACCAGGCGTCCCCGGTTACTAAGGATTCGAGGAACCGGAGTTCTTGTCCTCTTTTTTATTTTTCTGAGGCCTCTGGACGAGATTAGGGATACCTTCTTCTTTATTTGGTATTTCAACCCTCTCCAGTGCAGTGCGTGCAGGCACATGCGACTTAGTCACGCTCTTCAAATCACTAAAGTGATCAGACAGTTGATTTGCTAATGCTTGCAAATCTATTGTCTTCTAGACTTCTCTTGTCTTCTGGACTTCTATTGTCTTTTGGACTTCTCTATTTGCTTCACTAATGCGCGGGTCATCTGCATGAATTCCCGTGGCTTGCCATGTAATGTCTTCTGGACTTCTCTAGTGCGTGGGTCATCTACATGGATTCCCCAGGGTTGCCACATAATTTCCCGACATTCTTCATCAAGGGGTTGATTTCCTCCCCCTAATGTTGGAAAATCTTCGGTGCTGACCATTACGCTAGTTGCATAGGTGAATGGATGTTGTAGGCCGAAAGTCTAAGGTTGATGAGATTCGCTGCATGCAGGACTGCGTGTCCCCAACATGTAGCTGCTAGATTTCAGTTATACAAAAGGGGTCGGGCAATAAATTTAATTCTTTTAATTAAAGTCTCTGCCAGACCATTCTGGGTATGGACATGCGGTACCGAATGCTTAACTGCAATTCCCATTGTCATGCAATGATCATCAAATGCCTTTGAAGTAAATTCTCCGGCGTTGTCCATACTGATGGACTTGATGTGATAATCAGGGGACACATTTCTGATGCGAATGATCTGCGAGATCAATTTGTGCAAAGACGTGGTTTCTTGTGGACAACAAACCCACATACGATTACTTCGAAGAAGCGCCAATGAGCACCATGAAATACTTAAATGACCCTAAGATGGGCTGAATGGGACCGCAAATGTCTCCCTGGATGCGTTCCAGGAATGCAGGGACTTCATCCTTCACTTTCAGAGTGGAGGGTCTAGTTATTAGTTTCCCGGTGGCACATGCAGGGCACACAAAATCTTCATGATTCAGGAAATTCTTCACATTAATATTAGAGTAAAGTCCATTACCGGTCCTTAAACTTTTTATGCTGTGTCATCCCGGTCCATAGACTTTTAAAGTATGCCATCCCGGTCCCTAAACTTTCAAAGTGTGCCATTACCACCTGTTACGGGTCCAGCTGTAATGACACACTTTTGAAAGTCTATGGACCGGGATGACACAGCATAAAAAGTTTAAGGACCGGTAATGGCACATTTTGAAGTTTATGGACCGGGATGGCATACTTTAAAAGTCTATGGACCGGGATGACACAGCATAAAAAGTTTAAGGACCGGTAATGGACTTTACTCTTAATATTATGCCCATGCGAGTTATTTATTATGTTTCTCATCATCCTAAGACCTGGGTGACCTAATCTGTCATGCCAGAGACAGAAGAGTTAAGAGCTTCTAAACACTGTTTTCAGAACAGTGTACGCTGCAGGCGCTTTAATGTTGGTATAATATAGCCCAGTGAAGGAAGTTTTTCTAATATTCTTCTGCCATTCTCTTCGCGCTTCATAATGAGCAGGTATTTCTTACCGTACTCTTCTTCAGTCTCAACGTGAAAACCATTTGCGCGGATATTCTTAAAACTTAGGAGAGTTCTAGTCGATTCTGGGTACAATAAGGCTTCTTCAATAACCAAAGTTGTGCCCATTATGGCTCTTCCTGAACCAATTATACATCCATCGCTTCTGGCGATTGTCGTAAGGCTGCTAGTGCTCTTACAAATCGACTGAAAATACATAATCTCTCTTAAGATGGTATGCGTTGTGCCGCTGCTAGCTAAGCACACTTCCTTCATAGGGCGCTACACGCGTTCTAATATATGGTATTTTATTAATATGCATGAGAAGGCAATCAACACATAGATAAAATACACCAATATCAGAACATATCATGCCATCATAAACTGAATAAATGAATGAATTCATCAAATATCATCCAACCATCACGAGAAAATAATAATTCTTAAGTACCATCCATGCAAATTCTAACATATTCTTCCACACAAAATAAATGACAATTAAAGTCGAAATGCATTCAGTGCACTAGACTTCTTCTGCTATTTTCTCGGGGTTGACATTCTCTTCAAGAGAAATCATGGCGTTAACTACTTCTAGGTCGAGAGGGATTACTGCTGTCGTGATGGTTTCAACTTCCATCGGTGCAGGCAGCTACTCAGAATTCTCCCCCTCAGCCGATGCAGAGTGGGCTTCATACTGCCCTTGACCATCCCGCTTTGGCTTGCTGGCCTTATTCTCTCGTGGAGCATCTGATTCGCCTTTCTGGGCTGCGGCCTTACCCTTCCTTCCCCTTCTCTCATTAAGAGCTTTTTCGCACCTTGTAGCTCTCGGCGTTGGCTTCACGGCCAGCGGAGCTCCTAGGTGGCTGAGTGACGTAGTTCTTACGGAGAACTTTATCCTGAGCCTCCGCAACTTGCATCATATCAGTCAATTCGGCGTATTCCTCATAGCCATTTTGACGATAGTTGCGTGTGGATTGTGCTATATTGGGGTGGAAGGTTTTTCTCAATTTTCTGTATTGGGGTACAAATCCTGTGCAAGGCAGAATTGTATTCCCTGACCGTCTTAAAGTCGGCAAAACCTCAGTCTGATCCATTCTCGCTTTGCTTGAGGAAGAATGGTGTACTTTAGCCTCTCAAACCGCTTCTGGAGTGCGATTCAGAGTGCCAGCGCGCTCTTCTCCGTCATATACTCATTCTTGAGAGTGAGGCAGAGGTGGTGCCTGAGAAAATGAAGTGCCTGATCATTCTCCTCAGGTTTGGGTTGAGCGTCATTCAGTCCGCCAATCCCAATAGCAGCGCGGAGCTTCCTGGCTCCAAGCACAATCTCGACATCGGATGCATACGTCAGATAGTTTTGGCCATGCTGGGCCAGCTCCTCGAACTTCCAGTTCGTTATGCTAGTCATCTAAATGTGTATAAGTCTACTGCTGGTAGACATGCACGGAATAATTCACTGCAGGTAAATAAATAGTACAAAAGGTTCTCGCAATGTTTCAGAATTTTCTATGCATTTTCTATAATTTTACTGCTAATTTCAGTGATTAAAAGCAATTTTCAGCAATTACAATTAACCAAAACAGTAAATAAATACAGAAAATACAGAAAATAATAATGGCATAAATAAATAAACTTCAAATGCTTAAATTGATGCAAAATTCGGATTCCCGAGGCCCTTTTATGCAAGAATATGAAATTTCAGCAAATTCTGCAATTCCAGGGGGTTATTACGCAAATTTCCAGTTCAGAGAAAAATTCGCGTAATTTTCTGATTTACAAAGGGGTTTTCTGCAAAATTCTGGACCCGCTCGTAAATTTAAGGCCTTATACGTAATTTTTGGAATTACGATACCTTTTCTGCAAAAATTTGGGACTAGTATGCAATTATTAGGGCCTTTCGGTAATATTCATGTTTTTCAGGGCTTTTTCTGCAAAATATCCAGCGCCTCCCCTCGGCCGGGCCGATTTTTGGCCCGCTCGTTTTTCCCCCGGCCGAAAGGCCCATCCCCCCCGTCTGCCCATTTGCTCCCTCCCGGCTCATCTACCAACTGCCCCCACCTCTTTCTTGTTTTTGGCCCACCGGCCGACTGCGCCCCCCGGCCCAAATACGGCCCATCCGCGCGGTTTACACAGGGCAGGGGTAGGGTTTCCCCTACCCCTGTTCACATGGGGCGCCGCCGGCTCCCAAGCATGCAAGGGCGGGAGGCGGTGGTTTGGCGCGGTGGCGCGGAGGAAGACGACATCGCGGCGGCGGCACCCGAGATGCGGCCTGGGCGGGTGAGGCGGTCGGGCCGAGCCGGCGGTATCAGGGGGGCGGCGGCCGGTGCGCGCATTCGTGCGCGGACGGTGAGGGTGGCGGCCGGCGCGTGCATTCGGGCGCAGACGGCGAGGGCGGCGGCCGGCGCGCGCATTCGGGCGCGGACGGCGATTCGCGTGCGCGGGGAGGAGCCGAAGCGGCATTCGGGCCGATGGCGGCGGCACCATTTGGGGCGCGGCGACACGGGCGGGGAAACCAAGGCCGGCGGCGGCAGCGGCGCCATTCGGGGCGCGGCGGCACGGGCGCCTGGTGGCGCGTGGCAGGCCCGAGAGCGGATCGGCCGGGTGGGAGATGCCGCCGTGCTGGGCGGGAGGCGGCTCAAGGAGGGCGACGCAGGGAGACCGGCGACGCCATGCGGGCAGCGGCACACGGCGAAGCGGCTGCCGGAGCTCGCACGTGCGGGTGCGTGGACCGGAGAAGCGCGGAGGTGGGCGCCGGCGGTTCGGCCGAGTGGGGCTGCGTGCGGGCTTCTGGCCGACGGCTGACGCATGCAGATGGAACAACAATTTTTCTTGTGTGATGCCATGCATAATAGGAAGAACATATGCATAGACTCCATATAACTATCATGCAGGATCAAACAAATTAATGCAAAATTTTCGTTTTCCAATCTAGATGCAATCAACATCTACCCCGTTTCACAATCTACCGATCGACATTGTGCCGGCGATTTCAGATCTGCTCGCGGTAGATTTAGGGCGGATTTGCATCGTTCTACAGCGCAATCAACATCTACCCCGTTTCACAATCTACCGATCGGCATTGTGCCGGCGACTTCAAGTCTGCTCGCGGTAGATTGGGGCGGATTTGCACTGTAGGATTTCAATCTAGAACGCGAAAAGAAAATACAAATTCAAAAAGCGATCTAGAAAATTCAATCTGTGCTTCGATGATTACCTCGTTCACCGTAGCGAAGTCGTGCTGATAACGTGTTGAGAAACCGACGCTGGAGACCAGTCCGAGCGATTCCTCTGCTTAGAACAAGAACGAATCAATCACAGAATCACAGAATAATAGATTGAACACAGAGAGGTAGAGAGAACTCCTGGTCTTTATTTATTGCTTTAGATTGCATTGGGGGTACATAATGAGGGGGTCTAGGTCCCTATTTATAGTCTACGGTGGGGTGCCCAATTAGATCAGGACTCTGGATAGAGTCCAGGTTTCCTAACAGGCGAAACTGGTTCTGCCCAGTGCGACCAGCAAAAGTTCAACAATCGCATATTCTACCGCATTTTGTGTCGTGCATGGTCAATTGATCTCACACGACTATGAGCTAGTTGAGCTAATTGGCCATGTGATATGGTGGGGTGCGCGCCTTTGATTGTCATGGTAATCAAGACATACCATAAGGCTTAGGCATATATACAATATAATGTGGCGCATTGTTGCGCAAAGTTTTCTAGTTATAATTTGGGAAGTTTTCAGCGATGAACTATGTACCCTCTATTCCTAATCTTGCCTCTCGGGAGTATTGCTCTCCGGTTCCCATAAAAAAAACAAAATATACTCCTTACTAATCGAACACATCATTAACTATTTGATTAGACACAATCCCATCATATCTC
Source organism: Dendrocalamus latiflorus (assembly GCA_017311315.1). Classification (NCBI taxonomy): domain Eukaryota; kingdom Viridiplantae; phylum Streptophyta; class Magnoliopsida; order Poales; family Poaceae; genus Dendrocalamus; species Dendrocalamus latiflorus. Next base: position 14,602,242 of record CM029671.1, read on the forward strand.
TGTGTGGATGGATCAGAATTTTAGCTTAAATTCTCGATCTACTTATGTGGATTTCTTTCAAAAATATGTCTTCTAAATAAGATCTCAGTACAAACCACACGCTATACCCCCGGCTGGCTGGGGGCCCGGACTGCTCCGCCGCCGGCACGAGCCGTCCGGACCACGGCGGCCGGAGGCCACACTTCCGGCCGGCCGCGCGTTCGTGTACGTAACTTACGTGCGCGCACGTGATCGTGTCCGGCGATGGAACGGCGGCAGAAACCAGAAGGTACACGGTCGAGTTCACGAGCTGTGTTCGATCGTGAAGTGTCCATTAAGGCAGCTCCGCTCTGATCTGTACACGTGTCGACGCGTGCCGTCGCGAGCACGTGCGAGTGCTCGTCCTGTGTCGGGTGAACGGGCGATGAGATCGATCGATGGGTCAGCATGGGAGCTATGGCCTGCAGGCCAGGTGAGTGTATGGGGGCGGCGGTACACGTGTCCCCCGCCACGTTCGTACGTGCGTGCCCATCAATGGCCTCACGTACATCGTACATGTGTCTCGTGTCGTGCGTGCATCGGAGCTGGTGGGACTAGCAGCCTATTGCAGCTGCAGTGTTAAGCGATGGAAATGGGCACTTCCACGGAGCACGTACCCACACTGTTTTTATGAGATGTACGCTCATGTATACTTGCGTTCATGTTATCGCAAAAAGAGAGATAATAGTTTGTATCAAGTTTTGCTCATAAATACTAGCGAAGAGAGCGAAGAGTAACAAGGGCTTCACGTCTCGCCTTGTACTTTCAAATAAGATTGCACGTTTTGTATTTGGATTTTTGTTAAACATCATTCAGATATTTTCTTTCTAAACATTATTTAGATTTAGGACTTTAGATTAAAAAAATACTCATAAATTCTCCTCCCTTCTCTTTGAATTCTACCTCCTCTCCCTTGAAAAAAAATCCCCATTTAAAAAACAAGTAGCCCCTTGATCTTTAATTCAAGGATTATAAATTTAGATAATAGTTAGAAAAACATTAAGTAATGCCTATACTTTGTATTTTGAAACGGAAGGAACAGCTCGTGTAGCTTTTTTCCCCCGATGATCGTGTTAGGCGTCATTTGACCTCGCTCTCGCTCGATTTCGTTAAAGCTTCTGGTTTTTTGTTAACTAGTTCACCATTTTTTAATTTTGTTTTTTTCTAGTTTTCTAGTTTTTTTTGACTTTTTTCTTTATTTGTTTGTATTGTTTGTGATGGACTAACATATTTTTTATTTTTTAAAAATTTAATTACGCTAAAAACACTATTAGCAGTTACAGTGCAAAAATAAGCTAGCTATAAAATAAAATAAGCCATAAGCAAAAAAAAAACCCCTAAACGAGCAGCCACAAAAATTTTAATTTCCAGTGCCCATGTTTGATAATCATTACTCCAGTCTACCGGTTTGAAAAGCTGGAGTTTCACAAGAAACTGCTCGACTTCTCAACGAATCTGAGAGAATCCCGGCATTCTAAACTCAGCCAAATATGAAACGAGGACACAAAAAGGGAACAGGCGAGCCGCGCTCCAAACCAAACCAACCCAAGAAAAAACAAAACCCCTCGTTTCCATGATCGATCGCTAGCTTGGTAGCAGTGGATCGGTCCGCCTTTCTTCCCCAGCATGATGGTGCCTCGTCTTTTCGGAAAGGAGGACGTCCTCTGATTACGCCCGTGACAGCGAGAAGGCTGGCAAAAGCCCCGACCTAACTATATAGATCGCCAACACACGCATCTTGTTCATCTGATGCATCAGTGGCAGCTACCATTCCATACACCCATGTGTGCGCTGTGCGCACGCATGGAGCGTGTTGCTCAGTTCTTCTCTCTCTCCAAGAGGGGACAAATTACGGCCATCCTAATTAATGGCGCAATTAATCTTCATGTTCGCATGCTTGCTCCTAATTGTCGTGTTATGCTCCTTCAAAGAACACTGCAGTGGTATATAGAGAGAGAGAGGTGTCACTTTAACTAGTGTTTAGATGAAACTGTACTGTAGTAATTGTTAGTTTTTCTAAGAAAAATTAAAAAACTGGTAGACAATGTAAAGAAATAAGAAAAACTAAAAAAACAAAAATTAGAAGTCGATACGTTCTAAGTTACATATGTACGTTCGTAGGGAGAGGGGGCGTATGTGTGTACCGCCGAATATATATTTTGGATGTGTTCGTAACTATAAGATATGTATTGAGCATTTGTACTCGTGTTATTTGTGCAACTACCTGTGTTTTTTTAGCCTTAAAGCACTTTTCATGTCATTGCGTTTTCTTTTCGTCGCAAAAGAAAAGGTCACTTGCGTTTTTTATTTACGCAAAGTGGTGTAGTATGGAGCACGAAATAAGGTGATCTCTACAAGTTTAAGGAAAACTGATTATTCGTTAAAAAAAAGAAAATTGATCATGCGCTCACATTTGTATTAGAACGGTTAGAGCGTGCATGCACACACAAAGTTGTGAGTTCAATCCCGTCTTGTGTCGGTGTGAGTGTGCGTAAGGTATGTGTAGCCAATAAAACATGCTATTCTATATTAACTAGGGGTGTTTTTTCTACAACTCGTGGCTATAATTTGTTAATTTAATAAATAATGATTACTGAAAGAAATGAAGCCCAAAGATGATTAAAAAGTAGAAAAGAACGGATCTAGTGTGATCAATTAATTGCTAGTAAAAACATAAAATAACCATCCACTGTCCTTATTCTTGCTCTACAAATGAAGTTACCAGGAGAGAGTTGAAGTCATTAGTGTCATAAAATTCAAATGGTAAAAAAAAAAAATAAAGGAGAAACTAGAAGTAATGTCAAACCTGTTTCGCTCTTCCACTGTGAACACCGTACGTCCAATAAAAGATTGAACAGTAACAATTGAGGCGCATGTCGGCATGTGAGGAAGCTTGAAGCATCTCACTATAGTTTCACGTCAATTTCCTGCCCATATTATTTGACCAAAGTATAAATCACTATGCTATGCACCATATAAAAAAAGAAACTAAAACTAAGAGAAAAAAAACCTTTCCCATTTCTTTTCACGAACCCGCCGCGCACACGCGGAAGCCCAGGCAACCCGCACCCACCGCGCCACGTGTCCGCCGCCGATTGGCCCCCCTGTCCCACGGGCAGGTGGGCCCTGCGCCCCACATGGGCTGCCTCCCGGGCCCACCACCCTGCCGTCCCTGACCCGGCAAGGAATCAATTTATCTCTCTCCACCCCAACGACCTCGTCCAAACCGCCGGGCCCACCTGTCGGCGTGGGCCCACCCCAGCCCCCTGTCCTTGGGCCCCACTGCCGCCCCGACCAGCGAGGCGCCACCATTTAAACCGCCCTTTATAGGCGCGCACAGAGAGCACAGCCCAGTTGTCTCACCACCATCCTCCTCCGTTCCATCTCACACAAGATTTCTCCTCATCTTCTTCCCACTACTCTCTCTCTCTCTCTCTACACATGGCCACACCTTCTATCTCTTCCATGGGGATCGACGCCGAGAACCTCTGCGCGACCGAGCTCCGCCTCGGCCTGCCTGGTAGCAGCAGCGGCGATGACCAGCTGAGAAAGAAGCCGTCGTCCGTCGGGGCGAAGCGCGCGCTGGACGACACGAGGAGTGAGGCCTCCGGCACCGGACCGGCCGCCGGAGACGACCAGGACATCGCCACCGCGGCCAAGTAAGCACACGCGCCTCGAAATCTGCATAGATTTGTGAGAATTGTGACATGACAGAGCCAGAGTACATGGGCTAACTAACCGGGGTTGATTTTTGTTCAGGGCTCAAGTGGTAGGGTGGCCACCGGTGAGGGCATACAGGAGGAACACCTTCCAGGCAGCAGCAACGGCCAAGAAGGCTGAGCAGCAGGGAGGCCTGTATGTGAAGGTGAGCATGGATGGAGCACCATACCTCAGGAAGGTTGACCTCAGGATGTACAAGGGGTACAGGGAGCTCAGGGAGGCACTGGACGTGCTCTTCATCAAGTGCTTCTCTGCCTCTGCCACCGGGGCCCACGCCGCGGAGGGCGGCAGCGACCAGTTCGCCATCGCCTATGAGGACAAGGACGGTGACCTCATGCTTGTGGGAGATGTGCCCTGGGAGTAAGTATCATCATCAGATCACACATGTTATTTAGTTCTTCAGATCTGTGGATGTGTATGTAAATGAACAGGTGTCTAATTATGAGTTTCTGTGTATGTGTTTTGCAGGATGTTCATCTCTTCATGCAAGAAGTTGAGGATAATGAAAGGCTCTGAAGCAAGGTGATGATTTAAGGGACAAGCAGAGGCTACAACACATGGAATTGGATCAATGATCATGAATCATGGAATGAGATGCGTGGGGTCAAGCAAGGGCAAAGAGAGCGGTGTGGTTTGGGCTCTCCATTACAGTACATAGGAGAGGTTGAGCAGTGCCTGTTTCTGCATCCAAGAGGGAGAAAGATCTATGAACCGTGTATATAATCTTTTAATTAGCCACCTTCTTTTTTTTCAAGTTTTGTTTTTGTATGAGCGAGGGCTGAAGAAAAATAAGAAAAAAGAAGAGAAAATTGGCTTAAGTTTGGTCATTTCTCTCACCAAAGATTCCCTTTTTTTCCTGGGTGCTCATATAATAAAAACTGTGCCAAGCAGTATTTTGTCAGATCAGGTTGCTGCTGTCTTCTCTTTTGGGTTGATTTTTTCTTTGTCGATTCCCTTAGATTTTCAGTACAAGCCCGGATATTCAAAAGTCAGATCTGAAAGAATCAAAACTCAAAAGACATCTGATGGCCGTAGATCCATTTACTGGAGATCAATCAAAACAAGCATATTTCCATAAAATTCTTATCATTAAAAAAATTAAACAACAACAAAAAAACAATTAAGGATGCATGCAACCTCCTGGCCATTGGTTCAAGCTGTAAACAAGATAAGGTGCCTGCCTGCCTGCTGCCAAACAAAGCAGGGGCATGACCGCATGAATCAACAAAACCCCTTAGAAGAATCCAAACGCACAGAAAGCCACGCATGTTGTTTCAGGGGAGCATGCATTTCATGGCATATCATATGCAGCGTAGCAGGGAAAAAAAAGAAGAGGACATACCAATCCTGTCGCACACTCACAGTTGATGATTCAGAGCCTCAGAGGACATGCATGATGATACGTTTGGTGCCCACCTTCCAGGAATTTTCCAGCAACCAGAATATCACGCTGCCCGAGACACAGCCTACAGCAGCACAGGGGAAATATCCCGGAATAACGACAGCCGACCAGCTGCCATCATATGATCAGAATTCAGAAGCTAAGAACATGTGATGACTGATCAGCCTTGGGATACAATGACAATAATATTAAGTTATTAACCTCTTAAAACAATGAATGTTAACCTCTGAAAACAAGGAATGTAGAGATGATGGTAATGTGGAGGTGAAATGTTCCTATGTTACCAGTAGGACATTTTCTTTTTGAGTTAGACCCAGAAAATAGATATGAATCAGAAATATAGGAGACAGCACAATATTCACATCAGGTTGACAGGTCATGAAAGTACGGAGTAGGGAGCAGATAGTGACAAACAGTTCACAGCTTAGCAAAGGGTAACAATAATGCCTTCACACAAGTCCATAGATTGAGTTCACAGGGTTAGAATGGCATGTTTGTGGTGACATCAATTGATGATAAATGAAAACAGAGCGAAATGATTATGGTAAACATGAATTTAGTCAAGGTATCAGTAACTGCTACTGTAAAATGAAGTGATGCACACAAACTGAGGCCTGAAGGATCATTTAAATCAAGAAAACTCATTCAACAACCACAATTTCTTTGGAAACATACATGAACTTCTTTCTTTTGTATTTTTAGAGCTTCTTTCCTTTAAAATTTGCCAGCCTTTCATTGCACTCCTGGACAACAGCCTGTCTCCCACTGCAGAATATTTATGCCTGTTGAGGCATACAAGTGATACAATGGGACTTCACATGTTGATTAATAGCATATAAATATTGGTAGACAAGTGGTACAAAAAAGCTAACTCGGATGCTGCTACCAAATACTCCCTCCAGTCCCAAAAGAAATTCATTTTAGGTTACGTGAAGTCAATTAAACTATAACTATCATTATCTTTTCAAATATTTAGATTAGACGTATGAAAATGATATGTGTAAATTTGTGTCGAAAAGTATCATAAATATATTACAATAAAATGAATAGTCAAGGTTACATTTTGGAGACCGTGTCAATGTCTAAAAACGACTTCCATTCATGACTGGAGGGAGTAATTTGCTTGGTGAAGTAATACCACCAACTTGTGCCAAGAAAAATATATGCCATCGACCTACAGTTATATCATGTATCTGGCATGGCTTTGTATCCACTGGAGACTGGACTGTCAAGAAAATATGCCTTACTATGTATTTTTTGTTGTTACTTCCGTACATATGAATCTTTCTTGCAATCAAGGAAACATGGAGTATCTGTCTATCTGATAATCTGATTATGGAAGCAACAGATCCTTCTTTGTACCAGTCAAGTCTTGCAATCAGTGGCACGGCTTAGGCAATAAAATGGAGAGGTCCGCATTTAAGGCGTTGAGAAAGAACAAATTTTAGTCCTAAGAAGAGAGTCAATCTCCAAGTTAATTAATTTTGCCAGATTATTCAAGACAATCTAACAAATTCTTAATGAATTTTGCAACTAAAGGTATGACCACAAACCTCCTTGACCCCTTAAGAGCTCCACACCAGCTCCTATGCCTTCATTTGCACTGTGATTTATCGATATCATAATTTGAACTCAAGTAGGAGTAGGCATCTACAGGCAGATTCGGGGCTCTCATATTTTTGGAGGAATCACTTATGCTACTTGAAGTACTGCAAGAGCTGTACAATATGTGGTTTTCTGAGTGACGTGGTGGCATGAGAATATGTTGCTGCTGCAGATACAATGGTCGAAACTAAAGACGAGAAGACAAAAATTGTTACATTTGTTTATCAGAAAGGACTTCAAACACCTTTTGAAAGATTACCTAGTTTTGACCGTCATTTGAGATGCTAGATGCCGCCCTATCTGAAACGCTTGAATCAGGCTCTCTGCAGATAACTGACAACATTACCATATACACCCTCTGTATCAAATACTAATGCAACATAGTGTCTGTATCACTCCATAGTTGTGGGACAGCTGCTATACATATAGTTGTGGGACAGCTGCTATAAACTTAGCCTCCCACAAGAATGGGGATGAGTAAATGTATTAGCCTTGTCGATTTACGACAGGTAGTTGTTCGACTTCCACGACAAATTGCATCAGAACACTAAGTTCAGAAGCACTTTCTTCAGTTCTCTAATAACCTAATATGTTAATTCTCTCTTTTTACTGCCCACGTGTTGATAAACTGCAGATTCCAGAACTGATCAGCTAATGGTAAGACTAATACAGAACTCACCAACATCGAGACACTACAATAATCACAAGGAACAATCTTACTATCATGGAAAACTACAATGCTGCAAAGTTTTGAAGTAAGCTCAATATTGAACCCTTGATACTTTGTTTAAGAGAATTGCCTGGGTCAACACCTAAATGTAGGATATAATTTTAATGCACTGGAGGACCATGAAGAAGATCTGCAATGTCCAAGCGTAATGGTTCAAACTTAACACTCACACTCCTGTCAGTCCGCTCATCATCTGCATCTTCATCAGTCGAACTTCCAGACATATAGAAGTCGTCACTACTCACATCCAAGCCAAGATATGAAAATCGTACTTCAATATTTGAAGTTTCCAAACTTATAGATATTTAGCTGATAAGATCGCACACCTTTCAGTTTTTCAAACCTGCAGATATGCAGCTGATAAGATTGCAAACCTATAGTTAGGCAGCTCTGACAATTACTTGTTTAGTTGTTCTTGTTAGACATGTATAGGCTATGCGGCATTAGTAGATTGTACAGGGCACTCTTTGCTTATTTCCCTAACTCATGTAACATGTATATGTTGGCTATGGCCCATATGAATAGTAGAAGCCTAACATGGTATCAAGCCAGGGTTAGGGTTTCCCAATCGTAGCCGCCGCCACCGGCCGCTGTCCGCCCGCGCCCCCCACGTTAGCATCGGCGCTTGCCCCCCTGCGCTTGTGCATGCCACCGCCAAGCCCGGATCCGTTGTCTCCGGGACGGATCCGACCATCTCTGCCGGATCCAACCCCGGGTACGGTCGTCCCCGCGTGGATCCGGCCATGTCGCCATCGCCAAGTCCGGATCCAGCCGTCTCGCCACTACCAAGCCTAGATACGGCCCTCCCTGCTGCCACCTTGTCGGGATCCATCTGTAGCCGGCCTTTGTCACGACCCGGCCACAACAACAGTCTTCTTCCACATATGATGGTAGCCTATAGTTGTATCCAGGTTCTGAAGGTCATCTTTGATTGGATGAACTATCGCGAGTGGGTCATGCACATGCGGATCCACATGAGGAGCTAGCGTCTTTAGGGCTATCTTACTGGTGAGAGGTCGTGCCCGCCTTGCACTCTGTTGCCAACTGCCCCTCAGATCCCTGCAGCTGCTGATGAAGCGACCCAGAAGACTGTGATCACTGCCTTTGAGGAGGCCATGGAGGTGTACTAGGCTCAGCTTCACTAGTACGAGAGGTGGCAGGATGACGAGGCTCGTGCTTCTGCCATCCTAGTGGGTAGCATGACTGTGCCTATCTCCATGTATGTGGTGGAGTTGCCGACCTCTCAGCTGATATGGAAGCACCTTCGTCCCACTATGAGCCGACATTTGATGCTATGTATCTTTCGGTCGTACATTAGGCACATTCTCTTCAGCAGCTTAATGCCACGGTGGACGACTTTTCCCAGCAGATGTCTACGGTGTGGCATCAGCTTGATTCTCTGGGACTGGACGTCTGTCAGACCTATCCCTGTTGTGTGCTTCAGCGTGCTCATTTAGAGACTCACCATCTCTATGAGTTCCTCACGCGTCTTTGGTTAGAGTTTGAGCCTGTCCGTGCTTACCTCCTGACTCGCCAGTTGCGTCCGTCCATGCTAGAGGCCCTCACAACTGTTCGTGTTGAGGAGACTCATCTTCGTAGTGTTGGCCAACTGCAGCCCACCTCTATTCTGGCTGCTCGAGCACCTCCTCCAGCACCTGCTTCGGCTGCACCGATGGCAGCGATGTCTACTACTGGTCTTCATTGCACCTTCTGTGACTGTGATGGTCACATGTTCCAGTAGTGCTACAGGTGGAAGAACCAGGGCCGCAGGGGTGGTCGCCCTTCTAAGGGCATTGGTGGCTCTTCCAGTCTGGTGGTTCTTCTCAGTCTGGCTCTTGCCAAAGCTCCACTGCTGAGGTTCAGCAGGAGATGCTCACTCTACTCCAATGCCTTGCTGCCTCAACTTCATTTGCCTCTGTTGGTGTAGGATCGAAAGGCAACATCGGGGGAGGGGGTAAATGGTGTTGACTACAATTTCCCCCCAAATATTCTAGATCATTTTCTTAAATAACTACAGAGTTACTGAGAATCAAATCATAAGCCAAAAATCCAAAGCAAAACACTCAACAACACAAAATCTTGAAAAACTTAGCTCCTAGAAGTCTGACCTCCAACCAGGGGGCAGTCTGGCCTCTCCTTAGTGGCCTGACCTCTAGTCTAGCGGTCTGACCTCTATAAATAGTAATTTCGGGCTAATGAATAGTAAAATCAGCACGGTTGCGAAACTTGAAATCCATGTAACCTTTGATTGGATCATCCAAAAGCCGTAAAACTTTGTACACACATTGCTTAAGGTCTTAGAAACCTATTCCTTCCATGGATTACAAAAACCTTGAGAGACCATGTGGAGGTATCCCCATATTGGTGATGAGTAATTGACGGTTGGTTTAGTGAGGTTGAGTTTGTTTCAGGTATTCTAGGGTTGAGTACCTTTACTTGTGCTAATATGGATTATGCTGTTTCATGCGGTGCTATGTGATGGTTTGCTTGTTTGTGTGACTGCAGGACTTCAGAGCTAGGGCATGGTGAGGCGAGGAGGACCGGGACTAGGCACAGGAGGTGTTGAGGTCCAGACGGTCGGTGATGCCGAAGACGATCGAGGCTGGTGAGGTGGTTGCGAGTCGGGAGACGAGGAACCGGAGCTGGAGCTACCGGTGACGGACATGACGGGTGATGACAGAGAACCGGGACTAGACTCAGGGAGGAGTCGGAGGTCCAGACGGTTTGGAGGTCGGTTGCGGTCGTACGTGACGGAACAGACCCGAACTAGACTCAGGTAGAGTTGAAGGCCTCGGTCGGTGTCGGGTGGACACGACGGGCAGCGGCGAGAGGATCGGGACTAGACTCAGGGAGGAGTTGAGGTCCAGACGGTCAGGATGCCGGGTGCGGTCGTGTGCAGCGGAGCGGACCGGACTAGACTCAGGGAGAAGTCGAGGTCCAGTCGGTCAAAGGTGCCGATTGTGGGAAGCTTCCGGGAAGGTGCTTGAGGGGCAAAATGGACATTTGGCCCAAGCAATGAGGTGGAGGGCTGGTTCTTTCCCTCCAAAAGAGTGTTTGACTTTTTGCCTCAAGCGTGTGTGAGGCATGGAGTGTGGTTTGTATGACTCTTCTTGAATTTCTTCTTTGGGGAGAGCTTGTGCCTTCAAAAGGTGGAGTGGAGGCAGCATGTTCAGATCATCCATTGCAAGAAATGAGTGGTGTGTGAGTATTCTGGAGTGTAGAGGTTTTTGCTTGAGCTGGGTGAGTGACTCCTGTGAGAGTTCATCCCATATCAAGCATGTAGTGATCTTTCCTCTCAAGCATGTAGTGAGTGGAAACCATATGTAATCATTCCTCTGTATGAATCATTCATGGGGACTCCTCTGTAATCCTTTGAGTGCAATGAATCTGTTGTAGCTACGGGCTAAACAGGAATCAAGGGGACTAGTAGAAGGAGAAGAGGAGAGCTAGATCTGTGGGAGAGCTGGTAGAATGAGAGGATGTCCCCCCTTTGCCCCTCCTGGGGGGTTTTATATATATGAGTGGGGTAGAATGGGAAACCCCCATTCTACCCCTTAGTACTTACAAGGGATGAGGGTACATTGGTATATTTACACTGTTATATTCCTCTACACTATTGGGCCTATTACATGCTGACTAATTGCACGGCCCAGTCACGGGGGGTTGGGCCACCCCTACAACAGTACTCCCTCGACAGCAAGCGCGAGGGTGCCGAGTGGTGAGACGTTGCAACTGGTAGCTTGCAGACCCCAGTGGCAATGCCTACGAAGAAATCAGAGAGCTCCTGCGCTGAATCCCGCACCATCCCGCCGAGGCGACGCCTACAATGCGGACGGCGGAGTCGAGCGCCGGAGCCGTGCCGTCCCGCCGAGGCGATGCCTACGAAACGAACGGCAGAGTCGAGCGCCGAAGACGTGCCGTCCCGCCGAGGCGATGCCTACGAGGCGAATGGCGCCGTCAAGCGCCGAAGACGTGTCGTCGAGCGCCGAGGACGTGTCGTCCCGCCAAGGCGATGCCTACGAGGCGGACGGCGAAGTCGAGCGCCGAAGACGTGTCGTCGAGCGCCGAGGACGTGCCGTCCCGCCGAGGCGATGCCTACGAGGCGGACGGCGAAGCCGAGCGCCGAAGACGTGTCGTCGAGCGCCGAGGACGTGCCGTCCCGCCAAGGCGATGCCTACGAGGCGGACGGCGAAGCCGAGCGCCGAAGACGCGTCGTCGAGCGCCGCAGACGTGCCGTCCCGCCGAGGCGATGCCTACGAGGCGGACGGCCGCCGTTCCCCTACCTTCAAAAACAGTGCCCGCGGAGAGCGGGCGCTTTCGACGTAGGCCGAGGGCGCTACGCGCGCAGAGGCAAGGAGGCGGAGCCGCCGTTCCCCTACCTTCAAAAATAGTGCTCGCGGAGAGCGGGTGCTTTCGACGTAGGCCGAGGGCGCTACGCGCGCGGAGGCAAGGAGGCGGAGCCGCCGTTCCCCTACCTTCAAAAATAGTGCCCGCGGAGAGCGGGCGCTTTCAACGTAGGCCGAGGGCGCTACGTGCGCGGAGGCAAGGAGGCGGAGCCGCCGTTCCCCTACCTTCAAAAATAGTGCCCGCGGAGAGCGGGCGCTTGCAACGTAGGCCGAGGGCGCTACGCGCACGGAGGCAAGGAGGCGGAGCCGCCGTTCCCCTACCTTCAAAAATAGTGCCCGCGGAGAGCGGGCGCTTGCGACGTAGGCCGAGGGCGCTACGCGCGTGGAGGCAAGGAGGCGGAGCCGCTGTTCCCCTACCTTCAAAAATAGTGCCCGCGGAGAGCGGGCGCTTGCGACGTAGGCCGAGGGCGCTACGCGTGCGGAGGCAAGGAGGCGGAGCCGCCGTTCCCCTACCTTCAAAACTAGTGCCCGTGGAGAGCGGGCGCTTTCGACGTAGGCCGAGGGCGCTACGCGCGCGGAGGCAAGGAGGCGGAGCCGCCGTTCCCCTACCTTCAAAAATAGTGCTCGCGGAGAGCGGGCGCTTGCGACGTAGGCCGAGGGCGCTACGCGCGCGGAGGCAAGGAGGCCGCGATATCCAAGTGGTGCGCCGCCTGAAGCGAGGCACTTCCTTGTGTCTCGGCCGTGTCGCAATTTACGACTTAATTTATAGTCCGCAGACTCGCGCGTGCGGAGGCGGACCTCGACGCTACGTCTTAATTTATAGTCCGTAGACGCACGCGTGCGGAGGCGGACCTCGACGCTACGTCTTATTTAAAGTCCGTAGACTGGTGCGTGCGGAGGCGGACCTCGACGCGACGTCTTAATTTATAGTCCGTAGACTCGCGCGTGCGGAGGCGGACCTCGACGCTACGTCTTATTTAAAGTCCGTAGACTGGTGCGTGCGGAGGCGGACCTCGACGCTACGTTTTATTTAAAGTCCGTAGACTGGTGCGTGCTGAGGCGGACCTCGACGCTACGTCTTAATTTATAGTTTGTAGACTCGCGCGTGCAGAGGCGGACCTCGACGCTACGTCTTATTTAAAGTCCGTAGACTGGTGCGTGCGGAGGCGGACCTCGACGCTACGTCTTATTTAAAGTCCGTAGACTGGTGCGTGCGGAGGCGGACCTCGACGCTACGTCTTATTTAAAGTCCGTAGACTGGTGCGTGCGGAGGCGGACCTCGACGCTACGTCTTATTTAAAGTCCGTAGACTGGTGTGTGCGGAGGCGGACCTCGACGCTACGTCTTATTTAAAGTCCGTAGACTGGTGCGTGCGGAGGCGGACCTCGACGCTACGACTTAATTTAGAGTCCGTAGACTCGTGCGTGCGGAGGCGGACCTCGACGCTACATCTTATTTAAAGTCCGTAGACTGGTGCGTGCGGAGGCGGACCTCGACGCTACGTCTTATTTAAAGTCCGTAGACTGGTGCGTGCGGAGGCAGACCTCGACGCGACGTCTTAATTTATAGTCCGTAGGCTCGTGCGTGCGGAGGCGGGCGATATGCATGCGGTGCGCCCATGCGTGGACCATGCATGCCGTGCTTGTAGCGTAGCTCGAGCGTGTACATATGATGGATGACTGTGCGTTGCGTACATACGCCTGGTCTTTGTTGCGTGCAGCATGGCTATTCTCTTGCGACTTCTGACAGCCAGAGACGGAAACCGAGGCGCGAATGCTGCGGGAGCTGCTTGTGCGACGCCCGCTGGGCGGAGGCAGATCCAACGACGCCGGCTCCAAAGGCCGTGGAGTGCTCGGCGAAGGCCACTCTGGGCGCGGTGAAGACTCCAAAGACCTTGGCGGGGACCCCGGGGCTGGCGGAGACTCCGACATGGAAGGTTACGACGTGGAGGTCAGCGCCGAGATCTTGATGCAGAAGGCCGAGACTCCGCGACAGTCGGGCCAAAACGCGCGGCATCATCCGTGAGAAGCACCGGAGCGCACGCGCCGTGCGGCACTGCCTCTGCTTGGCTTCTGCAGCGCGGAGACGAGTGGGGTCGGAGCAAGCCTTCGGCTGGACCAGGCATGCATGCATGCGTGCATTGCTCCACTTGAGAGCACGCTGCCGTGGGCATGGGCTACGCGGAGGCCGCAGCGGTGAAGGACTTCAACTGACTCCGTGCGCCCGGTTTCCGTGATCGAGGTCTTCGCAAAGCGGAGCCCATGGCCGAAGTGATCTTCGCCTATACGGGAGCTATGCCCGAGGGAGGGGTCGACGGCGCGGAGAGTCGCAGCGAAGGCCATGGCGCGGGGGCGACCTCGTCGTAGCGGAGGCCCTCAGAAGCTCGGCGCAGGCCGTGGCGTGAAGGTGGCGTCGCCGTCGCGGAGACCCCCAGAAGCTCAGCGCAGGCCGTGGCGTGAAGGTGGCGTCGCCGTCGCGGAGACCCCCAGAAGCTCAGCGCGGGCCGTGGCGTGAAAGGGACCTCGCTGTCGGGGGACCCTCGAAAGCTTGGTGCAAGCCGTAATAGCGCGGAGCTGCCGCAGTGTGCACGCCATGCACGGAAGCTCCTGAGGCAACCCCGCTCAACGACGCAGCTGGCTCGGACTTCGGCGAGGCGAAGGCCGAGGTCGACGCGGAGGCGGGCGAGCACAGGGATAAGGCGGACGCGGCGCCCACTGCTTGCCCACACCGACGTCGAAGCCGAGCGCGTGGATGCGGGTGGCGTCGCCGAGCTCGTCGAGCGCCGCCTAGACGGTGGCGAAGTGCGCGAACTGGAGCACCGGGGAGACCTCGGAGAGGGCCCTATGCGCGCCATGCTTGATGACCCTTGGCCGGGGAGAGCGCAGGACGTGAATAGTCCTTTGAAGTGAAAGGCCGCCAAGTACGCGGGGATTGATCTTGGTACTTCACGAGCAATCCGGTGGCGCCCTCTTCTACCGCGTTGACTCTCCATGAGCCTCCCGAGCGACACGGTGCGCTCGATGAACGAGGACGCACGGAGCTTGCGGAGCCGTCAGGCGGGCCACTTCGGGGGAGACCTCGCCGGACCTTGCCGAGGTACGTGGCCGACCTCGGACCTCACCGGACCCATGGAGGCGCAGAGACTCGGCGCGGAGGCTCGACGACGCAGAGGCTCTACTTTGCGCGGAGACTCACGAACTGTGGAAGACTTTGATGACGCCCAGCCGCGTCCTCGCCTGAGTGGAGCCTACCTCATCCTTGTGGAGTCTGCGGTCGAAGAGGAGGTCCTCGTTTGCGCGGAGTCCACGGTCGAGGAGACCTTCGCCTTGGAACCTGCGCGCCGGAGATGCCGTGCCCGCTGTAGAAGTCGGGAGTACCCGCCGAAGACGCGCGTACCAGCCAACGTCGAAGTTGAGCAGCGAGACCTCGTCGCTGAGGAAACTGTGGCATTGCGGAGGCCGTCGCCGCTGCGGAGGTCGTGGAGCTGCTGTAGAGGCCACGACGCGGAGGCGAGGCGACCTTGCCGAAGACGCGCGTACCAGCCGACGTCGAAGCTGAGCAGCGAGACCTCGTCGCTGTGGAAACTGTGGCATTGCGGAGGCCGTCGCCGCTGCAGAGGTCGTGGAGCTGCTGCAGAGGCCACGGCGCGGAGGAGAGGCGACCTTGCCTAAGACGCGCGTACCAGCCGACGTCGAAGCTGAGCAGCGAGACCTCGTCGCTGCGGAAACTGTGGCATTGCGGAGGCCGTCGCCGCTGCGGAGGTCGTGGAGCTGCTGCGAGGCCACGGCGTGGAGGCGAGGCGACCTTGCCGAAGACGCGCGTACCAGCCGACGTCGAAGCTGAGCAGCGAGACCTCGTCGCTGCGGAAACTGTGGCATTGCGGATGCCGTCACCGCTGCGGAGGTCGTGGAGCTGTTGCAGAGGCCACGGCGCGGAGGCGAGGCGACCTTGCCGAAGACGCGCGTACCAGCCGACGTCGAAGCTGAGCAGCGAGACCTCGTCGCTACGGAAACTGTGGCATTGCGGAGGCCGTCGTCGCTACGGAGGTCATGGAGCTGCTGCAGAGGCCACGGCGCGGAGGCGAGGCGACCTTGCCGAAGACGCGCGTACCAGCCGACGTCGAAGCTGAGCAGCGAGACCTCGTCGCTGCGGAAACTGTGGCATTGCGAAGGCCGTCGCCGCTGTGGAGGTTGTCGCCGCTGCGGAGGCCATGGCGCGGAGGCGAGGCGACCTTGCCGAAGACGCGCGTACCAGCCGAAATCATGCGTGCGTCGCCTACGCTCGCTCCACCTCGGCTACAGGAAAAAAAACGCGCGTACACGGAGTCTGCTTGTGCGTGCATGAATGGATGTACGTGGAGGGCGTCTGCGCACGGATGGATACTCGTGCATGGAGGGAAGTTTGAGTGCATGCATACGTGAAACTTGTTTACTACGTAAATAACCGCATGCAGATACTTTTTAGCTATTGAGGCATCGGCTTGGCCGTGAGATGGTCGGAGACGCGCTCCTCGTGCACGCGCGTGGCGTCGCGGTGGGGCGCGTGGAGCCTGGGCGCGAAGCCCTGTGGAGGCGCGCGGGGTCCGGAGAGTGCGGCGCGGAGCCCAACGCGGAGTCCGACGGACGTGGTCGAGGGCTGAGCAGAGGCGCGCGAAGCTCAAAAACGTCGGAGTGGTGCGCCCGTCGACCCTGCGCATCGCGCGTAAAGGCAGCGTAGGCTGTGGCGTGGAGGGCGGCCTCCGCTCGCCCATCACCTGCACGAAAACGGAGCGTAACATCGCGCGAAGACTCGGCGCGGAGGCTTGACATACGAGCAAAGCCTGTACATCTTGCCCATCAGATTTGCCAGATCTAGATCTGGAAAAGGAGTGAGAGCTCACAACAGATCTGTACGCTCACAAAACCTTTGCCATATTTAACGAGGCGTGCACACACACACATATATGTATACCGAAGCGAACAGGCTAGCGACAACATGAACTTATCTGCGATGCTTCATGATACGAGCAACTTGAGATACTTCCATTCTGCGCTAGGAAGCTCCTTCAGTGGTAGTCACCTCTAGCGCCCTGGCACGACTTCGTGCTCAGTCCCCACGGACGGCGCCATCTGTTGTAGCTACGGGCTAAACAGAAATCAAGGGGACTAGTAGAAGAAGAAGAGGAGAGCTAGATCTGTGGGAGAGCTGGTAGAATAAGAGGATGTCCCCCCTTTGCCCCTCCTGGGGGGTTATATATATATATGAGTGGGGTAGAATGGGAAACCCCCATTCTACCCCTTAGTACTTACAAGGGATGAGGGTACATTGGTATATTTACACTGTTATATTCCTCTACACTATTGGGCCTATTACATGCTGACTAATTGCACGGCCCAGTCACGGGGGGTTGGGTACAGAATCCATTTGAGTTCGCGTGTTTCAGCTCATTTTCATTTTACCTGATGCACTCTGTCCATTTTTCATCTTGTTGTTGATTGAGCTGTTTCCTTGAGCAAGGAGTAGCAAAATGGATTGCTCAGTGATGGGATGATGTTTCAAGACCATTTGGTCAGAGAAAATCCCTAGAGTTCAATGGAAAATCCAAAGATTCCTTTTGAGCAATTCCTCTGTTTATTACTGTAGCTAGGGTTTCTATGCAGGGCATTGCGAGAACTTTGTGATTTCCTTCAAAAGAATTTGTTCAGAGATGAGTTCTCAAGCCCTGAGGTTGTTGCCTAGTTGATTGCAAAGTTTCATGAGCATTTGATGTGACAATAGTGAGTAATTTGAAAATTAGCTCATTCCCTGTCAAAACTTCAGTTCTGTGCTCATTTCTTGATTTCTCCTTCTATTGATGAAATCCTTGGTTTCCAGAGGTCCTAAAGATGTTTAGAATAAGGTCTTGTGCCTTTGTACTGTAAAGAACAAGTGCTTTACTCACATCTCCTTAAATTTGTCAAGATCTGAATTTTCAGCAGGCTGTTCTGAATTTTCTGCTCGTGCCTGGACAGGGGCCGGTCAGACCAGGCTTACCATTACGGTCAGACCAGATGGCTCATGGCGGTCAGACCGCTAGGGTTAACGGTCTGACCGGCCAAAGCATGGCGGTCAGACCGGCCAGGGGCGGTCAGACTGGCAAGGCCCAAACGGTTTGACCGGTGCACTATGTGCGGTTTGACCGGCCTCCTGGGATTGCTGCTGTTTTATTTTTGTTGGGTGCTGTGCTCTTGGTTCTTCTCTGTTTTCTTAGGCTTCAGTTTTCTTCTCTGGGTATTAGTGTTTCCAGTAAGCTGAGCATTCACTCTTCATAGCTCTTTAGCTATCGGAGAGGTGATTCTCATGTGGATACTTTTGAGGGGTCAATTTTAAAGAGGCACCATTCACCCCCCTCTGTTGCCATTCCGATCCTACAATTGGTATCAGAGCCGGTTAGCTCTTCTTGATATATCTTTAACCGGTCTGTGAGCCATGGCAACCGATAAGTATTCCACCAAGCTCCTGATCTTCGATGGGATGGACTATCCCTTTTGGAAGAGTCGGATGGAGACCTATATTCAGGCTCAGGGCTATGCGATTTGGCGCAAGGTCAAAGTTCGCTTTGCTGTTCCTACCGATGAGAACATCAATGCCGGAAACATGGCTGATGTTGAGGCGAATGCTAAGGCAAGGAACATCATCATCCAAGATTTGAGTCGAAACGAGTTTGATCGCATTTCTCATCTTTCGTCGGCCTTTGATATTTGGAAGACCCACGATACTTAGCATGAGGGCACCACCCAAATAAAAACGGTACGACAGGACCAGTTCAAGCGAGATTACAACAAGTTTGAAATGCTCGCTGGAGAGTCCCTTGATGAGTGTTTTGCGAGATTTCATAAGATTTTGAGCAACCTCCGAGCGGTCGGTCTCACATACCCCGACTCAGACAATGCTCGTCAAATGCTTTCGGCCTTGGATTTGCATGTGTAGGAGATGAAGGTGACCACCATCAAGGACACCACGGACCTCTCGACTTTGACTCTTGATGCGTTGTACTCACGCCTCAAGACTCACGAGATTGACATTATCTCTCGAAAGTCGAAGTCACAATCGATGGCGTTGGTCACTGATCCCAGTCCTACCTCTAGTTCTTCTGTTGACACTCTCTCGGGTTTCTCCTTAGCTGCTCTGTGTGATATTGATGATGAGCATCTAGATCAGCTCTCGGAGACCCATCTAGCTCTCTTGGCCAAAAAATTTTCTCATGCTTACAAGAGGGCTAGAGAGAGAAAGAGAGAAGGACGAGTGATTTGTTTCGAGTGTGGTGGCCCCAACCACATTCGGGCAAACTGCCCCAAGTTGGAGGGCAAGAACGACTGCGGCGGTTCGAGCAAGAACGTCTACACCGACAAGAACCGCTTCAAGAAGCCCCCAAGCAAAGGGAATAAGTTCCGCAACCTTGGCAAAGCCAAGAAGCTCTTCCATCGCATTCTCACCGCCTTCGACGACCTCGACCTCAGCGAGGTGGAGGGGTGGAGTGACGACGATGGAAAGGACGAGCAAGATCCCAAGGATGGCGAGGACTTCAGCGGCATGTGCTTCATGGCCCTTGAGGGCGAGATCAGCGACGTCAGCGACAGCGAGCTCTACTCCGACTCCGATGAGGTATACCCCTCCTATGATCAACTTAATGAAGCTTTTCTTAAGCTAGGAGGCTTTCATGCTAGATCTAGAGCTAGGTGTAGTGAGTTGGAGAATGAAGTAGAGAGATTGTCACGGGAGTTTACTTCACTTATATCTGCTCCCTCCCGTGACGAATGTGATACATGCTGTGCTTTGCTTGGTGATATGGAGAAGCTAAGGACCTCTCATGATAGTTTGTCTTCTGAGCTTGATATGCTTAAGATGGAGAATGTTAGTCTTTTAGCCAAATTAGAGATGAGTAGGACTGCTACTATTTCATCTTCTATTGTTGAGACTACTTCTTGCACCTCATGTGAGGACAATGAGAATACCTTTAGAGGTCTTTATACCATGCTTCTCGATCTGCCCGACACTTGTAAAAGTTGTAATAATTTAAAGATGAACCTAAAACGGGCAGATCATAAAATTGCTGAATTACAAGCTTTTCTACTTGAGCCTATTGCTTCATGTGTGAATTGTCCTAAGTTGAATGCTGAGCTTGAATCTGTCTCTAAGCAGTTTCAAAAATTAGTTGATGACAATAACAAATTGGTTAAGTATGCTTCTAAGGACCCTGTTAGCTCACCATGCAATAATTGTAACAAACTAAAATCTGACTTGATTGCATTGGATGAAAAATGTGTGAAGCTAACTAAGGACTTTCTAGAAAAATCACCATCTGCTTGTGATGTGTGTGTTGGGAAGAAGCATGAGGGTTTGGTAGAGACGCCTAGTGACGTGGACCAATTGGCTAGCAGTAGGACTGTCCCTTCTGAGCCGGCTGTGCGTGCACAAGCCATCCGTTCGTCTGCTATTGGTTCTTCTTCTACTCCCTTACCTTCTGCTGTCTGTTCTTCCCCTGCTCTTCTTGCACCTCTCTCTTTCGTGAGTGTCAGTACCTTATAAACACTCTCGAGAGGTTTGTAGGAGGCAAGAAGAAGCTTAATCTTATTCTAGACCAGTCAAAGATTTGCAAATTCAATCAAGGTCTAGGATACGATTTTTCTGAGGATATGAGGAAGCATCCACCTGCATTCTTAGACCCATTGCATCAGGTGTGATCGAGGTAGAGCCCAGATCTGAGAAAATTCAATTCAAATCAACGGGCTTTGTCCAAGGGATCCGTGATAGCAAGGCGATTCCACCTGTCGCTTCGACCTCTCAGAAGGCGAAGCCTCATCGTGCTACTTCTACCTCTCAGAAGTTGAGTGCACCTTCTGTCTGAAGGATGGACACTCGGTCAAGAGATGCTTCAGGCGCGCCAAGATTGCGCGCAGAGACCGTGTTGACGCTCTTAGGCGTATTCAGGGTCAGCTCCAGACCTTGAGTGCATCTAAGACCAACACAAGGTCTAGAGTTGCTTCTGATGGGTTTGGGCAGCATCGAGGACTTGGTTTTACTGAGTTGTCTGGTTTTCATCCTCGATATGCCCCTGGTCGTGACTTCCGCCGTTCTGAGGGTAGATCTCATTTCCTCCGTCGAGATGCCTACCCGCAGCGTGATCAGCGTGTTGTTGGTACTCCGACTCGCTCCCTCGTAGCAGTCGGACCCAGCAACAGCTTCAGGTCTACACTTAGACCTTCTGCTTCTTTGAGTGACAGAGAGCGTAGGGTAGATAGAGGTCAGTCGTGTGTGGCTACTTCTTCTGCTCCACGTGTTACTCAGTATTGGGTGCCAAAATCACTCTTGATTTATCCCATTACTGAGACCTTACTCTCTGCTTGACTCAGGTTCGTCGGGCTGAGAAGGGAAAAGTTTGGCTTGTTGACTCCGGTTGTTCTCGTCATATGACCGGAGACTCTCGTTGGTTCTCTTCCCTAGCCCGTGCTCCAGGTGATGAGACTACCACCTTTGGAGATGCTTCATCTGGGCGCGTCATCGCGAAAGGTACTGTGTGCGTTAATGATTCTTTTATTTTGAAAGATGTTGCCTTGGTTAGTAAGCTGCAGTACAATTTGCTTTCAGTCTCTCAGCTTACCGATGACGGTTATGAGGTGAGCTTTAAGAAAAACAATTGCAAAATTCTTGATTCTTCAGGTAGTCTGGTTTGCGGGATTTCTCGTTTTGGGAGGATCTTTCGTGCTGATTTTGTTGAGTCTTCTGGTGATCCTCTCAGGTGTTTAGTTGCTTCTGAGTCCCGCGACCTTACATTCCGGCATAGGAGACTTGGTCACATTGGATTTGACCATTTGATCCGAGTTAGCGGCCACGACCTCATTCGTGGTCTGCCGAAACTCAAGATGGTCAAAAATCTTGTTTGCGCTCCATGCTGGCACGGCAAGATGGTTGCCGCTTCTCACCCTCCGGTCACAGTTACTATGACCGATGCACCAGGACAGCTGCTCCATATGGACACAGTTGGACCAACTCGAGTGCAGTCACCAGGAGGGAAGTGGTATGTCCTTGTCGTGGTCGATGACTTCTCGAGGTATTCTTAGGTGTTTTTCTTGGCCTCGAAGGATGAGACGTTTACCCATTTTCGGGGTTTGTTTAGCAAGCTTTCTGTTGAGCTCCCGGGTGCCTTACGAGCGATCCGCAGTGACAATGGCACGGAGTTTAAGAATTCTTACTTTGAGAGGTTTTGCGGTGAGACCGGTGTAGAGCACCAGTTCTCTTCTCCATACGTCCCTCAACAGAATGGCGTTGTGGAGAGGAAGAACCGCACCCTGGTTGAAATGGCCAGGATGATGATTGATGAGTACTCTACACCGAGGAAGTTTTGGGCTGAGGCTATAGCTACCGCGTGCCATGTTTCAAATCGAGTTTTTCTCAGGGCACACTTGCATCGCACCTCTTATGAGTTGAGATATGGGCGAAAGCCCAGTGTATCTTATTTTCATGTGTTTGGATGCAAGTGTTTTATCTTGAAGTCCGAGAATCTAGATAAGTTCGAGTCACGTTCTTGTGATGGGATCTTTCTAGGTTACTCGCCTTCTTCGCGGGCTTATAGGGTCTGGAACTGCGAGACTAGTAAAATGGTAGAGATCTGTGAGGTGACCTTCGACGAGGCCAGTCCAGGGACTAGACCCGATATCTCAGGTTGTTTAGAGCAGTCCGAGACCATCTTTGTGGATGATGAGGATGATGGAGATGAGGGTTATCTACCTAATCCAATTCCTCATCCTCCATCCCCTGAGGTGCCTTCTTCCACCGCACCTCGGGGGGATCAGCCTATTCCTTCTGTTTCCACTGGAGCTAGTGGATCTGTTCCTACCTCATCAGCTCATGAGGTAGAGGTCACTTCTTCTTCTCACCCTGGACCTCCCCGAAACATCCAAAAGGACCATCCTTCTGAGCAGATTATTGGAGACCTCTTTGAGCGCGTCACACGCTCAAAGTTTGGCTTGTCACAATTCTGTCTCCATTCTGCCTTCATTGCCACATTTGAGCCCAAGGACGTTTGTCATGCCTTATCTGATGAGTCTTGGGTCAATGCCATGCATGAGGAATTAGAAAATTTCGAGAGAAACAAGGTCTGGTCGCTTGTTGAGCCCCCTCGAGATCACAATGTTATTGGGACTAAGTGGGTGTTCAAGAACAAGCAGAGTGAGGATGTGGTGGTTGTTCGAAACAAGGCTAGACTGATAGCTTAGGGCTTCTCCCAGGTTGAGGGTCTAGATTTTGAGGAGACCTTTGCCCCTGTAGCTAGACTTGAGGCCATTAGAATCCTGCTTGCCTTTGCAGCTTCTAAGGGTTTCAAGCTCTACCAGATGGATGTCAAGAGTGCCTTCCTCAATGGCTTTATTGAGGAAGAAGTCTATGTCAGACAGCCTCCAGGTTTCGAGAACCCCAAATACCCAAACCATGTCTACAAACTTTCCAAAGCTTTGTATGGACTTAAGCATGCCCCTAGAACTTGGTATGAGAGGCTTAAGTCCTATTTGCTTAGTCATGGTTTTGAGATGGGTAAGATAGATAAGACCTTGTTCATTCGCCGGCATGGCACAGATCTTCTGCTCGTCCAGATTTATGTGGATGACATCATCTTTGACGGCTCCTCTCATGCTCTCGTTTCACAGTTCTCGGATGTCATGAGCACCGAGTTTGAGATGAGCATGATGGGTGAGTTGGCCTTCTTCCTTGGCTTCCAGATCAAGCAGACTCGGGAGGGTACTTTCTTGCATCAGGGCAAGTACACTTGTGACCTCCTAAGACGCTTTGGCATGAGTGATGGTAAGCCTGTGTCAACTCTCATGACTTCTACAGCTTCACTTGACCCAGATGAGGATGGCGAGCCAGTTGATCAGAAAGAGTACAGAAGCATGATCGGCTCCCTCTTGTACCTCACTGCCTCGAGACCGAACATACATTTTTCTGTGTGTCTTTGTGCTCGATTTCAGGCTTCTCCTCGCGTATCTCACCGCCAGGCGGTGAAGCGCATTCTTTGGTACCTTCGAGCTACCATTGACTATGGTATCTGGTACTCTTCCTCTTCCTGTCTTTCCCTCAGAGCCTACTCGGACGCAGACTTTGTAGGCTGTAGGATAGATAGGAAGAGCACTTCTGGAACCTGCCAATTCATTGGCACTTCTCTTGTCTCTTGGTCATCTAGGAAGCAGTCCGGTGTTGCACAGTCCACCGCAGAGGCCGAGTACGTTGCCGCAGCCAGTTGCTGCAGCCAGGTACTTTGGATGGCTTCAACCCTGCGGGACTTTGGGTTAGTTATAGACAGTGTTCCACTTTTTTGTGATAACACTAGTGCTATTAACATTGCTAAGAACCCAGTGCAGCATTCCCGGACCAAGCACATTGATATTCGTTATCACTTCCTTAGAGACTATGTGGAGAAGGGTGACATAGTGCTCCAGTTTGTGGAGAGTAACCACCAGTTGGCTGACATCTTTACCAAGCCTTTGGATAGCTCTAGGTTTTCAGCCTTGCGGGGAGAGCTTGGGGTGGTTTGTCCTTATGGACTGTAGTGAGGGGGAGTTTCTGTGCTTTACTGCTTTATCATATATGTTATACTCTTGTTCTCATTTTGTTGCATTGCATCGGGATGCATTTGGGTTAGTCCTCTCAGCATAGATTAGAGTGTTTCTCTTGTCTAGTGACTTAGATTTCTTCCTCTCATCTTGTGATCTAGGATGCTGCTTATTAGCTGTTCCTCTTCTCACTAGGTCGAGCTCACTTACTTCTTGTCGGTTCTAGCAAGGGTTGGGCCACCCTTAGGTAGACAGGGAACGTGTTTGCTCCTTAGTGAGTTAGATGGACAGTTGATAGTCCTAGTGTCATATGGGGTAGATGAGAGTCAGTCTGAGCCATAGCATCTTTTGTATCTTCTCTATGCTTTAAGGACTGCCTTTTCTGATTCCTTTCCCAGCTTCTCAGTTTATAGTTTTGGTTTAGGGGGAGTTCATTTGGGAGCTTCTGGAGCTTAATATTGACATAACTCAACTTGAACTAAAAGTGCATCACTTGTTGAGGAGGAGTTAGATTTTTCTGCATCTTAGCTTTTTGCATTGTAATATAATTGCATGGAGCCTTGATTATTATCCTTAGTTGACATATTTACAATGCTTTGCACCTTGCCATGATTTGTGCTTCATTGCTAAATTTATCATGTCTTTATATGTGTCGTCAATCCTTTGCCATTCATAAGTTAATTAAAAAATTGCATAACTTGAATTAATACATGTCATGTTATTTCTTGAGATTAGTCTGTCTTTAGTTATCCTTTTATGATTCATGCCATGTCAAATAGGCTAAGTTGAGCCTTGAATCTTTAATTGTGCCTTAGATTGAGCTATGGTAGGTTCTTGATAGATCATGAGTTAGTACAACTGTTTAAAGCAAAAAGATCTCTTTTTATGTGCGAAAAAACTGATCTCACCAATTCTTTCTCATGAGACTGCTTGCCATTGCACTAGGCATGAACTCAGGGGGAGTTTTGGATGACCAAGATCATCTCCTTAAGCTTCTTGCTTGGAATGGTCGCATAAGACTTGAGATCTAGCACATGACCAAAAATGTTGGTTGGAAACGACCATAAGTTTCAAAGAAAAATATGTCAATTGTGCTAAATTTGCTTAATTACAAAAAGACTAAAGTGCTTGAACAAATGATTCATTTTTGACCTTGTAGCACTCTTAAATGGCTTAATTCTAGCTTCTTGGTTCCACTTAGATTATTGACATGGTTTGCATCATTTTTGGATACCTTTAGCTAGACTTTGACCTTGAATGGCTTAACATGTTAAGAAATTCATCTAAATTTCAGATTGTTACTTATGTGGCTTGGCTTGATTATGCATGTGTTGTCATGATATTGATATGGCTTGGTGTAATACTAAATAGTCATTTTGGATAATCTTCATGGCTCTAGTTGCTTAGCATTGAATAAATTTCAGCTTCACCATGATTTATTTTCCTCCAAGTGACTTGATGATTTTATTGCTAAAAGGGGGAGAATAGTTGGAAAAAAGCCACATTTTGAGAGTCTTGGGAGCTTTGAGGAAAACTTGCTCTTTCTTTTGCTCCTTGTGTCAACTTGGTCATTAGTTTCATTTTCCTTCTCTAGGACCATTTTGACTTCCGAACAAACTCAATTCTATGCTTTTTCTGTGTTTGTCAATATACTCATCAAGGGGGAGATTGAGAGATCATATGGATGTATCCCCATGTTGATGATGAGTAATTGACGGTTGGTTTAGTGAGGTTGAGTTTGTTTCTGGTATTCTAGGGTTGAGTACCTTTACTTGTGCTAATATGGATTATGCTGTTTCGTGCGGTGCTATGTGATGGTTTGCTTGTTTGTGTGACTGCAGGACTTCGGAGCTAGGTCATGGTGAGGCGAGGAGGACCGGGACTAGGCACAGGAGGTGTTGAGGTCCAGACGGTCGGTGATGCTGAAGATGATCGAGGCTGGTGAGGTGGTTGCGAGTCGGGAGACAAGGAATCAGAGCTGGAGCTACCGGTGACGGACACGACGGACGACGATGGAGAACCGGGACTAGACTCAGGGAGGAGTCGGAGGTCCAGACGGTTTGGAGGTCGGTTGCGGTCGTACGTGACGGAACAGACCCGGACTAGACTCAGGTGGAGTTGAAGGTCTCGGTCGGTGTCGGGTGGACACGACGGGCAGCGGCGAGAGGATCAGGACTAGACTCAGGGAGGAGTTGAGGTCCAGACGGTCAGGATGCCGGGTGCGGTCGTGTGCAGCGGAGCGGACCAGACTAGACTCAGGGAGGAGTCGAGGTCCAGTCGGTCAAAGGTGCCGGTTGCGGGAAGCTTCCGGGAAGGTGTTTGAGGGGCAAAATGGATATTTGGCCCAAGCAATGAGGTGGAGGGCTGGTTCTTTCCCTCCAAAAGAGTGTTTGACTTTTTGCCTCAAGTGTGTGTGAGGCATGGAGTGTGGTTGTATGACTCTTCTTGAATTTCTTCTTAGGGAGAGCTTGTGCCTTCAAAAGGTGGAGTGGAGGCAGCATGTTCAGATCATCCCTTGCAAGAAATGAGTGGTGTGTGAGTATTCTGGAGTGTAGAGGTTTTTGCTTGAGCTGGGTGAGTGGCTCCTGCGAGAGTTCATCCCATATCAAGCATGTAGTGATCTTTCCTCTCAAACATGTAGTGAGTGGAAACCATATGTAATCATTCCTCTGTATGAATCATTCATGGGGACTCCTCTGTAATCCTTTGAGTGCAATGAATCCATTTGAGTTCGTGTGTTTCAGCTCATTTTCGTTTTCCCTGATGCTCTCTGTCCATTTTTCATCTTTTTGTTGATTGAGCTGTTTCCTTGTGCAATGAGTAGCAAAATGGATTGCTCAGTGATGGGATGATGTTTCAAGACCATTTGGTCAGAGAAAATCCCTAAAGTTCAATGGAAAATCCAAAGATTCCTTTTGAGCAATTCCTCTGTTTATTACTGTAGCTAGGGTTTCTATGCAGGGCATTGTGAGAACTTTGTGATTTCCTTCAAAAGAATTTGTTCATAGATGAGTTCTCAAGCCCTGAGGTTGTTGCCTAGTTGATTGCAAAGTTTCATGGGCATTTGATGTGACAATAGTGAGTAATTTGAAAATTAGCTCATTCCGTGTCAAAACTTCAATTCTGTGCTCATTTCTTGATTTCTCCTTCTATTGATGAAATCCTTGGTTTCCAGAGGTCCTAAAGATGTTTAGAATAAGGTCTTGTGTCTTTGTACTGTAAAGAACAAGTGCTTTACTCACATCTCCTTAAATTTGTCAAGATTTGAATTTTCAGCAGGCTGTTCTGAATTTTCTGCTCGTGCCTGGACAGGGGCCGGTCAGACGGGCTTACCATTGCGGTCAGACCGGATGGCTCATGGCGGTGAGACCGCCAACCCTAGCGGTCTGACCGGCCAAAGCATGGCGGTCAGACCAGCCAGGGGCGGTCAGACCGGCAAGGCCCAGACGGTCTGACCGGCCTCCTGGGATTGCTGCTGTTTTATTTTTGTTGGGTGCTGTGCTCTTGGTTCTTCTCTGTTTTCTTAGGCTTCAGTTTTCTTCTCTGGGTATTAGTGTTTCCAGTAAGCTGAGCATTCACTCTTCATAGCTCTTTAGCTATCGGAGAGGTGATTCTTATGTGGATACTTTTGGTGGGTCGTTTTTAAAGAGGCATCATTCACCCCTCCTCTGTTGCTATTCCAATCCTACAAACCTTTGTCAAAATTTGGACCTTTTTGAGATTTAAGTAAGTTTGCAACAAAAGTGACATAAAACCAAAATCAATGATCAAGACTTGCTTGTGGGCAGAAGATAGCCAAGATGGCTTTTGATATGTTTCCAATATCACAACAAGCATAAACACCGAAGAAATCACTCCAAAAACCCTCAAATCAAGAAATCACTTGGAAGATAAAAAATATACAAAAATTGAGTTTCTTGATGAACTTGCTACGAAAGTGCCTAGATGAGTGGAGAATAATTTTCAAAGGTTATCTCTATCTCTTATACATCCTTGGCATAGCAAGATCAAGAAAGGGTGAGATCAAGAGCAAATCAATCAAGAAAAGAGATAGGCATCAAGAGAATCAAAGATTGATTTTATTGCTGCTTGAGGAGGAAATTTTTATAGCCACTCCACCTTAGAGGACAGAGAGCACACCAAACACTCAACTTTCAAACCCTAACCCTAAACAAGAGAGCACAGGAGAGGCGGGTTGTATGGTTAACCACAAGTCTCCATCCCAACTTCCTTTTATAGATGGACTTCATAATAGTTCTAACAGTAATCACAACCCAAATTACTTAAGGAGTGCCATTTCGACTGACTGACCGACCGACCGATGCCACTTCATTATCCTCAACAGTAATCGCCCATAGAGCAGAGGCGACATGTAAGCAAACACTAATGGCGGGAACGGCGCAGATGGCAAGGCAGCGATCGGATCACAATTTGTGACTGTAGCCGTATCATTTGGGTGGAGCAGACCTGATCCTAAGGGTGACCCCATGGGCTTCTACTTCCAGTGCACCAGCTTTGTGGAGGGGGCGTCACTGCCATGGGACATCACCAAAACCCTAGGGCTGCGACTGGACTGCGGTGGTGGAGGGTTCGGGTTGGGTGCTCCGATGCAACTTGACTCAACTCTTGAGGTGTTTGGTGTGCTCGCAACTGCCGTTTGGGCACACGTGCTACGAGGGTGGTGGTGGTTTATAGTTTTGCCCTTGCCCTGCTCTGCATCCATTGGACACATGCTCAAGTCATCCATTCATAAATTTCGTATGCAAACTATTGAATCGGGCAATGCATCTCTAGCCCTACTGAAACGGTCCAGTTAACCAAGGTTCTGTTTATATTGGTTTCTAAAAACCTTTTTCTATAGTAAATAGTTTTTATATAGTATCTAACTTTCAAATAGAGTATATTTTCAAGATGAGATCTACTAGTCAATTGTAATACACACTACAACAACTTCATTTATATCAGCTAATATCGTATGCCAATCTTTTTCTACAAGTTTCTCTAAAAGCTATTACTATTCATATTGCTACAGATTGGTTATAATATGCTCTCGATGAGAGATTACAAAGGGGATACTCTAGCCTTAGAATCACTACTTCTTAACTTTGTAATCTGCTTCTGGTTGAGAGATCTCCTTCGATTATCTATAATCTCTCTTCCTTTCTCATCTCTCGCCAGATTTAAATAGTGTCAAAGAGGTGTCGGTTTTCTACGTGAGTAGACGTGGGGCGACACGGCGTAGTGGCTCCGCATGCCACAGGCTGTGGACTGTCGGGGAAGAAATCGCTATGATTTCTCTGTTGTTTCACTCAGGCAGGTTAGGCAGCTCTTTCCCTCGGTTTATAGCATGTCTCTGCCTTTGTTTCATAGCTAATTTTTAAGCTAATTTTTAAACGAAATATTTTTAAGATATAATTTATAGATTAATTGTATTAGACACTGTCTAATTTTATCTATATCAATTAAAATCGTATAATAAAAAATTAAAATTCAAAACTTTAAGCTAAAAGATACAATCCAAAAGAACACACAGGCTAGCTCAGAGGGGCATTTTGGGCCACAGGGAAATACGATGGAAATACAAGATGTGCATTCATGTATAATGAGATTGTATTGAGTGTAACGGCATTTCTAAGAGTACTTGACGTTTAGTGACTTTTAGCAACGATTGTAATGGTATTTTTCAAACTTTAACTGATTAGAGTGGTATTTATCCAACTATCCTTGTTTGTTTCTGAGGAAAGGGCAACTGCTCCTCTCCGAACGATCCTGTCGGCCCAATCTTGATCCTACGTACCAAACAATTTTGACGAGATGTCTGGGCCAAGCTTCAGACTTGTTCTTTTGGCCTCCACTTCAAAAATCAAAACAAACGAAACATCTTGGTATATTTTCTAAACAGCTTTTTAAGATTAAAACCTTATATGCCGTCCACGTTAACATCTCTAGCATCCACTATCATTTTAAAAAATACAAACAAAAGTCAACATCTTAACCAAAATTTATTAGCCGCAGCTAAAAAAACAAAAGAGGGGCTCAATATTGGTGGACCAAAAGAACAGGGACTCAGTATTGGTGGACGCAAGTGCTGATCAATACAGTTTATTTCCATCAATGTATCGACATAAATGTACCGCCAAGCGTCGACGACGAAAGACAACCAACTCAGATACGGCGCTAGCTTAAGGTCCTACACCACATAGCTGATTACAAAGACGGCGTCAAATTCACTCCTCACATCAACTTCATAAACACCAGATCTTGTTGCGAGACGTAGCATGGAAGACCACTAAACCCCCAAACAAAATACGACATACTCGCTTGTCAATTGCTCCCGATCCTCCATCATTCTCCCTACAAATAAAAAAAGAGTCCGAAATCACAAGCCAATTTAAGGAAAATCATAGTGAAAACATAGAATGAATAATCAGATTCTACTTCATCGCTCCTTCATTTTCTTGCAAACGACACCGAGGCTTGTGCACCAAAGGTCACTGTCCTGCACGCACGATTTTAGCTTATACATCGTTAGAAGAAACCAATACGATGATCGAACAAATTAATTAAATTGTTCTACAAAAGAAGATCAATACGATGAAAAAGAAGCTAATAAATTAAGCATATAACATGAACACATTATCAATAAACACGCGCATCAGATCAGTGCTTCAGTTAATCACTCATTGACCTTTTAGCTATATATCTTCGAGTCAAAGCCATACTGAGATTAACTAATTAGTTATCCAAGGTGTGTGCAGTGGGTGCCTCAGATTCGAAAACAAGAATCAAACAAACAAGGACTGAAGAGTATAGAGCAACAAAAAAGAACCAAACAAACAAGAAGCATGGTTCATTCATGCATGGACAAGGAGCAAAATCAAAGGAGCGGGGGCAGCAAGTACATTGGACTAGTACAAATAATTGTGCCAAACAATTCAGACCTTTGGTAAAAAGCATGAGTAAAGGTATTGAGAAAAAAGGTGCAACATATTAAACAGCCCTTTATCACCTACCAATGGTCCATCCAATACTCCAATAGTGCAATCCTGACAAGGTACTTCAAGAATGTACTAGTTATTAACAAAGCTACTCGATAACAAGTAAACAATAAGAGGTAACAGTAAGTCAACAAATAGTAAACATCCCACAAGTTCTCAAATTTCCATGTTGGTAACAATCATATCACCAAACACGCATCATCAAACTCAGAAAAGACGTGTGATCGCCGACAATGAACAGTAAAAGAACAGCTGTTACCCACAACTAAGATGGCAGTATAAATTCTGAACGCATGTTAAGTCAGCACAGATGATACATATAGCTTCATAAGTGAACCAATAATACAAGAGAGGCCGGCAGTTCTTATCAAGACTACGACTTGCAGACAGAAAAGTAATGCAAACAAGGAGCACGCTCCCACTAGCAAGCAGATTAATGCACGCTTGGCCTCCATTGGCCAGAACCTCCATTTACAATAGACAAGAAATCGCACCACCATTCACCATCAACATCATCTTCCATCTCAACATTCTTCCAAATTTTGTCAACCATTTGTGCAGACTTACACACATACATCAGCCTCTTTTCATTAGTCCAAACATCCACTACTGAAAGAGCGAGTGACCCCACCACAAAGCGTATGGCTAGTGCACTACAGGTCCAAAAGGAAATAACATGAGAGCAGGCCAGACTCTTTGGTGACTCTGCCCATCACTCACACTCATAGGGGCATTGAAAGGTGTAGGAGCATGAGCAGAGCATCGCTTACCATATCCTTGCAATCGAAGCACCTTTGAACAAAATAAGCAAAGGGGAGGCGACATCATATACCATGGGTACTACTTCGAGAGAGTGAGAGGAGAGGATCTTTAGGTCCTTTCCTGGTTCTTTGTTAGCAAATCAAAATGTCCAGTATATCCGACACTTTGGATGGGTCGACACCTAGTAGTAGTAGGGGTGCATGCTAGAGTTACTGTTACTATACTACGAATGACTGTTGGGTTCAGGCTTCACTGAGTGGCCGTCCTGTGGATGTTGCGTGTCATAGATCGCCATTGCAAGCGAGATTGGCATCATGCATAGTGCTTTGGATTGGAGGAATTGCATCGCTGCCCCGAAATCTTCTTCCATCAGCTTCGCTACCTGCTTTTCTGTGCCATCTGTTGACCACTTTTCCCAAATCTGTTGTTTGCTCCCACTGTCAATTGCCTCCCCCTAATGTCATTCCAGCAAGATTCAGTCTAAAGACCAAAAGATATGGTGTGACTGATGGATGAAGACACATAAAAAGTACAACAAGTTAAGAAGACATGATTATTCAAGAATGAATTACTGCCACGTTATATTATCATTTACCACTAACAGGTAAGCCATGCTGTGAGGGTACAAAATTGCCAAACGGATGCTTTCAAGATTGGTTGCTGAAAAAAAGGTGGGTCTACAATGAAAGCAGCTTTATGTTCTACCAATCAAAATGAAATGAACATTTCCTTGATAGATCTAGAAAATATAGCTAAAATATTTCAACTAGTCAACTCATTAGCAAGTATTAAATATTCATTAGTGCCAAACAAAAAAGGTATGCTTGTTGCCGACAGCAAGAAACCCCAACAGTGCATGCTAACATGTATAACGGACAACCAAACAAAGCAAAGGGCAACAAAAGGAAAGTAAACTGGCAGGTAGAAAATAAGACTGTACGCAACAAACTTTCTACACCATTTGCCTAGGGAAGAAGATTAAATAAACTACAAACACAGAAATACAGAGATCAGGAAAGGGTATCTAAAACCTAGTAATTATATCTTGGTATGTTTCATACAAGCAACAATTGCAAACAATTTGTGGTAACTAACCCATCCATCTTAATTGAAATGAATTCAACATAAGCTATGAGTGAAAAATTCTATATTCATCAGAGGGTGACCTTAACTGAGAGTGGAATATCAGCAACCAGCTGTGTAACTGCACCAGCTGCACCCAGTCTGCTCATACTCAGAACCTGACATTATAAAACAATGGTCCACATCACATAGCTAAAAACAATACTGTTAGTTATTACTTTGTACTGTTATAGACAATAGTGCAGTAAAAAGCATACCTTTACTTGAAGCCTAAGAAACTTCACATAATCAAGGATCTCATCTAGCATAACTGCCTTGTCTGTCTGCATAGTTTAAAGTAATACATCAATTTTGCTATTTGACTTCTTTTGGATTTGCAGAAGGGAACTATACATCCAGCAATTAGTGGATCATACATTGCTTCAAATAACTAGATAATAATAAGAGTGCACAGAAGTAACCCAAAGGGTAAGTATTTGTGTTAGTCCAAGTGGTGCACATAATACAATTAGCGAACATAGTCATGTACTTATGTGGGTAAAAGCTTGATCAGCTCTGAAGAGAGTCATGTTCATTAGCTGAGAGAATATGAAGCCCAATGAAAAGAAAACACTACTGTCAGGGCATCATAACCCTGGACCACTTGCTGAAAATTCCATCGGTGGTAGGCATGTGAAACACGCAAGTATTTTGCTTATAATGGTATTTAGATATATGGCATGCATTATTACCTTGTTTGTGTTGGGGACCAATTCCTGCAAGGCCCTCATCCTTTCTGCTATTCTCTCTCTTCTTAGCTGCATTGGAACAGACAAAGGTTCAAAACACTTCTAAAAATACTTAGAAGAATTGAGAAAAAAGAACAGTGAATAAAACAGAAAATGTAGCTAAAAATAACATGGAGGTTAAACTTATAAAAGGACAATAAGAGGCTAGCCTTCCATTTTAATAACTACTAGGAATGTATTACTGAAGCTAAAAGAAACAAGCACACCCTCAAACCACATTTATTTAATAACTTGAAGGTAATCATAGCACATCAAGTACAAAACAAGGTTCAAATTTGATATAAGAATTGCCAAAAGTTGGTGACTTACAACACAATGCAACATCATGGTTACAATAGCTCACGATGCTTAAACAGCACTACACCATACGCCTCCACCACAATAGCTGCCCAACACCTAGCTAAGAAAACAACCTTTTCCTTAAAACTTCCAGTTACTTGCCCGACAACACCCGCAAATCTAACTTGAAACCGCAAGAAACTTGGAAGCAAGCTATCTAGTTGCTAACAGAAATTATGGCGCCAACAATCACTTGATCACTACCACAATTCCAAATTTCATAAACATATGCACCAAACATGAAGTTGCCTAAGTTGCGCAATTTCACTTGCAAGGTTGAGTTCATTAGTCATTACCCTCTCAGCGATACTGTGGGGATCAGTTGCCTGCCCCCGCCGCGCCCGCACCTTTGGCCGGGGCGCCGGGGGCTGCGGCGCCATGGCACCCTCGCCTGGCTTCGGCTGCGCGTGGAACACCTGCACATGAGCACACGCGTATTAGCACCAGACTTAAAATTCCGTCAAGTAAAGAACACAACTTTCACTTAATTCGGGCGCAGGATTCCTCCTGCAGCAGCAGCAACCTTGGGAGGCGGCACGGGGCGGAGGTGCGGCGGCTGCACGCCGCCGGCGCCAGTAAACACCGGCGCGAAAAGGCCGGCAAGCTGCACGGGGTCCCGGTCCTACAAGAACCACGACGAGAAAACAACACACCTCAGTCAGTCGGAGGCCCCTGCTCTCACTGACAACCGCGGCCAGTTCGAACGAAGATTAGGGGTACGGAGCTGGGCTCACCGGCTTGCCGCCATCGGGGTCGTCGTGGAGGCGCCTGGCGCTGCCGGAGGCCTCGGCAGCGGCGTCGAGGCTGAGGGCGAGCGGGAAGGGGTGGTCGGCCGCGGGGGCGCCGTGGCCGGAGGGGATGCCGAAGAAGTGGTCGAGGAAGTCGTCCTCGGCGCCAGGCGGCTGCGGCTGCCCCGCCATGGAGACACCGTCGGCGAGGCGGGGTCCACCTGTCAGCGGCGGAAGATTCGAGTGTCACCCGCGAGCAGATGAGGAGAGAGAGAGAGAGAGAGAGAGGGGAGTGGCCGAGTGGGGGTTCGTTCACTAACTCGGGAGGCGTGAAGAGCGGTGGGAGTCGTAGCGAGGGCGGAGTGCTGTTTGGCGTTTCTTTAGTACAGGAGACGGAGGGGAGGGAAAGCGATGCAGTGGAGAAGGCCTTGTGAAGGGAAGAAGAAGAGAAGTCGTGGATCAATCTGCCCTACGCGCCCAATTAATCTTCAATTGTAGTCTCTTCCACGCAGCAATTCTAGTTTTGACTCTCTACCGTTTGCGTCCGGAAACGAATAAGAGTGCAGTTGCAAATCTGAACCGCCCGATGAGAAACGAACGGCTCAGATCTAGTTTTGCTACAGTAAAAAGTATTGTAGCTACATTAATGTTTACTGTAGCTACAATAATTTTTACTGTACCAAAACAAGATTTGAGCCGTTCATTTCTCATAGGACGGTTTAGATTTTGCAACTGCACTCTGACGTTGCCTTACGCAACGTCAGAGGACCCCGTTTGCGTCCGAACACCGCGCAAGCAACCTTGTGCGGCCGGAGATCGCGCGAGGTGGCCTGGTGTGTCCAGAGACCGCGCCAGTACACTTGCTATAGTGTTTACCTACTGTTGCAAATTTTCTGAAAAAAATCATTTCAATAAACACTTTGTAAGAATTTTTAAATATAGAAAAAGAGTTTAATAATATTTTTTTATGGAGCCTCCCAACACAATATACTTACTTGTGTAAATGTTTTATAATTTTTACCACTATGAATTTTTCTCGACAATTACATTTGCTATAGTAGTAAGTGCAATTTTCAAGAAAAATTCAAAGCGGTAAAAATTATAAAAAAATTACGCAAGCAATTACATTGTTGTGAGGAGGCTCAAAAAAATTATTATTCAAGCTTATTTTTCCATATTTAAAAATTTGTACAAAGTGTCTATTTAAATAGTTTTCCCTGGAAATTTGCTACATTGCGTAAACAATGTAGCAAGTGTACCTAGCGCGGTCCCCGGACGCACCAGGTCACCTCATGCGTTCCCACGCCGCATGAGGTTGCTAGTGCGCTCCTCGAGCGCATGAGGTTGCTCGAGATTGCTGGTGCACTCCCCGAGCACCCGAGGGGGCCAAAACTGATATTGCTACGTGTAGAGGCTACAATTGGGATTAATTGGCCGCATAAGACCAGATTGGTCCACAACTCGAAGAAGAAGGCTATAGGGTCCAGCTGAGCTAGGCGCAGAATATTGCCCTTCTTTTAGTTTGGCTTATGCTTGTTTTGAAACAACTTATCAAGACAGTTTTTTAAAATAGCTTATCGATTTATCAGCATCTAATTTATTCATATACACGCTTATATTAGGAAAAAAAATCATCTGTCCCCAACGCACCGCATGTAATTTTTTTCCTTCATGCAAGACCTTTTCTCGTCGTTAATCATTGCACTTGTGTTTCGTGTCAACGGTGAGGTCTTTACACATGCACTACGGCGACTGAGCACTTGGGGGCAATTCAGCTCCCGCAGGAACATGTGTTGTAAACGGGGGCATGAAAGTGATTCAAACATTGTTATACTGTAATGTGCCATTAGGTTTAAACAAATGCTACGATAGTCGTGAGTATTGTGGCAATATATTGTTACAGCACAAACATCTCATGTTGATCGAACCGGTCCGGATGGATGGAATAGCACGTCATTACTATCCCATACGACCCTGTTTGTGAGAGCTGTAGCTTTTGCCATACACTGGTTTTTGGTTTTCTAGCTGAAAAACAACTCTAGCTAACTGTTGTAGAGTTTCTGGAGAAGTCATTTGATATTCTGATTTTTTTTTCGTTGAGTTGGCTGACTGCTTTAGCTGTAGATAAAAATTAAAATGTCTAGAATACCTTTCATATTTACGTGCTGATTTAGTGTTAATATGGTTGTTTTTATTTTTTTTATAGAAATATTTATGAAATAACTTAATTGTACTAAGCTAAGAACAATCGAGCGCATCGCCAAAATCACTCGTTGCATTGTGTATGTTTTTTATTTTCTTTTCAACACAGTTGTACTTAACTACGAAATTTCAATATTTTTTACTGAGGCGGTTAGTGAAAAATGAAGTAGAAAGCAAAGATCATTCGTTGCATCTCTAATTGCTGTAAATACACATGATTTCCGTGAAAGATGCAATAACCAGAAGGGATTGGTAATTGCTATAAAAAATCCAAGAACTCCATGAACACACAACAATCATCATATGTATCCATGAACAGTACAATAACCATATCCGCACACAAGGTGTTTTTGTCATTGTTCCTTCTACTAAACATGCTTCTTCTTTTGCAATCAACATTCTTCCCGGCACAAATCCAAACAATGACTTCACATACTCATTCTTTCTGCACAAGACAAAATTCAGCAAAAATGGAAAATTTGCAAGTCGTACGAAATGAGGCAGTACCATGTACACGCTCATTCTTTCAGATCCAAAATTAATATGGAGTTCATGCTATTTCCTTCAATCAAAATTCATCATCTATGATGTTCTTAGGCTCGCCACAAGAGTCAGAGTTGCAAATTGCAACAGCTTTGCTAATCAAGAACAAAAATCAACAAGAAAAAGTCCACAGAGCGTCGGACCCCCGAAAATTCCACACAAAAATCCAGAACTAAATCAGACAAATCCTAGATCTACCCGAGCAGAGCATCCACCAAGAGACGTCGGCGGAGGGCGCGAACGAAGGACGGCGGCGACCTTCCTTCAGAGGCGGTGGCGAAGAACCAAGAGGGCACTGGCTGGGGGGGATACGTGAAGAATGGGGGCAGCGGCGGCGGAGGCCCGTACCATGGTGGCGGAAGCGAAGAACGGGGGGCAACGGCGGTGAGGTGGTGCGGAGGGGGTGTGGAGGTAGCGTCGGGGGCCTAGGAGCGGCGATGAGGAGGCCGATGGTGGTGATGAGGAGGCCGATGGTGGCGATGAGGGGGCTGTTGCCGGCGGCTGCAGACCGGAGGCGAGCCGATGGGTCAGGGTGGCGCGAGCCCTAATCGCCGGAGACCGCACCAGACGCCCCTGCCGGTCACCGCCCGACCCAGACTACCAGCACGGCTACGCACGGGAACACTCTCCTCTCCAACAGTCCAATGCGGTTAGTCGGCAACACCGCTGCCCGATACAGATATGGGTATTTTGGTTGGGATCGATTCGATTGGCGAATGGGAATTGATTTTTGGTAGGATATTGTTGCTTGACTTACTTCGGGCCAAATTGGTTTAATTGTGGGCTTGAATATTTAGTAGGTTTTGCTAGAGTATATTGCATGATTGGCCCATCATGAATAATGAATTAAAACTTCTTTTACATGCAGCCAACAACCTATGTCTTCTCACACTTTCTTTTACGTTTCTCCCGACCACTGACGACCGACTGCCCGACTAGAAGAGGAAACATGGGAATGGCATGACGGTGGTGCCCCTGCCGGACCTAGGGGGGCTACGGGGTACTCACTCACCGGTTGGAGGTAGGGGGCGCCAACCCCTTAACCCCCGTTCAATCTACCACTAGCTCTGGAGCTAACCCGTTTGGAGGGGTTTTTGGCATTTTGGAGGTAGAGAATGACTTTAAACCCTCAAACATGACCTAATTTCACAAGGGAGCTTTTATGTGCTTTTGGTTCTGCGAGC
The DNA here is from genome assembly GCA_017311315.1 of Dendrocalamus latiflorus. Lineage (NCBI taxonomy): Eukaryota > Viridiplantae > Streptophyta > Magnoliopsida > Poales > Poaceae > Dendrocalamus > Dendrocalamus latiflorus. The sequence goes on from CM029671.1 coordinate 14,641,253, forward strand.
CAAAGTCTTGGGTCTAGATCCGTCCTTGCATAGGGAATAGGGATGCATGCATAAGATCAAATCCTGATGAACGCCGTTAAATAATGCACATCCTCCATATATTTTCATAAAAGGCATTTTTGACCAGGCAAATGGATTAGGGAGTTCATAAGATCAATAGAGTAAGAGAGGGAAACAAGCATGTTCATATTGACTTTTAATTTTGGCCGATAAATAATAACAGCCCTTAGAAAGAGATACTCACGTGCGATTTTGATCGATATAAATAAAGTTATTACAGTGTGTACTATAATTGACTAGTAGATTTTATCTTTAAAAGACACTCTGTTTAAAAGTTAAATATTATAGGAAAACTATTTGTTATAAAAAAACAACTTTTAAAAGCCAAGACAAACCGGTGAGTCGGGTAACCAGCCCAAAACGCACGATTTTGACTTGAGATCCTGGCTGAGCGTTCTCTCGCAGTAATCGCACGTGCGAAAAAAATGCTGGTATCATGCTGGGAAAGGAGGAAGATTGCCTCGGCCTGCTGGAAGTAGGTATTAGTCGGACCTAAGCTGCTGAAGGTCAGTTTATTGTTTGGCATAAACGGGCCTAAATCGTCGAGCAGAAAGGATGGCCCAGATCAGGATTCGAGGGACATGACGTCATCACCGACCAACCGTACACTGGCCGGTCGCCGCTGGGACGTCAGCGTACGCTTCACCAACCGCCGATATGATCGAGCTATATGGGCGTGCTTTCCCGCCACTGCCGGTCAGAATCCAGCCGGACAGAGATGTCCCGCGCTGTTGGATTTGCATGCGGTTAGTTTAGTTTTTGACTAAAACGATATTACAATAGCTTAGTTTTTTTGAGATAAAAAGGAAAATAAAGAAAAAAATAAAAAGCACAGTTATATCTCTACAGATAATACAAAAAAAAAAGAAAAAAAGAGGGAAAAAGCCGCATTAAGAAGGTAACATGTTTCTAACGGCTTTAGCTTCTGAAAATCAAAAGCCAAAAGTCATCGTTGTTTGAAACATGACTAATTTTCTTCTTCACTTTTTTTTCCTTAATTGAAGGATATGTTATTAAGTTTCCTTTGATGATCGAGTTTAAAGACAACGCTAATCATTAACTTTGGACTCTGGTCTTCTTCTGATTCTGCATTCTTTCTTTGTGCCTTTTCTAATGCTGATTTTGTAGGGTGTAGAATAGATAGAAAGAGTACCTTGTCACATGTTATTTCCTAGGTAGATCTCTTATCTCTTAGTCATCTAGAAAGAAGTTCTTTGTTGCATAGTTCACTGTAAAAGCGGAGTATGTAGCTGCTGCTAGTAGTTACCCTTAGGTTCTCTGAATTTTTATCTACTCAAAGAAATTATGGGTTAGCTTTAGGTAGTATTCCACTCTTGTGTGATATCACTAGTACCATAAAATATTGCCAAAAACTTAACTCAACACTACAGGATCAAGCATATTGACAATAGATATCATTTTCTTAGAGATCATGCAGAGAACGGGATATTGTCTTCAGTTTGTAGAGTCTGAGCATCAGCTTCTTGATATTTTCACTAAGGCTCTCAATTTTTCTCGTTTTGCTTCTTTGCAGGGGATTGTTGGGAGTTATTTCTCCTTTCAGCTTGTTTTGAGGGGGAGTTTGACTCTTTTGTATTCATTATATCATATTGCATATTCCAATTCAACAACTTGCATTGTATAACTTAGATAAGGTTTTGACTATTATCCCCATATAACATGATATCTTACTTTATATCTTATCATATCTTATACTAGTTTGCTAGATTAATTATGTCTTTCTATGTATAGCATAACTTTTGCCATACTAGCTTATTTAAATATGAAAAGCTTGAACTAAAACATGCCCTATTGGATTTTATGACTAGTTTTGGTATAGAGATCCTCTTATGATTTATGTCATGTCAAAAAGGTTAAGTTGAGTCTTCAATCTAATTTGAGCTTTACATTGAGTTATTCTAGTTCCTTCGTTAAAGTATGGGTTTACTTCTCCTAGACTTTTATGGTTCGAGTCGGGTACAGACTAAGGAGTAGCTCATTGTTCTTGAACTAAGCAAAGAAAATAAAAATGGTATTTTTGTGTGCGAAAAAGCTGATCCTGTCAACTCTTTCTCATGAGACGACATGCAATTACATTAGACATGAATTCAAGGGGAGTTTTGGATAACCATGATCATTCTTTTAAGCTTTTTGCTTAGGGCGGTCGCATAAGGCATGAGATCTAACACATGGCAAATTCAATTGTAGAAAACAAAAATTATAAAAAATGGTTGAATCTTAGAAGGCAGTTGTAGATGGCTTCTAATCCAGAACTTTCTTTACCAAGATAAGATCAAAAAATATTTCAAAATTTACCAATTGTGCTCAATTCTAAGTACATGAGTGAAATGATTTAACATTGAACTTGTAACACTCTAAAATGATTCAATTGTAGTTTCTTGGTTTCCTTTAATTTATTAACATGACTTGGATCATTTTTGTATACCTTCAGCTAAACAATGACTTTGAGCAACTTGACATGATAAAAATCCATTTAATTTCATATTCTTGCTCTTTTGGCTTAGCTGTAATATATATGGATTGCTATGATCTAGATAACTACTATACATAATATGGCTTTGTGTAATACTTATAGTCACTTTGGATAATCTTCAAAACTCTTTATCAAGCTAAAAATAATAAAATATAGCCATTTCATTTTATTCATACTCTGTATTCTTCCATATATCTTAATGACTCCATCATCGAAGGGGAGAAATATTGATAAAAAATGCATATCTAGAGCATGATTTAGAATTTTTGTGCGAATTTTTGCTAAGTTGGAGTTTTTGCACTTTGTTGCAACTCTCTTGATCTTTTCTCACTATGACAAAGGTCAAATAAAATTATTGTTATTTCATATGGACCAAGAGTGAAGTTTATCTCACTATGTTCTTTGATGGAGTTGAAGTCTTTTGTGGAAAACTTGCTCTATTCAGTGGCTTTACTTCTTCTCTGGCTCATATGGTCATTTTTAGTCTTTGTAATCCTTTCATGACAAATTTGAGCTTCTTTTTCTAAAATTATCTCCTTTTCTTCTAAAACCACCAGCTATTTGCATTTTTGAGAAATTGCCAGTGGGTTCATCTAAGAGGAGATTGAAGGACCATGTGAGAATGTCCGTATTAGTGTTGTGATAAATCATTACCAAGTTTGTGGAGTGAAAACTTGAATTTTGTAAAGTTTGTATTTTGTCGGTTTGTTGTCAAACCGGTCTGATCACTGGCTTAAAGCCAGTTTGACTGCTAACTAGTTGCCAGTCAGACCGCCGGTGGTCTGTCGGTCAGTACACTCTGGGCGATCTGACCGCAGCGGTTAGACCGCTGGTTGGTAGTACCATAGTTTAGTTGCTAATTGCAATTTTTAGAGCGGGATGTTTTCATTGTCTAAGACCGATCTGATCGGCCTCTGGTTAACGGTTAGACTAGCCCCAAAATTTGATTTCGAGATTTTAGGATTTTGGTCATGTGATGATTTGAATTATATTTGGTTAGTGCATTAATGTTGCATGATGCATGTTTTAACTAACGTGAATTAAGTTATGAAGAATTTACGCTCGAAAATAATTTCTTTATCTTTGAATGTGCAGGAAGCTTGGAGTCAATTATGGTCAATGACGAGGATCGGGGCTACGCTCTTGGAAGAGTTTAGGCGTAGAACGGACAAGGATGCCGGATGAGATGGTTAAGCTCAAACATGGCACGAGAAAAGTGGAAAACGTTGAAGGGAAGGTTCGAGCGACGGGTAGCACCAAGTGGCTTAGTCGGTCCAAGTGATGTGTGGTCCAATATAATCAGAATGAGAGAGACTTATCGATGTGTAGAAAGCCATTGGTGCACTTACACGTGGCAAGTATGGTGATTGCTTGCAATAGAAAATGAAGACCAAGTTAAGACGATAGTATTTTAGTCATTTGCCAAATACTAGAAACTGCATTAGATCGAAACCGCGGTGTTTAGAAAAGTGGTTTAGGTCAAGGAGATACAGAGAATATTAAGTGAATTAAAGGCTAAGAACTTAGCGGATTCGAGCTCATATGTTTTGAAAAGCATGTATGAGTTTAAGTGTGGATAAAACCCGTATTGTATGGGTTAACGGGTTTATCTCAAATGTGCTAGTGGATAATATCTATTAGTGTTATATGTGGGTTGGTTGTCTTATCTATTTAACGAGTTGGGATGAGACTTGTATGTTAAGTATCCAACCATTTCTCATTTAAATATTGTATTTTAGGGTTAGAAGAATGAGTGATGTGGTGTACTTGAGTCAAAATATTCAAAAGCGAGGTCCAAGAATGAAGGGGTAGAATTACTGAATGAATACGAGTTGTGGCTAATACCCTAGGCATAAAAGACACATTTTCTATGGGATCCCAAAACCACCAGTAGGCGGAGTGGGTGTAAAATCTTCATTCTCAAGTAGCAATATATCAACTTTGTTTATCTCTCATAGCGTCTGTTTATTTTGGTTATTTTGCTCTTGTTCTTGTTGGTTTTGATTTTTTTTAACCTTTCTTGATGTTGCTATGCTCTAGGTTTAGGGGGCGCTCAGTTTGACTGAAATAAGTTGGCTTATAGCTTATTTTGTATTGTATCTAACTTATTTCACACTGTAGCTGCTGATGTATTTTTTTGGCATAACTAAATTTAAAAAATTTAAAGACAAAAAAACATGTTAGTCTATCACGAACAATATAAATAAATACAGGAAAAAGAAAAGGCAAAAATGTTTTAAAAAACTAAAAAAGATAAAATCAGAGAATAACGAATTAGAAATCAGAAATAAGAAGTTGAAGGTGAAACGAGCGCAACGAATATTTGAGAGAAAGTTATGTAAGACAACATTCATCGCATCCGTCGTCATCCGCTCCAACATTTATAATCAGATAAGAAAATCTCCTCGAACTCGGAAGTCAATTTTCCTAGACTAGTCAATTTTCGCTTGGTGGTTGTTGAGGACTGGACGTCGCAGTACATGCATGTACCAGCTCTTCAAGGTGGCTGGTCAATTCTCTCTCTGAAAAACGTTTCACACGCAATGCACGTTTGACCAGCACTCCGGTGGATGCATCATGGTAGACACCTGCACGCCATAGCCCCATCTTCCTAGCTTTCTCTGTTCCTTCCTCAAACGACGGGGAAGAACAGGCGTGCATGTATGGTCACTTTTCAATGGCGAATTGACACCAAGTAATCTATCGCTGCTGATAAAAGGATAAGAAAAGGGAGTTGCTAATCAAGTTCCTTTCTCTTAGTTCACAAATAAATGGTGTGGTGCAAAAGTTAATTCCAGGAATACGGTGTTCAGTCGATTTGTAGATCCTTCGATCTACGTAGAGATCTTAACTTGATATTGCTACTCGAAACATATGCGGGTCAGCTTTCGTCACAGGATAACCACATGAACACACGATTACATATGCTATTCCTATGTACATATTGCAGAACAGGAGTAGCTTCGATTCCTCAGCTGCTCGGTTCAAGTGAGAAAATCTTTATAGATACAATCGGATGGGAAAAATTACGTGGATGAACGGATCGGTACGACTGATATGAAACAATATATGACACAGTTTTTTTTAGTTTATGGTTTACAAATTCCTCTAAACAAAAAGGACATCTTCTCCGCCCTTTTTTTTAGAGCTTATCGAGATGGTTTTTTTAACGGCTTATTAGTATTCGATTCGTTCACATAAATATTGACACTAGGATAAAAAACCATCAGCCGTAGCCATAAACCGTCAACCGCATAACCAACTATGTTCAAAGGTTTTATTTTATCTCTACTACTTAAAAGGAGTTGGTGGTAGTTCACCACCACTTCTATGGTTCATTTACATCTCCACCTCCCCTCACATTATTTTTGCGCCGACAAGTGGGTTCGCCGCACGCACGCACGCGCGCGCGCGCACACACACACACACACACACACATATATATATATAGGAAGTCTCTTTTCTACTTCCGGGTGTAATTACACCCTATGTCGTATCTCACAACGTAGGGAGTATCTCGCGTAACGGAGGGTATTTACATGTAGTATACGAGTATTTAAGACCATATAGGTAGTATGAACAATTTTTCAGAGGTGGTATGTATATTTTTTTGACATACTCCTTTTTATGTGCGTATATGAAGGTATTTATAAAATATGCTAAAAACTATGGACTCCCTTGCAATTTTTTCGTATGGTTCATATTGGAGTATCTTATAATTAGTATATGACTATACCTAAAGTGATAAAGGAGTATTTCAAGTTTGTTTAGGTGATATATTATAGGTGGGTGTAATTACACTCGGGAGTAAAAAGTATTTTTCCTATATATATATATATATATATATATATATATATATATATATATATATATATATATATATATATATATATATATATATATATATATATCGTAGAAAAGGTTGGGCGACACGTTGGCCGCGCTCTCTTCCTCTTCTCTTTCCCCGCATCCTCCGCTTCACAACCACATCTCCCTTCAACCTCCTTCGCCATATTCATCCGCGTCTACTCCACCTCCCGTAACCGCCTCCTCTGATCCCCTTCTCTCCCCCAAACATGGCGTCGTGCCTCCTACCCTCCCACCCCCGATGCTGCGACCAATTCCTTCCCTGCGCGGCAACGTCTTGTCGTAGTCCCCCAACTTCCCCCAGGTCTCCCCTATCTTCATCTCTCTCCCAGTCCCCCAGGCCTTCGCGACCCAGGTCCACAGCCGAAAACACGATGGTGTCTCGATGGTTCGTGCTCCAGCAGGCCCTAGCGGCGAGGGGGAGGGCAAGGAGCACGCTATGGAGTATGACACGGACCATGGCCTTGACGTCCTCCGCTTCTGGATCTTCTCCCCACCTCCATCTTGCCTGACCTCCAGAAGGTTCGAAACCCCAACCTTAGCACTCCCAGCCTCCCACTCATCTGTTGTTGTCTTTGACCTTCCCTTCCTCGACGTGGCGACGGTGGTGTTGTGCGCGTCTCCAACCAATGGAGATGGCCTCCACCCACATGCCGCACAGCGCAGGGAGCCTCTCTCCGGGCAGGATCATGGTGTGCACCCCCATGGGGGTCGGTTTCCTTGGCTTGCGCCCCCTCACCCTAGCCAAGTGTAGCAGCATCGATGTTGCCTAGCTCAGGTACACAAACTCCTCCTTTTCCGCGGTGATGGCGGCGGTGTGGCCCATCTTGGCACCGCGGTTCATCCAGCTTCCTCTCCATTGTCTACAACCACGTCATTAACCCAGGCCACTGGACCGAAGACATGCGCAACGACGCGCTCGAGCCTGTTGACCTCTACAACCGCAAGCTCAAGGTCGTCGATGTTGGCGGTGGCACAGGGTTCACCAGGCTTAGAATCATTAAGCACATAGACCCCGAGAACATCACACTGCTCGACCAGTACCCCCACTAGCTCGAGAAGGCCAGGCAGAAGGAGGCGCTCAAGGGGGTCACCATCATGGAGGGTGACACAGAGGACCTGCCCTTCCCCACTGACACCTTTGACCAATACGTCTCCGTCGGCATGTAATTGCTCTACTTGCTTCACTCTCAATTATGGGGGTCACCATCATCTACACATTGTGAATTTGTTGTGCATGAATGATGTTGCTATGATGGTGCATGCCGTTAGTAATTAGTCACGTAGAGAGTATAAATTTCTTATGTTGATTTTCCTACCCTGTTGTGTTTGACGTTGTTTTTTTCCCTCTCCAGCATCGAGTATTGGTCTGATCCACAGCGAGGAATCAAGGAAGCATACATGGTCTTGAGGCTTGATGAAGTAGCTTGTGTGATTGGCCCTGTGTACCCAACCTTTTGGATGTCTCGCTTTTTCACTGATATGTGGATGCTCTTTCCCTAGGAAGAAGAGTATGTTGAATGGTTCAAAAAGGGGGTTCAAGGATATCAAATTGAAAAGAATTGACCAAAATGGTACTGTGGTGTTTGTAGGCATGGCCTAATCATGGGATGCTTTGTGACGGGTGTCAAGAGAGAATATGGCGACTCCCCTTCGTAGGTAAATTTTACTTATTCAAAACATATCTCTCAAATTCACATTTTCAAGTCTCCCTTAGTTTGGCATGCTTTGTTCAGATGGATTAGTTTATTGTAACTTCTGGCAAGCAATGTATTGATTATTAGTTTATTACTCATGGTTTTCATTACATAATTGCTTAAAACTTAATTCATGGATTGGGAAATTGACAAATAGATATGACAATGGCATTGTGGTTTCTATTGGTTTTTTGCTTTCATAGTCATATCGAATCGTTTAATTTAACTGCTCACTTTTGCTTTTTATCGATGATGTTACTAAGTATATCTTGCTAGACAACACATTTATTCAAGATTTTCTAAAGATCTTGCCCTTAACATTATATATCTGGATGTCCTCTGTAGAGTTCAATTTCATTATGACCATCCTGATATCTTTGACCGTCTTTTCCACCTTACAAGGGGTGGTGTAAGTAAAGCATCTAAGATTATCAATCTTAGTGAGGACATATTTGCAGGTACCCTTTTGCTATTGTTGCTTTGTCTTAGGAAGCATAGAACCATTCTGGTAATAATGTGAGCTCTTCTTTTGCAGGATTCAATTCCACATTGCATGAAGGCAATGTCACTCATAATGAATACATGCAAGTTGGCAAGGGAAGAGATGTGTATCTTAATCAAATCTCACTATTTGAGGCAAAGATAGCAAATGGTAATGGTAAATAAATACATGCAAGTTGGCAAGGGAACAGACACTGAGCCATGACATCTATCGGCTGGGGCATCATTTAGATTTCTTCATAATGTTGTCATGTTACTATACAACAATTGGATTGACACTGGCTACATCACTCATTCTTCTATTTGATTCTTGTAGGTAAATCTTGCATATGGTTCTGAGAAAGAAAAGGCTACAAATGAGAGGCTTGTTGAGCCTTTTATGAGCCAACTGAAGTCATATGAGGGTGGGAGAGAAAGTCATGCTCATTTTGTTGTCAAGTCCCTTTTCAAGGAGTATCTCTCTGATCGTGCAACAATAGCACACCCGCAAGTGCACGGGTTGCCACTGAAATAGCGGCGAGTGTCGTATTCTCCACGGGGACTAGACTGAGGCTATCGGTGCTCAGCTAAAGCTAGGTTAATCGAAACGGGGAAGAACTAAACCTAAAACAACTACTAAAAAGATCGAAGGAACTAATTAAACGAACGAACGAATGACGACGGAACGAACGACCGTAGGAATGGACGTCATACGACCGAACGAACAACACGACGAGATACTAAACGAACGACGCACGAACGACACTAACGACTAAACGAACGAACACGACTACCGACCAACGACCTAACTAACTACCGACCGCGAGACAGCAGGAGGAAGTCGAGAAGCACTGGGGGTGTCTAGTAGCAAGGAGGGAGTCGAGAGAGAAAGTGGGGGAAGACGGTCGACGGCTAACTAGACGACGACGGTAGGACAAACAAATAACTACGACGAACACACGTACGACTTAACTATCGAACGACCGCTGAGAGAAGCAAAGAGGGAGGTCGAGAAGCGCAAGGGAGGACTAGAAGCAAAGAGAGAGTCTAGACAGCACGGGGAAGGGAGACGGTCGCCGACTCGCTAAATCGCACAAACAAACACAAGGAGATCCATAGATACTAACACTGACAACTAACACATATCACAACTGACAGACCCAAACATAGATTATAAATGACAATTACTAATGCAAATTACTAACATTAAATTTAACTAACACAATGATCAAAACATCAACACAGATGACAAATTGTAGGCACTGACTGTAATTAAACTACTGGCAACAGACAAATTGCAGTTCTCGAACAAATTAACATAGCACAATACATCAACTCAATGAGCACATGCACACATCACAAATAACATTCATAGCTCATATAGCATCAGTTAACAGGGAATTAATAGCAATTCAGTTGGATAGTAATTGAAAACAGCTGAGAAAGTAAGAGAGATGCAATGAAATTTAACCGAGGAATAGAGTAGAGGAAGCATAGCAGAATATGAGGCCGTCGGTGGGGTCGGTGAAGTGGTGGCAGAGAGCGGCGCTGATGGAGGTCGGCGGTGCCGTGGAGTAGCGGGCGACGGCCGGTGAAGGGAGCGGTGGTGCAGGGGAGGTCAGGCTGTCGGCGGCACCGTAGAGGAAACAGTGGAGCGATCGGAGCTCGTGTCGGTGGAGACGCCGGCAGTGAGGGAGGCGCGGTGAAGAAGTTGCTGCCGCCGATGTCGGTGCAGAGGAAGGGAGGCTTACGGGATCTGGAGTCGGCGGCCGGAAGAACAGGAGGAGAATGGAGGAGCGTCGGCCGGAGTAGAGAGAGGTGAGCTGGGAAGAGGTGGCGCGGTGGATCTTGGCGGCGGAGGTGAAGCGGCGACCGAAGAAGGAGAAGGGGGGCGGAGAGGAGAAGCAGTAGGGGGCACACGGGAGTAGGCGGTGAGGAGTGATGAAGGTGAAGTGGCGGCCCGGTGAGGGGAAGTGGGGCGTCACGGTGGTGAAGGGCGGCGCTCGCCGGTGATAGCAGGTGAGAGCGGCGGCGTTCTGTGGTGGCGTGGAGCAGTAGAGGAGGGAGTCGGCGCGCCAAAGGGGAAGCGGCCGGTGGATCTAGGTGGAGGAGAGGAAGCTGGAGACCGGAGAGGCGGATCTGAGGCGGGCGGTGAGCTCGGTGGAAGAAGCGGCTCTAATGGAGAAGATGGCGGCGCACGGATGGCGCGGAGGTGGAGAAGAAAGGCGGCTAGGGGAGGCGCTGAGGTGAGGGGAAGTGGCGGCGCGCCGAAAGAGGTGGGGAGCTGTGGTTGGCCGCCGAGCGGGAAGATGGGGTTGCCGGCCGGAGGTGATAGATGGCGACGAGGTGGCCTGAGAGGGGATCTAGTGGAGGAGCAGGTGAGGACGGCGGCGATGGAGAGTGGTGATGGCAACTGAGTCCTTCCCCTTTAGTGTTTGCTTCTGTTCTGGCCCTCTGGAAGTCCGATTTCATTTCGGAAAGATCCTACGCGTCCGTGACGATGCGCACATTTGTACAAAGCAGTCCCGGAATGCCAAATTTGTCGTTTATGCGCCTCGATCGCGCTAGCCTGCGGAAAAAGCACAAAAAATGTAAAATAGTCCAAATTGAGCAATTAATTATAGGAAAGCGTGTAAATGATGATAAATAATCTCAAAATGTGAAAAATATGAGGGTAAAATGACGGCTAAAAATATGCAAAAATGACGCAGGTCACTCTCCATTGAAGAACTATTCAGTGATGGCATTCAGGTATCTTGCATATCAAATATGAACAGATCAACTAGATTAAAAAATGTTTATCCTTTTCCTTCCTTTAGTTATATGAAACATATGTCTGATGATGACATGCACATACTATAGTTTGCTTCAGAATCATGTGGAGAGTTGGGTAGCAAATAATTTGTACATGGCTTAAGATGGAACTCGTTAAACTTTTTTGACTCATTATTTTTCTACAACTGTGCCATTTTGCAGTCTGATGTGATTGAACGCCTGCGCCTTCAACATAGTAGAGACCTACAGAAGGTTGTAGACGTTATGTTGTCTCACCAGGTAAATTTCTTTATTGTCATAGACTGCTGTGTAAATGATTACTGAAGAAATCTTTTATTATTGAGTTTGATTATATTCGTAGGGTGTGAGAAACAAAACTAAGCTGCTACTAACTCTCATAGAGAAACTAGTCTATCCAAACCCCGTTGCCTACAGGGATCAGTTGATTCGCTTTGCTTCGCTGAATCATAAGAGTTATTATAAGGTGATAATGCTGTCATAAAATATCTGAAGTTTTTGGGTTTTTTTTTTCTAATATCTTAGTCTAATGAATTACATTGATCTTAATAAAACACAGTTGGCCCTTAAAGCTAGCGAACTTCTTGAACAAACCAAACTTAGTGAACTCCGTACAAGCGTTGCAAGGAGTCTTTCAGAGTTGGAGATGTTTACTGAGGAAAAGGAGGGTCTCTCCATGCATGAGAGAATAGAAGATTTAGTCAATGCTCCACTGCTAGTTGAAGATGCACTCTTTTCTTTGTTTGATTATGGCGATCAAACTGTTCAGTAGAGAGTGATTGAGACATACATATCTCGATTATCCTAGGTATTATGCGAATCAAGTTTTGAATTTTTATACTCTCCCTCAACACATTTGGGAAGTATACATTATAAACATCCTAATGAAACAGGATGCTCATCATTTATTTTTTTAAAAAATGTTAGAGAAACTAGGTGTGGAAAGATGTGATTTTAGAACTTCTTCTGGTACACGTACTGCTTAGTATGTTGGCTAACTTGACAATAATATTTTCAGCCTCGTCTTGTGAATGATAGTATCCAGATGAAATGGAAGGAATATCGTGTTACTCCTTTATGGGAATTCTCTGAAGGGCATTCTGATGTAAGAAATGGATAAGGGACCACTCTTGGTAAGAAGAGATGTGCCATTGCCATTCTGAAGTCACTTGAATCTGCATCAACAGCCATTGGAGCTGCTCTAATGGATACATTACACTATGCTAGCTCTGCGGGCAACATGATGCATATTGCTTTGTTGGGTGCTAATAAGCTAACGAATAAAACTGAACACAGGTCTGTTCATGTGCAATTTTAGTGTCAAGGAGTTATATATGTAGTTAGTAATTCCTGGAATTCCTTGATTAATTTGACCCATTTTTTCAGTGGTGATAATGATCAAGCTCAAGACAGGATAGACAAAAATTTAATGATACTAAAGGAGAACAGTGTCACAACTGATCTCCATGCTGCTGGTGTGAAGGCTATAAGTTGCATTATTCAAAGAGATGGAGCACATATGCCAATGCGCCATACCTTCCTCTGGTCAGATGAAAGGTTTTGCTATGAGGAAGAGCCGATTCTCCGGCATGTGGAGCCTCCTCTTTCTGCATTTATTGAGTTGGTCTATAGCTGTTTTTATACACTTTATTGTTATGCAACATATGTTTAGTTTAATACGTGTGTGAACAAAAAAATATTTATTATATAGTTTAGAATCTATATATTTATTTATTATTTTTTTATTCCGTTGCAGCGTATGGATGACATAATACTGGTTTTTATAAAAAAACATACTAAGGTGGATCACGAGGAACAAACCTATGCGCACGTGCCACAAAGTAATAATAACAACAAACCACGAGAACTAAAAGCTATGTGCAGCACCGAGTCACTGACAGCCGCGCCCCACCGGCAGGCGCCGGTCCGACGCAGCCACCTCGGCCCACCTACCCCCACACCCAGTACCAGCAGCCTGTTATTAATACGGCACGTCACTGGCTATCCCGAGTCCGCGCCAGTCGAGCCGGTGAGTCGAGCACGGCGTCGAACACCCTACGTTCGCGCACAGCCCAGTCAGCCACCACCCGCGCCGCCTCGCATCGCAACCATGGCGTTCGCGCTCAAGGCCGCCGCCTCCTCCTCGCTTGCAGCCGTCGCCGCCGCGCCGAGGGGGCGCGGTGCGGTGGGGAGGGTTTCCTTCCGGGGCCCCGCGGCGCCCATGGTCGCCATCAGGGCGGAGGCCGCCGTGGGCTCCGACCAGCGCACCATCTCGGGCACTTTCGCCAAGCTCAAGGAGCAGGGCAAGGTGAGAGCTCTTCTTAGGCCCTCCTCGATTCGTGATTCTTCTTGGGTAGGCTTGTGGTGAATTTTTTTCTTTTGTTTGATTGATGGGGGGGGGGGGGGGGGGGTTAGGGCGAGGTCGAATCCTGCAGGGGCCGTTGAGACATTTTGTTGTTCCATTCCGTTGTGTTAGAGTGGATTGGGTGGATGGGCGGCTTAGGATGCGCCGAATCGTGTGAGCTGTGGTCAATGGATTGCCTTGTGCTAGCTTTGTTTGCGTTCGAGGTTGAATTCGTGTTGCGATGATCTAGATTGGTCATTGATTGTGGATGCTGTGAGCTGTGAAAGAGCCAGGGATGTCCATTTCTGCCTTGGCCATGCTAATCTAGTGCTATTTTCTCTAGCAAAAAGGATGAAATAATGTTCAGGATGCACTTTGCCAATAAAAGTCAATTCTTGGAAGAGATTAATGTCGGAGGGATTTCACCACTTTTTCATGTTTCCTTTTTCTGCATTTGTTAGTGCCAAAATCTCTTCACATGTTTGTGCTGTCATATTTATAATCAAGTTTCTGAGATGTGATGTTTTTCCAGATCAGCATTTAAGTTCATACTTAACTTTTTTTTTTCATTTTTGCAATACAGTTCAAGTTGTCTATTTGTTCTCTAATATTTGCAAACTTTCAGACTGCGTTCATTCCGTTCATCACCGCCGGTGATCCTGACATGGCAACCACAGCGAAAGCACTGAAGATTCTTGATGCGTGCGGTTCAGATGTGATTGAGTTGGGCGTGCCTTACTCTGATCCATTGGCTGATGGCCCTGTTATTCAGGTATATTACATAACACATATGCTATTATCTTACTATATTCTGTGGTATTTGTGTGCTTCAGCTTATGTGTTTTTGCTTTTTGGTTGCATCATTTTAGGCTTCCGCTACACGTGCGCTGTCAAAAGGCACCACGTTTGAGGATGTCATCTCTATGGTAAAGAAGGTGATACCTGAGCTGTCCTGCCCAGTAGCGCTTTTCACATATTACAACCCGATTCTGAAGCGTGGTATCACAAACTTCATGACTGTTGTAAAAGAAGCCGGCGTGCATGGTAATATGTCTTATGTAGTCAATAACATGAATTTGTACACTCACCTGATTTATTAGCTCAAGTACGATATTCCTTCTCTTGTATCTTAGTTTGACTAATGCACAGCATCGATTCAGGCAGACAATTGAGAAACATAAAAAATTAAACGTCGTATAACAACATAGACAAAAGTTCACTACTGAATTTTGTACTAGAGTTGCATCGACAATCAACTTATGTATTACTATGTTTCAGGTCTTGTGGTACCCGATGTTCCTCTGGAAGAGACAGATATTTTGAGGAGTGAAGCTGCCAAGAATAACCTAGAGCTGGTAGGCCCTCTCTCATGCTATGATATGTACTCTAACCCTGTAAAAAATTTTACATCTCTATGTGTCGGGTCAAGTTTTGGGCCTAAATAGGATCAAGGATTCCTAGTAAACTTTCCATTTGTTTGAAGAGAGACCCTATTAGATATTTCTATGTGAATGCTTAAAAAAATGAAGTTATGAGTATTGCTTTGCTGCAATTGTGCATAGCTGAGAAACTGGTTGTTGAGTGCATGCGTCTTGAGTCTCGAGTTTCCATATCTTTTCCTCTCCTAGTCTCCGTTTGCCCTCATAGTAAACCACAAGATCTGATTCACATGGTTGTAGCCAAACTTCATTCTGTCTCTGTTATTTGACTTTGGTGCTGATTAGGAAAGAATAATGAAGACTCTTCTTTTGTCTATGTCTATGTAATTTGAGGTCACATTATTTTGTTGTGCCATTTAAGTTATTTAATAGGATCTATTTGCATGAATGCCTACAGGTGCTACTGACAACGCCAACTACACCAACAGAAAGAATGGAGAAAATTACTGAGGCTTCGGGAGGATTTATTTATCTTGTGAGTTTCTAGAACTTCCTATTTTTTTTTAAAAAAAATATATCTGTTTTTCCTTTTTTAAAAAAATCTGTTCTCATATAGCATTTTCTCCTGATTCTCAGTTAGTAATTTTGCACCTCAAACTAGTTTATATATAAGATTTAAGAAGAATGGTATTTGAGTACAGCATACCTATTGCACGTTAACTAGTGACATTCTGAACAACCTATGCCATCTCAAGTTAACTTCGTAAACTCAAATATTCGTGCAGCTGTGTTGACATGCTAGAACTGAAAAAAATCATGGAAAAACAAACTATAGTTTGAAAACATTGAGGCACCTCAATTGTTTGCCTGTCACCTCCCCATTTAGATTTTTTATGATAGCCAGTTGGATTTCACTCTTCAATGTTCGGATTTACTACCACTCTTTGTTGAATTCGTTTGATGATAGCCATCTAGATGCATGATGGGCTGGTTGTTAACTTGTATTTATATTCAGGTAAGCACTGTTGGAGTTACAGGCACACGTACAAATGTCAGTGCCAAGGTGCAATCTCTTCTTCAGGATATTAAGCAGGTTTGTACCATCCTTATTTTATTATTACCTAGCAAACTGGTGTTAGCACATCCTAATTAAGTGGGCAGCTGGCATAATGTTTAAGGATGCTTATGGAACATCTTGTGCTTATTATAGGTCACAGAAAAGGCTGTGGCTGTTGGTTTTGGGGTGTCGACTCCAGAGCATGTGAAGCAGGTAAATCATACTAACAACTTTCTGCTAAGCACAGAATCTGGTTTTATTCCCCATTCTTTGTACGACCTTTGACAACCTTGTTGCTTCATTGTTATAATGCAGATTGCGGGATGGGGCGCAGACGGTGTGATCATTGGGAGCGCAATGGTGAGGCAATTGGGTGAGGCTGCTTCTGCTGAAGAAGGATTGAAAAAGCTAGAAGAATTAGCCAAGAATCTAAAGGCTGCATTGCCATGAAAACAAATCAGTTCTGTGGGGGGGGGGGGGGGGGGGGGGGGGGAACATATAAATCAATTTTTTTGTAGTTCCGTCTTAAAGGGTAGCATTGGAAGCTTCACTTTCCCTATTTAGATTTCCGAGGTTGCTGTTGTGTGGTGAAAATAATTGTATCCCTGTGTTGAGTGCTTGAATGAATAAATAAGGTTAGCATTTGTAATGCCGAGGAGCTTAACTAGGGTGAATAGACGTTTTGAAAATTCTTTTTAGCTAAAATCGAATTTATATGTTAAAGTGTAAATCAAATTAGTTTTGTACAATTAAGATCTAAATCAAGTAATCTCACTAAGTGTACTAACAACTTAGATCTATATCAAGATTTGCAATTTTAAGTTGACAAGTAAGCAGTTTAATTCTACGAATATACGCTGTAAGAATGTAAATTAAGCACAAGAAAATAAACCACAAAACCGCAATTGACACAGTCTTTTTTTATCTGGTATTCGGAAACTTGCCGGTTTTCCCTAATCCGTGTTGAGATAAACCTGAACGACTTGAATTAGCTCTATAAATTAAGTTAAACACCTCAATTGTATTAGTGATAGCTTTTCCCTATTTCGGGTAAGTGAGTTCTAACTTTCATAACACGTCAGGTTTTCTCACAATTTTTTTTGAGAAGATTACAAGACCACGACATCTCCACACTGTGTAGGAGTCGGCAACCTCCAAAGTAACAAGTCAAACCCCCTTACTTGGCTCTCACTAAGTGCAACATATGTACAAACTTAAGTGGATACTCAATCAAACTTTAGAAGCAACACATACAACTAAAGACTTCTTTCCTTGCTCACAAGGTGCAACATATGCATGATTGAGAGGAGAATCTCACATTAGCTCAAGAGATTGAAATGGGATGCAGCAACCTTGCCCCCAACTGAACATGATGGGCATTTATAGCCCCCACACAAAACTAGCTGTTGGAATAAGCTTTCGGCAAAAAAAAAGTTATAGCGATAGTACCGTAGGCATACGGTCAGCCGAGGCGAGCAAACCATAGTGGAGGTGATCAACTTCCATGTCGCGGATCTCCCGTACCCATACAACGCCATTCTAGGAAGGGCTACCCTCAACGTATTTAGGGTGGTCCCGCACCACAACTATTTATACATGAAACTCTCTAGCCCCAGAGGGGCATTACAGTATTCGACGACTAGGACCTCGCATGGCAAATCGAGGTGGGCATACAAAACCCACATCAGAAGGTGCACATATTGAGCAAGGGCCTTGCCCCTCCCATAAATGCACCCCTCCCTCTGCCGCAGGATGGAAAGTGGTCGAAGGTATTGCCCAAGATCCTCTAGTCCAAATGCATCACGCCCACACACCCTATCGGCTTCACCCAATTTAAATTGCTGTTCAACAGCGAGGCAATGACGTTCGAAGAGCTCAAAGTGAAGTCCCATCGCGTACTAGTCAAGGCGCCACCTAAGGAATGCCAGCTATCACTGGACCTCATCAATGAGACTAGAGTCCAGGCGGCCAACAACATCATGAAATACTTAGGAACTATCGTGGCTTTTTACAATAAGAAGGTTAGGCCACGTCATGTCGTGGTGGGGGACCTCGTCCTCAAGAAGGCTCTCCAAACCAGCACGACGAATAAGCTGGAATCAAAGTGGCAGGGCCTATACATAGTGATGGCCTTCTTTAGAGCAGATTCGTACCACCTTTCCACCCTCAAAGGTGAATTGCTGAAGCACACTTGGAATGATGACCTCCTCCGCCGCTACTACGCCTAGCTGCACAGAGGACTACACGAATCGTGGTGCGAGTAAGCATCCCAAATCATAGGCCTATGCGCTGCACATGTAAGAATCTAATGTAAGGCTTACCCGCACAAACAGGGTTGAATAAAATATTTCCCCTAGCAAGATGAGTCTAAAAATGGTTGCTTCCTATCTACAGAGTCTAAATCAGCGCATGGAGGCCAACGCGCATAGCATACTGCACGGAATCTAAATCAGCGCCCAAAGGTCAACGCACCTGACGTACTCTACGAAGTCTAAATCAGCGCCCAGAGACCAACACGCCCCGGTGTACTCTATAGAGTCTAAATCAGTGCCCATAGGCCAATGCACATCGGTGTGCTCTACGGAATCTAAACGAACATGTGGCGGATAGCATGTTGTACCCTATGTAGTCCTCATTTGCGCCCGTGAGCCAAGCAGCATTGATAGCCCCATAAATAAATAAACAAAGAACCATGTACGCGTGCCTCAGCAGATCACTTATCCTCCCATTCCATTAGCTTTGGCGATGCTCGTTCGAAGGGTGGGAGACAGAGCAAGCGTGAACCTATTAGAGTCTACTGTCGTCTTTGTCGATACTCGTTCGAAGGGTGGGGGATGGAGTGTGTGTGAACCTATCAAGTCTAGTGTTGTCTTCAACAACACTTGTTCGAAGAGTAGGGGACGGAGTGCACAAACTTATCGAATCCACCGCCATCTTTGATGATGCTTGTTCGAAGGGTGGGGGACGGAGCATGCGAACCATCGAATCCACCGCCATCTTTGACAACGCTCGTTTGAAGGGTAGGGGATAGAGCGCGTGCACCTACAAAGTCTACCGTCGTCTTCGACGATGCTCGTTTGAAAGGTAGGGGCAGAGCTTGTGTGAGCTTGCTTAGTCTATCGCCGTCTTCAATGATGCTCATTTGAAGGGTGAGGGACAGAGCACGCATGAACCTATCAAGTCTACCGCCATCTTCGATGATGCTTGTTTAAAGGGTAGAGGATAGAGCGCATGCGAATCTATCGAGTCCATCGCCGTCTTTGACAACGCTTGCTCGAAGGGTAGAGGACGGAGCACGCATGAACCTATTGAGTCCACCGCTATCTTTAACGACACTCATTCAAAGGGTAGGGGACGGAGTGCGTGCACCTACAAAGTCTACTACTGTCTTCGATGACACTCATTCGAAGGGTGAAGAATGGAGCGCACGCAAACCTATCGAGTCTACCGCCGTCTTTGATGACGCTTATTAGAAGGGTGGGAGCGGAGCGTGCGCACCTACGAAGTCTACCACTGGCTTTGATGACGCTCATTCAAAGCGTGGGGAATGAAGTGCATGCAAACCTATGAACTTTACCACGTGCAACCGCTCATTTGGCCATTAACTGGGTGTGAAGGCCCACAAGCAACTTGACCAAAGAAAGCAAACATGTGGCCCGAAGAGTATAGGCTAATCGCCTTCGTTGGAGCTCTCTATCTTTATATATTCATCAGGATGGACATGCGGCCATGGCTAAAAGCTCACCCAGAATTGCAGGAGTCCTCCTATTAGTCCCACTGATGAAGTGCATGCCAAAGTAAACAATGCGCGAAGGGGACCTGTCAAACATAAGCATAGTAATGATCCAAGCACATAAAGTACACAACCGCTGCAAGGAAGGCTTTGCTACAAAACAATAACAACACAAGAACAAAGGGGACTCACCCATGAAACAAAAACATTTACACCTAACAACCTACTACCTACACATTACGTAGCAGATGAAAGGGCATTGATGGCTTCACACCAACCAAACCCCCGTCTAGCTGGCGGAGGGCACCACACTAGCTCTAGTCCATTGGGGCATAGTGCCTAGGACCCTACGTCAGTCAGACCACCTAGCACCCGACAGAGCAAGATCTTCATCGTGGCCTCATCGAGGTATGCCTAGATGCATTTGCAGAACAACCGAACAGACTTCCTCATCGTGTACATGGCACCCATCATGGTTGTGACTTCGCACGGCAGCTCTAGGTGGGGGTTCACCAACTCGCCCACATGACCACAACTGCATGTGTGGAGCATCCTGGGAAGCAGCTATGTAGTCACCTGAGAGCAGTGGTTGTCGTAGGCTCAAGCGGAATTGAGAGAGAGCACAAATGCAGATATGATGAATGCCGTTGATGAAGTCCTTGGGGCTGTGTGACCTCACTGGATCCAAAACAGCCAGCTCGCTGAGTGTCCCCTCCAACTTCTCCATCAACTCCCACACGGAGATAGCCGCCTGGTTGCGCAGGCAGTGGCCTTCTGCAACCTCTGCCACCAACTCGCTTTCTCCTATTCCAGGGTAGTGATCTGCTGGAGGAACTTATCCCCTTCCTTCGTTGATGGGCGCTAGCCTCCATAGCTGTGGCCTTTGTATCTGCAAAGGCTTTTGCCCCCTCCATTTCAAGGTACCGAATCCGATCTGCTTACTCAGTCGCCTACACCAAGGCCTCCTCCTCGTCTTTTTGAGTGACCCCAAGTTATTCCTAGACGCTCGCGGCCTCACGGTGCATAGCCAACTACAACGCGCAGGACAGGGCCACCATCTAGAGAAAAGTCACAAGCTAAGGTATCAAAACATCAAGAAGCCCAAGAACCGAGAAAGACGTACCTTGGCCTCATAGGCCTAGAGGGTGCCAAAAAGCTATTGGACCCATAGGATTGCAGCACCCTCTGATCCAGCAAAGCGTCCACACAATCCACGGCGACCCGCATGGCACGAAGGGTGTCCAGCTGAGGGATGAAGTTGCCCAAGGAAAGATGACGGCTGTCACCTCCTGAGAAGCTCATCGGGACTGGAGGGGATGCCTCCTCGGCCAACACGAGTGGTACTGCGCTATGAGCTGAATCACCACTAGCTGTCATTGGCCCTCAGTCAACACGGAAGACCTGAGGCCCTGTAGATCCACATTAGCCCCATCAACTCCTGCCTCGACTTAGGGAGCAACTCCCCAAACCGTCCTTCTAACGGCCATCATCTGAACTTTCCTCACTACCCCCTCCCTTTCCATGTGCTACCCTGTGTCCTTATCCTCGTTGGTATCCTCCACGATAGCCTCCAGCACGAGTGGAGCAGGGGGCACCGATGACACTAGGATTGCAGTGATAGGGGTGCACGAGTCCTCGTGACCACCACTATCCTTGTCATCACTGGACCGTGAGCCGTGGCCCTGGCCAACACCCGTTGAGGGGACGGAGGGCATGGGGACCAGAAGATCCAGGGCCTCGCAAACGCAGTTGATGTGAGGCCCATCGTGGGTGTCTCCAACTCGAAGGCTATGCTCCTTCGGGATGTAAGGGCCTAGGAACACAACCGTAGTCCTCTCCACCTCCTCCAGTGAGACCACTAAAATAGATTAATAAACCACATTCATCGGGGATGGCCATAGACAAAATGCTGGATCCAGGGTTTGCGCCTTACCTGGACCCGTTGGTTTGCCAAGTTGTGCCAAGGGTCCCTGGATCTTGTCCTCCTGGGTGGACCAGTTTTTAGCGTCCAACTCTGGGCCATGTAGAGCATACCGAACTCCTTGGTGAGGTCCTGCATGTTCATTCACTGTGCTAGCGCATGAAGTCACTTCACACAGGCCTCGTCATCCCGGTCAAGCCTCACGCCAAACATGAAAGTTGATGCTCTCCAAGTTGGAAAACTAACTGTCACCTAGTCGCTTTAGTTGACATCGCGCATCATGTAGAGACACAAACAGTGATGCGCTCGACACGGTGGTCTCCGACCATGCAACCCACGAGAAGACTACCAGCTTGGTGATGGTGTTTGTAGTCAATTGCAGAAGCTCTAGTTCGTATTAGTAGAGCAAGTCGCTCACAAAATAGGCAGGCGGAAGGCAGAGACCGGCATCAAAATATGTGGTGCATACCAAAGTCTCCCTGTCCCTTGGTCGAGGCACTAGTAGATCCTGATGATGGTACAACCATAGTCTACTCGGCGGCCTCGGCCATTTGAGGTGGAGGTGGAGACATCCCGAAGGATGCAAGATCTTCCTGATCAATTCTGTATTCCCTTACAGGAAAATCATCATAATTTTCCATGAAGAAATGCAGATAACTGCAAAATACAAATAGAAAATTAAACTATTACGTGTTTATATCATAATAAAGAAAAATAAGAGCAATATAAGTACATAAAATTAGTATTGTTACATCTTTCCTTAACATGCAAATTATTTAGAATTTTGCCAAATTATCACAAAGTGTTTGAAAATTTGCACAAGAGAATGAGGCGAAGATATTGCTGGTTTGTGTGGATGAATGAAGGATGGTATGCTGCCTATTCATAGAAATTTTTTAGATTTTTTGAATTTTTTGAATTTTTAAACATACAAATGGCCACAAAAGGCTGTAAATTTCAAAAATCGACTATTACTTGTGCTAAACGAGCTAAACAGACCAAATAGGGCCATGCCCACCATGTTGTGCCATGTCTAACGGTCAATTTTCATGCCTAATGGGCCGTGCCCACAGACTACACATGCTAAATGGGCTAACCGTGCCAATGGGCTAGGAGTGCCATGTGGGTCGTGCCATGCTGTGCCCAGCGCGGTGGGCCAAGGCACGGCCCACCCCTTCATGCCATATTGGCCTGGCCTTCGTGCCATATTGTGGGTCGTGCCTAGGATGTGGCTGGCCTGCTAGGCACGGCCCATTGGACACCACTAATCCACTCCAGCCCTTTGGCGCTAGTAAAGGACTTTAAGTGGAGTAGGCTCCAAATCTTCCCAGTGTTTTGGGGTTTATTGATTGTGTAGAGGTGGGTGGCCAACAGGACGGTTTGGCACTCATTCCAAATCAAGCATTGAACGCCGGTGAGGGAGTACAATGAGTAGAGGCGAGGAAGAGGCAACTCCATGGCAGAAGTGATGGTGGTGGTAGGTAAAGCTATTGCTAGTGGAGTGGACCTAGCACACGGAAGCAAGCACAGACAAGCAAGCAGTCAGGATATCCAAGGAGGCTACTCCCTACCGATTCCCACAATTCAAGTTGAATGTTCCCATCTAAACCAAGCGAGGTGGTACTAAATGTATCGGTCGGCCCTGTAGCGGACAGAGGCAGGGCCGATCCTATCATTTGGTAAGCTCAGGGGCGAATTAGAACCCTCATTTATATATATATACTAAAATAGCTTTTACTTCTAAAATATATTTTGGACTATTCAAACTTATACATCTTTCAATTCCAAATGAATTAATGATACTTTTGTTTGCAACTTTTTTGCATTAAAAATTTGTATGTTTTAAAGTGTGAAGACAACAGCTTACATCCATAAATAAAATACTATCATAGTATTACAAATATTATGATATCTAGTAATCTACTATAACATTGAATACTTATGTATGTCAAAAGTCGTAATGTTGCAAAACACAACAAATAAAGGGGCAAAATTTCTAAATTTATTCCTCTATATCTATTTTCTCCACTTACTCTGCTCCATTTATAGGATGAGTGCTGGAAAGTAGAGAAATATCCATATATAGTGCCTGAAATACAAGCAAATGTGCTATAGATATTTCTCTTTGCTTCAGAGGAAATATATATTTTCATCATGAATGATATCGGTTCAACAAACATCACAAGTATCCTCAAGACCTCAAGTGACCATTAATAAAAAATGTTGAAAGTGGTTTAATTTTGAAGGTTTATATCGATAGTTGGCTTAGAGATATAAGAACTTGACGTGTCCCATGACCGTGATGGCCTAGTTCACTATCTTAGCACAATAGCAAATGTCCCCGTATTCTCGTCACTAGGTTGGATATTGCTATTCCCTTATCCTAACCTATATTTTTATCTCAAATTCAAAGTCAGATATGGATACGAATATGGTTTTTTTGAAATACGGGCATAGGGCAGATGCGAATCGGATTTGAATCGATCACGGATAACTTGACAAATAGTACACACGTAAAGAAAAGATATGGCTTCACCAAAGAAAGCATCAAATTATACTACCTGGTAAATTCTTACTTAACAATATAAACATAACCAAATATTAATTCATATTATATACTAGTTAATGACTAGAAAACCATAAAGGATATTGATGTTTATCGGATATCCATTTTGTTAATCGTTCGGATATCCTATCAAGTACGAATACAGATCGAATATTGTTCTTTCCATATATTGACTCATATTCCATGCAATTTTTTTAGATGTGGATACAAATAATATTGGATGCAAATCAGGACTAAAAATGGTATCTCGTATGGATTTCTTTGGATATGGCATCGGGTTAGATGGAAATTGTCTACCCCATTTTCACCAATACTCGTGCCACACTAGAAGAACACATTGCAATTACCATTTTCTTTCTTCCCATTCTACTCAACTGCTCATATATAGCAGATGTAGGCATGGCACAACGTAGCATGAGGATCTAAACAACAAGGAGGAAGAAATTGATAGTTATTAAGCAAAGCTCCCAGCCATCTTCAGTGCTACAATTGCTTTTTTGATAGTTGTAGGAATGGTATGGCAACAGAAGGGTGAATAATGCTTTTAAATTTTTTCCCAAGTATTCCTTTGATCTTCACTCCAATATTTATGAGAAGCTATGAAGATAAATAAGCAAAACATCTAAAAATTCTTGGTGCTACAATGATTTCAACCTGTGAATAGTAAAAAGCAGCACTATCTCAAATCGAAAAAACATGAAACTTTTGATTCGCCAATCCAAAAGACTTAAAACTTGAACCAAGGCTAGTTTATGACCTTAAGAACCTATCCTAATAAAAAAGAACCTAAAAAAACTTGAGAGAATTGGGATCTTTTGTTCGTGAAGCTTTGCTGCACTAAAACCGGGCCAAATCCTAAAATTGAGCTAACTCTCAAACCAAAGCTCCAAACTACATAAATTTGGTATACACCTTATCTAAGATGTCTGGAACCTATTCTACTCAACGATCAAGAAAATCGTTGCTAAAATTTGACCATTTTTCTGTTTGAAGACAGATTGCACCAAAAACAGGTCAAACTCCACAAACGGTGAATATGACTTATTCATAAATGAATGATGACCAAGATGGCTCTAGATATGTTTTCACATATCCCAACAAGCAAGAACACCAAAGAAATTGAGATAGAAATAGTTAGATCAATTCTTCATAAACTTGCTGACCAAGTGCCTAAATGGGTAAGGATTTATTTTTAGAGGTTATCTCCATCTTTTGCACGTACTTGGCACCAAAAGAAAAAAAGAAGAGAGAGAAGAGAAAAAGCCTAGCCAAATCAAGAGCAAATCAATCCATACAAGAAAGATTAACGGAGATGAACAAAGATTAATGTGTTGCTACTTTAGGATGAATGTTTTACAGCCACTCCACTTGGAGGACAAGAGAGTACACAACAACACTAAATTTCTCTCAAACCCTAATCTTAGAACTTATCGGTGTTTTAATACCAATCTTACGTATAATTTGTTTGGATTCGGGGAAACTCTAGAAGACTCTGACTATGAACATGCAGAGTAGAGACACAAGAATTTTTATACAGGTTCAAGCGTTCTTCTGGAAGAATAGTAACTCTACGTCCTATGTGGCTATTGCTCAGAGAAATTGATTACAACAAAGAGTAATGCAAAAATATCTAGCACTATCTCATGATCTGATCTCCTACGATCTCATTTCGAATCCTTCTCTTCTCTTTTCTGACATTAACCTTTATATAGTTGATGAAACGACGGACACTGTCCTATGCCAAAAGATGTCTCAAAGCTTCGGGAGATAATCATCTGATGGAAGTTATTGCCAGAGAAACGTGGTGACTCGTTCGTCATGTGACAGTTGTTGTCAGAGAGAGATTGTCGTGCGCCTTTTTAGACAATCCTACTATGCAATAGGTTGTTGTAGACAAGCCAGTCAGAGATAGACTAGTCGTAGGAAGGTCCACGACTACAAGGTATTTGCAGGACAACTTAGGCCTATGTGGTCATAGAATAACTTACAACTTTTGTGGTCGTAGAAAGACTTACAACCAAGAAGTAGTCGTAGAAGGACTTACAACTGTTCTGTAAAATCTCTCTCTTACCGATAAAGGGTATACTCGGAGAAGATAATGATGTAATAATTAGAGAGGTGTATCACTGCTTTGCTCGTCATCTAGCCCCCCAAACTTCAAGTGAAAATAACTTACTTGAGAAAGTGAGGTCATGACGGGAAATAGTCAAAAGTAAAGCCTTTTCGATTCTCATCGACTAGAAGCGAGTTTGGTCAATAAGATAATTTCGCTTGAGTTGTGAAGACAGACGGACTTCAAACAGAGGAATTAATGAATTTCAATTGATTTCTACCATCCTGTCCGTCGAGGCAGTTTCCAAGATAACCGTTTGGTTCTCAAGATAAGTAATCGACTCACAAGGTTATAAAAGCTTAGTATATACTATTCACTTAGCATAATAGGGGAAACCCGATAATTTTACACACGGGTTTTAACTCACACACTACACTTATGCACGCTTTTCAAAGCACATAAGCCTTAATCAACTAAGTCCTTAGCCTTGATCTAACTTGATCTTCTCAGCTTGTCCTTGACCTAAATTGCTCTCCCAAGCGCCGCGGTTTTACTTTAAGGTAGTTTCCAGTATTTTGGTATCCTTTCTTGACCTGATCATCTTCTTTCATTGCAAGTAATCGCCATCCTTGCTACATTAGGTGTATCACTGGTTTGCTATGCATCAATAAGTCTCTCCCGTTCTCATTCCATTGGACTATGCATCACTTAGACCGATCAAGCTACATGATGCAACCTGTCGATCGAACTTTTCTTCAACATTTTCTGTCTTCCTTGTTCCACGCTTGAGCTCATCCATCTCATCCAACATCGTTGATTGTTCTGGGCCTCAGCTTCTCCATGAGCATATCCCCACTCCTCGCTGTTGGCCATGGTTGACTCCAAGCAACTCTGTACATCCAAAGACAACGAAATTATTTTCGGATATAAGTTTTTCACAACTTGACCCACATTAACAATAATATGCCTCATACAACATATAACCATTGACCTAGTTCACCAAATTATCCCATGACAATCTTCCCAAAATCATTCATTTCTGCAACCTGTTTAGAAAAATTTGCAAATTTACAAATTCTAAATTTTCACTCTTCCAAAATAACAGTGCTTCATTACAACAAAACCATAGAGCTTCTCACATGATTCTTCAATCGTGTAAACGGAGGACGCAGACCACACGTACATTCCACTCACGCTATGCAACGTATACACATACGTGCGTGTCCACTACACATGTTAAGAATCTTTGCAGAGACTCTACAACCTCGTAGAGTATAAACACATATTTTTCACTAAACACCCACTAGGAATGGAATTTTTACAGTGGCTCTACGGCCTCACAGAGCCTGGGCAATGGTGCATAGGCCCTATTCTGGCACTCAAAAAGTGGGGGATTGCTATTTTGTGCTCACCCGCATCAACCATTACTAACGGATGCCTTGTGAGACTGACACGTGGCGTTGAGGTGAGCATCCCGTTGCTTCTCCAATTCCCATGGCACGGCCTCAACTGCCTTCTTCCTCCTCCCTCCAATCTCCACCCCAACCCTCCCTCTCAAAACTTTCAAAAACCATAAACTTTTAAACTGGAAACTTTCTAATAGGAAACATTCAAATCAGAAAACTTCTAAGAATCAGATTAGAAACATCTTCAAAAATCTTCAACTAGATTCCAAAAAAAATCAACTCTATTCCAAGAAAATTAAACTCAATCCGAGGAATTCAACTCTTTCAAAAAAATTTGACTGGATTGAAGAAAATTCAAATTAGGGTTAAGGTGACTTCTCCCTCTGGCGATTGCACCTTGAGCTTCTCCTCCGGCAGCATGAACCCATCCTTCGCAGGCGTATTCGTGGCAGGGCGCACATGCTTTCACTGCCCTCTAGCCACAGGAGTCTGCACCAAAACGCAAGAGCTATGGTCTTCTATACTTCGACACAAGAGAAGCACTTCGAAAAGCAATTTTGGTCCTCTTCTTTTCGATTTCTAAAGATCACTTTTCTACAATAAAATATTTTTCTACAGTAATTAGCTTTTAAACATAGTGTCTTCTTTAAGGTAATGTCTATAAATTAATTGTAGTACAAACTGCTCGACTTCATTTATATCAGTCAAAATCACACGTGAATCTCTATCTCTCCATACTCTCTCTCACGAATAGCCAAAAGCCATAAGGCATAATCCAAAAAAACAAATCCTTTTTCTACTTCCATAACATATCATTACCTCATTGGCGGTCCCTTCTGTAGAATTTTTTGTATGGATAATCCATTTTTTATTCGAAAATATATAAATATACCCACGGGATTTTTTTTACAAAAATAGGCTTCAATCGCCCCCCATTGAGCGACTGCCACCTTTCGCCCAACCGGGAGGCGACATTTAGGGAATGTGTGAACCGTTGAGCGAATCAATGGTATCGCCTGAGCGTTAGGCGACTTATTGTAGTCGCTGTACGGTTGGGCGACTGGAATCCCAGTCGCCCAACGGTAGGGCGACAGGGGGGGTACTTTATTCCAGCGTAGTCGGCTGCCCACTACCACTACCACTTGTTGCCCTTATTCTGCGCATAGAGAAGAAACGAGAGAAGAAGAGGAGAGGAAGAAGGGGCACTCATTGTGCGAGAAAAGAAGAGGAGAGGAGGAAGGGGAAGAAAAGGAGGGGTAGAAGAGAGGGAGGAGGGGAAGAACAGGAGGGGAGAAGAGAAGGAGAGGAGGACAGGGTTGGAGGAGGAGGTGAGGGAGGAAGGAAGAGTAGAAGCTATTCCATTTGGATCCAGATATTTTTTTTTGATTATGTTGTATTTGCACTATTATTTAGATGAAATATTGGTGTTAGTAAGAATTGTAGATGTAGAAAATGTAGTACAATTTTAGTATGAAAATATTAGTGTCAAAAAGTTGTAGTATACATTTTGTAGTATGGAATATTTTGTAGTATAGAAATATTATCACCCTTTTTAGTATGGAAAGTGTAGTTTAGTGTTGTACGATGTTATTTGACATGTCGTAAATTTCAATCATACATGCAGGCCTACATCATCAATGGCCACTACATTGAGAGTGTATTATGGTGCTGGAATTATTCGTGAAGGTCCGAATGGTGTGAATTTGAGCGATTTTCCGCAAGTAACTCTCGTACTTCCGGATGACGAGAATGCTCGAATGACAGATGTGCAGCATTGGTTGATCGAGAGTTTTTCATTGGACCCCGAGGTGTGTAGCGTCGTTGTGCAAGGGCTTTGGAGCCGGTCTCCCACGGACATCAGATGGGAGTTGAAGACATTGGTGCGCTCTGCTTCGTGGAAGGGCTTTGTGCAAGGGTGCCGGCGCCGTGATACGAGTGTGTCCTGCTTGTGCAACCGTGCTCACTACAAGCAGCTGCGCAAGCTCGTGTGTCCGCCTATGCTGCTTCGGGAGGTGCTAGCAGCTCGAGCGGGCCGCACGTTGGCGGAGCCGATGAAGTTGCTTGTGATGAAGACAATGCGGTACATGGAGGAGAGTTACAGCCGTCAAGCTATAGAGAGGGAACTGGGCAAGCCGATACAATACATGGAGGAGAGTTACATCCGTCAAGCTATAGAGAGGGAACTGGGCAAGCTGATGAAGGAGAGCATAATGAGTATATCGTGCAGCAGATGGAATTTGATGGCCAGAGGGCATGGGATGAAGAGCAAGCTGTAGAGGACGAGGAGGAGGACAGTTTCGATGATGAAGAAGTTCCTATCCCTCAGGAATGGAACCGGTTTAATGCGGAAGGTGTTTCCGCACATGATGATCATGAATCACCATGGGAGTATCATGAGACAGAGGTTCGGTTGCATGTTATGTTTGTTGACAAGGAAGCGTTGCAGGATGCCATCAAGCTTTGGGCCCTTTCAATGCAGCGGACATTTCGCATCGTCAAATCAAGCCAGGAGCAGTACACTGTGAAGTGCGAGCAGGCTGGTTGTCCTTGGAGGGTGCACGCACGTAGACCCAAGTATGAGACTCACTGGATTGTGTCCAAGGTGGAGCCGCACTCCTGCATTCTAAACACTGTCTTGGCGAGGCATCGTAACCTGACGTCCGGATTTATAGCCAATGTGATGTATGGGGAGATAGTGGAGAAGAAAGATATTGCGGCCACGCATATTGTGGTAGCTATCGAGAATAAATTCAAGTATAAGATTAGCTACGCGAAGGCGTGGCGTGCAAAGCAAAAGGCGTTGGAAAAACGTTTTGGCACTTTCGAGGCGGCGTACGACAACCTTCCTCGTATGCTTAAGGTGTTGCAGCAAAGGAACTCGGGCACGTACATCGCCGTGCACGACAAGCCGTCCATAAGTCCACCGGGATTTACAGTGTTGCAGAGAGCATTGTTTGCATTTGGTGCTAGCATTGAAGCATTCAGGCACATGCTGCCAGTGATCTTAGTAGATGGGACCTTCTTGATAGGCAAATACAAAGGGCAGCTCCTGACGGCCATATGCGTTGACGGTAATAATCAAATACTGCCGCTGGCCATTACATTTGTGGAGAGTGAGAATTATGAGAGCTGGCTGTGGTTTCTCAGACATGTGAGGGCTGGAGTTGTAGGCACCCGTCCTGGTGTGTGCGTAATCCATGATCGCCATGCCGGTATTATAAAGGCGATACGAAAACTTCAAGAAGACCCTGAGGAGACCTTTCATTGGCCGTACATGAGGAACCGGTGGTGCAGTCGTCACTTAGGGGCCAACTTTTTCAAGCAATTCCCGAAACAATCTTTGATGAAGCTATTCAAGAGGCTGGCTAGGCAGAACCAGCAGAGGAAATTTGATGCTTTATGGGGGTTATTGGATGAGCACACCAGGAAGAACGTCGAAGAGAGGAGCAAGGGGCCGGTCACTCCTGGGGCGGCACAACCGCAATGCTTGCCAGCAATCGATGAGTCTAACCGAAGTGGTCTAAGAAGGAGGAGCTCACGAAACATCAAGTGCTTCTCGCAGTGGATCGAGGGGGAACCATTGGAGAAGTGGTCGCTGTTGCATGACACGGATGGCGCAAGGTACAGAATAATGACAATTAACCTTGCCAAGGTCTACAATTGGGTTCTCAGGGGTCTCCGTTCTCAGCCCCTTGTCGCCATCGTGGAAGGTGTTCTTCACAGCACAATCTGCTACTTCAGGGAGAGGCACACGAGTGCCGCACTTCATGCGGCCAATCCCGGAGCCCTGTATTCGTCAAAAATTACTGCGTACATGGAGACGAAGGCACAGAAGGGTCAATTGCACACAGTGCATGTCATGGGCAACAGGGAGCATGTTTCGAGGTGATACTCCATGACAGAGCCGGATTTGTGACATCTCGTTCACTTATTACTCACGAGGTATGCCTTGGAGATCATGCAAACGAACCTAGTTGCACATGCAACAAGATTAAGTTGTTACACAAGCCATGCTCTCATGTCCTCGCTGCATGCAGGACCGTGGGCATGGATCCTTCCAACTTCATGCCCGAGTACTTTTTCAAGGAGAGAATACTGCAAGCTTGGTGTGGGGAGCTCCGGGGGTTCAGGGTGGTGGGAAACTTTACCACTTTGGACATTTCAGCGAGGACCTGGGTTCCAGATATTAACATGATGAAGGATGGGAAGGGTCGGCAACAGAGCCGACGTATTAGAAATGACATGGACGAATCACAAGCTGGAACATCTGGTGTACGTTGTGGGCGATGCGGTTAGGAGGGGCACACAGCTAGACGATGCAATGCATGTCCTGATCAGCAGTTGCAATGCATGCTAAATTTCATGTACCATTTGTAAAACTTGTATGTTACATCCCTTTTCTGTAATGTAGTTGGTGTTGTGCTGGTAGCTTAGTATTGCTTACTTACTAGATGTATTTGCTGTTCGTTAAAATGCGATAGCATCCACATGGAGAACAACACATACATTGCACATACAGAACATATGGAAGTACTACAACCAAGAATTTAAATCACGACAACAGGCCAGCGCCACACCATCAACACAACATGACAACCAAGAACTAAAATACGACACAACCATACCCCTTGTTGCCTATATGCCAAAAGAGCCTTGTGGCACCCACATGGAGAATTGCTGAGGGGCCCGCCTCGGACGTGGCTGGCCGTCGTGGTAGTGGCACGCACATATGCAGCTCGGGTTTGCGCAGCAACATGTGGGATCATAAGAGCTTCCTATGTTCACGACCTCATCGTTGCCCCTCTCGCGTTGAATCTGTTGGAGGAGGTCGTTGTTCTCCTCACTGAGAGTCTCGATTCGGTCCTGCAACTCCAAGACTCGATCCCATAATGTATCTACATAACGGCAAATATACCATTCATGAGGAGGGTCGATCCACCGGGAGAAGTCGCATTTCACCATCTGCGGGAAAGGACGGTAAGCATGGAGGGTCCATAAGCAATAACAACAAATGTACTATTACTAATTTGTACCCCGGAGCGTGGGCATCGGAAGAAACGGCGCCAGCCATCGAAAAGGCCATCCAGGGCCTGCACGACCGCGTACTCATTGTGTCTGCATTTCGGCCACGCTGGTTGAGTTCGCCGGCTTGGTATCAGGCGGTAGTGTGGACCAAAGATCTCCCTCCTTTCCAAGAGAAGGTCTTCCTTCGGTGACCCAAAATCGACTGGCCCCTCAGCTTCTGACATGATATTTTCCACCACGAAAGAGATGGTACTTCTTTGTTCAATTTACGGGGTTCTATGTCTACAATGTCATGAGACCCCAACCGTGCTATTTATACCAAACGAGAGAACTTGCGCAGTGACGTGCCATAAGAGGACAGCTTTGAGCAGAGAGATGACAAAAGAAGGCAGCTTTGCGCAGAGAGATGACAAAAGAGGGCAGCTTTGCTCAGTGAGATGACAAGAGAGGGCAGCTTTGCGCAAAGAGATGACAAAACAGGGCTGCTTTCTGCACACACATGACAAGAGAGGGCAGCTTTGCTCAGTGAGATGACAAGAGAGGGCAGCTTTGCGTAGAGAGATGACAAAACAGGGCTGCTTTCTGCACACACATGACAAGAGAGGGCAGCTTTGCTCAGTGAGATGATAAAAGAGGGCAGCTTTGCGCAGTGACATGACAAGAGAGGGCAGCTTTGCTCATTGAGATGACAAGAGAGGGCAGCTTTGCGCAGAGAGATGACAAAACAGGGCTGCTTTCTGCACACACATGACAAGAGAGGGCAGCTTTACTCAGTGACATGACATGACATGACAAAAAGAGGTCAGCTTTGCTCAGTGAGATGACAAAACATGGCAGCTTTGCTCACTGCTACGACCACGCGGACCAGCTTTACATGTAGGAGTAGAGAGAAAATGGACCCTATAAATTGGTGTGCATTCCATTTTCTAGCAAACATTGCACATCCAAACCCCATACTACACCGCGCTTCACTCACCCCACCGGGATGGACAAAAGCAAGAAGAAACAATGGGACAAGACGGTGAAGGATTAGGAGGAGACCCGTGACATAGCACGGTCAGCTGCCGCCCGCGATGAGAAAATAGGGGCTATACAGGCCCGGGTAGAACAAGCCCATCGTGCTACGATGAAAGGTCCCCCCAAAGAGCGCCCGCGTAGCAACAACCCTATCCCGGACGTCCCCACCGAGCATTCGCCACAACTACCACCTGAGGGGGAGACACCTCCCCTTTGTTGGTGCAGGGACGTGTGCAAGTTCTTCAAGTCTAAGCACCGCATCAGTCTAGGTATGCATTACTGGGGTTGCGCAAACTACTCTAGTGACTACCCCAACCGCCGTTTTGACACCGCAACCTATCGGCAGCCGGTAACGACCACATGCACCATTTTCCCCTACCTTTTCTCCTTCACAACACGTACTAACAATATCTCTCCTTTATTTACAGTCTCCGGAGCCCCTATGTGGCTACCGCAAATAGATAGATCTTGAGATCCACCCTGCGGACCGATGGACTCTCGACTTCGAGGAGTGTAATGTCACAAAGGAGAAGGAGTTGCTGGAGGAGGAGCGCCGCAAGAATGAACACACCCTGCGTATACAACGCGAGACGCAAGCTCATCTCGAAGCGTGCACCCGTAGGGAGCGGGAGGCTCGCGAGAGGGAACGCGAGAGAAAGAGGGAAATTGCGGCTAAGGCAAAAGAGGTCGTGGAGGAGTTCAACGCCGAGCGGGCGAGGAAGGGAAAGTGGCCCCGGTCCACACAGTAGGTGGTACGAGCAGTTGGGTGGGTTAGTCGCATATCATGCTATATGTTATGCATGTAATAAAATTGTACGCGGCATGTTACTCCCAACTGTATTATGAAGTTTATTTCTATTCACATAAGGTTATTATCTCGTCAGTTCGCATTCAATGATTCAGATAGCAAGTCATTTAACAATATTAACATACCAGTTCTCTTCGTAAACTAATTCTCAGTAACATGAAAATATCACTTACCAATGTATATATTAAACGTTCTACAGTCAATTGTTCTTAAAAATTTTTTCCAAAAATTTTAATGCACCTACAACATACAATAAACATAAACTTTTATTACAACTAAACCAAATTTTTTTCCAGTTTAAAACTACAAAATTGACAAAGCTCTAAAAAATCACGGGGCCTGAGTAAAGTCGCCCATCCATTGGGCGACTGCACTTTTAGTCGCCCATCCATTGGGCGACTGCATGACAGTCGCCCAATAGGAAAGCGATTGATTGCAGTCGCTCGAACGTAGAGCGACAGAAATTTTGTCGCCTCCCGGTTGGGCGAAAGGTGGCAGTCGCCCAATGGGGGGGCGACTGAAGCCTATTTATGTAAAAATATTTCCCGCGGATATATTTATGTATTTTCGAATAAAAAATAGATTATTCGTACAAAAAATTCTGTCCCAGTGTCGTGTGCCATGAATACTGAACTACGAAACAGAGCTTGGCTTACTATGGCAAGAATTTAATCAGATTGTCATACTTGCCACACTAATTCGGCAACACTCCCAACATGTTTTGCCATGTTGGAGTTCGGTGGATGCGCCGGTCCTTCTAGTAGCTGTGAACAAAGAAGAGTTAGAAGGTCACAATGGCAAAACAGTAATTTTTGAATACTTAGGTTAGACGAAAAACATCATAGTGGTAGCATTTCGCAGATTTTTGGGCCTTTGTGATAGTATTTTGTAGCCTCTCTTATTTACAATGGTATTTCACAAGTCGCGAGTGATTATGATAGTACGGACAAATTTACCCTTTTAACATTTTAGAACAAGAAATGAAAAATATGTGGTTGGTTTGCTAATGTGTTTGGATTACCCACGTGGGAAACTACAGTGATGCCACCACAAACACAAATGTTAACTTTATGTTTCTTTAAAAAAAATTATGTGTTCTGGTCACTATTATTACATTTAACGTGTGAATTAACACTATATCTTTCTTGTAGTATCTAAAGACAAACTCTTAGGAAAAATGTAGGGTTGTAATGCCTTGAGTTTACGAATCCCACAGGATTGAACTCCATAAGAATTTGCTTAGGCCCTCTTTGATTTGCAAGATTCTAAAAATGTAGGAATAGGAAAAACGTAAGATTGGCATGTCATAACTTGTTAAATCTCGCAGCAAACAAAACCATAGGAATTGTTCAAAAGATGTGTTTGGTTGCCTCACAAAAATGCAAAAATTTTGAGATTAAATATTAATTGATTAGAGAGAGAATAGAGAGAGGAAGAGAAAAGATGCATTAGAACTTTCAAAGGAATTGCTAACATGAGGTTATACCTCATGCTATAATTCCTCCAAAATTTGAAGGAAATTTTCCTATCCTATGAAATTTCTTTGAAGCAATTCTACAAACCAAATATCTCTCATAGGAATCTTTCCTTTGGATTGGAATCCTCCTTTTTTTTTCCTTTGAATTTCCTTTAAAAATCAAACACCTCTCATAAGAATTTTTCCTTTGGATTGGAATCCTCCAATTGGCCCTTAAAGTTGGAAATGAAATTGTGTAGTTGGTTTAATATCACTCTAGATTGTTGGTAGAACACATGTTAAAGTACATAAAAACTTACAATAACATATGCGTTCTTTTGGGCTGTGGCTTATAGTTTTTTGTTTAAAGTTTTGAATTCTGGCTGTTTGCGCGAGAGAGTATGGAGAGTGAGATACTCGTATGTGATTTTGATCAATATAGATGAAGGCGGGACAATATTTACTACAATCGACTTATAGATCTCGCCTAAATAGACACTTTGTTTAAAAGTTAATCACTATAAAAAGCTAAGCCATAAATCCAAAAGAAGAGAGCCAACATCATGGTATAGGCACAATGGCTCAGCTGTACGTATTTGCACTTCTGTTAACTATTTTTTTTCTTTTTAGAATATTACATGTCTGCATCGTTGTCACATTGAACTTTGTGGATTATACATTTTTTTATCTCGTAGTTTCTAAAGACTAACCCCTTGAACTAACTATTACTAAGAGAGTAAAATGTTGTCGGAAAATATAAATACGTGCTAGTAAGTCGTAGTATCTAGCGTGAAGTTAGTGTAAGTGCGAACTTTCCATGCACTTCAAAGATTTAAAGTTAGAAACGCATATTGTGTGGTTAGTTTGGTAATGATTTGGGTTACTACGAAAACATGTTAAAGCGCACGTAAATGCAAAAGCTTTCAATAACGTTGGAGTAAACATCGTAGATTAGCGACACATATTTGCACTTTCTGTTAACCTTTTCCTTAGGGTCTGTTTGGCAGAGCTCCACCACTGAAAAAATGAATCTGTAGCAGCAGATTTACCAAAAACAGCTCCACCATGAATCTGGGATCCCACCATGGAGTTAGACAAAACTGTTTGGCTTGCACAGCAGCTCCAGATCCACGAAACTGAGTTTTTGGTGGGAATGACCTGTTTTGCCCATGAGTTTTATGGTGGTATGGGATGGGGTGTGTAACCAGTGGCAAAAGGTGGGTAATTACCACCCAACTCCACGAGTAGGTATGAAACAAGGTTTCGTGGAGCACCCCTTGAGGTGCTCCATGGATTTCATGAATCTGGAGTTAGATTCAGTATTTTGGTGGATCCAGATTTCGTGGAGCTGGAGCGTTTGGGTAAAAATTCGTGGAGTGGAGCTGTTTTTGGTGGATCTGAAGTTGGTGGGGCTCCCAAAAATTTTACTTGTCTACATTATCGGTGTCATGTTTTATAACACTTGGTATTTCTCACAACATCTAAAGACAAATCTCGAAGACTTGAGTAAAGAGAAGATACAAAAAGATTAACAGAAAGCGTATATACGTGTTGATAGCATGCAAAGCCTAGCATGAGCCTAGCGTGGATTATGTTTCTCACTTTCTCCGCATACTCTAAAGATCTAAAGTTAGAAACAGAAATACGTGGTCGACTGGTTGGTTTGCTAATCTGTTTAGATTACTATGAACGCGTGTTAAGGCGCACAGAAGAAGCAGAAACGGAAAGTGGCGTCACGACAGAAACAAATCTTTGCAGCACGTACCGACACCTTCTATTGACCTTTTGTTCTTCTTTTCGAAGAAAGTTACTTGTCTGTATTTCTATCGTCATGCTGAGCACGTGGATTATACATTTTATTGCTCTTAAACTTTTCGATGAACAAACCCGAAAAATTGAATAAATAGGAGAGGAAACACCCTGCAAATTCGCTCATTCGAACTAAAACCCGTGGGTGTAGCCGTAGGCAGACCCGGGTTACCCTTGCCACCATTTCCTTCCCTCCGAAGGTAACGAACCCCCTCCCTCCCTCTTCGTTTCCTCCCGCGGAATTCGAAAGTTCCTTTTTGATCAAATTTATCCGAAACATTCGAGCATTTTACCCTGATACCATTTGAAAACCTCACGAATTCTAATCGAAACCGCTCGGGGTTTCGAATTCGTTGGAGCGCGATGGAGCGCGTCTTCTCCGTGGAGGAGACCCCCGACCCCTTCTGGGCCCCACCGCCGCCGCCGCTGCAACCTCAGATGATCGCCGGAGGCGTCGGTGGATTGGGAGGATTCGGCGGCGGCGGTGGTGGCGCGATGAACCGGCGCCCCTCTGAGTGGTACCTCCAGAAGTTTATGGAGGACGCGCTGCTCGACGGCCCCGCCCCACCGGCGGCGGCGAACCCGAGCGCTTCGGTACTTTATCCTAACCCGATGGCGGAGGCGAGCAGGATGAGGGGCTACGGCGATGAGGTGGTGGAGGTGATCTCCGTGCTCGCGCCTGCACCGGCGGCGGCGGCGGCGAGCGCGGTTGTGGACCCCGTGGAGTACAACGCGATGCTGCAGCGGAAGCTGGAGGTGGAGCTCGCCGCCGTCGCCATGTGGAGGGTACTGCTGTCATCCCTTTCTTAGCTCTCTCTCGCTGGTTGCATCGTAGACTTGTGGTGTGCTTGGTGATTGGACGTTGTGCCGTGGTTAGGGGTGATTTTTAGGGCGTTTCTGTGATTAGAAGAAACTTGGTAGGGTGATTAGATGGCTGCTAAGTTAGTATGATAACCATGATATCTAGAGTGTTTCTCTATGATTTGTTGGAGCTGTGCCAGTGGCTGTTTTTGATGGTGTTAGGGGGCATGATGCATGTAATATTTTTCCGACATTCCGTTCCTTACCATGTTCATGTCTCGATTTGTATTTCTCTAGGAATTATTAGAGCCTAGAAAGCTGGAATTTTGGTAGCAAAAAGGAAGTTATTACATTGGAATGTGGTAAACCTCAATTTAACGGTCTCATCTACGGGATTAGAGCGCGAATAGAGCATGGGTACCAAGGTTTCTAGAAATTCTCATGTTAAATATAGAAAGATAGAAACACTCATGTTAATTTGGAGAATGGGAAGAACATCTTTTATGCTACTTTTTTTTTGAGCTTGTGCTTAACTCAATTTACAGTTTTTTCGAAAGGGGTTAATTTACAATGTTAAACAGTTTAATATATAAGAATATATAATGCCATTACAAATAGATCCTGTGTAATAGCACGTGCTGTTCCATTCAGCAGCTGTTAAGCCTTTCCGCGTTTTAACTTTCAGCTTTTGGCATGTCCATCCGCAGGCCTCTGGTGCAATGCATCCAGCAAGTTCTCTAGGCAATAGAGCATTGCCAAATTCAGGTGGTTCTAACCTAGGCTCACAAAATTACATTGGAGGTATTCGATTGTGCCTGGTTACATCTTCTCACTGCTTATGAGGCAATATATATGAGGAATGCTTATTGTTGAATGCAAAGTTGATTATGTGTAAGACGTGGTTTTCTTGTGGCTAACATGGACGCTCTATTCTCCTGTTTGGGCTCATATCCAGGTAACGGGATTCTAGTGCAGAACAAATTAGGTGGTGGCCCAAGTGGAGGACCAGGTCCATATCTCGTTCAAAATGCAGATGCTCGTGTGAAGCAAGCCACTAGCTCTTCCTCAAGGGAGCCATCACCATCAGATGATGATGATATGGAAGGAGAAACAGATAGAATGGGAAATATGAACCTTACAGAAGAAAAAGTGAAGAAGAGGTAACATTTGCTACACACTATGTAGCACGGACACGGATACGTCGACACGACACGACACCGACACGGGAATTCGCCGTTTTCCCAAAAAGACCGATACGGCGACACGGCTATATATATTTAAATAATAAATAAATTATATATATGTATGTATTATTTTCTATGTTTCCACATGCTTATTAAACTACGAGTGGGGAAGAAGCCGGCGGCGCTTGGGGAGGAAGCCGACGGACGGCACTTGGGGAAGAAGCCGGCGGTGCTTGGCGACGAATCCGGCGGTGCGCGGGGAAGAAGCCGACGGCGCTTGGGAAGGAAGCCGACGGCGCTTGGGGAGGAAGCCGACGGGTGGCGGCGCGAGCGGGCGGCGCTTGGGGAGTGGGGAAGAAGCCGACGGCGCTTGGGGAGTGGGGAGGAAGCCGACGGCGCTTGGGGAGGAAGCCGACGGGCGGCGGCGAGGTGCGGGAGCGGCAGCGGGCAGCGGCGCGAGCAGACGATGCGGAGCAGCGTGAATAACGCGCTCGGCCACTCGTGTGTGCGATGCGTGCGTTAGGGTTAGGGCACGCCGTGCGTGCGTTATGGGTAATGGGCCGACTGTGTCTTGGGCCGGCTGTGTCCAGGCCGTGTCCGATTCATGTATTTAGTGTGTCCGACACGTGTCGAGAATTTTATTAATTAAAATTAATTCTAAAATCGGTCGATACGTCTCCGACACGTGTCGAAGACGTGTCCGTGTCGTATCCGTGTCCGACACGGTGTCGGACACGGATACGGCTGTTTTGCCAAGTGTCCGTGCTACATAGGCTACACATTCTTTACCTGTGCCTTTTCTTCAATTTTATATGCACCAAAAGTTGATGCTGAACTTCAGCATTAGAGACTAGGCCGACTTGTACATCCAATATTTTTCTTTTTTATGGACATAGCTCTATAGTTTAATGCTTTAGTTTTATCTACATGAATGGCTACTTATTAGTGGTTTGTAATTTTGTATTGGGTGTACTTGAGCTATATCTCATATTCTCACTAGGATTGGCTGTAATTGGTGAAACTAATTAAGGCCATCTT
This sequence comes from Dendrocalamus latiflorus, assembly GCA_017311315.1. NCBI lineage: Eukaryota > Viridiplantae > Streptophyta > Magnoliopsida > Poales > Poaceae > Dendrocalamus > Dendrocalamus latiflorus. Next base: position 14,682,241 of record CM029671.1, read on the forward strand.
CGTATGAAGTTGACAGCATACCTGAGTATGAAAATACTTCCACGCAACCAGCCATGCATGATGCATGCTCCCGGAGGGGGGGGGGGGGGGGTATGCAAGAGTAGTATTCACATATGTGTATGATTTCTAATGCTGCAAAGCTTCTACTTGCCGTATCATTACATGCTGGATTACGTCATGTGCTATTGACTGGTTGCTTGTACTACATATTGAAAAAAAATTCTGCAGTTTTTTTTTTGTGTGTAGCAGTCTGGCATTCATGGCTTGACTTTTTGAGCTTGTTTCCTTGTCCGATATCAGAAAGGAATCCAATCGGGAGTCTGCCAGACGCTCAAGAAGCAGAAAGGCAGCTCACCTGAAGGACCTGGAGGAGCAGGTCTGGTATTTTAAATTGTTTCATTTGGCTGCTCAAGAAAGTTATGGAATATGTAAGTAACGAGTATGACTGGTTCTAAATCATTACAGGTATCACAATTAAGAGTTCAAAATTCCTCTTTGTTGAGGCGCCTTGCTGATGCAAGTCAGAAGTACAATGATGCTGCTGTTGACAATAGGGTACTAAAAGCAGACGTTGAAACCCTAAAAGCCAAGGTATATGCCACTGCTCTAAGTGCCTTTTATTCTCCGTATGCATTGAATCCTGAATTACCCTCTTGCAAATAGGCATCCATGTGCTTTGTATCCGTAAGGGTTTTCAATATCCTCATGAATTGCTGCGAGAATAGATTTCTGGCTACTGTTTATCTGTCAGACGAAGGAAAGGATGCTTGTGAATTGTGATATATCAACATTACAATGAACTTGTTACAATGTCTTCCTAGTACCGTAATTCTGGTTGACAGTATATACATATTGTCCTCTTTCTTCATTCGAAGGATGAGTTTTTTTAATGGCCATCTATTATAACTTGCAACAACTAGACTTAACTAGCTCTTTTTCTCGTGCAACTCACCAGGCGTAACTAATTTTCCCTTGAAACATACCAACTGTAACTAATCGATTGCTGCATGGTGATAACCAATTAACACAATGGATCATATTCAATTTTAGACGAAAACGTAACCTGAGCTACTCTATGATGGTGTTGTATTCTTGTAGCTGTGTTGCTCCTTGCCCCCCCCCCCCCCCCCCCCCCTCTGAATAGATATGAATCAGATTATGTGGGTAGTTAACATGTTAAGGTGGTTGCAGGTGAAGATGGCGGAGGAAACCGTGAAGAGGGTCACAGGAACGAGCCAACTTCCCCAAGCCATTTCTGGCATGTCATCCCTCAGTATCCCCATCAGTGCCTCCCCATCTGATGCCACCTCTGATGCTTCAGTGCCCATCCAGGACAACCCGATCACCTACTTTGCCACCGCAACCTATGCCAGAGTTAACAACAGTTACATGCCCGAGATAGACCCGACATTCCGAATCGAGGATATGATCAATGGAGTCCTGACTACTGGTGTGCTAACTTCATCAATGGACCAAACAGCTTCGCAGGGTGTGACGAACTTGGGGAATCTCCAGAGGAGGGTCCGTGGTGTGCCGACTTCCTCTGGGTATGCACCTTGGGGATCTGCTCTGTTGGATCCGAATGAGCTTGTCAACAGGGGAATGCAGTAGGAAAATAGACATTTTGGTGGAAATTGCACTTTGCAGATGCTGTTTTGTTGGGATGTTGTCTGTAGTTGTGGTTTTTATGCATTCTGAACTTGTTGGGGGAACATATATGCTAGTGTTGTTTCTGAATGACAAATGAGACACATGCTAGTCTCCCTTAATATAGAAGTGATTGGTGAATATGAGTGTTCTGGTTGCCCCAATTTCTGAATATTTCACTTATTGACTTTTTTCTTGGATGGTTTTGTACTTCTTCATGAAAATCTTGTGCAAATATAAATTTTCGTTGAAGAGGGGAAAAAGGGAAAGTGTTTGTGTGAGGTCGTGAGGGGAAAAACTTCAAGGGGTTTTTGGCAACTGTCTAGATCGTGGCGTACAAGGAAAGGGTGGCATGCTTTCGAGGATCATCTTTAGGGTGGGGTTTTTTAGACTATAATTTATAATTTTTGAATTTTATCTGTTTGAGAGAGAGTATAAAGAGAGATAGTCGCATACGATTTTAGCCGGTATAACTGAAGTCTGTACAGTGTCTACTATAATCGACTTACAGACCTCGTCTTGAAAAGATATACCATTTGAAAGCTAGTTAATGTTGCAAAAATCATAAGCATGAAGTCTAAAACAACCCAGCCGTTATAATTATTTTCATGTGTATGCGAGGCCAACAGGTTGTAATTATTTTCATGTGCATGCGAAGCCAACAGGTGGGTTTGCTATAGACTTATAAGAAGTTGTTGTGAACTTAATTTATAATGAGGTAAGCATTTGCGAAGAGAGACTGGATGGCGATGATTTAAAGTAGAATGACGCTGTGTGAAGGAGCGCACTGATTGGAGAAAGGAGTGGACCTAAAATAGCCGGCTAAAGAAAGCAACACAATAGGGACTTACAGACTAGAAGACTTGTTTATTTATTGCTTGCCTTCAAACAGAAATAGACTACTATATTATATAGAGGATGCATGACGTAATACGATGGACTCATAAACTATCACACTTTTCTAATTGAATAAATCTTCTATGAAAAATACTAGTGCCCAGACGTATGGTTCGGACGCTAGAGTCGTATGGTTAGTAAACCATTGGAATACAAGGTGACTCGATTATCCCCGTTCGATTCCATCCTAAGTAGCTCAAACAATGACTGACAAACTACAACAAAAAAAGCAAAAAAAATCAGATTGCAATAAACTCCCTCCTCGGCTCAACAAACTCCCTCCTCGGCTCCTCTCCTTGTCTCTTCCTCTTGTGCACATCTGTGGAGGCCGTCTTCAACAAACCCTAGGGCATCATCACTACCTCAATTTATCTCTCCTCCGATGGTTCACTTGATTTAGGGCCTGTTTGACAGAGCTCCACCACTGAAAAAATGAATCTGGAGCAGCAGATCCACCAAAAACAGTTCCAGCGTGAATCTGGGATCCTATCATGGAGCTAGACAAAACTGTTTGGCTTGCACAGCAGCTCCAGATCCACGAAACTGAGTTTTTGGTGGGAATGGCCTGTTTTGCCCATGGATTTTATGGTGGTATGGGATGGGGTGTGTAACCAGTGGCAAAAGGTGGGTAATTACCACCCAACTCCACGAGTGCGTACGAAACAAGGTTTCGTGGAGCATCCCTTGAGGTGCTCCATGGATTTCATGAATCTGGAGCTAGATTCAGTATTTTGGTGGATCCAAATTTCGTGGAGCTGGAGCGTTTGGGTAAAAATTCGTGGAGTGGAGCTGTTTTTGGTGGATCTGGAGTTGATGGAGCTCTGCCAAACAGGCCCTTAAGAAATCGAGAATCCACACCTTCAAATCATCCATCCGCAACAAAAACAACTCTCCCTTTGTGCGACAACAATTTTTGATGGCAAAACAAAAATAATCCCTTGCAACAATCCAAAAGATCCCATGCAACCATACCCCAACAAAAACAAGGTGCAAAAAAAAAAGAAATTTCAGTTGTAACATTTGAACATACCTAATACAATAAAAAAATATTGGCACAAAAAATTTATGCAAACAAAATGAAGTCTTCCTGTAATAGTGGAGAAGACCTATTGCAACAAAGAAAAAAATACTTGTTACAATAAACTGATTTGAGATATAATTCAGATGAGTAGGACGAAGCGGTTGACTAGTGCCTCGCCATCAAGAGTCGCATGCTCTTAGGCCCTGTTTGGATCCCTTGGACTAACAACTAGTTGCTAAACTTTAGCCCTTGAGGATCCAAACAGGAGGGCTAATGAGTGGGCTAAAGTTTAGCCAAAGCCCCAACTAGTTGTTAGCCAACTAGTTGGCCAAACCCAGCTAATGAGAGCTAAAGTTTTGGGTTCTTAGGCACAAAGACGTGTTTACCTATGCATGTTGACCTCTCACCTCACATTTAATGGTTGACGTACGAAACGAGGAGAGGTGGAATGGTCTTTTTGAAACTTTAGTCATATCCATTAGTACAGGATCCAAACATGACCTTTAGTGGCTAAAATTTAGCCAACTAAAGTTTAGTCTAAAACTTTAGACAGCTAAATTTTAGATCATGGGATCCAAACAGGGCCTTAGACAGTCCAGCCATTGTCCGGTGCATTGATGTGGCGTCCTCCTCACTGGTCCCACTCTTCCAGCCAGAGAGAGAGAGAGAGAGAGAGAGAGAGATGGGGGGCTCCGGTGGCGAGCTCCTAGCTGCCAATAAGCCATTAGAGGAGAAGTAGCTAGGTAACTATAGAAGAAATTGGAGAGGAGGTGGAGCTCGGGAGTGTAAGAGAATATAGATTTAAGATTTTGGGCATGGAGCAGCAGGAGGAATTGATGGCTCCAATCGCTGTTGCATGATGCCAGAGAGGTCTCGACGGTGGATCGGCTAGCCAAAACTCGTTGGTGCGCTTCTATGGACAGACAATAAGCAGAGGGAAAAAAATAAGAATAAGGTCTGTCTAGCGAGAAGCAGAGTCGTTACGTGAAGCTCTCCGTCCAATATGAAGCTACGCGTCAGACACGTGGCGTGTCTTCCATTCAACTTCTAGGACTCACGAATCGGCTACAACTCCTCTTTCCATTCCTCATGGACCCATGCTGCTGTGCACGTTAAGCTGGCTACCCACATCCGCAGCATAAGTTTATTTTTTTTCCCAAAAAAAAGGTTATAATTAGTCTGGCCAATGTTAGAACAATTAGGCTCCAATTGGATGAAGGACTTTTCGCTGCCATTCTAAATTACGAAACTCACGTGGAACTCATCTGATTCATGACGTGCCAACACATTCTAGCACTAGAAGAACAAGAGAAGATCATCACAAAACCTCAAGTTAGTGATCCCTGCCACGTGGGCCCGTACGTGCCTTGAAACGGCAAACGAATTTTGGACGCTTTTGACTCTGTAGTCGCCGGAAATTCTAAAAATGGCGTCGGTGAGAACAAAATTCCAAATCTAGTGCCCTGCCGACCGCACCATTAAACGGGGAGGCGACACGTGTCAATGGTGCGGCCGGGGAGCGCACGACACCGGAGTAGTGCGGTCCCCGACCGCACCACTCGGCTGAGCGACGTGACGGGCTGGTGGTGCGGCGGTCGAGCGCATGATACCTCTAATGGCGAGGCGCCCGAGCGCACCATCCCGCTAATGGTGCGGTGGGAGACCGCACCACATGGTGGACGTCCCGTCACCGCCGAAAGCCCCCCCGCCCGTGCTACTTTCGGTCTTTTCTGCATGCCGAATTCCCTCGCCCGTGCTGCATTCCTTTATTTGCATGCGATGTGTCTATACGTGAGAGCCGGCCCCTACTTCATTTGCTGCATGTGACCATTGTGTGTTTCGCGATAAAAGGAAGAGGGTGGCCTGCGTTTGGAATGCTCCAGTGAATTTGCATTTGCGCTAGACAGAGAAGCAGCAAGAGAAGGAGCAATAGAGGGCGCTGGTAGTGAAGGAAAGAAGAACGGCAAACACGGTATTTGGAGTAATTTTGGAAGATATCTGAAGTTCTCGCAATTGTGAAAGGTAAATATCATCTCCATGCGTCTATAATGTTATTATAGTGATTAGCCTGTAATTAACGTAAACGTTCTGTATATGTTATGCATATGTCTATATTTTATGTAATTATCGTGTTGTATTTTATATTTTATGTGAATAAATTATGGACTGTTGTTGTCCACTGTAATGTGTGTTTTTGGTTGTAGCGTATTGCATTTTTTTGATAAAATGTTTGTAGTTGTAGTGTATTGTATTTTATATTTTATGTGAAGAATTTTTGTACTACTCTTGTGGACAGTAATTTTAAAAAAATGTTGGCTGGATTGTAACTACATTTAAATGATGTCATTGTGAAGCACACTGCTAGTTGGAAAGGTCACTTGCGTAGCTACTATTTGTATTAACATGTACTCATTCTTGTAGCCAAAATCACTGAATAATATTAGATCTTGCTGTGCCTGTTTGAGAGAGTGTGCTTCCATAAATGAAAGATTAGGGAAAAAATGTGGATATTTAATTTACATAAGAATTAAGAAGTTAAAAATGAAGAGAAATGAGTAGTTGGATTGGTGAATTAAGTAGAACAATAATAATAGTAATTATGAGAGAAATTTGGAGAAATTGTAGTTTATTTATCACATAAATTAGCGAGTAAATGTAGGAATTTGCTAGGGCACTCCGTAAATTAATTAAAAATTAGATTTACTAATAAATAAGTACCATACGAAATTGAGATGGAAATATTACGCTTGTATGTGGTAGGCAGTAGGTACTGTATGATGGTACAGTTGTTGTATGCTATATATGCTAAGAGGGTTCAGTATGGACTTATGTTAGGGCTTGTTTGGATCCTATGGGCTAACAACTAGTTGCTAATTTTTAGTCCTTGTGGATCCAAATAGGAGGGCTAATGAGTAGGCTAAAGTTTAGCTAAAACCCCAACTAGTTGTTAGCCAACTAGTTGGCCAAACCCAGCTAATGAGGGCTAAAGGACCAGCAGGATGGAAAAAAGACACTGATACCCACGCCAACCCTCCTAGACCGCCATGCATAGGGGTATAACAGACTTTGTACTGAGATAGTAGTACTTATTAGTTCTTGGATCCAAACAGGACTGTGCTAATCTTTAGCCAACTAACTACTAGTCAGCTAACAACTAGTCCTACCTAACAACTAGTCCTAGTCCATCCAAACATGCCCTTAGGTACGCCATGGGTGACATCCAAGACTTGTTCGTATTCTACGGAAGTGGTCTCGTACAGGACGGGCCGTACGAGGCAGACCTGAATAATTGTGACCGGACTGTGATCCGGGCACGCAATCTGAACACCATGAGCCTGTCGGAGCTACGGAGATGCGTGCGTTCCGCATTCGATCGGGACACCGCAAGGAACAAATTACGGATCGAGACAGTGTATGCCACAGTTGGAGGTGCTGCAGGGGAGACAGTGTGGCAACTTATAAAGGTGACGAGCGACGCTTCATGGGCGAACTACATGGAGGTCGTGTGCAACCCTGACGTAGTGATTTATGCCAGGCCAATGGTGTATGTTCAATTCGTGGAGAGGACAGAATCATCCGCCATGGGTGGCTCTGCTGGTGCTAGTGGAGATGTCGAGCCTGCATTACTCTCCCGCGGTCATGACGATGCTGGTGAAGGAGAAGGAGTCAATGAGACAACGGAAAATGGAGACCTGCGGAGGCGTGCGGAGAATTTTCAGCTGAATGAAGGTGCGGAGAGGTGGTGGGCCGCCCGTGTTGACTGTCACGAGTACCTTGCAAACCAGGTGGAGGAAGTGGAAAGCGAGGAGGAGGATGTGGAAACAGCCAGTTCAGGAGAGGAGGAAGAAGGGGGGCCTACAGGGGGAGGTGTGTTAGGTGGTGTTGTTACCACGGAGGGTAGGTACGTGCCGTACAGATTGGATGACATCGCAGTGGAATCCCTAGTTCTGCCACGGGCGGAGGAGGCAGAGTGGGGATTCAATCAAGGCACACTCGTTTTAGGGCAGAGCTTCCGTAACAAGAGTGCTGCACAGCAAGCTATTGCCACATACGCCGTCAACATCAGCCGGACATATCGGATGCACAGGTCCAACCCTGACACCTACATTGTGAAGTGTGTGGACGGCTCCTGCCCTGGCAAGGTCCGTGCGTAGCGGTTCAGGGGCGGTGCCACGGACTTCCGGATAACGGTGCTGAAGGAGCACACTTGTGAGCTTGCGGCGCCACTATATAGGCACCGCAACATGACGTCGTCATATGTTGCGGAGCTGATAACCCATCTTGTGGCGGCAAATGTATCCATTTCTTCCAAGGTTCTCATGGCGGAGGTAGCGAACACGGTGGGGTTTGATGTTAGCTACAAGAAGGTGTGGCGGGGGAAACAGAAGGTCCTGCAGCGTATGTTTGGGACGTACGAGTAGGCATATGATCTGGTTCCGAGAATGCTGTCTCAAATTGCAGCAGAAACCCAGGCACGTACATTAACAAGTACGAGCGGGTTCATGAGACGCAAGGGCCGAATTGTTTTGTGCTTGACTGAGTGTTCTGGGCCTTCCATCAGGCAATAGAAGGCTTCAAGTGGTGCCGTCCAGTGCTAACAATGGACGGCACATTCCTATCTGGCAAGTATAAGGGTACTATCCTGACCGCGGTTGCAGCAGACGCAAATAACCAGTTACTCCCAGTGGCATTTGCAATTGTAGAGAATGAGAATACGGATAGCTGGCTGTGGTTCCTTGCCAATGTGAAGCAGGCCGTAGTACAAGATCGGCCCGATGTGTGTGTCATCTCGGACCGCAATGCAGGCTTGTTGTCTGCAATACGAACGATGCAGAACAGGACACAGCCTCCCTTCCAATGGAATGACATGAAGAACCGGTGGTACATGAGGCATCTTGCGGCGAACTTCCACAGAAGGTTCCATAGCAAGGAATTAATGAAGATGTTCAAAAGGCTTTGTATGCAGAACCAGAAGAGGAAGTTCGAGGCCTTGTGGAGGCACCTTGATCAGGAGATCAGCAAGCATGTAAGGCGTCTCGAGCAGGCTGAAGCTGCGGGCGTGGAGGGAGGCTCTACGAGAGTTGGGGAGTTCACACAATGAGTTTAGTCCAATGCACCTGACTTGGAGATGTGGTCTCTACTGCATGACACCGGCAGAGCAAGGTATGGAATCATGACGACAAACATGTCCGAGGTGTACAATGGTGTTCTGAAGGGTGTGAGATCCCTACCTATCACTGCAATCGTGGAAGAGACCTGGAACCGTTCAATTGGATACTTTGTCAATAGAGCCATGATGGTGAAGCAACATCTGGACGAAGACAAAGAATTCTCCGAAATAGCGCAGGCCTACATGGACAAGAAGATGGAGAAGGCTCGTTCGCATATCGCTCAGACCATGGATGGCTTACGGAGGAAGTTCGAGGTCCGCCTCAGACAGAAGTACATGATGGGCCAGACAAGAGGGAATCGTAAGCAGGTGTGCACGATTGACAACAGAGCATCTTGCACCTGCAACAAGCCGCAACTTCTATACAAGCCATGCTCCCACGTGTACGCGGCATGCGCGGTATGGCACCAAGCGTCCACACATTACATCTCAAAGTACTATGACATAAAGCACCTGATTGAAACCTGGAGCACGGAGTTCCATTCCTTTAGAGTGGACATGCATTATAGGGACCTCTGGCCAGGGCAGATCAAGTGGGTGCCGAACGATGCACTGAAACACGTCGGCCGTGGGCAACGACAAAGCCGTCGCATTCGTAATGACATGGATGATAGCCAGCGTGGGGATCGGGTTCGGCGCCCGAAGTGCAGACTATGCAAGACGGTTGTCCATTCATTTAGGCAGTGCCCAAACAGGCCGACATCAAGTAACGCTCCATAGTACGAAGCACGTGGTTCTTTGTTTTTCACTGCTGGTTCCTATGTATGCGAGCACATGATCTTGCATCCTTTAACCTATGATGAATGTATGTTATGGAAATATTTGCGTGCACAATATGTTTGAGTCATCTCTTGGAAATTATGTCCTGACTTATTGGATATTTCGTTATCATTTATTGTCGTTCGCTGCAATTTAGGTTTGTTTGAAATTATCTTGTCATCTGTTGCGCACTTTGTTGTCATTCACTGCAAATTACGTTTGTTGCATATTATGTTGTCATTTATTTCACACTTTATTGACATTATCTGCAAATTACATATGTTGCATATTCTCATGGCACTGCGTACTGACTTGTTTTCATTCATCGGCAGGAGATGGCGTACAAGTTGCTTGAGCCCTGTTGGGATGACCAGCACCGATGCACAGCGTGGACATCTGCTGACGCTGAGGGCCCTCCGAGTTTCATCCTTAGGGGCCCCCGAGAGCACTGGCCTCTAGACGCTCGTTACATCCCACTGCTGCGAGCCACCGGCCTTTTGCCCATTGCTCGCATGCTGGATGTTCCGTATGCGTTGCAGTTCGATGCGGCTTTGCTGTCCGCACTCGTGGATCGTTGGAGACCGAAGACACACACCTTTCACTTCCGGTGGGGCGCGATGACTGTTACACTTCAGGACGTGTCCATGCTGACAGGTCTACCCCTCCGTGGTGCTGCAGTAGTGCCACCCCCCAGGGCGGCAAAGTGGAAGGTCGCCCTGGGTGCCCGGTTCGGTCTCCCGATCCCAGACAACATGTCTGGTGTGCCACACTCGTGGCTACGAGAGTTCATGACCTGCCCTGTAGACGCTCCTGAGGAGGTCGTGCGGACGCACCTCATGGCATACCTCCTTTTTTTGTTCGGGTGGGTCTTGTTTCCTACGACCACTGGAGTCTCTGTGCATCCTACGTACATACGCCTTGCGGAGTCCTTGGCGGATGCCTTGCCCAGACAGGTGCCGCAGTACAGCTGGGGATCTGCAGTCCTTAGCGCCACGTACCGAGGCTTGTGTGATGCCTGTCAGCGTACTGCGGGCAGCGAGCCGATCTTGGCAGTGTGCTACGTGCTCCTCCAGTACTGGTCTTGGGAGCACTTCCCGGTTGGGAGGCCTAAGATCGAGAGGGCCGTGCACCCTTACGATCTCAGCGTGGAGTTCTACGATGAGGATGATGCCGATGACCCCATAAATGGGCCGACTATGGGGACGCGTTGGACACATGGTCAGTTGCGGTGGGCCAGGGAGAGACCGAGGCGTGTCTACCCAGATTTCCATAACCAGTTCGAGCATCTGCATGAGAGCGTTATAGTATGGCAGCCATGGGATGCAGAGTTCATTCAGAGCGTTGCCCCCAACGAGTTGTCATCTCAGTGCCACCAAGACTACACGTACTGGTTAACGACCTGCCACCTCGTTTTCTCCCACTTCGTCAAGCCATACAACCCGCAAAGAGTGCTGAGACAGTTTAACCTCCACCAGCACGTGCCACCCCTCCCAGGACGGGCACTACCACCGAAGGCCCACCGGTAAGTCATTGCACGGTAACTGTACGCAATGTAGTAATGTGTTGTTCATACTAATTCTGCAGTGTGCGTACTAACTTGCAGGCAAACAAGAAGAGGTCACCGGGGTGACGACTAGACGGGCGCACAGCGGGCGTGGACAGACCTGTGGCGTGACTCAGCGACCACGGAGGTTGTGGACGAGACTAGGCCGTACGACCTCGACACGTACGGTGCGTACCTAGAGTGGTACGTTCCACGCACCCGCAGCACGCTTACTAGGCCTGCCCCACCCCGTCCTGCGGAGGTCGCGCACGAGGAAGCCATACGGGCAGGGCCGGACCATCATCGAGCAGCACGTCAGGACGAGGCGGTACATTTACCTGTAGTACGTTTTAACTCATTGTTTGTTTACCTACAGTAAAGTTTAACTCATTGTTTGTTTACCTGCAGATTGAGTCCATGCATCGTATCGAGGACGAGGCTGTTAAGATGATCGAGCGTGGGCAGGGCGGCTTCCGGGTGCTTTCTTCGGTGCGTAACATCCTCAGTGAGGCCAGGTCTGCGATCAGGGCCATGAGCTGTAGTCGGCAGAGGGATGATGTGCATGCTCGACGCCTCCGCAGAGAACAGCGAGCAGCCCCATCAGCAGCGCCGTCAGCACCGCCGTCAGCACGTCCGTCGCAGTCCGGCGGTCGTCCCAGCTACGCTCCCTCGTCCTCCCAACGCTTCGGACCACCGGTACGACATTTGCCAACATTTTGTTCGTCCAATCGATTGACAGTTATTTGTAACCACACGATTTTCGTGCAGCGCTTGCGACAAGATAGCACGTTGCTACAGCCGTCGTCATCCCGGAGGGTGGCGGACGAGCGAACATTCCCTGCAGATAGTGACCCTAACTCGCAGCAGCAACCGACGATGACGTTGGACACATTCGCGCATGGCGGTCAGTCCACCCGAGCGGACATGCAGGGGCGGGACGAGTGGTTTGGGCAAACGTACCAAGGTTACACGACATAGGAGTACATGGGTGATTTCGCATCCTCATCGTCATTCCGACAGGGCCAGCAAGTTCACGGTGGCCCATCAGCGTTTCAGACTTCCCAGGTAAAAGCCTTATGACATTACTACTCATTATGAACATTTTTTGTACTTTCCATTGCCTAATTCAGCTGTACCATCTAAGCAGGGCGTAGACCCCTCCTCCGAATGGCTGAGCTCTATTTTTGGCCAGCCGTCGCAACTCTCCACAGAGTTGTACCCACCACCGCCTCGGGCGCAACCCTCGCACTACGATCTTCGAGATGCACCACGCTCCCCTAGTAGGTTCACCTTCTCAGAGGATCAGATACGCCGTCCGAGGCGGGGACGATGAGATGATGAATGAATTTTTGTAATTGTGTTGTTGTGACGTCGTATGGTTTCCTGTGTTTCACATGCCTTATAAAATTATTTGATCTACAATTAAGGTTTCATTGCAGTATGACAAGTATACACGCATGTAGGCACTGTACCTCACAACACGCATTACATTGACATAGATTAACTCTCCAGCGGGATAAGACACGATAACAACAAACACAAGGGACAACATAGCATAAAACATTACCAACATACATGAGAAGAACCTCCAGCACTACAACTTGAGGATAACAATAAACACAAGAAAGAAAATAGCACACAACATTAAATTTATCTTCCACTCCAATCTATCGAAACGATGCCGCATCCCGACGAGGTCGCAACCCCCCATGACAACTCTCTCATGGCGAACAATGTCCGTCCTACTGCCCATTTCATCCTCCCACACCCAAAATCGGCAACCACCAGGGGCTTCCTACGATTCCATGAGAAGAAGATTTTTAAACATACCACCATGATTTGAATGAACCTGAAACAATCTTACTCACCGAGTGATAGGGGCACTTGTAGTAGTGCCGCCCAGGATTTGCGGCCGTCTGTGAGGTCTTACGTTTAACAACCGTGTTGCATTTTGGGCAAATCACCGTTGGTGCCGATGAAGAGGTGCTGAGCTGACTCATTGCCTAGTCTGGGGGAGTGAGCACGAAAGAAAACTACACAGATTGCGAATAACTAATTCACGACGTGAGTGATAACAAGGCAAGAGACTAGGTGAGGAATGGCTCCCTTTTATAGGCTGTGTGGGGGGCAGCTTCACGCACAAAGACCACAGAATAAGAAGGCATCAGGCAATGACAACACGAACCAGCACATACATTGCACGTCACAAAAGAGGGCAGCTTTGCTCAGTGACATGACAAAAGAGGTCAGCTTTGCCCAGTGACATGACAAAAGAGTGCAGCTTTGCACAGGGGCATGACAAAACAGGCCAGTTTTGCCCAGTGAAATGATAAAACGGGGCAGCTTTGCTCAGTTAGATGACAACAGACTACAGCTTTGCGCAGTAACCTGACATAACGGGGTAGCTTTGCTCAGTGAGATGACAAAAGACAGCAGCTTTGCGCAGTGACATGACAAAAGAGGCCAGCTTTACTCAGTGAGATGATAAAAGAGGACAGTTTTGCTCAGTGACATGACAAAAGAGGCCAGCCTTGCTCAGTGAGATGACAAAATAGGGCAGCTTTGCTCAGTGAGATGCCAAAAGAGGGCAGCTTTGCGCAGTGAGATAACAGAATATGGCAGCTTTGCTCAGTGAGATGACAAAATAGGCCAGCTTTTCTCAGTGAGATGACAAAAGAGGGCAGCTTTGCGTAGTGAGATAACAGAATAGAGCAGCTTTACTCAGTGAGATGACAAAATAGGCCAGCTTTACTCAGTGAGATGACAAAATAGGGCAGCTTTGTGCAGAGACATGACAAAAGAGAGGACCTTTGCCAGGTGACATGACAAAAGAGGACAACTTTGCACATCGACCAACAATAAATCACATGCCTACCCTTTGGCTTATAAAATGAGTTGCAATGCATCTGCAAGAGAACAATACACAATCTAATACTACATCATAACTTCCTTGTCCACGTCGAGATGAAAAACAAGAATCTAAAGGAATGGCAAAAATTCGTGGACAACGTAAATGAGAAAATTAGGAAGGCTAGGGAGGAGTCCCGCAAGAAGGCAGAAAGGGCTGCGGCGGCTCGCGAGGAACAAGCAAGGGCTGCTGCGGCTACGAGGTCAGCTCCCCGCAATGAGCGGCCACGTAGCAACAACCCCATCCCGGATGTCCCCACCGAGCGTTCGCCGCAACTCCCACCTGAGGGGGAGACACTCCCCTTTGTTGGTGCGGGGACACGTGCAAGTTCTTCAAGTCTAAGCACCGCATCAACCTAGGTATGCGTTACTAGGGTTGCACAAACTACTCCAGTGACTACCCCAACCGCCGTTTTGGCACCGCAACCTATCGGCAGCCGGTAACGACCACATGCACCATTTTCCCCTACCTTTTCTCCTTCACAGCACGCACTACCAATCTCTCCCCTGTATTTACAGTCTCCGGAGCCCCTGTGTGGCTACCGCAAATGGATCGATCTTGAGATCCACCCTGCGGACCAATGGACCCTCGACTTCAAGGAGTGGAATGTCACACGGGACAAAGAGTTGCTGGAGGAGGAGCGCCGCAAGAACGAGCACACCCTGCGTATATAACGCGAGACGCAAGCTCATCTCCAAGCATGCACGCGTAGGGAGCGGGAGGCTCGCGAGATGGAGCGCGAGAGAAAGAGGGAAATGACGGCTAAGGCAAAAGAGGCCGCGGAGGAGTTCGACGCCGAGCGGGCAAGGAAGGGAAAGTGGCCCCGGTCCACACAGTAGGTCGTACGAGCAGTTGGGTGGGTTAGTCGCATATCATGCTATATGTTATGCACGCAATAAAAATGTACGCATCATGTTAAGCCCAACTGTATTATGAAGTTTATTTGTATTCAGCTAAGCTTATTATATCGTCTTTTCGCATCCAATGATTCCCACGTGTTCAATACCACTTTCCTTCCTTTCGTCCAATTGTTCCTATCGCAGTTGTGCTCAAAAAAATTATCATTAAATTTCTTTCAATAAAACAATATAACATGATCGAAAAATGTTATTGCCAGTTCAACATATTTTTCACGGTCAGCAATGTACGAAAATCACTAATACACTAATCGTTACTTCACACAAATTTCGTTCTTACTCTACCAACCAAAATTCTTAATTTTCATTATTGCAAAAAATATTACACTATCAGTAAACTCCACTCCACATCAAATACATATTTTTTTAAACACCATTAACAAGGTACCAAAATATTTCAAAATAAAACAATCTACAAAATAATTCCTACATGTATCATCTGCAATACATAACGAATTTTCAAAATATATTCCATATTTTTTTGCATCTCCTATTATACATTACAAATTTGCTGCACACTCTAAAAAATTATATTACATGTATATGCATAATATTTATGTAACTATGTAATCAAAACAAAAATAAAACTTGTAATTTAATTTAATTTGTGCAAAACCCTAACCCTAATTCCTGTAGCACACGAATGGTGCGGTGGGGGGCGCATCATTCACCGAGTGGTGCGGTCTCCCACCGCACCATTTGCTTTGACATCGCTCCGACGTGACGCGGCCGAGTGGTGCGGTGGGGACCGCACCACTCCAGTGTCGTGCGCTCCCCGGCCGCACCATTGACACGTGTCGCCTCCCTGTTTAATGGTGCGGTCAGCAGGAGGCTAAAATTTTGTTCACACCGACGCTATTTTTGGGATTTCCCGTGATTACAGTGCCAAAAGCGTCCAAAATTCACGGCAAACTCCCCCAAACCAGAGCGAGAAAATTGATCATTTGCCACTTTGAAGAGTGGGCTTCGCAAAATTGCCACTTTCAAAATTGACTTCGCAAAAATGCCATACAGTACATTTACCTCTTGATTACCATGCCATTTGAGCCATTTAATTCATTTAAGATTTTTTTTCTAATTGCAGGAGGTGGAAAAGACATTTCTACCGTTTTAAGTTTTGCTGGGAAAATGAAACGTCGCAACGATCTCCCGAAGCAACGATCTGCGCACGCCGCCCTTCCCGCTCGGCGTCGTCCCCGCTCGGAGCCGTCCCTGCTCGGCGCTGTCCCCGCGCCGCCAGCCGCCCTTCCCGCTTGGCGCCGTCCCCGCTTGGCGCCCTTCCAGCACCGCCCTCCCCGCTCGGCGCCCTCCCCGCTCGGCGCCGTCCCCGCTCGGCGCCCTCCCCGCGCCGCCCTCCCCGCTCAGCGCAGTCCCCGCGCCGCCGGCCGGCCTCCCCGAGCGGCGGCCTCCCGGCGCCGCGGCGTCCTCCGGCCAGGCCACCCGCCGGCTTCCTCGAGCAGGCCTCCCTGTAAGTGTATGCAATCCGTGGAAAAAGTGTATATGCAATCCCTGCCACTGCTGCTTGCTATGTAATGAAAAAAGTGTATATGCAATCCCTGTAAGTGTATATGCAATCCCTGCCACTGCTGCTTGCTATGTTCAGAACTCGAATCAGTAACAATTCTTAGACCAAACATGTGAACGACGAATCAGTGTGGGCGGCATTCGCAGCCGTGGGGGCAACCAAACTCGCCGCCCGCGTGCGCGCACAGACGTCGCCGGGGCAACCTCCTCGGCCACGCGACAGAGCGCCTTGTCCGCGCCGGCAACCGGAGCCAAGCAATCAACCGAGCAAGCCATGCAGTGCAAAACTTAAAAGGTTAGAAATGTCTTTTCCACCTCCTGCAATTAGAAAAAAATCTTAAATGAGTTAAATGGCTCAAATGGCATGGTAATCAAGAGGTAAATGTACTGTATGCATTTTTGCGAAGTTAATTTTGAAAGTGGCAATTTTGCAAAGCCCACTCTTCGAAGTGGCAAATGATCAATTTTCTCAACCAGAGCAACCAGAGTGCAAAAGAAAAACAAAGAAATCGCTGAAGAGGGCGAAGCGAGCCTCATCCTCCTTTCCACGGTTCCAGTCCCGCCGCCGCCGCCGCCGCTTGAGAGATTTTGAGATTTGGAGGGAGGAGGCGAAGTTGGGGGTCTCGGCCATGTCGTCGCTGGGGACATCCAAGGGGATCCTGGAGATCGCCAAGTTCGGGGTGTACGTCTCCGTCCCCGTCGCCCTCACCTACCTCGTCGCCACCGACTCCAAGACCCTCAAGAAGCTCATGGGCCTCGTAAGGATCCTGCTGCTCGCTCATCTTACCTCTCTTAGGTTCGGTTGTTAGATCAAGAAATTTCAGCCAATTTATCATGGATCCATGGATTGTGTTACTCGTTGAGCCTTGCGTAGTTTCTTGGCATGGAGATTTTAGCTTGTTACAGGTTTTGCCCTCTCAATCATCGTACTGCAAAAGGGACTAGGCTAATATTAGATGGTTAGTTTGGTACAGTCTTACTTGTGTGGTGGTTCTTGACCATGGATTAGGGCTTAGGACCGAGTAGGCAGAGTAGGTTGTGGAATTCGTGGATTAAGATTCAAGGAGGCTCAGGGGCTCAGCTGTGTCAAACATTTGGGGGGGGGGGGGGGGGGGGTGCTCGGTTTTTAATTGCCGAGAGAGAGAAGACTTTTGTTGATCGTTATTTGGAAAGAGTGAAGGATGGATGTGTCTTTGGATTGCAAGCCGAATCATAGCTATAGTGGTGAATGATGATGTTGTCAACGAAAGTGGCGATGTCTAATTTGGCATTGGGAATTAACATAATGTTTCATAACTCATAAAAATGAAGCAGCCCTTTTTTTTTATCGAGATTCCAGAATCGTGTTGACAAACACTGAGCGCGTTCTTTGATGGCACTTACCTGTGTAATTTGAACAAATTATGTGGGGTCTCATCTGTTTGTAAACCAATTCATCCTGGTGCTGCCAAGGAATTTAGCAAGCAAGATTTATGATGTCAAGCATGTGAGTTCAACAGTCTTATTTATCTATGCGCCAATGGCGCATTGCTCAATTCGTAGGCAACTTCTCCATTTTTTTTTTGTGTGCGTGCGCACGGGTCATGCATCTGCATCTGCTTATGTGTGGTTCCTCAGCAATGATCATATGACATGTTTAGTGCTGATGAATACTTCTGAGAATTGTTTCTTGTTTTGTTGCATCACAAAGTTATTGGAAACAAATTTATTACCGATGTGCTTTCATGCATCCCTTGGTTCCATTCCCTCCCTTTCATTCTGGAAGGCACTTTACAGAAGCTTGGAACTTAATGCTCTGCATGCTCCCATTGCAGCGTCAATATGTGGTTTACCCTCCTGAAGGTCCACGCCCACCACCACCGGAAGAACTTCGCGAAAGGGCTCGGGAGATAGCTCGCAAGAGGCAACAGTAAACAAGTGGATCATGATCGCTTCAGACGGTTCCTACCCAGATCATTGGCTGAATGAGATTACAAATCCACCCGAAAGGAAATTCAGAAAAAAAAAAGGGGAAGACAAGTTAACTGTTGCTGTCAATATGTCGCAGGTGTATGGTCGTCAAATAACATGCTTTTGCTGCTGTGAGATTTGAAAGAAACAGTGTGTCTCCTGCTAGTTATTCTGTTGTAAGCTTTTTTCTGTTCTACCGACCATCCATGGTTTGATGGTTCATGGAAATTATGAGAGCTGTTTGTGAGTTGCGAGGAAGGGTAAACACTATAATTTCTGTTCTGGTTCATTATTGAAGATCGAGCAGCACAGTTACAAAATCAAATCAATTTAGGAGTTAGACAAAGAACTCTGCACAGTGGCGCTACTTCCATTTACCCCACTCTACTAGCTCCATATCGTGTAATGGAAAGTTACCTGGTGTGCAGTAATACGCAAATGAAAGATCTATACACTTGATAACATCAGCATTTGCTTTATTTGAGCCCGAACTATAATACTTCAGCATTTTACATTAGCCAGCTACCGGATCACAAATGCAAACACATGAAACCTTGTGCCATTTTTTTCTTACCTTTTCTTTGGCACCACTCGCTCCCTGTTCCAAAACGACCAGAACTGTTCTGAACCATATTGGAAGAGTAAAACAGCAGCAGATATAGGAAAAACAAAATCAGCCAAAGAAAGATGCCCTTGCATTTCCTCCGTACTACCAGTTTCGCCTTTTTAGCCGTACAGTTCCGCTTTTGTTCGTATAAATGATATACATATAAAAGAAAGATTACATTTCATACATTAGCATTTTCATTGTTTGAATTCGAACAAATAATCAAAGAATGATGCGGTTAGAACTAAGAACGATACAGCCGCTGAGCATAAATATTGCGTGCTTGGGTTGCAACAGAAGCTTTTTACAGCGCTTGGCCAGGGCCAGCGTCCTTATACCATCTGTTCATCATGTTTCATGGGGCTCAAAAGAATATGAGATCCATTGTAATGAAAATAACCGATATGTGGTGGTCGCCTTCCTTCTGATCTTATCATGGACGTGTCCAACAATCTGTGCCATTCATCCAATCCCCTTCTTTTAAATATGCAAAGGATTAATCTGTTCTTGGGCGACTGGAGCTTCGGAAAGATGCATTGTACAGGGGTAGCAATGATCGGCCAATTCGTTTCCTTCCACCAAGGCAACGCCAATAAAGAGCAACAAAAGATAGCATGACAACAATTGGGATCGCCCATCTGAGTAAGAACAACATTGTAAGAGTAATAAAGTGGTTGAACAGAGGTTTACATATGCGTTATAGGCTTATAGGGAGGAAGAAAGCGGACCTGTCAAGATCAAGAACAGGGTTGTACACTATAGTTTCCCATGAAGAGACAACAATGTGCCAGATAGGATTGTAGTACAGCGACTCTGACGACCAGAACAATCTTGTGTATGTCTCCAAGAAGATGAACATCACCCACGCAGCAATTTCAAGTAAAAAGAACTTGATCACAAAGCGCCCGAGGACCACCATAACTAAGGAGAACGTCACCAACCAATTGAAGAGCTTGTTGTTGTACTCCTTGATAAAATGAGCACGGGACCTTGTGAGCATCTGGAAGCATGCATAGGAATTATAATTAGTTCATCAATATCAGGAGAGATCTATAGGTTGCAGCAAGAAAAGGTCAGCAGTAGCACTGAGCAGTCGGAAACATGCATTAAGTTTCAGGCACTCAAAATACAGCATATTCAGAAATAGCGTTAGCATTTAACAGACAAAAGGAGCTGAACAAAGATATTTTATTTTCCACCTTTAGCATTAGATGATTCTCTCTGGTTTCTTTTGTTATTCATAAATCAGAAGTGATTTAGACTAGTTCAACACCGTTACCGACCTGAATGAATATTTACTTTTAAATAGAAAAAAGAGCAAAAAAGTAGCAGAATAAACAGTCTAATTTTCCATCAAGAACTAAATTGGAAAACTTATGGAAAAATAATGCAACAGCTGACAGTCAAAAGGTGATTTGCAAGTTTCAACACTGGTTAAACAAATAATTTAGTACGCCTAACAGATCTATGTATTAGCCCTAAAATCCATCATAGTTAGCCATGGTAACCTTTGACATCCGATGTTCATAGCTTTCCTTGACAGGGCCCACACACTCCATTTCGAAACTTTGATTGCAGCGATGAAATCCTGCATTAAATTTGGCCATGGAAGGAAGCTTCAAGACTTGAAGGTGATCCATTTTATCTTCGCACTCTGAGAACCTTGCTTCGCACAGTTTTGATGACTGATACTCATTGGCTACACAAAAGTTTCTGAAGACCTAAAAAGAATACCCAGTTAAGTACATTGAAGATATCATCCATATTGCATAGGATGCAAGTGACACAAGATAAAGCTGACAAAAAAAATTCTTTTCTCTGTAAGGGCCAGTTTGGAACATATGAATTTTATATGAAACAGTTTGATTACTGCAGGAATCTGGAAAAATTCCCGTGTTCCAAACGGGGTCTTAAAATCCATGAAAACAATCCAGGCGTTTCTCAACAAAATGTACTACACACTACACAGTACAATATCGAAATTAGCTTCTGGCAGTTAGTAACTAAGAATATAATTTTACGACAGAAGAAATACAGAATCAAGAATTTCTTGTGTGAAGACTATAGCACCTCAGAGAGATATAAGACTTGCACCATATGATTCAAGTCACATTAACTGGAAATATTGATGATGTTCTGTATTTCATTAATTGAACATGATACATCCTTTAAACTGCATGAGCATTAAGTACTGTCAGGCAAACCTTTTTCATCTCTTCATCAAGCTTGAGGATGGACTGAGCAGCATGATGTTTACCAAAATGCTGCTTGTCGAAGACCTTTCTAGCTTCATCTTTTGCCAACTCATGAACTTGCTGAAGTTTATCCACTGATACCGGTAGACCCACTCTTTCCATTCTTTCATTATACACCTTCAAGCAACGTTCAAGAATGGCCTTATTGAAAACTTCAACAAGCGATCCTGTCGATGGAATTTCGCCTTTATTCAATGCTTCAAGTATCTAAAACAAAGGCATATAACTTTAGAGAATATTTTACAAGAATGTATTAAGATTAAAGATATATCAATAATGAACACACCAAGAAGTATTACCTGCCCAAGGAAGGATACAAACTCATTCCCATTTAGAGTTCTACCCTGCACAATTTTTGGCTTTATCATGGATGAAACTATTTGCTTCAATTGATCCCTCCTTTCTACATACAATGGTTCGAGTTCTTGGTCCTCCATATCACATAATTTTGTTCTTTGCAGATGAGGCTGGAAAAGAATAATTTCATCATCTCAACATTTATGGGTGTAAAGAGAATAACATTGAATCATTACAATAAATATAGGTAGGAGTACACGTAGGATAATACTAAAGAACTGTACGGATTGTTACCATATATATATAGCTCGAAAGGACAATGTTAAACATGTGTAAGTGTTCCCTCCACCAAGATCATGATTTACACTTTTATTTGGCATACAAGCACTAGATAAATTTCATGTGCACTACAAGACGTACAATGAGGTGACATATTTGAGATTCCAACCGTTCATGGCCATCAATGCAGCTAATGGTAATGCAGAAGATGAAATCAAAGGTCTCATTGCAACGCACCTGGGGCAAGCTAAACGCAGTACTGTTATCGCCCATAACTGCCAAAGAGTCTCTGATTTGGTTCACCTAATATAACATGAAACCATTTTTCTTCAACCAAACTTGCATATCATATCTTCCAGTTAACAACATATAGCTTGAAACAACTGTACCTCGTCAATATATTTGTCTCCTGCAGCGATATATAAAATGTAGGTTAATTCAACTGCTCATAAGATATCCCCAGATCTGACAACGGCAAAAGAGGTGCTTCAATAGCAAAATAAGACTATCCTACTAAAACCAGTCAGTAAGATAACTTGAACTAACCATTGTTGTTAGGCACCCGTTGGAGAGCTTCATCAACCATCTGCTGAACAGATTTTCCTTCTGCACCATGAAAGTTAACATTATTAGAGGAAGTTTAGTATCCTAAAAACAAAATATCAGTAACAAACAGTGACATGCAAAATAGTAGACATGTGAACAAACTGTGAATTATGCGAGAGAACATATATTACTACTACTGCAAATATATTTTAAGTTTGGTAACTATTTATGTAACAACTACTTTATAAAAATGCAGATGCTTAAAAGAGCCTGAACAAATTACTGTAAAGAAATGAACTTTATTAACTACATGCCAACAATCTCTTCAACCAGCTTGTTAGAGTAATGACTAATGATCTATGTTGCCCATCTATTTCTCAATCACATTAATGTTATAAGTGCTATATAATCTTATAAAAAGACTGCATAGGAACCAAGTGCTCAAACCACTAAGACCATTTGGGGTGGCTCGTGAAAGGAACTAAGGTATGTAAAATATTTTGTAGAAAAGAAAAGAAACAGTAATGGTTGAAGAGTTGGTTATACTTAGCTATTACAACACAGTGAAATTCAATCAGTTGTATCCTAGGGTGAAGCCTTCGATTCAGAAAATGGCAGACTCTTGAGACACAATGCACCAATTTCAATGACAGAAGATTAGGGGAACCAAAGATACCATATAATTAGAATTCTGATGATCTCATCGGTGATTTATTGTCTATTTCTCTTATGACAGTTTGATGCATCTCATATTTGATACATGCCAAAAGATATATTGCATTATCCAAACAAAAATGGCCCTGTGTAATACAAGAAGCAACTTACGGAGGAAATCCCTCTGGATCAGCCACAGAAGTTTTGCAGGCTCAAAAGCAACATCTTGCCCCTGCAGGACCAATCAACATAAATTTGATGTAGTTTTTTAGTTTCATACTGAGAGTTAGATTAATGAAGTATTACCTTCACTCTAGTTTCCACAAGCCAAACGGAAAAAATGGAAATTTGTTAGAACACTACGAAGGTACTTATTCAAATGGAAAGCTCCAATCAGAGACGGCAGCAAGCAAACCTTCCGTAGAATTCTTCAGCAATTTCAACAGCAAATGAGAGTCTAGATATATCAGCTTCACGAATCTGTCATCAAAAGATGCAAAATTAACAGCTCTCAAATGAGGGAGTGGAGGGCATTGGGAACCAGAGAAACACACCGTCTCAGGAAGATTGTAGACAAGCACAGAACTTAAAACTGTTGCCAGAGCAAATATCCTATCATGAAAACAGAAAATACAACAGCACATTTGTTACCACGTCCAAACCAGAAAATTATAATTCAGAATTAGTGCATGCTTTATTTGTAGGCAACAAACCTATCATCGTATACATTTGATTTTCCAACACTCTCAAATCCTTCAGTGTCCAGGTAAAGGACAGACACTTTGGTGCCATCAACATCTACCTCGACAGGAGTACCCCAAACCCAGATACCTGCAAAACACAGAGAAGTGTGTTCACATCCTTCAATAAGGATATAAGCATGACAATTAAAGAACATTACACATGTGACATTGGCAGACCACCTCACCTTTTGTTTTGGTATCACGCATGTGTCCAACTCCAAAACCTGCACAGTGAATTTATCATTCCCCTCGTCCAAATATCCCTTTTCCAAAGCATGTTACATAAGACAAGAAGCTCCATGTACCTTTATCACATGATAGGGAGAGAAGTTGGTTGAGAAGAAAAGACTTTCCAGATCGATACGGACCAATAACCTAATTTGACAATCACATAGACATAGCACTCAGTCTGTGTCAAGACAAACACGTAAGGACAATGTCTTGGCATTAGTCAGGAAAAAAAAATATCATGAATTCATGTGGACTACAGGTCGTTTGGATTACTAATTTTGAACATACAGAGACAGCAGCTATTGGAGTGTTGATCCTTTTAATTGCCTCCAAGCCTTGTTTTGCAAGACGGAGTTTAGTGTGGCCATAATCTGGCTCCACAATTGGAAACCTGCATAACTGCATTTGATCAAAAATCTGGCAATTATAATAAACTTTTTACAATGTATCTTGTTGACCAATATCAATACGATTTCAACTAATGCTCAGCAGAAATAAATGAAACAAGACTACTGCACCATTCTACTGCTAGTAGGACCGGCTATACATACTGTACTCCCATTCACGCAGATTTAACAAGCAGCCTGAAGATGTTAGTTATTAACTCTGCTATTCGTCCAAATAAAAATGTGCCCTCATTCAGTCATTTGTTTAGACTATCTGTGAATATAAAAGAAGGTTATTCTCTTCATTTTCGAATAAATTGGGACCAAGGCATTGTTTGATGTTTAGTTGCTCTAAAAAAAAGAAAAAATCAGGTCAAATGGTCACAAATCTCCTACTCATACGCATTCTTTGTTACTTATGTCCAAATCAAGGTGAAAACTTGGCAAGTTGTAATCACATCACTCCTAAACTGCTATCAATTTACTAACACAACATGTACCTTTATACGGTTAATTAGTCCTGTTCCATGCAAGCAGTACCACATCTAACAGTACCTACTCCGCATTTTCATATAACTATACCACACTTGGTTCCACCCCATGCATCACCGGCTACCTACTCCCCTTCCATATCTCACTTCTGACACAATTACATCCCTAAGTCAAGTGGCATCCAAAATTCGCCCGCCCCAAGCGCTCCTGAGCACTTCCATTCGTTACTCCACCATAGCAGCTGAAATTCGCCCGTTCTAAAATTCCACAACATCTCATTAACGCGTGCAATAACGCAAAAAAAACACCTAAATGGTGTTATAATCTCAATCCGAAGCTACGATGAAACGCAGCAATGAACAATCACACGCAGAGTCCGACACCTAAACGCAAGCACGCAACCAAGGTCCACACAAGCGCACAGCAAACATGAAACGTCACTTGGATAAAATTTCGCACTTACGCGCGCTCGAGATCATCAGCATCGGATTCCGCCGCCGCCGCCGCGGCGAGCATCCACACCATCGCGGCGGCAGCCGCCCATATCGCCGGGGCGCAGCTCCTCATCTCTGCCGCACCACCCAATCACCCTCGCGCCGCGACTACGTGTCGCCACAACGCTCCTGCTCCCCGGATCCCGCAGCCCACGAACGACCGCTGAAACCTGTCGGGCACCTCCGAGCAGCGGAAATGGCGCCGCGGGATGGCTTCTCCTGGCGGTGGACGCGTCGGGGCGAAGGGGAGGGAGCGATCCAGCGGGAGGCAATGGAGGGGGACGAGCGGGAGGGTGGGTAATATAGCGCTAGGGTTTTGGGATCGGGCGCGGAGGTGGGTTTCCCAATCCCCAGCTCGCGCTTGCTTAGCGAGGGGAGGGAAGGAGACGTGGAGGCGAGGCGAGGTGGGAAATGTGGAATGGTCGCCGAGTGGAAGACGAAGCAAGCGCTGGCTCGATTACTAATTGATTGGGTCTTAATCTGGGATTAGTATCTTAATCAACTTTTCTCTCCGAGCGGAAGTGCCGTAATTAACTGGCCCGATCGAAGCAATTAATGGTCCACTCACCCGTGGGCCGTGGCCAGCGCCAGCTCGGATGGTGATCCGGGGCCCACGTGTCAGTCAGAGGAGGGAATGTGCGATGGGCTTTGTGAGCTCAAACCTATGGGCCATGAAACTCCCAGTGAGGATTACAGCCTGCTATTATAAAGGCCCTGTTTAGATACGCTTATCTGAGAATCGATTTTAATTTGATCAGAATTTTCTGATAAGTCGCGGTCTGAAGAATTTGCAGTCTGAAGAATCGTCGCGGTGGAAGAAACGGCCCCTTGGGCTCGCGGTACAGGATTTTGGATTCCCAGTGCAAATGCCGATCTTTCCCACCGCGGCGGTTGAAAGAATCGAAAAATAATCAAAGCGTTTGGGTGGGATTCTCGCTTAATTATACCAGAATCGGATTTTAAGCGTATCCAAACAAGGCCAAAGACGACTTGTACTTACTAGGGGAGAAAAGGCTCTCAATTTATAACAGGAAATTAATCTTTGCTCCCATGCTTAGCTTGGTTACTTAGTACAAAGAAGTCGAGTCGTTGTTATGCCATGCAAAAGATGCATTCCTCGCGTCTCTTAGTACAAAGAAGTTATGGGTTTAACTCTGTCTTAAATATTAATTATTTACGAATCAGTATTGTAGCCAAAAAAAAAGTGTAGGAGGTTTCAGGCTCCACAGGCACAAGCATCTGAGTTGGGAGGAGACAAACAAAATGGCAGGTACATATCTCCTACAGTCGCTAATCTTCTCCGTGAACGGCGAGTTTAGGCGTCGACCCAACTAAACCCATGGATCCATCCATCCGCCTTTGTTACAAATGAAGTTTGGAATTCTTCGAGAGAGCATAGACTAATAATAGCAAGGTAAACGAACTTATAGGCTATGTTACTTTGGTTTTTTGGCTTTTAACTTTTGGTTTATTTCAAAGTCAAAATAAATGGTACGTCTTTTTAAAATAGATTCTTCAAATGGCTTCTCGAATTCACAACCACGTGCGCCAGCGTCGATGCCTCTACCGTTTGCTGTTGTCTCAAAAAAAATAGACGAAAGCTATTAACCGTAATCGAAAGACGTCAACAATAGCCTTAAAAAAAGACTAAGCTGAGAAAAATACACGTAGCACGTGCACGTCGACACCTTTGTTAAAGACGAATTTTGGTGGAGTTATTTTTATTGTTAACTGGAGCACCATCATAAGATTGAAATAAAGGACGCTTTGCTTTCTTGTTCTTTTTCACCCCCTTTCTCTTTAGTTTTTCCATGGACCTTGCTTGTTGCATCAGATCAACTCGAAGTCGATCTGCAGTGCTCCTGTCTTATCCGTGCCTGGAGTTGTCTTCCCTTGCTTTGGCTACCAAGTTTGGTACAAAAATATAAACCCTTTTGCTTTCCCCCTAAATCTCGCGCATTCTACTCATAGAACGACTCTCATATATGTACATGTCGATGCCAAACTGAACGTGCACGACCGCATGGGTGTCCTGTCACAAACTCACAAGTGTAAGTCTCCAACAAAAAAAAACCCTTCTAAAATTAGATCTTTTACGGTACTTTAAAATAAATATAAGTTGTTCAATCTTTGAAATCAAATAATTCATATTAGTTATGATTTAGTTATAATACCATCCATAATATTAGCAATAGAATCTTTAAAAGGAAAAAAATTGTAAACAACGGTCCATCTATACCACCTGCCGCAGCCGTCCTTAGCGCCACCACGGCCGCCTTTGATGATGGTGCCCTACAAGGAGTGGACAGTCCACTCGAGCTCGTCGAGCTGGCACAGGAGTGCGGCCACGCTGGGCGTGCTCTCCACGCTAGTGTCGGCGTCGTCCGTGCGGCAAACCCGACGGAGGTGAGAAGGATCATCAGATTAGGAGATTCAGGCTTAGACGACAACCTCGTTGTCGGCGAGCTTGATGCCAGCGGCTGTTGGCAATAGGCTCAGGATCTCACACCGATCTCTCACTTGTTGTGGTAAGGTTCCAACTAGCCAACTAGCAGGGCTTAGTAAAAACAAGGAAAGAGTGCTCAAGAACAAAGAACTTGGGGCAATTATCTGGTTCTATTCTTTGAAGCAAAACACTTACTTACTTGCTACAATGTTTCTAGCTACTGCTATTTATAGAGAACATGGAAGCTTAAAGATCATGCCATCTTATGGCCTTTTACATTCTCATGCAGAAACTCACGCATTCATACATGCAGAAACTGATGCATTCACACATGCAACATTCACACATGCAGACCATTAAACTGGTTGATAACTCTTCGTTGCTTGCATTCTGCATTGAAGAAGAAAACGCCTCGTTGCTTGCAGCAGCTGAAACGTTACATGCATTGGATAGTTTGGGACCACTGCCATGAATAGCATTCAACATTCTCCCCCATAGTCTTGGCGTGGTCCGAGTTCGCGGACACCAAGTAGGTGCCGCATAGTCGCCAGCCTTGCTGCCGGCAATGCCTTCGTCAGTGCATCGGCCCGCTGTTCATCAGTGCGGATGAACACGACGCAGATCTGACCACTTTCGACACACTCACGAATGAAATGATACCTTGTGTCGATGTGCTTACTCCGGCCATGAAAGACCGGATTCTTCATGAGGGCAATTGCGGACTTGTTGTCGACGAACAACTTCACCGACCTTGGTTCTGTCCCGACTAGCTCGGCCAACAAAGCCCTGAGCCAGAGTGCCTGGCATGCTGCCCCAGTTGCCGCCATGAACTCAGCCTCGCAGGATGAAAGAGCCACTGTCTTCTGCTTCTGCGAGTTCCACGTAACCAGGCAGTTGTTGATGTAGAACGCCATGCCGCTTGTGCTCTTCCGATCATCAATATCACCAGCCAAATCACTGTCTGTGAAGCCGGTAATCTCCTCTTCTCCACCACCTCTCCCATACACCAGTCCGAACTCAATTGTACCTTTGAGATATCGGAGGATCTGCTTCACAGCCTTGTGATGCATCACCGTGGGCTTCTCCATGAATCTACTCGCCACGCCAACTGCATAGGAGAGATCTGGCCTGGTGTGAAGAAGATAGCGTAGACATCCGACGACACGCCGGTACTCGGTGGCGTCAACCGGGTGCCCTTCTGGATCCTTGTGCAGCTGGGTTCTCGGCTCCATAGGAATCTTGGTGGAATTACAATCAAACATGCCAAATTGAGTCAATACCTTCTTGGCATATGCAGTCTGCTTGATAGAGATGCCACCATCTCCTTGTGCCACCTCAATGCCGAGGTAGTATGTGAGTAAGCCGAGGTCGCTCATCTCGAACTCACCCATCATCTGCTGCTTGAAGTCTGCAATTGCTTCTGGATCCTCCCCAGTCACGATCAGATCATCCACATAAATACCGACAATGATGCCGGCATTGGCCTTGCCCCTTGTGTACACGGCTTGCTCCTGTGCACACCTTCTGAAGCCAAGCTGCTTTAGACTTTTATCAAGCCGTGTGTTCCACGCGCGCGGTGCCTGCCGAAGTCCATAGAGCGCTTTGCTCAATTTGAGCACTAAGTGCTCCTTGTCTTTTACTGTGAACCCCTCCGGCTGGGCCACATAAACCTCCTCCTTGAGTTCGCCATTCAAGAACGCTGACTTGACGTCGAGGTGATGTACTTGCCACCCGCGGTTGGCCGCAATAGCAAGAATGACACGTACAGTGTCGAGGCGAGCGACTGGTGCAAAAACCTCTTCAAAATCAATGCCTTGCCGCTGCACATAACCTTTTGCAACCAACCTGGCCTTGTGCTTGATGACCTCGCCGTCTGAGTTCTTCTTGAGTTTGTATACCCACTTGAGCCCGATCGCCTTATGTCCGACTGGCAACGTGGTGAGCGTCCACGTTGCGTTCTTCTCGATGGCCTCAATCTCCTTGGCCATGGCTTCCTCCCATGCTGGCTGACCAGCAGCCTCGCGGTAAGAGGATGGCTCC
Organism: Dendrocalamus latiflorus; assembly: GCA_017311315.1. Lineage (NCBI taxonomy): Eukaryota > Viridiplantae > Streptophyta > Magnoliopsida > Poales > Poaceae > Dendrocalamus > Dendrocalamus latiflorus. Next base: position 14,712,047 of record CM029671.1, read on the forward strand.
TCCATCACCACAAGCATTGCTTCCTCATCAGCTTCTTCATACTCTAGCTCCACACGCGGTGCATCGCGCATGATCTCCTCCATGTGCCTGTACCGAAGAGGTCCATCATCGCTGCCGATGTGTCCACCAGACCACGGTGTGGGCAAATTCTTGCCTTGGTCGGCACCTCCTGCCGTGGCCGGCGTGGCCTGTGGAGTGGTTGAGGTAGTCGATCCGTGTACTACCATGGGCACTGGCACACCTGCCAGGCTACCCACGAGCGGGGCTGTGCTGACTCCTGTCTGCTCGAGGTTGGCCTCCTCTTCGACCACGAAGTCGGGAGACCGATCATCTCCTGCATCTTCCGACCACTTCCACTGCACATTCTCTTCAAATATAACATCACGACTTACATGGATCTTGCCGCGATGTGGGTCTAGCAGACGGTGAGCTTTGCAACCTTCCTCAACCCCCAAGTACACGAGCGACTGACTGCGGTCGTCGAGCTTCTTGAGGTGTGGCGTGGTCACCTTGGCGTGCGCCGTGCAGCCGAACACACGGACGTGTGCCAGATGCGGCTTCCTTCCCGACCATGCCTCGAAAGGAGTGCGATTACCCATTGCTTTGGTTGGGAGCCGGTTGAGGAGATAGACGGCATGACGCACCGCCTCCCCCCAAAATCTGCCGGGCACGCTCATGCTCTTGAGAAGTGAGCACGCCATAGCCATCACTGTCCTGTTGCGCCTTTCCACCACACCATTCTGCTGTGGTGAATATGGTGCGGTGAAGTGACGTTCAATTCCTGCTTGCTCGCACACCTTTGCGAGCTCAGCCGACAGGAACTCACCACCGCGGTCGGACCGAAGAACCTTCACGCGGCGACCACTCGCGTTCTCGGCCAGCATTTTGGTCTTCATGAACGTCGAGCATGCCTGGTCCTTAGTCCCGATCACATGCAGCCACATCCACCGGGAGTAGTCATCAACAATTAGCATAAAGTAACGATTACCAGCTGGTGTTGATGGCGTGATCGGTCCACACAAATCGATGTGCAGGAGTTCGAGCGGCTCCTCCGCTCGGTAGTTGGCTGCCGCCGAGAACGGCAGTCTTGTCTGCTTCGCCACCAGACATGTCTGACACAGCTGGTCAGGATGTGTAATCGACGGCACACCTGCCGCCATTCCCTTGTTGGCGAGCATCTTCAAGGCTTGGAAGTTGACATGGCCGAGGCGAGCATGCCACAACCATGCTGGGTCATCGATGCTTGTCAACAGACAAACAGGCCTCGCCAACTGTAGCTCGATGCGATAGAGACGATTTTGAGTTCGTCTCACCTTCATGATCAAGTGCAAAGGATCCTTGACGGACACCTCAAGTACGTCCTCATCCATGAGAACTCGGTGACCAGTCTCAGTGAGCTGACCGAGACTCACCAAGTTGCTGCGAAGTCTGGGGATGTAGTACACCTCCTGAAGCAGCCATTGATCACCATTTTTGCACGCGAAGAGAATTGACCCCTTACCCTTGATCTGCACCGATGAGCCGTCGCCGAATCTCACCCTCCCGGTGACTCCTTCATCCAGCTCGCGGAATTTCTCCTTGTCACCAGTCATGTGGTTGCTGGCACCATTGTCAAGGAACCAGACATCGGTTGGTTCTTTAACGTACTCGGCAGTGTGTAGTTCTGGCCACACTTTCTCTTCAACCAACATGACGACATCTTGTTGGTCTTGCCCGACCAATGATATCTCTTCTGAGACCGCCAGTAGTAGCGCCGGTTCAATGTCGTCGGCGCGCGCAAGATGTGCTTCCTCCTTCTTCTTCGGAGCTCGACACTGTGTCGAGTAGTGCCCCATCTCGTCGCAATTATAGCAACGAATGTGACTCTTGTCACGGCCACCGCCGCCAGAGCCACTTGCTCCATCTTTGCGTGGTCCGCCCCGACCACCTTTGCCGCGACCTCTGCCGCGACCACGACCAGCCTGGCCGCGGTTCCCGCCATCTGCAGGAGCCTTGTTCTTCTTGCTTGACGATGAGTCTCCGTCGTCCTTTTTGTACCGCGCCTCCCACTCAGCCTGAGTGAGGAGCACCTGCCCGTCAGCGTTCCCGCCGATGCCAGTGCCCTTTTTGCGCGTGCGCTCCTCAAAGGTCTTGAGCCGTCCTACGGCCTCCTCGAATGCCAAAGTGTTAAGATCAAAGAACTGCTCGATGCCGGCTATCACACTGATAAACCGTTCTGGCATCGTGTCGAACAGCTTTTTCACGAGCATGGCATCGCTCAGCGTCCCGCCGAGATTTGAGTACCTGACAGACATGGTGGTGAGCCGACCGGCATACTGGTCGAGGGACTCACCGTCGTTCATGTGCATGACGTCGAGCTCATTTTTCAACGTCTGCAGCCGCGCGTCCTTCACTCGATCCGCGCCGACGAACCTCGTTTTGAGGCAGTCCCACACCTGCTTAGCCGTCGTCTTCTTCGCCACTTGCATGAGGAGGTCTTCAGGAAGCGCTTGAAGGAGGTGCGACCTCGCCTTCTTGTCAAGCCGGGCGTCGACTTCTGCATCGCTCGTCGGCTCGACAGCCTCCCAAACGCCTTGATCCTCCATCATGGCCTGAACACGAATCACCCAACTGGTGTAATTCGTGTGTGTCAGCTGCGGGTACTGGAACATACCACCGACCTGTTGTGCTCGCGACGTCTCTCCCGTAGCAACGATCGACATTGGATTCAATCGTAGAATCTTGGGCATGAACCTGGGGAGCTCTGATACCAAATGTTGGCAATAGGCTCAGGATCTCACACCGATCTCTCACTTGTTGTGGTAAGGTTCCAACTAGCCAACTAGCAGGGCTTAGTAAAAACAAGGAAAGAGTGCTCAAGAACAAAGAACTTGGGGCAATTATCTGGTTCTATTCTTTGAAGCAAAACACTTACTTACTTGCTACAATGTTTCTAGCTACTGCTATTTATAGAGAACATGGAAGCTTAAAGATCATGCCATCTTATGGCCTTTTACATTCTCATGCAGAAACTCACGCATTCATACATGCAGAAACTGATGCATTCACACATGCAACATTCACACATGCAGACCATTAAACTGGTTGATAACTCTTCGTTGCTTGCATTCTGCATTGAAGAAGAAAACGCCTCGTTGCTTGCAGCAGCTGAAACGTTACATGCATTGGATAGTTTGGGACCACTGCCATGAATAGCATTCAACAGCGGCTGCCAAGCGCTTCTCCTTGTACACGTACCCCTTGGCTGCGGCGACGAAGACTACGAGGTTGATGGCACTGAGCACGGCAAGCAGTCAGTAGAAGTTGTAGATCCTACCCGTGTCGACGTTATGGGCGAGCCACACTCCCTAGCCGTCGGAGGATGTCACTTTGTGCACGACGCTGATGAGTGCGATGCTAAGGAAGAAGCCCAGCGACAACGTGCTGAAGAAGAGGCATGTGCTCATGGTCTTCATGCCCTTGGGGCATTCGCGTAGGAAGAAGTCAAGCTGGCCAATGTAGGTGAAGACCTCACCGGCGCCGGCGAGAAAGAACTGCGGCACGAGTAGGAAGACGGAGAGCTTGGCGCCGGTGGCGGCGGCTAGGTGCCGATGCTTGGTGACTACGGCAGCGACCATGGCGAGGACGAAGAGGAGGCGGCCAACAAAGATGCGCTGCAGCAGGGAGAGGCTGTGGGGGTTGCCGGTGAGGCGGCGGGCAAGGGGGACGACGAGGCGATCCTAGACGGGGACGGTGAGGAGGATGGAGCCGACGAAGAAGATGGTGAGGGAGCTGGCGGGGATGATAAAGGAGCGCCCAAGGCGGCGGCCCATGGCGCTGGCCTGGGAGACGAAGAAGGTGGTCATCAGCGCATACACTGTCCAAAAGAGGATGGTTGTCGCCCAAATCAACAGCATGTGCACCACTTGCTTCACCTCCTTGACGTCTGTTAGTGTGCATAGTGCCCCCTCGCTCGCCACCAGCTCCACGATCACCGCCTGGTCAAGGAACCTACATGCATGCATGTATGCATGCATCAAATCAAGCTTGATTGGCCAATCAGGATAGGTCTATGGTGCGTGAATTATATTAGCAGAGTTTTTTTTTGGAAAAAATGCTTTCGAAACTATCGGTTCACTTAAGGAACCAATAAGCTAACTTTGAAAGTGTGATTTTATAAGTAGACTTCTTTTATAGTAACTTAAAATGAAAATAAAAGTCTACAATACCTTTACAAATCAACGATCAATTTTATTTCTACTATCAATATAATATACCATAAAAAAAAATCTAAAACTAGACCGTCCACGAGATTCACCTAGGCGAGTCCAGGAAAAATTGTCACTGCGTTCTTACCCGTTTTGTTCGATTTATATGCGTGTAGAAATCAGTTTTGGGAGGGCTGAGCTAACTCAGTTGGCAAGGGTTCTCCTTGAGCATCCTGTAAAAGGGTTGTAACAGCGCACTTGTTTGATTAACGTGTACATTTTACTGAAGCGCTTGCATAATTATGTACACTCGGTACAACCTGATTCACATCACTTATAATGGGTTTTTTGGCTACGATTTATGACTTTTAACTGAGCTTTATGACTTTTAGTTATTCACGAGAGTACAGAGAGATAGAGATTTGCATATGATTTTAACTGATATAAATAAAGTCGTTGTAGTGTGAATTATAATCGATTTATAGATCCGTCGTAAAAATACATTTTATTTAAAAACTAATTACTTAAAAAATTTATTATAGAAAAACGGTTTTTAAAAGCTAAAAAAAAGATACTACGAGAGCTCTCTGTTCAGAACGGGCGAAGTTGCAGCAGAAAGCGAGTGAAGACTCGGGGGAGAGACCAAGCACCTAGCACTACTACAGTAGCACGAGTACCTGGCTCTTTATTTCATTTTTCTCCCTCAAGCCCTGAGGAAAAACCAAAAAATAACGAGTACTAATCAATTAAAGAATAAATTGAGCGCAAACCCCGAGGCAGGCAGCGACTCCTGATAGCCGGGCTCGGCCTCCACTTGTCCGCATCGCCAGATGGCCACCGCCCTCCAGTTTTTTAACCCACCAACAACGCCGTTTTTACCACTTGGCCGCCCACTATGTTTTTTTTACCATCCCCAGGATTCCCACCGTTTCTGAGGGTGTGTTTGGTTTGCTGAATATGGACGGTCGGATCCTAGCTTCACCGTATATTGCGAAAAATTTGGGTGTTTGGTTGGACGAATTTACTGTGGAAGCCTGGATCCGCTCGTCCCTGCATACGGTCTCATCCGGGACCGGGAGTGAAGGCCATTTCGACCAAATCTGCACGTCCAGGACCGAGGGAGTCGAGCAAGACCTTCATACAGCCTCATATACAGACTACCAATCACATACTCATTCAGCCTTGTGTGAGACCATAAAGGGATTTGTGCAAGCGACACACATGAGATGGTCTGGAAGAATCAACAAAGCCAGACGGTTGGGTAGAGTATACCTTTTCTTGAAGATGCCCACGAAGAAAGGCGTTTTTGACATCCATCTGGTGGATAGGCCAGTTGTGGGAGACGGCAAGACTGAGGACAACACGAATAGTAGCCGGCTTGACGACAGGGCTGAACATTTCGCCATAGTCGAGGCCGGCTTGCTGAGTGAAACCACAAACAACCCAATGGGCCTTGTAGCGGGCAAGAGACCCATCGGGATGTAGCTTGTGGCGAAAAATCCACTTCCCGGTCACGACATTAGCACCTGCAGGACGGGGCACAAGAGACCAAGTATTATTCTGCATCAAAGCATTAAATTCTTCTAACATAGCGTTGTACCAATTAGGATCTTTAAGGGCAGAACGATAATTGGATGGAATAGGAGATATAGAAGATGTTGAGGCAGATAGGGAAAATTTGGTAGCGGGGATATAAAAACCAGACTTGGCGCGAGTTGTCATTGGATGGGTATTAATTAGTGGAGGAACAGAAACAGCATTGGCTGGAGGTTTTGGCTGGGATTGTGAGGTGGTGCTGGGCGTAGAAGAATCCTGGGAAAGACTGGCTGGGGAGGAAGAAACAGGTCTTGTGGACAGCGGTGCCGATGAATGCATGGGCAAGCTGGAACGTTGGACAGGCGAAGCTGATGGGACAGCAGATCCGTACGCTCTGGAGCCCGGAGGCGAGACGCGGTAGAAGCGGTCTGAGGTAGGTGCACAGGGGACGGATGAGATCAAAGGTGGCGGGAGCACCGGAGTTGCTGTGGACGAGTTTGGCTGGTTTTCGGAAAGAGTAGACTGAGAGTGAAAAGGAAAGTTATCCTCATCAAAGATAACATGTCGGGAGATAACAACTTTGCGTGTGGCAAGATCCATACACCGGTATCCTTTATGCTCGAGAGGATACCCAAGAAAAACGCATGGAGCTGAACGAGGAGCAAGTTTGTGTGGTGAGGCGGCAAGAAGATTGGGGTAATATTTGCAACCAAAGACTCGTAAATGATCATAAGAAGGATGGCAGCCGAAAAGAGCATAATAAGGTGTTTGAAATTGTAGAGGGGAACAAGGTCTACGGTTAAGCAAATGAGTTGCGGTGTGCAAGGCCTCCACCCAAAATTGAGGTGGCATATGCGCTTGAAAAAGAAGAGTGCATAAGACATCATTGGTGGAGCGGATCATACGTTCAGCTTTTCCATTTTGTTGCGAAGTGTGTGGACAGGTGAGGCGAAAAGAAATGCCATGAGTGGAAAAGAAAGTACGCAAGTCTGAATTAACGAATTCGCCTCCATTGTCGCATTGAACACACTGAATTGTAAGGTGAAACTGATTAAGCACATAGATAAAAAAGCGCTGGAGAGTAATGGAGACATCGGACTTATTGCGTAAAGGGAAAGACCACGAGTAGTGTGAGAAATCATCAAGCACAATGAGATAATATTTGAAACCAGAAAAACTGGAATGTGGTGATGTCCATAAGTCACAATGGATCAACTAAAAAGGCATGTTGGTAAATGACGAAGAAGAACTGAAAGGTAGGCGAGGTTGCCGGCCAAGCTGACAAGCTTCGCACACAGAAGGCAGGCTTTTATTGTTATTACAAGGAATGGCAGAATTTTTGGATAAATGTAAATGAGAAGATCGGCCTAAATGCCCAAGACGACGATGCCATAAATCTGCTTGGCTTGTTGAGCTGAGGAGGGCATGTGGTGCAGCGCCGAAGAAGGGATAAAGATCACCCGCACTATTGGACCTCATGAGAGTTCTCTTGGTGGCCAGAACCTTCACAGAAAAGCCGCAAGGATCAAATTCAATGGAGCAAGAATTATCAGTGGTAAAGCGACGTACTGAGATAAGATTCTTCACAATGGATGGAGATATTAAAATGTTATGAAGATGAAAAGGATAATTAGAACTGTGTAGGGAGGTGGAACCAGTGCCCGTGACAGGAAGAATAGACCCATTTCCTACACAATATGCTTAGAAGAATTAAGCCTTGAATTAGAATAGGACTTAGAAAGTATAACGCCGTCGCCGGTGATGTGGGAAGACGCCCCGGAGTCCATGTACCAGTCGGAGCCACCGTTGGGCTGCTGTAGAGAGAAGTTGCTGAAGGCGCTGTTCAACATTGCGGTCTGGTCCCAGGAGAACGGCATGGTCAGCGGTTGTTGTGTCGGCGGCTGGTGGGAGTCCATCACCGGGAATGCTTGCGTGGACACTCCTGGACGAGCTCCTAGGACACCAGGAGCAGTGGGTGCATTCCAAGCACCGCGCCACTGAGTTGGCCAAGGAGCGCCCCACGGTGCAAAGAACCCCATCCAGGGTTGCTGCGGAGAGTTTGCGACACCGCGGCCACCAGTGTTGTTGCTACCACCACGGCTGCCGTCGCGTCCGCGGCCGCGGCCACGGCCTCCCTTGCCACGTCCACGGGAGTTGTTGTGATTGTTCGGCATGCGGCTGCCACCAGTCTGATTGCCGCTGCTGTGATAACCGCTCTGAATGTGATCAGCATGATCAGCATGATTTACGCCAGCGGAGGAGGATCCATTGCCGCCGTTGACGACAAGTGCGGATGCGGATTCAGCGCGATCCTTGTTGTTGAGACCGGTCTCCTCTAGCATCAGGCGAGAACGAGCCTGCACAAAGGTGGGAAAGGGGACCTGCATGGGAAGCACTGACGCCATCACCTGGAACCGCTTGCTGAGGCCGCGGATCATCTCGAGGGTGAGCGTTTCGTCGGAGACTGGCTGGTCCACATCGCTCAGAGCGTCAGCAAGAGCCTTGAGCTTGCGGCAGTATTGGGCAATGGTGAGGTCACCCTGCACGGTGGTGCGGAATTCGGAGTCGAGATGGATAGCTCGAGCCCTTTTATTGTCGGTGAAGAACTGGGCCAGTGCCGTCCAGGCGCCGTAAGCCGTGTGGCTCGGGAGCATTATGATGTCAAGAAGTTCATCACTAATGGTGGCATAAATCCACATGGTGATGGTGACATCGATGCAGCGCCACTCCTCGTCATCATGGTCTGGCTCACCGTTTTCATCAACGTGGTGATAGACCTCGAAGCGCCCGAGAACCATGGACATGAAGTGCCGCCACTTCCGGTAGTTGTTCTCAGCCACATCAAGAGTGAAGGAGATCAAACTCTTTATATTGACCATGTTCATGGCCGCTGATTTGGAGTAGGAGCGGACGACGCCACTGGATCCAGTGCCGACAGCAAGAATAGTGGAGGAAAGAGCCGCCGGCATGGTGCTGTTCTGGGCTGCTGCTGTGGTGCCGTTGTTGACGGCGGAGGAAGTATCGCTCATGGCGTCAGTGTGGAAAGGGAGTAGAAGGAGGAAGATGAGATGAGATCGAAATACTGCTCTGATACCAAGAAAGTTTTGTGTAAACTCAGCACACGTCTTCCATTGATCAATACAGAACTTATACAGAATACATAAGAGGAGGGAGAGAGAGTGCAGATTATGTGCCCACTCGCATAGGCGCTAGAATAGCCTGGAAGGTTACAGGTAGTAGCGATCCAAAGGACTCGGTCCAGGTTGTTGGAGAATAGCCTGGAAGGTTACACAGTTGTCTAACAGTATCCACAGATACATCGAACCAAACACTCTTCTTTTTCAAAATACGGCCCTCCTCATCCAGCTTCCCTTCATCCAGGATATACGATCCCACTACCCAAAAGCAACCAAACACACCCTAAGTCTCTCATCGTACTGATCTCCAAAAACTATTTTTATATAGTAAATAATATTTATAATACTTAGCTTTTAAATAAAATATTTTTTAAAATAAGGTCTACTAGCCGATTATAATATACACTATATTAGTCCATTTAAACCGGTCAAAATCGTACGCGAATATGTGTCTCTCTCTACAGTATTCTCTATAAAATGTTATTATTCATAAGTCAAAACTAAAAACTAATATCTAAAATCGCACATAAATGTATGTCTCTTTCTCTAAAATGTTTTCTATAAACGGTTACTATTCATAAGTTAAAATTAAAAATTAATATGAACGGAGTCGTGAGACGTAAAGCATGATCATTGGCCCAGTTTTTTCTTTTGGGTTGGGCATCTCACTTTGATTTCTTCGAAAGTCGAGTCAAATGAAAGCTCTTTATTCAAACCGTTTTGTATGAGCATGTTAGTGTGTGCGACATCTCATACATCTCTATCATCTACAACTATCTCAAAAATTAAAAATCAGAACACATCAACTGCAACATGAAAAACAGTGCATTGCTTGCATGGCTTCCCACCCAAAGCCTAGGGAGGTAAGCATGATGCCTGATGCTTCCATTGGCCGAGGCAGGCAAAAATGAGGAGGTTTTTACCGTTCCTAGCGTTGACTTTACCCTCGGATTTGCCAGTTGTCTAGTCGAAGCTCCATGCAGCCCGGTGTCTAGTGCTCTCCTTATGCAAATGCCGTAAGACAATGGGTTCTGTGCATTTCAGTTGTGTTTTATAGTTTTTGAATTGAGACTATTTATAAGAGAGTATAAAAAGGTAATTATATATGATTTTGATTGGTATATCTGAAGTTGGTATAATATCTACTACAATTAGCTTGTAAATATTATCTTAAAAGATACTTTATTTAAAAAATTAATTTCTGTAGGACATTATATGCGAGAAACCGAAAAGAAACGGGCCATATCGTCGAGGCATGGCCTGGTTGCAACGCAGAATTTCACCGAAAACAATCTATTTCTCGTAAAAACTGCGAAGAGTTCACATGTTGCTAAAGGAGCCTACGAGAGGATGTACCTCTGGTCGGAGCTGTCCGATCACGCGGGATAGATTACCTACCACTTACGGAACCTGGCTTATATTTCGTAGTTAATCATACAAGTGTGACTTATTTTTGAATCGATAGGGTATTTCGAATCTTTTCTTTTAAAAAATAACATGGTAAATTAGATCTGAATACTCTTATGTATGTAAATATATACACAAATATATATATATATATATATATATATATATATATATATATATATATATATGATTAAAGTTTTAAAGCATGGACCGCCCAAAAGACGATCAGAGAAGAACGGAGCGCACGGGCGGCGCTAATAACAAAGTTTTCTGCGGAAGCCACTAATTACCTTGGTGTTTGGAGAGTTTTACTGCGGTGTGGAAAAGTCCGAGGTAGGAAGTAGAGGTGGGGAGACAGAGCACACCCACGCACGCCAACGTTATGGGCCTGCGCACGGCACGCACACCGGGCGCACGGCTTTCGGGGCGACACGAGTGCAGCGCAGACCTGCCTTCGCATGCATGCATGCTTGCATGCCTGCCGCAGTGAAAACATCTACTCATTCTTATCACTTGCCGGCTCCGAACTGTTCGCATATCCAGGGGCGAAGCAAGGGGTAGTCTGAGTAAAGATTCGAGCCTACTTTTTTTTTTCGGTGGTAAGTATTGCAAGAGATTAGAAGTGTTGAGAGAAAACTATTGCTTCATTATCATATTTTGAATCTGTATAATGATTATTTATAGATGGTAAAAGGTGGCATGAAAAAGTGTCTTTTGGGAAAGACATCTGCACATTGGACACTTTTACTTTTTGATCAGTAACTGGTGTAACTAGTTTGTAACAGTAAGAAACCCTTCTTCCTCATATATGGGCACACCCTGCCGGCGGCCGACTGACTCATCGACAAACACAGTCAGCAGAGAAGGGTAGGGAGATCGGGCCGGCGACAAGAAAATGAAAAAAAATGCCTAGTGAAGAATCGATCGACAGCCCACTGTTCTTAAGAGACCTAACAAATTCATTTCACCGACCCACTAAGACATCAACTCGAAAAACCTACCAAAGTACCAAATTAGCGATTGAATATTCGAACTTAAAAAGCCACTGACCTGCAGAGAGGGGGTTGAGCCAGGCTGATGGCACAGGGGCGACCAGGCGAGCAGAGAGGGGGTTGAGCCAAGCTGATGGCACAGGAGCGACCAGGCGAGCAGAGAGGGGGTTGAGCCAGGCTGATGGCACAGGGGTGACCAGGCGAGCAGAAGAGGGGACCGGGGTCGGGCCACCGCCGTGCCGGGGGAGCCAGATATGACGACGAGGGCTGGGCCGCGGCCGAGGGGAGGTAGATCCAGGGGTGGGGAGGGGGCGAGGGGAGCTTAGCCGAGCCAGGGCGGCCAAGGGGGAATCGAGCCGCCAGAGCCGAGGCGGCGAGGGCCGGGCGACCGGGGGAGCAAGATCTTTTGACGATGTTGGCGAGGGCTAGGCCGCAGCCGAGGGGAGGTAGATCCAGGGGCGGGGGAGCCGGACCGGGGCGCGGGAGCAACGAGGGAAGCTCAGTCAAGCCAGGTCAGGACACCGTAGGAGCACCACGGGCCATGGCGGTGGTGCATCGCCCCTGGGTACAGCTGCACAGACAAGAGAGCTGAGAGAGGAGAGACCGAGAGAGTGAGTCAGTGAGCCAATGAGGACCGTGAGGTGAAGACTGAAAAGGTGAGGATAAGTCAGACTGGGAGGCTGAGAGCGATCGGCTAGTCTGGATGTGCGACATAGTCACACAACGACAGTAATAGTTTTTCTTCCTTCTCGATTTACTATTTTAGTAGTTGAGAAGGGGTAACAATTTCCGGGAAAAGAGACATTTTAGTAAGAATTATCCTAAAAGTATCATTCCAAAGTCATCTCTTTATGGTGAATATTATTTGCCTAGGAAGAATAAAAATGACAATGTGTTTGCTAGAGATGTTAGTTCTAAAAATTCAATGTTAGGGCCAATCAGGGTGCTCAAATACATTGTGACTAATCTTTATGGACCCAACCAAGTTTTGGGTACCAAAATGTGCTTAAATGCCTAGTAGGCACTTGAAGAGGCATTGGAGGCTTAATTCATTCATGAAGAGGTGAATTCCATCATGGGTATAATGGAAGCCAAGTTTGTGGATGATCTTACCATATCAAGAACCAATATCATATCGGTAACAAGTACTTGCATTGAAATAATTAGCCCCTAGCCTTGTGTAGTTTACTTTACATGAAAATCATTTAAAGGGGTGTTCTTGCTCTTGTCCTAAAATTTTATTATTGTAGTCATGAGCAAGATGTTAGTGGCACATTAAGAGGGGTGCTAAATCATATTAATGTGTATCACATCCCTGAGTGTGCCTATAGTAATTAAGTGTTAGTATTGATTTTTAAAATTGAGCCATTTAGCCAAAAGTTAAAATTTTAGATTACTAGTATATCGTTGAAAAACTAGTTAAAAATGTATACAAATGCATTTCAAAGGTTTTTCAAAAGTTTTGGCTTTATAAAAACTTATTTCAAGTAAAATTGAGTTTCTATCCCAAAAATACTAATATAGTATTTTATTTTGGCTTTAAACTCAAAAGTTGTCCAAAATTAAATCTAAAAGGAATTTGAAAAGGAGTTCAATACCAAACATCTAAAGTTGGCCATTTCAAACATAATTGGTATTCAAAAGTTTTTTTAAAAACTAACCAATGAAAAGTTATTTCGATTTGAAACTCATTCAAATTTTGGAGTCGACCTAATTGGTCACAGTCTTATACTTAGTGAGTTTTGCCTTTTGAGTTAAAATTATTGACTTATATTGGCTCACAAGGGTATTTATAATACATACATAAAATTGAAATGCTTAATATACCCTCAAATACTCATTCTTACAATCTTGAAGATTTTATTGAAAATGAGCTTGTTTTTCAAAAATAAAATCTTAATTTGTTAAAATCTATATTCAAAAGAATCAGAATCTTGGTATATGGCTGGAAATGCTCCACAAGTGGTTTATGTTTCTTTGTGAAAAGATTTGGAGCAAGTTACAACATTATATCTTTCCTCTCCTCTAAATTTCAATCTTGGCATGCTTTTAGTCAAAAATCGGTACTACCACGGTCGGAACAGCGGTACTACCGATAAACGAAACTTCCACGCTTTCTTCAGTGGTACTTATAATTTTTCTAGAAATGCCTGACTCATTTCAAAAAAATTTGATATCCAATTCCCTCAACCATTACCTTTACTCCTTAAGTCAAGTTGATCATCTTTATCTTTGCAAGCTACTTTCAAGTATTTCTTGACTCCATATGCTATTTCTCCTTGTTTGGTACTTTCATCTTAAAATGGTATTCTCCCTAATGTGATAGCTTCTTTGATCATCTCAACCTCGGCATGAATTTCACTCTTATCCTTTCAAAAGATATCATCCTTTTCCTATCAAAGTGGCAGTTACTCTTTCAAGTGGTATCTCTCCTAATTGATATCTCTGCTAAATGGTATCCTTTCAAATAGTATCATCCTCTTCTCACAAGTGGTATCTTCCTACAAGTGATATCTCCGTTAAATAATATCAAGTGGAAACCATTGAAGATGAAGTGTCCAATTTGATCTTGTGAGATACAAGTTGATCACAAGTGGCATCAAGAAATAGAATCAATCACTCTTAGTGTCGTGTATGTCTTCAAGTGATATCAAGTCTCTACAATTAGAATTAATTATACTTGGTATTATTTATGTTTACAAGTGATATTTTTCATAAGGGGTATCAAATGTCATGATGAGTGGTATCAATATCAAAGTAGTGTATGCCTTTCATGGAAAAGACAAAAGCACCACAGAAGTTTAATAAGTACTTAGTATAGATAAAAGGCTTACAAGTAGTACCTATTATGGACAAAAAGTTTGCAATTGGTATCCTCAATTCTTGGTGCTAGATGACATAAGAAGAGAAAGATTAAATAAAAAAAGAGAAGTGTTATGAAGTGAGAAAAAAGTAAGAGGAGAATTCTTTATGTCAAAGAAAAATAAGAAAATACCAAGTAGAACATTTGTGTAAGGGGGAGTTTTTCTTTGTAAAAAACCTATATATTATTTTAGGCTTACTCAAACAAAAGGGGTAGAGTATTAATATTGAAAAATTATTTTACCTATTTGCCCAAGATATTTTATGGATTTTGTGAATGAATGTATGTCATTCTCATTTACTTCATTTGATATTCTTAGAGTGAAAATTGGTTTTTGAGTTTTTAATGAAAGTCTATGTATCCTCATGCTTTCAAAATGTATTTTAGCATAGCTTTTGAATGGAGACTCCTTTTTCAAAAATTCTTGCTAGAAACGTTTTTTAGGAGTCCAAAGTTCATTTCTATAAAATTTAAAAGTATTTCAACTTTATTTGAGAAAGTTAAGTACTTTCTCATTTTGATAAAATGTAAAATTTTAGAACTTCGCATGATTTTGAGTAGTTTTGCGATTTTGTATATTTTAGTGTGCTCATAATCTGAGGAAGGCATAATAATAACTTTTGATTCCCTGTTTTTAATCTATATTGACAAATTTTATTAGATTTATTGTATTTTTTGTAAGTTAGTTTTTAGCTAAGTTTTCATGCTTAATTGGAATGTGAAATCCTAAAAATCTGAAACTTCAAATTGGAGTGTGCTTTAAATACTACAATTGGTATCGAATGCCAAAAAGAAGGAGAACTTCAAAAGCCTTCAAGGAGATCTCAAGAGCAAGATTATTTGAATGTGTTTCAAATATCTTTTCATTTAATTACCTTAAATTCCCTTTTGATCATATGTATCTATTTTCATATCTTCTTATTTCCACATTAAGTTGAATTAATTGGTATCAAACTCCACATGTAAGAAACTCTCTGTTTTGGCTTAACCTTTTCCTTTGGTTTTTGGTGATAAATACTAAAAGGGGGAGAATTGCGTATAATAGCATTGATAAAATGATAAAATACCAAAAGATGGAGAAAGGGGGGAAATTATGTTATATAGTGTGAAATGCCAAAAAGGGAGAATAGTACAAATGCCCAAAACAAGGAGAACGAGAGAATAGCAATTTGTTAAAACCATCAAAAAGAGGAAATTCTTTATGCTTATACTTTTACCTTAGTTGAATTTTCTATCATATGTTCATTTTTATCCAAATGCTATTATTGCTAATGGTTTTGTCATTCATCAACAAAAAGAGGGAGATTGTAAGTTCAAACTCCAGTAAGTTGGTTTTGGTGATAATGATAAATCTAATTATGCGACTACTTTGTTTATTGATTATGATATTGCTTAGTCTCATTTGGATGAAAAGGTGAAAATCATAAGAGATATGCATTCGACATCACATTCTTATATCTTCGTACATTCCTCGGATCCAAAAATATAGATTAAACTCCGAAAAAAGTCAAACTTGAATATGTGCATATGCCTTTATTATATACTCTTGTATGCACACATTTAGATGGAGTTCACTCTATATTTTGAGGTTTCATTAGCATTGATCTACGTTCAACTTTTCACATATTAAGGATCTTTATATTGAAACATATCCCTTGAGTACATATAACTTATGTAGTTCATATATACTCATAATCGGGTTGTCATCTTGTTCTTCCATTATGTGTTAATGGTTGGATGATGAATGGTAATCAGATGAATAAGCTTTGCTTTAAAAATCTTATCTTAGAGTATACAACTGTTTTGTACATGTTGTATACTCAAAAATCAATCTTTATCTCATTATTTGTTGAGATTGTAATGAATTACAAAAAAAGAAGATTGTAGAATCTAGACCCTCCATTATGAGTTAATGGTGAAGTTTTAGTAATTGATGATAATTGGTTTGTGGACTAATATTTTTCATGAGTTAAATGAATAGGTTAGGTTCCGCAGATGATCATGTGTTAATCATCAAATCAAGTGAAAATCCATCATGTGTTGATAGAATTGAAGTAAATGATACATCATGAGTCGATGCATGTCAAGTCTATGACTCAGGGCAAAAGTATGGCTAGCTAGAGCTAAGAATGTGTTTATAATCTTTTACCGGTCTTGCTGTTTGGTTGGAAGACCAGATTGCCAGTATAGATTGTCGTACTATTAAGAGGGGTCATGTCTAGTAGTTTGAGTCTCATCATGTGTTGATAGCTCAACATCACCTTTTCTAGCTCTCCTTAGCATGAGGCTTGTATTTGCGAATGTATTTTTACAAAAGTTAAAGATTATGTGTTGAATCCTTGTAACATAGGACTATACATTATGAATGTGTTTTGTAAGTGTTACAAGTCTATGTTTATATTCTTTGTGGTATGAGGCTTATATTTGCAAATGTGTTTTGCAGATAGTTGAAGATCATATTTAATCCTTGAGTCATAATTCCAGAAGTGTGCAAATATGTTTTGCAACTTGTTGAAAATCGTGGATAATCCTTGTGTGTATGATACTATAGTTTACAATTGTGTTTTACAAAATCTGTTGAATTATATGAACTGCTCAAGAAAATTGAAACTACCATAGTGTATTCTGCGATAGTACCACTGACCGAAATTGGCGGCGTTGTAATTGTAGAACTACCGCATTCACTAGTGGTCAAAGATCTGCGTGGTCAAGGACCAGAGTGGTCGAAACTGACTTGGTCAAACCAAAGTGGTCAGAGACCTAAGTGGTCGAAGATCGACGTGGTTGATGACCTGTGTGGTCGAAAATTGACGTGGTCTAACCAGTATGGTCGAAATCGATGTGATCGAGATCTGTGTGATCGAAACAAGCGTGGTTGAACCAACATGGTCGAGGTCTGTGTGATTGAAGACTAGCGTGGTTGAACCGATGTGGTTGAGATCTCTGTGATCAAAGACCAGTGTGGTTGAACCAAGATGGTCAGAACCAACGTGGTCGAGATCTGCGAAACCAGCATGGTCAAAACAACGTGGTCAAGATCTGTGTGATCGAAGACCAGCGTGGTCGAACGAAGACGGTCAGAACCGACGTAGTCAAGATCTGTGTGATCGAAGACCAATGTAGTTGAAGATTGACATGGTCGAAACCTTTGTTGTCAAAACCAACGTGGTTGGAGACCAGCGTAGTCAGAGACCTATGTGGTTGAACTGGGCAACATGATCGGAGACCAGTGTGGCCAAAAATCAACATAGTGAGAGACATGTCTGGTTGATTCAGACAGCTTGGTAAGGCCCTCCCACCTTCCCCTCTGGTCACACTCTCTGCTCTCTACTCCTGGTTCCCTCACCTCCCGGCTCTTTGCTGTGCTCCACTGCTCTGGTTTGGTTTTTTTGTTGTGTAAATTTGAACTTAGTGCCTCGATTGTGCAAATGTGTACTTGTAGCTGCTTAGTGCCTACTATCATTGTGTGTCTGTGTGATGCTCTACAACTGTAGTAGTGCTCTCCTCTGCTTCAGTTTGTAGTGTTCATTTAGTTGTACAGTTAGTCACTGATGTAATAATGTTAATGACTTGTGACTTTGTGAAAAATATATATGCGGTGGCAGCGACAGATGAGGTCCTGCTCGCCAATTGAGGCGAAGACTTAGATCATACTCACCATCCACTCCATCGCAGCGGTGCAAGGGGCAACTTAGTGACCATCAAAGGTAATGCCCCCATGCCTCTTCTTTTGCTTTTTCTTAATGTTCTCAACATGAAAGATTTGAGAAACCCCCTGTAGAATGTTTGAAGAATAGCCACAAATTAGTTCTTTGATGAAAGGGCAACAGTAAGATTTGAGATGTATATGTAAAGTGTAATTATGGATCTAATGTTGTACTAATGCCTTTTCTAAATCTAAGATGTACATGTAATGAGATGTATCTGATGCTGTACCAATACCTTTTCTTGGTTGTTCGGTACTATGATTTAATTGGCATGTTGTGAATTATACAGGGATAGACATAAATATTGGAGCCATAAGAGAAGTAAAATAAAATAAATCATAGTGTAGAGAAAATTCTAATTGTGTTGAATAACCTGATGCTGACAAAAAAAATTCTAATATAGTTGCTTATACTCCTTTTTTCTTTCTTTCTGGACCACTTATCAAATTGATACAGAATTTGTTAAAGTACTTGCCTTTAGGTAACCACTGGGTTTCTGGTCATAGTTTTTGTTCCTAAAGTCATCACAAGATATAAAGGTAAGAGGCAAACTACACACGTATGCTAGAATACTAAGTTCAGTAGTGCTTGGATATATGATTTGTGCTATTTGTTTGCAGGGCATTTCACTAATTGTTTACCAAAATAACAAGCAAACATATATTGGTTCATATTGTTTAGCAGTGATGTTTAGATTTTTTTTTCACTTTGACTGCTCATTGAAAATGTAATACTTTCACTGCTTTCCAAATTTTGTTGTTTTTGGCTTTTCACAACCATATTTGGTATGAGCTTCTTACAAGATAATTGTACTATCAGCAGCTATAACAAACGAAGCTTATTTCTCCCCTTATTGTTTTCAAGTTTTGTATTTAGTGAATTAACTAAGTTACCATTTCTTGGTGGTTGCATTCAAATTGCTTTGCCTTCACCGTAAGGAGACAACCAAATGTTGTTTCATTATAATTAGTTCTAAGATGTGATATATTTTTTCCTTGGTTAATAAAATTTGGTTATAATTATCATATAGAATTGTTTAGTTAAACAACTAGGAATGGATAATAAGTGATTATAACATTATCACCAATGAGCAATAATTGTTTTTGTATGTCCATGACATCTTGATTTATATCCTGAAATATGCATCTTTGTATATATCCTGGAATCTTTATATAAGTGTCATACCCCAGGTTAGCAAACCCAAATCCTCTGTGATTCCACTACACTATTCCCTAGATCAGTAGACAGTGCTCACAGATACATTATTGTATGTCAAAAATATATCATGCAGAAGCATAAATAATACAATAGTAACTTACTCATGGGCCGACTAGGCCGAAATCAAAAAGATGCAGCTGCAGAAACTCCACACAGGTGGGACCCTCAGGACTTGCCCATAAGCAGCCAACTGGGGTTCATGACCTAGTCCATGGTCTCATCGTCTACCAGCTCTGTTGACTCCCTCAATGCACAACATGACTTGCCATTCTTTTCCTTCTTGACTGACTGATGGTAATTAAGCAAGAGTGAGTACAATGGTACTCAACAAGCCACCACACAGGATGCAATAATAATAGATGCAAAGCTGTTAAGGGAGGTTTAAGGTTCTTTTAAGTGCGTAAAGCGACGGTTACAAATATTATAAGTACAAATCCTATAGCCGGGCATTTTGACAAAACATGCTTTAAAGAGTTTAAATTGTGCAATATATAGTGGTGATGGTTCCATCCACCAATTACATGGTTTCATCCACCGATGCTAAATTTTTCGATACCCATAATAATAACGCTGGAGTACTTCCCTCTAGGAAAAAGTCAATGTCAGAGTACTTCCCTCTAATAGGTTTTTATCCCACCCACAAAGATTTTTGAAATAGAACTAACTCGAGGAAGTTCTCATGTCTGCTCTTGACCGTGGGCACGGCTATTCGAATAGTTTTATACTTTACATAGTTTGTACATCTTTACACACAAGAGACAATCAACCCTACGGGCCTATGCGATACCTTGGTCACGCAGATCGATAGATTATCACGAGGCCTTTACAATACCTTGCCTTTTAGCACCTCATCCATATGGGGTTGCCCCACACATAGTGGGCCCATACGTTGTGCAGGATGTCCACCATAGAGTAGTGCAGTCGGACTCCACTTTCCATGAACGCTAGTCTTGGTGACGTTACCTTTATTCGGTGTCCCATTCCAACCGGATTTTTATTATCCGCCTACACAACTCTTCCGTGAGATGACTAGAGGGTCTAGTAAATTATTCAGCCCAGCCTACACTTTGCCAGCTTATGGTAGTACTGTTTTATACGAAGAGGTCATCGCAGCATTAAGTCCTTATGTGTCTAGGTGGTTCATTCCACAAACCACATATTCTCGTGTTACATCCACACCCACAACTCTTACCATCCGCCTAGACAGGTATAGTAGGTTTTTAGGGTTTTGAGAAGCATAAATTGAGTTGTCGCAAATATTCAACCACTTACATCCCGTCACTATCTCAAAGCAAGTTTTCATGTTTAAAGATTAATGATCAAGGCAACTAGTGCCCTGGACTTGACAAGACTATCATGGCATTTTAATATGACCTATAACTAGTAAAGTTACCATTAACATCTAGGATGACAATGGTCAAGTGATTCAAGTGTCAAGAAATGGCATATTAAAATTAATACAGCATCAAGTGGGCATGTAACTAGCTTAAGTTTTGACATACATTTACATAATAAATTAAACATGCAAGTTGATAATTTAAGGGAACATAATTTTTGCACACAATGTAGGATCAACATGATCAAAGTGATAACTTGTCTTGCTTGGTTTACCATGGCCTTGATCTAACTCAAAGCCTTCTTAGTCTGTGATCTTAAATTCCTGGTCTTCGCTTTTATCCAAGTCTTGATCCTGTTTGAATTCGTCGCTTCGTCGAATCTTCAGATTCTAATACACATCAAATGAACGGAAGAAACCAAATAAATCCAAACACTTTAAATACCTAATTAAATTTAAATTACATATTTATTACGATATGAGAATAGAAAGATGATTTGAGTTAGTGTGCAATAAACATGGCAGTAGATGAATTGAGCAAAAGAAGGAGGTGACTGAGTAGATTTACCGTGAGGGAAAATTTGGATAAGGAGGGATCAAAGGTAATGTAATACCCACAAGAATATTCCGCTTTGGAAAAGAAGGTGGTTAGGCATAGCCGATTGGGGAAAGGCAAGGCTTGATCTTTCACTTGATGACTTTTCTCTCTATTGATTTATATTTATCAAGGAAGTTCTATGAGTCACGGAAGGCATATGTTATGGATAGATGGGAGAGATTATCCAATCTATTGGGTATTATTATTGAGTGGTAGAATTTAGTGACTTTAGGGTGCAGATTTTACATGAGATGAGTATAATTTTAATTACTTGATGTAACTTGATATTTCAAGATGCAATATTATCTGAGATTGCAACTGCCAACTTAATGAACCATTATTTTTAATAACTTAATTAAAGTATGGAGTTAGTCATTTTAGTCCAATTGTTATTATGAGCAAAGTTGGTTATTCTGCTTGATTAACAAAATTATTAGAAATGGCTAACGGTTGTGATTTACTGGAAAGGGGAGTTATGAATTAACAAGGATCTTCTTGATAAAGCTACTTCTTGCATTAATAATTATTTTCAATCATTATAGGCAAATTTTAAATCTTGAGATACGGTTGGATGGTTACAGATTATTCTTAGGGTCATTTGATTGGGGATTTGGATGTGAGATAAAGATTAATGGTTTCTTATTTATTTTTAAGAATTATTAATTATAGACAAGGAAACCACTAATTTAAATATCAACATTTATGGTTAATATTGGAGATTTAAATGATTTACTAAAATTATTCAAGCATTTCTCTGAGAGAGGAAGATCTCATTACGGAGACGGGCATACCACACTAGATATTATATGCGGCATGCAAGTTATTTCTGAGAGATAATCTTATTAAGCAAAGTAGGTTAAATTCTTACTATTTAAAGTGTTAAAATTAATGATACATTTATTCGAATTATTACATTAATTATCTTTATTGCCATTTTCTTGGTTGTCATGGACTTAGACAAGATTAAATGGGTATAAATCTTTTATTAAGCTTCATAACTAAATCTTTTAGCCATATAATTATTATTATTTATTATTTTTAACTGCATGTTAATTACTTGGTAATAGGAAAATAGTTCATGGCATAGACTTGCTTTAAGTAACCTTTTACATGAGGATTAATGTATTAATCTTGATTGGTATATAATTAACCAATGTTAAGTTTTTAATTTAATTGCATAGATCTTTTTCATTATGAATTCATAAGTAATTTCTTATTCTCATTATTATTCACAAAATTATTTTATTAGAATGCATGCATGAATTTTCTTAAACATGAATTCATCATTTAGTCAAAAGGGTGAAAAGATATGCAACTTATCTAGTTGGGCCCACTTGCCAGAGAGAGAGAGACAGAGAGGATCTGGGTCGGCAGAGAACAGAGTAGAGAAGGGGGGAGGGAATCGGCCAAACAGGGGAGGCTTGGTGGCGCAAGGCCCGGGCGGCATTGCCAGCGGAGAACGACCGGGGAGGCAGCGGTGACCAGAAAAACAGGTTGCTCAGGTGACGAGGAGGCCCAGGGAGGCAGCGGCTTCGGCCGGGTGGCGCCAAGACGAGCTAGCGGCTGCTCAGGCGACCGGTGGTGAGGGGAAAAATGGGGTGCCGGTGGCCGAAAGAGATAGGGAAGAAGGTGGGGCGCACATGAGCAAGAGGAAACCATGGGGAGCTACCCAAGGGGGTCAGTGGAGCCGAAGGAAGGCCGAGGCGGGCTGGCGACGTGCACGGGCGACGGCGTGGTTAGGTCCCCGCAGAGGGGGAGCTCAGGTAGCGGAGGGCGTTGGTCGGCAGTTGGGGGAGCTTCGGGGCACCAAGGAGCTGCTCACACAGCGAGGAATCGGGCTGGGGCCAACCAAGGAGGAGATGGCGGCGATGGAATCGGCTTTGACCAGAGGCGAGGAAGAACGATCGTGCGGCGAGCCAAGGGCACCGGAGTCCAATTAATCGAGCGAGAAGGTAGGAGACCCCTGGGGGCACATTGTGGCATGGTCGATTTGTGGAGGGGGTCACTGGTGAGATGGAACGGCATGGAGTGGCAACGGCTGGCGTGAGCACAGGGGCTGCTCGGCCTCTGCTTGGGGGAAGAGGAGGAGGGGCAGTGGGGGTGAGGAGACGAGTCCAAGTGCTCCTTTTATAGCCAGGAGGGGTGGTCAGCTGTTGAGCGCCATTGAAGAGCGGAGTAATGCTGAGCAGAGGTGTCGCTGAGGAGTAATGCTTGGTAGCAATAGGGCTAGCGGAGGGGCGCAGGCATAGGGGAGGGAGTCAGCCGCTGGCGTGCTGAAGACGCACATGGGGTCACTGAGGAGTAACGCCGGTCGGTGGGGTATTGAACGCACGGCAGGCGTAGGCCAATGGTAAGGCAAAGCTGGCGCTAGGGCACAGAGGGAGCAGAGGTGCGCACAGGTGTGGCATTGAAGGCAGGCGCCAGAGGGAGGAGGAAACCAGGGGCGGCTGTGATACGGAGAGGGGTCCCGATCTTCTCAGTGAGGAACCGTGGATAGTTGATGCGAAGTAGACGATGTCGCTAGTTGAACACTCGCGCCAATGCACAAACCCTCAACTCTTCGGAATACGCCCAAAACACACCGGATAATTGTTCGTCGCGAGACCACAAACGACGAATGCCAAGTCCCCATTTCCCAATGGAACGACGGCTTGACCTTGAATTGCAGAACGAACAATGGATCGCCTAGTTCTCTCTCAAAGTCCTCGCATGAACTCTGGTGTTGAAAGAACAAGCAATAGCTATGTTTCAATCTTATGCATAAAATTGGTCTCTCCCTAAAGGCTGCCAATACAAGGCTTATATAGCCCCTTGGGACGTCCATATGGTCCCCAAACCAAGTACAACTCAACCCTATATGGTTTTGGATACGAACTCTCACAAAAAGGAAACTATATTTTTCACCTGTCATATTGTTTTGGTCATAACTTTTTATCCGTGATGAATTTGAAGATGGGACTAGATCCATTACGCAGCCCTTGAAATTATATTTCCAACAAGTATAAGAACACCTGAATTGGACTTCCTTTGTGAAAGTTATGGCCTTTTTAGTAACTGCCTGTCAGGCTATCCCGAACCGAATCCGAATTGAATCCTGAGTTGAATCCGAGTTTGAATTGGGTTGAGCACGTGGAAAGTCTGAATTTGGTTTGAAAATCTTTTCCAAAACTTGTAGTTTATGTCCTTGGGCTCCTCCCTTTTGCTCTCCCAAGTCTTCACATGAGTCATACCTAAGAATACATAAAATACTAGCATGAGGTAGTATTCTAAGTTCATCATCAATTAAAGGAAACTCCTTAAGAAACAAAAGCACATGTTTGTTTAAACGTTTGGCTCTTGCCCTCGTCATTGGGCCCTCTAGTTCTTGGTTATTCTCATGCATGCTTGGAGTGGAAGATGTATATGTAATGGGGATGTCCTCACCAGTATGTGCATGACCACCAATAGAAGAAGATGTATAAGTGTTAGGGATGCCCTCATCAGGCTGGCCAGCACGAAATCGGAGTGGCGCAGCCTGCGCAAGAGCGCAGCTAGGCAGTCGGCCTAGGCAACGAGCGCCAAGAACAAAGCAAGGGAAGAGGAAGAAGGAAATTGGGGTGGGCCAAAGGCCAGGGGAAAGGAAGAAGCCAATTTGGCGGTAGGCACACGCGAGGGAGCCAGACCTGGGCTAGATTGGCTGGGCAGCGCCAGGAGCAGGGCAGGTTGGAGGAGGAAGAAGGAGATGGCCAGGTGGACCGTGGGCGCCTGGAGCAGGGGAAAGAAGGAAGAAAGGAGGAAAGGGAGGAAAAAGGCCAAAAGGAAAAGTGGGTTGAAGGCCCAAAGATTTTTGAAGATTTTCCTAATTTTGATTTCCGGGGTTAATTTTGCAAATAGATTTTGAATTTGTAATCTTGATGCAAATTTTTGGATTGCCAAATGGGATTTTAACATTGTTGAGCCCTGAGAGAAAATTCTGAATTTCCAGAATTTGAATTCTCAGATATGATAATTAGATGGGAAGGTTTTGATATTAACTTTGATTTAAAATTCCATTCTTGATTTTAAAGCTCCAAATTTTAAATTTTAGATTTGAAATTAGGACTACACGGGGATTTGGAATTTGTCAATTTGATGTTTAAATCTTGGTTCTTGATTTCAAGATTTCGATTTTTATTAATCAGATTTTTAGCAAGGACCCAAATCAAGAAACTCAAATAAACACCAAAATTTTTACACAACACTGGAAATTGGTAAAAGATTTTTAGATTTTTCTCAATTACAATATTCCCATACTTTTGGGGTGTTACAATAAGTTTCATTGTTTACTTTGCAAATAGAGCACATATAACCTGTCCTTGACTGATATGTGCTTATGACTTTGTATCAATTTTTCATACGTCTCTAGCTAGACTTTTCATCTTAGCTTTACTATTAGATTCAAAAGAATGTAGCTGGTATCAGTTCTTCATACATTCCTAGCACATATAACCTTGTATCAGTTCTTCATACGTCCCTAGCACATATAACCAGTCCTTGGTTTCAACTTAAGGAAGCTTTCAGTGTACAAAGTGATAGGTGGTTTTAAAAGCAGCATGTGCTTTTTACATTTGCATTGTTCACATTTTTAGCTTTTAATTACAACAATGTAACTAGTATTCCTTAATATTGCAGCCTAAGGTTGAAGCTTTTACAAAGAAATTCTTTGTTAAGTTGCTATTGGAGGTTCATTCCTAGGGATGCTATTGGTGGCGTACTGGAGCTATCTATGCCCGTGAACTGAGATAAGGTCTTTAGTACATAGAGACTCTTATAATGCAATCGTATGTTCTTCTTTTTTGGTGCCACCTGCAGTTTTGCATCTTTCTATGATGCCTACTTTGCTTTAATCCCAAAATCATGTTGTTTTAGATAAATAGGCACTGCAAAATTACATTGTTTGGTTGTGTTTGCTGGTTGTTTTGCATGTTACCAGGGCAATACCCAACAGTGACTCTCCTTGGTCATAAGGAAAGAAAGAGTGAACATGCCATAGGATTTCAAGCTCTTGGTATATGGTTCAGTGTATTTCTTCAAAGGTAATATAAGAAAATTCTTAAGTGGATGTACTAATGACTAAATGTATCTAAGTTATAAATGCTTTTTATAGAGGAATAATTTTGTACTTTAGTGGCTATGTATATTATTTTTGAATAATTTATAATTATGCCTGACTAAAATTGTGAGTAGTAGTACTGTTGGTGTAGTGATGATCAAAATTCCATTAGAAGTTTTCGTTGTTTGCTTTGCAAATGGAACACACATATAGACCGTCCTTGGGTGACCTATGCTTATGATTTTGTATCGATTTTTCAGATATTCCTAGCAATAGAAGATTTTTTATCTTAGCTTTACTATTATCTTCAAAGGAGTTTGTATCCCACTAAATTTATTTATTTTTCAAATGGCTTCTCCTATAGGATATTTTTTGCGGGGATTTTTTCTGTAAGATAATGAAAGAATGTAAGGAAAATCTACAGAAAGCAGTAAAATGGGGAAGCTGATGTACCACTATCTGTATGTAGAAAGCTTAGGTAGATAACAACAATTTAGAAACAAATAGGAATTTGTATGTTTTCTTCAGTGTGTTGCACTTGTTTATATGGATGTATGATTCAATTGTAAACTCCACTTGCTTTTAAATAATATAATTACTTTTTTTCTGCAATTTAGTGAATTGCTCTATTGTTTGTGGTTTGTGATAGCAGCAGTATGATTTTTCATATGAACCGATTTGATTACGATGATGTAAAAAATATCATTTTACGTAAGAGAGGGAACAAAGTGAAGACATCTCTATGTTTTAGCACGCAACAAAGCGACTCTGCATTAATAGAGACGAGGAGTAAGTGTATCTATCAAAATGTCTCTAGAAGGATAAGCACACAATTGTGTATCTATCAAAATGTCTCTAGAAGGATAAGCACGCAATTTACCATCTCTATAAAATATCCTATATCTTGTACACATGCTTAACAATGCATCGCTACGGTCTTTGACACGGTCCATAGGGAAACGCTTCTAGGACGCTTTACAAAAGTCACTGTACAACATTCTGGAGATGATTTAAAATGTCTCTAACACATAAATTACACATCTCTACAATGCTTTTCTCTTGTAGTGAAACTAATGCAGTACCTGCATTACTGCCACCATTCTATCTTCAGGGGACGTAAGACCCAGAAAGGAGACAGGGAGGCCTAAATGATAGAAGTCTTCCTGTATGCAAGGGAAGATGAGCACACCTCCCGCAACTTCCACATTGAGCACCTGAGGAGCACTTCCACTGATACCATTCGAGATAACGCTCGCTTGGCTTGTGCTTGCCTGTGTGAGATCCACGAGGTCACTATGCTGACCTTCCCATTTCGCTACTATCCATCCCTCTAGGAAGGAACACGCTACTATGAGATGTTCGTCCCCGGCTCCAAGGATGACCCGCTCCTGACCCATCAAGTCCAGCTCACCTGAGCTATGGGAGACACTTATACTAAGGTTTTAGAGGAGATCTCAAACCTCTGTCAACTCCTCACCACTAGCTACAGGTAGATTGAGACTCTCTGTGCTCAGCTTGCCAAGTGCGAGAAGGTCTTGACTACATTGGAGCGTGAGAGGGATACCGTAGTCGCTGAGCTCAAGCGGACTGTAGTAGCAGCAGTGGTCTATGCTCCAGCACCTATCGGACCACTATCATCCCTACCAACCCTGCTCTGACTTAGCTCCTCACCGGAGGACTATGCCTGAGGAGCACCAGGCGTAAGAGTGTGCGGTGCCCTAGCCTGCTGATCGTCCTCAACATTGGAGAAACTAGCCGAGGCCGTAGTCGTTCCTGCTCTAGCTCAGCTAGCTACAATCACCTTGCTCTCGCTTCAATTCACCCCATGTACTAAAAAGTAGACATGTAATGTGTAATCTATTGTATCCACATGACAAAGAATGGCCTAAGTGCCATGCACAACTTGACCAAAATATTATAAATGTTATGTAGTCATCTTAGGTCTTGTGGTTTATTTTTTGTTTTTCTTATTTGCCTATTTCTTAGAATCATTTCTTGAGATATCAGTGAGTGGAAAGCACGCACCGGCTTTCTCAATGATTTAACAATACATACCAGCTTTTCGCAGCTAGAAAACAACACGCACCAGCTTATACATTAATTTGGCAATATGTACCACCTTTTTCGCAATGAGTGGAAAACATGCATTAACTTTTCTAGTAATTTTACAATATATATCAGCTTTTCACAGTGAGTGGACAACACACACTTGTTTTTCAGTGATTTGACAGCATGTACCAGCTTGTTACAGCCTGTGGACAGCATGCACCAGATTTTCTAGCAATTTGACAACATGTACCAGCCTTTTGCAACGAGTAGACAACACACACTAGCTTTTCCAGTAATTTGACAACATATACTAGCTTTTCGCAGCCAATGGATAGCACACATCAGCTATCATAGTGATTTGACAATACATATCAACTTTTCATAGAAAAATGATAACGCGTTCAAGCTTTACTCTTGAGTAGTGTACACTGATCGCATATAAAATCTGGCCAACCCCACAACATGACCTAATACTTCGATCAAGCTGATCTCAAAACAAGGGGAAGAGGAGAGGGAGAAGAGAGAAGAGATACAGGAAGTCACTGTGCTGCTGGTAGGGATGTTGAATTATGGAGAGATGCTTAGATGCTTCGCAAGAGAAAGTAGGTAGCT
The DNA here is from genome assembly GCA_017311315.1 of Dendrocalamus latiflorus. Lineage (NCBI taxonomy): Eukaryota > Viridiplantae > Streptophyta > Magnoliopsida > Poales > Poaceae > Dendrocalamus > Dendrocalamus latiflorus. The sequence continues at coordinate 14,740,760 of CM029671.1, forward strand.
AAGAAGAAGGGATCATACCCTGATAATTCTTGCAAGGATTCACTCGTGCCACTGGTGTTTCCACAGCTGTTCTACGACTGCGGTAATCCAGCACATATCATTTAGTCCACACACTTGGAACCGCCACCCGGGCACACTACATGTGCGCCAAAGTTCTACGTTCACTATTTCATATTGCATGCTCTATTTTCACATATTTCTAACCCACTCCGTCTATGAAAGCAGACCACAGAGCGTTGCTACTTCTTCTAATCGATAGATATCCCGGAGATATATGACATGGTATTCATTAAGCAAAAATACATGCTCAATTACCCGGTGGCACCGGAGAGATTCACATGTTGGAAACATTACACCCCGGATGACAGTGGAAAGGACAAGGGAAAGGTGTTGAGCTAGAGCAAAATCCGAATTAACGAGTATAATTGAAGCAATTTTGAACAGAGCCAATGAGTTTTCTTCGCCACCCTACCCCTTCTAGCTACCCTGCCGAGCCAGAGGGCGCAACAGGTGACACGTGTCATCTGCCATGCCTTCCGAGATTAATGGGGGCTATTTTTTTGCAAACAAATGTATGCTCGGGAGCCAAAATAAGAAAAAAAAAGCATTGCAACAGTGCTAAATGCGTAAACAGTTCTGCGTCTCCCATAGCCTCGGTCAATGACACTAGCCATGTTTGCTTTTGGCTACGGTAGATGAATTTTGTCAATGTTTTTCAAGATGACGACGGACGACAGAGACGACGATACGAACGACACACACGGTTTAAAGCTCAGGAAGTTGTTTCTCATCTATATTTTCATGACAGTGGAGATGCTGACGTGAACGACGCACAGAGTTTTGGACTCAAGAAGCTATCGGAGAAACGGATTCGAGAAACCACTTAGAGAAACCACCCCGTTTGTTTCGACTTCAGGAGAAACTAAAGCCAAAAGCCATAAAAAGCAAAAGGGCATCTTGTCGGCTTCAACTTCTGGCTTTTCTACAGTAAATATCTTTTCTACAATATGTAGCTTTCAAACGGAATGTCATTTTAAAGCGATGCCTACTAGTCAATTATAGTAGATAATATAGCAACTTTATCTCTATCAACAAAAATCACACGTGAGTCACTCTCTCAATACGACTTCTCTACATGATCTGCTGAGTGCTCTGCTCACCTGTTCTGGTAGTTGCTCACTTCAGTTTTCCTCCTGCTGCCTCCCTCCATGGTTTACTCCTCCTTTCTTCGGTAAATCCACAAGAAGATCAAATTCACAAGTAACAATGGCAAGCTAATGATGAGCAATACAAAGAACATTACACCAGGATGGCAAGATGATTGACATGTACCGGTACTATTTGCAATGGTAAGTAAGTACACTCACTTCTTCAGGCGAAAAGTTACATAACAAGCCCCTCTCTCTCTCTCATAATGCTTAAAACGGCTTGCGGCACCGTGGCATGTTCTACCTCTTCTTGTTCATGATCCTCTTCTTCTCAACAAAAGGGGAGGCCAGGAATTAAAACTGCCGGATTATTCCCTGCCTTCCCCGATTGTGGAAACCAAAAATCTGCGAAAACGAAAACGAAAAAAAAAAGAAGGAAGTAATTTTCTCTTTTCCAAAAAAACCGGAAAACTTCCAAAACACCGGGAGCTAGGCCTCGGACGGATCAAGAAAAGAAGAGGGAAAAAGGAGAGAAAATGGAGAGGACGAGTTCTTGATTTGATCTAGCTAGTAGAGTGTACTAGTAAGTTTCGTTATTCCACCGCGCCGCGCTCAGAGCACGGAGGCGAGCCCGGTGACCACCTTCCCCTCGGGCCTCTTCTTGCTCGCCTCCGGCTCCACCGTCTGCCACGGCGACGGCGACACCAGCACCGTGATCTTCTCCTCGCCGATGCTGGCGGCGGCGGCGTCTTGGACCTTTGTCTTCCCGTCGAACAGCAGCTCGAACTCGCCGGTGAAGCTCGCGGCTGACACCGGCGTGGGGGGCGGCGGTGGCGGCTCCTGCTTGTCGGAGCAGCGGACGTGAGGGGAGAGCCACTTGGCGCGCATGTACTCGGGCTTCCGCCAGGGCGGGAAGTGGAGGCCCTTCTTCTTCAGGCTCTGCCGCGCGGCCTCCGCCACGACGGCGACGATCTGCCCGAGCCGGTCCGGGGTCCCCACGAAGAGCGGCGGCAGCGCCTGAAGCGCCGCGCGGTACGCCTTGGTCGACCGCGCCACCTCGAACTCCGACTGGAAGTCCACCTCCACGATCAGCCTCGTCGCCCCCGCCTCCACCACCGCGTCGATGTACTCGTGCTCGCCTGCATGCAGTGCCCGTCCATCGACGAAGCCGGTCAGTGCCGGCGATCCCATACGAAGCTTAAGCGGTGTCCAATTGCGAGAGGAGGTTGGTTAATTTACCTGCGGGGTAGGAGGTGGTCTTCTCCCACCGCGACTTGCAGACGGCGGCGTCGTAGCCGAGGGCTCTGAGGCCGTCGGCGACGGCGCGGCGGATGTCGGTCTTCTTCTTGCCGCCCTTGTGGCACCTCTCGGCGATCCTGGACGCGTCGGCGAGGAGGTTCCGCTCCGCTACGCTCGCGCTCTGCACCAAACCCTGCGACAACAGAACAAAAACGCCGCCTTGATCACTCCGACGAACAATTCCGGAAGCGACATGCCGCGAGTGCAGACAAGTTTGTACCTTTAGCGCCTCCAAGGCGTCGCCGGCCGCGGTCGACGCGGCTGGGGCGGAGTATTCGGAGGGGAGGAAGTCGAACTCCTCGTCGTCGCTGCCGTCGTGGTGGCCGCTCCCGTTGAAGCAGTTACAGCGCCCACGCGGGGGCCGCTCCACGGCGGCCGCGTCCTCCATGAAGCTGAGTACCATGCGGTCCAGCCCCACAGACCCCGCCTCCGCCTCGCCGGATGGCGGCCTCTCGTCCCTCTCCCTCTCCTTCCCATCCCCGGCCAGCCGCTCCGCCGCGGACACCCGCACCAGCAGCCTCCGGAACCTCGACACCCTCGCCGGTGGCGGCCTTGGCTGCTCCATCGCGCCGTGATGGTTCCTGACCTGGAACGGCAACGGCATCGATCGCAACGGGGCACAACTACCAGCCTACCACCGCACCCACTCCACCATTACCCAACCACCGTCCTCACTTGCCGAAACAAGAATGGCGCGCTCCTCCTACACGACCAAACAATCTCCACACCGTATTACTGTCCCAACAACGGAGGTTCTCCGGCGGCGGCCATCTCCGGCGGTTCGTTCTCCGAGGTTCGACACAACGGACGGAGACGAAGGATTGTTGAGGCGAGGGGAGGTTTATAAAGTGGGAGAGGGGTGGATGACGTGGCTGGTGGGTGGGTCCGGATAGTACGTGGCGTAGTGGGTGGAGGCGTTCGCGGGGGCGTGGGGACGGGGGACGACGACGTTGACAGGTGGGCCCGACGGGTGGCTCACGGAGTCACGGTGTTGTTGCCGTTGGGGTAGGGGACACCGTGGAGCGGAGGAAATGACGAATTTGCCCCTGGGTGGGGTAGGATTGGGAGCCGTAGTTTTTCTCTTTTGGAAGGAATTTCCCGTGGTTTTAAGTTTCATGGTTTTACCTGCCCCGCTACAATTTGCGCTGAGGTAATTCTTCGTCGTAGACATTATACAATAATATCTATAACATTCACATCATATAAACATTATGATAGATACTACGATTTTAATGTATAATTTTCATTGGTGGATCGAGACAATAAATTCGTAGTCTCCTTCCGATGCAATAATTATTGTAAATAGACACTAATCTCCTTCCAATACAAGTTTTTGTTGTTTCTTGTGTGTTGGATTTTGTGACCAAACAATGTCTTACATGAGATAGTGTTTCCCTCTTTCTCTTTTCTTTTAATTCTCTCTCCACTTCAGCATCAATCCTACTTAGCGGGCTAATTAATGTTATAGACATTGCTGATGTAGAATGCTCGGGGAGTGCCCTAAGCCCATATGCATGTATCTATTACTATTAGTAGTGGAAATACAATTAACAAGTGTGATGTAGACATGCTTACCCATCTGGTCCGTGAAAATTTTACGGGAAATAATCCAATTTTAGTTGGAATCGGCAAAAGTTCTCACATTCCTAATGAGGCCTCAGTGCTTAACTATGTTAAGTATGATCCGATAGTCAGATAACCAGGTGTCGACCTCTGTCAAACGCATTAAGCTTGCACAATCAAACTACCACCAAAAAGTCAAGAATAGTATACTAAACTTGGCTGTCCTTGAAACACTACAAAAGTAACTCATTTTCAATGCTACCTTTTGCCAGTCTTTTGAAAATGCAAAATGTAATTGATTGAGCTATCAGATTTCTAAAATAACCCTACCTGCATCATTGCTTGAGCTATCACACCACTGACAATCTTAGTTGATTTTAGTTGGAATTTTCATGCTTTTAAAGGATAAAAAAAGCTCCACAATCGTGCCCTATTAGCTTTGTTCTTTGACTACGGTTAATGTTTTTTGTCTATATTTTTTGATACGGCGGTAGACGGTGAAGATACCAGCGCCGACGACATACATGATTTTAAATTCAAAAACCATTTCAAAAATTGTCTTATTTATTTTTGACTCTCAGAGAAGAAAATAGTCAAAAATGACCTGCTCTCCTCATCAGGCGTCTTGGGAGAGCAGGCGTATCCAGTGGCAGAACCGTAAATTGATGGCACAACGAGGAACAAATACCATACCGCTCGAAAAAGGTACCGTCCCTTCCGGACCCATCGGGCCTCCGGTGTGCATGGGCAGTCGGGTAGCGGGCCGGGTAGAATCCGACGCTCGGGGACACGTGGCGCGCGGCGGAAGCCCTGGGTGCGGCGGGGACAGCGACGGCCACAGGCGCATCGCGCAGAGAATGATGCCTTCTGTGTACTGTAGGCATCCGCCACGCAAAAGCGATCCCGGGACGAAAAGCACGGCCGCGACGTGCCCCCAGGATCCTCTGTGGGCAGGATATCTGTGCGCTCTTGTCGCTTCTGCTCGTCCCCTTTCCACTGTGTTTTCTTGGTATCCTTTTGCTTGGATTAATCAACTTTGCAGCTGAAACCTTGGAATATGCTATGAGATGAAAAATGTTGTTCTTTATTTTTAGTGCTAGAGACTAGATACAAATCAATCTGGTCTCTAGCACTAAAAATAAACACTTGATTAATTTAGAAAAGAAACATGTAACGATTATTTTCTATTGTGTTTGTCGAAATTCATTTTTCTACCGTATCAATAGAACATGTATTTTGTTTACTTTGCTAGCTATTTCTTAGCTTTGGATGCTAATACCCTCTTTTCAATATGATCTCCTTTTTCTATTTTCTTTAAATGAAATTACAAGAGAAAACGGTCGCACCAGTTTTGGTCGCCCTGTGAATATTGTTTGTCCTCTTCCAATCGATTGTTTTTCTCCAGGTGTCTGTTTGAGGGTGATGCATACACAGCAGTATGTACATCTTTCGATAAGGGATGTACGAAAGGTAAATTACACCAAACAATCAACTCATGCCTGTTATCATGATGAGCATGATCACTTAACTAGTTAATTCTTATAATCACTTTATTTACAGTTTTTTTACTCTTGTCTTTTTTTTCTCTTTTCTTTGCAAGGATCAAATTGGCATCCAAGCACAGAAATATTTTTAGATGCCTCTAGACATTTTTATCACTACAACTAGTAGTTTACCTATATCTAAAAAATAGTCACCTGGTTTAGTTATAAGATCCCTGAAACCAATGGTGTAAGACATAAACGTACGGTACCATTTTATCTATAAGAACGACTAAAACTTGCATGCAGAATAACCACGTATATGGAAACCATGAACAAACTATCACTGGTACAATGATATATAAGCATTGAATCCCCTATATTGTGTTAGTTCATTTGTGGAATTGTTCAAACACATAGTATTTCTCTAATTTATACTTGCTAGTTTAATTTGATTCCTGAACCCTGAGACACTTAATCATTGACAAGGGCAAGCTCATCCTTTTGTGTTTGGGAGGGACCGACCTAACGGTGGTTATTTGTACCTATATATCTTGTAACGCCCCTGTTTTTAGGAATATGGCCGTCGTATGTCTCGCAACAGTTTAGAAATAAAGTTACAGATAGAAAAAGTATCATATCTGCTCACAAACATTTTAAAATTTTAATTTGATTGAAATAAGGCTTAACGGTCAATTTTAACAGCTTTAAGGGCGTCCAAGCCCAAAGCTTAACTTACAATCAGAACATCCGAAAAAACTCCCACAGGAATGCTTGAGTGCGGTCGTAACCCAAACACGAAAACGTGTAACATCCTTTCTTCTTCTGATCTCTGTGTTGATGGAAAATGAAGTAAGACTAAGTACAACCAACCATACTCAACAAGTCACATAGAAAAATGCTATATAACTACTTGCCAAAATTTTCAAGAGATGGGGATATAGTGGTTTTATTAAAATATTTTGGATGCAATTTTATTTGTAAATGTATTTAAACATAAAAGAACAGTAACTTCTTAAGGAATTAGGGTTTCAAAACTTGATTACCAGACTACAACATTTCCAATTCATTTCCAAATCTACTTATGCTTCGCAATTAGAATCACCCATTAAACACAACTTCATTTACCGGAAGCATGGCGTATTCGAATACCATTAAGTTATGATTCTGCAGAGTTGCCTAACTTTACCCACAAGATCTCTTAACTTTAATGACTGAGTTAAGAAAACAAGACCTTTCACTAAATTTTTTATATAGCCTCTACCAAGTAGGTGTTGTTTCCCAACAAACTCGGGTGGCCCACGGCCTCATCCGATTCGAAGCGGATCTACTGTTGTTAAGTATAGTTTTCCACCTCCCATACCACAAAAACTCTCTCAGTCTCCCTCCACCTTTTGTAGATATTCAATCAAAATTGATCACTACTAAATTAGGTTTGACGAATCAACGCTTGTGGTTGAGCGATCACTATGTTCTTTACTTGATGTAAGGTTCTAGTCCTTATATTTTCACCAAGACAACTTCCATCCATAAACCCTTGTTTCAGTGCCTATCTGCACTGCCACCTTTCCAGTCCAAGCCTCCACCCTAAGATAAAGTTATGGGAACCTTCCACCTAGTGGCCTCCCATGATGTCTTCTTATCCTAGAATCACTTTTGAAATTCTACCGGCAAAGTACCAAGTCTCTTAGTAGTATAAAACAGTTGAGTTTCTGATTTACCATGATTATTTAAGTAATATTAATAATAAAAGTCTTGTCAATGTGAATATGGCCATCAAATTGAACTAGGCTTTTTCAGGTGGTAGGACAACTAAATATTATGTCACTCCAAACATTTGTTGTACATAAAATAATAGTGCGTAAATAACATAATGAAAATACTAATAAATAAATAATTAAAGGAATATAGGTTCAATATGATCAAAAACATGTGACTTGCCTCTTTGTCCATACTCTCTATTTAATGTAGTCTTCAAGTGTGACACTTCTTTAATTGTTGTTGTAATTCTTTTGTTGACCAACTTGTGTGGTCCAAATACTAGCGTGGAAAATGAATGCAAATAAGTTTCTGCTTTACAGAAGACAAACTGGGAATAAAATACAAATAAATAACCAAATGACATAAGAAAAACATGTTTGGGTGGTCAAGGTTTAGGTGGTTTAAGGGTTTTAGTAGCTTTTGGGTTTAACAGAGTAGAATTGAAAAAGGTAGATGGGCTTGGTACATTGAGGTAACTGTATTTAGGCGAGATGGGTGTGAATGGACTTGGCTTGGTTTAGGTTTTGTTGGCGTTTAGTTTGGCGAAATGAAACTAAAATGGTTCGAAATGGCTATATGTGTGCTATTGGGCTTTCTGTGAAAAGTGCCGGTGAAATAGTACTAATATAAATTCGATTTGACACTGGGGTGGGATAGAGTTTTACCAATGTGTATTCAGACCAAATATAATTGAGAATGGACTTTACAGCTCAAAATGGTTAAGACAAGTATATGTACAGGTTTCGGTGAACAATAAAAGTTTGGACTGTATCGAGTTTTAGGTTTAAAGCAGTGTTTTAGTGATTTTGGGTATTATCGGTGTCTATTAGGGAGAAATGGGGCTAGAAAATGGGTAGATGGGCTCAAAACGGATAAAATGGACATATATATGTGTATTTTAGGGTTTTGTGAACAGTAGTGGGTTTGGGTACTATTGATCGTGGGTTTTTACTGTTTACAACGGGTCCAGTTACTATAGTCATTATCGGGTTGTCGTCACCGTACTCGGAGAACAGAGGTGCCTCGAGTACTTGGGTGGGTTCGTGTATGACTAACGAGGTCGAGTGGACAGTTGAGATTCGATTTCGAGCGTGAAGTCAACGGAGTTCGGACGGCATCTAAGTAACTATGGAGATCGGACTACGATCGAGCAGCTTAAGAGCATTGGACGACGTTCGAGCGGCTTGGGAGCATTGGATGGTGTTCGAGCGGCTTGGGAGCATCGAACGGCATTCGAGCGGCTTGGTCAAGACTCGAAGTAGTACGACCGAAGTTTCTTTCGATTACGAAGCAGTCGGGGATTACAAGTAGAGGAGCGATCGAAGGTTCCGAGGCATATAGTGGTCGGAGCATCCGTGGTCGAAGACAACAATTGGCGACCATGGGTTGGTTCCTAGGACCATGAGGATTCCATTTTTAGGCTCGGAAACAGCTGGAAGTCAGGTGATCGCCGGCGGTGAGGCCTCTCCTCCTTGGGACATTTGAATGGCACAGTGGTAATGGTGGGCTAAGAGGACAATAGCATTAGAGTTTAAGCATCTCTAGGGTTAGAGGAGGCTTAGGAAAGTGACGGCTCTTGTCGGGGATCTTCGAGTTGGGTTGCCCATGATGATGGTCTTCGGCCGGAGGGCGAACTTCGGTGAGCAGGAAGAAGGGGGCTCATGAAGCGATGGAAATAGTTCAGTGATGTTCCTAGGAGCACAAGGGTACTACGGGTGAAAGCAATTGGAAAGTAATCGACTAGATAACAGGAATTGGAAATCGGCTTACTTTGGGGTTTTCTGGTGATCGCTAACGAAGTTGCGGTCGAGGGTTCAATTAGGGTGTGGGGGTGGTTCACTGGGTACCGATGCTTTTCTTTGAAGGGACTTATGACTTTAAATATGATGAGGAAGGCGGTTTGGCACAATGTTCGGTTCATGGCGGCAATGGCGCGTGGTAGAGTCGGGAAGACGCGGGGAGGCGCGGTGCAGCAGGCTGAGGAGATTTTTATGCTTCCTCGGGCTGGGCATTGCGGTGATCAAAAGGGTACAGGGTATGTCAGATCAGCTGTGAGGGTGTGAGAGCAGAGAGAGAGCAGAGAGGACGGCGGTAGTGAAATAGCCATGGCGGTTTGATCATTAATGTGAGTGTAAGGTGTCAGGGAAGTCATACTCTGGTTTGGCAGTAGCTGGCAGAGCGGATGACGCATTTTGCGGTGCCCTCTATTAGCGGTGAGATGAACCAAGGGAGGCGGCGGTGAATCGGGTTATGGTTGGTCCGACGCGCAGCCAGGGGTTGTTAAGGGCTATCAGAGGTGGGAAGGTCAAGATGTACGGGCGTGGACTCGGGTGCATAGGCGTGGCAGAGGCGGCAAGGTCATGGTGGCGGCGAACGGGCTACGGCCAGGTGGGCGGTGATTTTTTAGACAATGAACAATGCCGTCTCTTCATGCCATGGATAGATGGATGGGGAGGACGCTTTGACTGAAAATAGAAAGTTTGGATGGTGGAGGAAGGTGATGAATTGGGTGAAGATCTAACCGAAACCAAAACTCAAAACAATTCAATTATTTTTTCAGGTTATTTCATATCTATTGGTGTAACGACTTGTTTTTGGCATCGCTCCCAAACAACAAATCCTTTTGCCCGCTTTGAGAACCGATGGCTGCACCTTAGAAACAGACGGTTTGGTTTCTCATATGTAAGATGCTATTGAACTCCTAACTAACCGAACTAGCTAGATCCCCACACCTTTTCTTTCTTGAGTAATTCTTAGATCACACACAATGTGTATATTTTCCTTACCTTGATAGTTCTGCAGTTTTAGGCCCTTTTATCTGAACTTTTAAGATGTGTTTTAGCATGGTATTGAAACTGTGGTTGAAGGAAACCGATAAAAGCAGGGGCGGACTCGAAAGTTCGGTTTTCTGTGAAGTAGCCAAATGTCTAATCATTTGTGCCCCTATTCGACTCATCAATGATTATATATGAACACTTTAAACGATATTTGCTGGCGTATAGTTATTACTTTCTTATATGTAGATATGCCACTCATTTTTTGTTCTGAGTCTGCCCCTGCATAAAGGAACAATCACCGATCATTTGAGCTTATTTTTGGTGGCTTAGGGCTAAAAAGTACTGTAGCTGACTGAAAAAACACTATAACTGATAGAGGCTTATTTACCATAATTAAATTTAAAAAAATTAAAAAATATGTTAGCCCATTACATATAATACAAACAAATACGAAAAAAAAGAACTGGAAAAAAAGCTCAACAAAAAGCCAAAAGTTCAGAAAAAGATGAAATTTATGAATAGTGAAAAATAAGCCGGAAGCTAAAAGCTAAAGCCAAAACGATCACCACCTCAGAAGACTATGTTTATTTCCTTTCGGTAAGACAACGTGGGGGTGGTTCTGGGATATACAATTCTACACCGTTGTCTTTTGTTAGAGCAACTCCAGCAGAAGCCCTCAAATCAGGGCCCCTACTTTTGATTTGAGGGCTCCTCCTATTTTTGAGGGCCCAGTTTTTTTGCATCTACTCCAACAGCACCCCTCAAATCCATTCCACTGCAACATGGGACCCACCACCGTCTCCAGGCATCCCCACCTCCTCTTCTCCCCCTGCCCCTCACCCCCATCGTCTCCAGGCATCCCCACCTCCTCTTCTCCCCCTGCCCCTCACCTCTCCGTCTCCGCCTCCGCTTCCCCCTCCTCGGGCGGTGGAGATGCGTCGGAGAATAGGCAACTCACTACACCGCCTCCACCCCTTCATCCCGTCCTCCGATCCTTGGGGCTCCTCCTCCACGACCCCGAGCAGCGTGCCGGTGTGGTGGTCCCCCTCGATGCGCGCCCAGTGGCGGCCGTCCTGGCTGATGGCGAGGCCGGGCAGCGCGGGGATGTCCGAGGCGGGGAACGGGGACGCGAGGCTTTCGTCGGTGAAGCTGGTGTAGTAGAGCCAGTAGACGACGGAGGACGGGAAGCGGCGGGAGGAGGCGTCGGAGGCGGAAATGAGGAGGACGTCTGAGGGGCGGACGGCGGCGGTGTCGAAGGCCCACCAGTCGGTGGAGGGCACCAGGGGGTCAGGTGCGACGGGAGAGCTCCAGCGCAGGCCGTCGGGGGAGTTTGCGAGGGCGACGCACGCGCCGGAGTGGTACCAGAGGAGCCAACCGCCGCGGGGGAGGCGCTTGACGACGGGGGAGCCGGCGCCGCGGAGGAGGAGGCCGCGGGTGGCGGCGGCGGGTTGCTGGGCTGGGGCGTGGCGTGCGGGGGATTGGAGACGGCAGGGGATTGGAGGCCGAGCACAGGGAAGTTTCACGGGTGCGGCAAAAAAACGAGGAAAACCGTAGGATGAGAGCCAGAGCAGGGCCCCTGGGAATGAGGGCCTCATTTGAGAGACCTCCTATTTTTGAGAGCCAAGTAGGGGCTCTGTTGGAGCTGAGTTTTTGGCTCTGACTCTCAAATCTGAGTTTGAGGGCTCAAGTAGGGGTCCTGCTGGAGTTGCTCTTACCATGTATGTGCTTGGTACAGTTTACGACGACGCTCATTGCGGTACCGCATATTACGTAAATGGATTCTCAAGAATATTTAGGTAATTGTTGGTAAGGTGTCCCAGGAACCAAACCATTGCTATCTGGAAGACTAGAACGCCTAGTCCCATTTCGTTTTCCTGTCGCTACAAAATTATAGATGGATAAGCTTAAGGTACAATAATTTAACGTGAACAACTGGCTTGATGACGTGCTTAATTATTGTTTGATGGATATGCTGCATTAAGGCTATATTCTAAAATGCCGTGGTTTTTAGCTGAAATGATAGTATAGCGACCGTTAGTTTTTTCTAAAATATTTAATTAAATAAAAATAAAAAATTGAAAAACACCATTATTATATCTCTACAAATAATAAAAAAAGAGGAAAAAAGAAAAAAGTTATGTTAAGAAGCCAACACGTTTTAAACGGCCCTGTTCTTTTTTAAATTTTTTTATGACTTTTGGCTTCAGCTTTTCTAGAAGTTGATACAAACAGGGTGGTTTTTCCAAGCGACTTCTCGAAGCTGCTTCTCCAATAGCTTCACGAGCCCTAAATGGTGTGTGCCATTCACGTCGGTGTCTCCACCATCCACCAATGTCACGAAAAGTATAGTTAAAAATTATCAGCTATAGTAAAAAAAAAGGACTTGGCTTCTAAAAGTTAGAAGCAATCGCTGTTTCAGAATGAGGCCTAATTAGGTGATCACAGCCCAAAATTATTCGACAGCGAAATTCACAAGTGTCTTCAATCAACTGCTGGGGTAGGCAAAGTACATGGCCTAATTTTGCCACATAATTAAAAGAAGACGAAATAATGCAGAAATTCTAGGGGGAGCCAGAAATGTAGTTTTACATTTTTGGCCTTATTCGTTGTTAATTTCTTTTTATCAGATAATGGAAAAGTTGATTAATCATAAAGTTAATTATATGGAGCTAAAGGGCCATATGATATATACATAATGGTCAAAACTACATTATACGGCCAACTAGTGGCTAGTATAAACTGTTTGGCACCTGTGCTGTTTGGCTTGAGGCTAGAGTTCAAGTCCCGCTGGTATAATTTCGAGATTTGGCCTCGTAACCTCTCTCAAGAAGAAGAAAAGACATGGTTGTCATTAAAACTTTCTGTAAATCCAAATTTTCATGTTGGGAGTCAATCATTATTGTGGACTATTAGGATGTGTTTGGTTGGAGTGATGAAAGTGGAATGGGATGGGATGGAATATGATGAGATGGTTCCAAAAAAAGGTGGAACCACATGGTCCAGCATCTAAGAAGAATATTCTCTAAATTTGCACAGGCTCATCCCACTTTGGACCATTCCATCCCACCCAATCCCTCAAACCAAACACATGGATAGGCTTGGTCAAAGAAACTATCCCACCCCATCTCTCAAACCAAACACATCATTTTAGTTAGAATGTCGTATATGTATATTGTTCCATGCTTTACAAGTAAGTCTACCAGCGTGCACAAAAGGATCATTTCATAGTATATGCAATGGAACTGAATAATAAAAAGAACAAAAAAAAAACATTGTTGCATGTCACTTTCCCTCCATGTCTTGCTAATAATAATGCAAAAATCCTCTTGTAAATTGACTATTGGGGTCGATTCTAATGGACCAATAAGTCACCATTGGTAGACAATTTGATGGACTAGAAGTTTGGCACGTATGATCTCATCTCGTTAATTAATGGTGAAGCATAATTAAGGAGAACGCTTATACAAGTGCTTCGTCGCAATAAAAACGCTTTGTGTACAAACAAATTTGCTTATGTAAGTCTGTAAGAATAATTGGCAACCTCGAATTACTCCCTGAGTGTTGAGCCCACTTATATAAGGGCATGTACAATGCAAGATGCTTATATATGAATGATTAAAAAAAGAGAATATAGCCACATCATCAAGCACACATACAAAAGTTATTTCCTCCAATGCAAGCATCTCTTCCGTAGGTGCTTAAATACTATATTATCTATTAATAGATATAGTTATACATATAAGCGCCTACTAAGTACCGATACTTATTTAAGCATCGATGTTTCAAAATAAGCACTTTATCTATCCTATGTGGCAAGAAAAATCAATTTTTCATTGCTAAGCATCTCTCTAAGCGTCTGTATTGTACATGCTCTAATAGCCCTGTTCTTGCAAATCTAAATTATGCTGGTTTGAGGATGCGTGATGCGGCGATGATTATAGTTTTTTTTTATGATAAGTAAACTCTAGTTTGAGACAGGTGTTTTCTGTATGTTTTGCCTTGTCCGATTCTGAGTAAGACTTTGTCAACAGTTTAATTTGTTAATCTATCCTGACAATGGGAGGTTTTGTTGCGATCATGCCGTCATTGGCGTCATAGTAGTAAAAGAAAAGCCTTATCTGAAATGATCTCTCCCAGCTTGTTTAATTAAAGTACTGAAGGCACGAGGATCGGTTTAGAAGGTAAAATTAAACATTTTCCTTTCTAACTGTTGAAGTTAGTACCCAACTTTCCTTAACACCCTAAGTTTTCAGGTGAACTCCTTTGTGCATGAAACTCATGCTAACTTAATCCATATTTGTTTGTGATTAGACATAGTTATACAATTTGACGATATGTAATTAGGATGCTAACGCATAATAATTAGTCCAGTGGCAAAAAATATTGCATGGCAATTAAAGTAGCTATAGGATCATAGGTTGCACCAGCAAGAAAGGCAAACCAATATAAAGATTGATAAAAGTGACAAGCATGAATCCAATTCTTCAAGTGTCCTACGGCCTAGCAGTTTTAGGATCTAGGAGAAAAGCGTTCATAAAGCATAATGTTGTGCAGAACTTTGTCATGCAGGCTATGTGCATGGCAATCAAAGGAACTACATAGATACATGAGGCACTACAAATTAGCAAACACCTTGAGAAGCTCACATCAGCAGCTGCTTACCTCCAAGGAAAAGGAAGACAAGGCTATACTACTATCCTCTCATCAGCAATGTTGTCATCAAGATTCCTCAAGATTTAGGTCATTTTGTTTTGTGAGAAACAACAAAAGAGAGGCTTGTCGATGATCAAATCATCGATGTTATGAATTGTAACAAAAGCTAAATCTCTTAGAAGGATTTAGAAGGAGAATGGGGACTATCTTTATTGCTATGAAACTGATTACAATATGCTCTCGATGAGATATTACAAAGGAGATTCTACTAGCTTTAGGATTGCTACTTCTTGTCTCTGTAATCTACTATCCAGAATATGTTTTGTCGTCTGTGTATCTATTGTATATTCTCCCATCAAACCTTAAATAGCGCTGAAGAGGTGTCGGTTGTTTACATAAGTGTGCACCATACGGATTCATCATGACCGGTCGAGCGAACAGTTGTTGCCAATGAGAGAAACCTGACAATAACTATTCTTTAATTATTGTTAGTGAAAAAAAATCATGGAGACAACTGCTAGTCAGTTGTCGTCAGCGACGTAGGGTCAATGTAGTCCTTGGTAGTAGTGATACTCGGGTCATGTAGTCCTTGGTAGTTCACAACCATATTGGTTTAAGACAATAATTAAGTATTAAAGTTGTATTTAATGGATTATTTAATCCTCGGCAGGGCTTATTTGTTTGTTCAGTTAATTATACTTTAAGTGATCGAGGCAATTAATATTGCCTTCAGGGTTCATAGTGAGCTAAGTTTGGTTATGAATCCAGTATGTTCCAGTTGGTCACTGCAATTACCATTATTTTGAGTATATGAATACCTCAATGGCTGAGGATGCCTTTCCTATGTTCAAGCCCTACAAGTAAGTGCATTGTGAATGATTGGCAGAGAAATCATTACACTGGTCTTGCATATATATATATATATATATATATATATATATATATATATAGAGGTGACAATAAAAATGTAGGATGATTTGGTAGGGAAATCATGGAGGAAGCGCTCCAAGGCCTTTTCAAATGAAATTAGGAACCGTACTACAAAAGTCATCAAGTCACTTTCGTGTACACTTACTAGTGGGCTCACTATGACTATAGGAAATGCCATGGCCCACACGCAGGTGCACAACGAAAAAGGACGCATCATAGATTGAGCTCCACCAGGCAGGCAGATGATACTGCTAGCCTTAGCTCTAAAGAATGCTCCTTACTTTCTTCCAGGCTTTATCACCTGTCTTTTGTCCTCTTTTCCTTTTGTTGTTGTAGTTATAATGTTGTACAAATAATAATCTCTTGTATGAATACACATGGAACTTTTCTTTAGAATAGCTATGGATGCATTACAACTGAAAAATGCATTATTGCACATTTCAGTGGCTCAATAATAGCGTGCAAACCTATGATGCTCAATCCTTGATCTAGTGAAGTGATTGCTGCGAGGGATGGTACGATCGACAAGATTTTTAACTGAAAAATCGATAATCCTGACAGAGAGTACAAAAGAATACAGGTAATAATATCCCAATTTTTTTTCCTATGAAGTGGAACTCCATGGACCATTTTTTTAGCTCTTTAACACAGCCGTTCAATCTTTATAATTTAATAGTTTAGATTACTTAGAATTTAGTTATGATATTATCTATGTTATTAACAATAGAATCTTTAAATGGGTAAAGTATATACGTTGATGATGCCACCCATGGCCATCTCCATTGATTCGCCTGCAGCCGATGGATGGAGATGGCGACGACGACTGACCAGGCAAGTGCTACTCGAGAAAGATTTGGTATATGCGTTAGCTAGATTTCGGATACACAGTGGGAGATCGAGAGGGGTGATCGATGGATGGGGAACGTGTAACCTGCATGCGCTTCCTGCTTGACAAAAGCGCTAGAGACAGACAAGGTTAGCTGTGACTAGGGCTACGGACATGGACGACCGGAGAGCGGACTGGTGCAAACGTCCGTGACAACGTTCACCAACCCGCCGGCGGCGCCACGGTTCGTCCTGCAGGTTGCTTGTTCTCGTCGGCCGACCACCGGATCGAGAAGTCCGGCAATCCATTGCTCACAAGGGCCTTGTACTCGTAGTTGGCTTTGATTGATTGGACAATTGGCGTGTTTGACGATGATTCGTCAAGGAGCTCTTGATCAAGATGCAACTGCGGTTTACACACATATATTTATATGAGGTAGTCTAAAATACTTTAAATAACTGGTTGCAAAACAAAAATCTATAATATTCTTACAAATCAATGGTCAGATTTTATTTCTACTACTACCTTTCTACGATCAATATAATATACTATAAAAATCCTTTTTTTTTGCAAAATTGGCAAATATCATCATTTTACAGTGTTATGTAGCTAATTTTGCCTAAATTTTCAATAAAAAAAAGTTAGCCATACGTGTAGTTAGCGACTGGGAGTGATCTATTTTCACAGTCGTAGGAATATACTGGGGCATTTCCCACATTCTAGATAGAGGGGAGCACAGCGGCCCCACTAACCTCACACCACTTTCACTTCACAAAATGTTAATTATCTTTTCTCCTTCTTCTCCCTCCATGAAAGCAATGCCTTTTGAAAGCCTTTGTTTGCCACAAAGCAGGTAACTTGCCCCATACTAAGCGCTTGATAGGGATGGAGGTGATGATGATATCCTATAGGGGATAATGAGAGGTTTTTGGTTCTGGTTGGAGGAAGAGAGAGAGAGAGAGAGAGAGAGAGAGAGAGAGAGAGGATTAGCTTATTTAGCCAGCAATGTGTCATTTGTGTAGAATTAAAGTGTTTGCGCAATTGATTTCCTTTTGCAAGTGTGTCTGTGTCACGGTGTGTGTGTTTGATGTGTGCATTTTGTAGTCTTATCTTTGGGCTATTAGATGTAGGCTTAGCTTCCTAGGTCGGTAGCTTGGCGGCGACTTGACACAGCGGTTTTATGTGGCCAGGATTGTGGCTAAGTGCCGAAGTAGTTGACTGTAACGCCCCATTTTTTTTAGATCGGGACGAGAAATGTCCCAACCAATTCAGAAGTTTAATTAGGAATAGAAACAATATTATATCTACTTATGATTATTTTAAAATAATTAACTTAATTAAAATATAATTTAAAGGCCAAATTACCACAGTTTTACAGACATCCAAACTTGAAATTTAACTTACATTCAGAAGATCAAAAAAACTCTATATGAACGCTTGAGTACGATCGTAACTCTAACACAATAGCTGATATCTCCCTTCTTCCTTTATTGTCTGTTCTGATAAAAATAAGTAAGATTGAGTACACTAGATACTCAGTAAGCCATATAGGGAGGCTATGTAACTAATATGGAAGGAGCTCAAATGGATAGTTACATATTGTAATATGATAAAAATATATGCAAGTTTGCTGGTAAATAATTTTGCATTTAAAATAGTAAAACTGTACTTAATAAAAAATGGGATTTGTTGTCCACAATTTCCAATCAAAATCATCCAAATTCTACTTATACTTTGTTGCTGGAATCACCTACGAAACACAATTCCATTAATCGGGAGTATGATGTATTTGAATATCATTTGTTATACTCTGCAGAGTTACCTAACTTTACCCACAAGATATCTTAGACTCGTAATATCAAGTTATAGGCACAACCTGTTAGCATGTGACTCAGTTGAGATAGTAAGACCTTCCATTGCTCTTTTTTTTCTAGCTTCTACCTGGTAGACTCAGTGACACCTATTGTCAGTAATCCACTGGCTAAAGTAGAAACCACAGACCGACTCTGAGTGTACCTACCGCTATTAAGTATGGAAGATATTGCTTCCATACCACCCCATTGTACGTGGGCCGTTCCAACCCCTAGAAAAGCAAACTATCCTGTAGCTATTCAATCGAATCGAGCAGCTATTACACCAGGTCTGATAAGTCAACACTTATAGTTGAGTGATTTCTGTGTCATTTACTTAGCATAAATTTCTAGTTCTTACTTCTCACAAATGAGGCAACCGGCCACAAACCAACAAACGCAGTGCGTTACGGCACCACCACCAAACCATACCAAGGCCTAATCACAGGGTAAGGTCGTTGACTCTAACCATCTAGTGGCTTTCCACGAGTAATCCTTAACCCTAGTATCATTTTAAAATCTATTGGCGAAATGCCAAATTAACTTAGTAGTATAAAACATTTTAATGTGTAATCTACTGATGAATAATTATACATTAGTTTATTATTATTTAGGTTGTTAAGGTGAATATGGCCTATAAGTAATACATGGCTTTTTCAATGATAAGAATTAGCTAACTATTATGTTATTCTAAATTATCATTTTAAATAAATAACAATGCATAAATAGCAATAATGAAAGTACTGATAATAAAATAATATTATAGGAACAACATGATCAAAGACATGTGACTTACCTCTTCATTCAGAGTCCTAACTATTTCTCTATAGGCTTCAGGTTCAGACCATCAATCTTAATTGCTTCAATAGCTTCTTCACTGGTCATCTAGTCGAATCCAGATGCTAGCATAAAAGAATTAATACAAATAAGTTCCTACTTTACAGAATGCAAGTTAGGAACAAAATTCAATAAAATACCTAGAAAAGACACAAAGAAATGTGGGTTTGGATGGGTAGGACTTAAGTGGTGCTTGGTTTGGCTAAACAGAGTTGGAAATGGGTTAGATGGACTTTATACAATCGAAATGAGTATAAATATGTTTAACGGGTTTTGGATGAATAGTAATATGCTAGATGAATAGTGATTGGTTGACATTATTCATATCGGGTTGGACTAAGGAACAATAACAGTCTGGAACAATATCAGGTTCAGGTTGAAATAGTACTAGGTCAGGCTGTGAACAGTGCTACTACAATATTGGCCTTGGCCCATGACTCGGCTTGGTAGGTTTTGCCCTTTAGGCCAAATGGATTGGGAAGGTCTGTTTAGCCTTCATCTTTTTCCTTCAGCACCACAACACACCTGTGTAGAGCAATGGCGATGATGAGCCATTTGTGTGCCGGCAAAAGTTGCCGATAACAAGCAGCTGCACAGAGGGACTTAGGGATGCATAGGGTTCCATTTTTAGGGTTTGCGAGGTCTAAGGTTCGCCAAAAATGTCTAATGGTGAGAGAAGCTCACTGGAGCTCTTCCATGGCACGATGAGGTTTTGATGGCTAATTGACAAGGCCAAGAGGTGTTTAAGCATCTACGACTAGTCAGGAAGATAATGGTAGAGTTAGCTCTAGCTTTAGTGTTCTGAGGGAAGTCATCCATGGCGAACCAGCTCAAATAGAGATGACGAACATCGCTGATGGCCGAGGAGCCATGGGGAGTCAAGGCATGGTCAGCATTGTGTTCGTTGTGGCCTGTGGGTGTTATGGCTACAAGGAATTAGAAGATGGCTAGCTAGGGCAAAGGATTGAGCTCGGGATCTCATCATCGCAGGGCATGGTGACGGTGTGAGGCCGAAGGTGGGGGAAAGGAGTGCAGGGAAGGACGATTAGGGTTAATGGTGGTTGCCTAGGGGTCGGCCAAGCTTTACAGGGCGATCATGGCGTGGGAGCAGTAGTGAGGCATTGGTGGCGTCGGCGCGTGGCTAGCGTGGTGGCAGTTGGGATGGCTCGACGGGGAGCTGGCATGCGGCGCTAGAGCAGTGAGGATGCCATGCTCACTAGAGCTGCAATCCGCATTAGCGAGCAGGGCATGGGCCGTGCACGCGTTGGCTCCGCACGACACAGGCGGCGACGATGGCGTGGTCAGCGGTAGAGTGCGCGAAGAGAGGACGGCGTGGAGGCTATGGCCATTAAGTGCTCAGTCGGCGCACTGGCGGAGCAGCGATGGGATGTCTCACCGAGGTGGGGCGCACGAAGGTGGCAACAACGCAGAGTGTTCGGCCATGTATCGCTGGGCACAAAAGAGAAAGTGGGGAGGAAGGTAGGAAAGGCTTAGGACTTGCCGAATTGGGAAAGAAAACTGAATTCAACCGAAATTCATAAAATTCTAAAAAATTTGAGTCGTTACATTGACTCATCAGCTTGTTCTACAAATTTCCGTATGCCTCCAAAATGTGTCGCTACAAAACTCGAACTTTGTATGTCTACTATCACTACGTGTATACTAAAAATGTCGTTTATCAAGGGTACGAAAGGATTACTAATCTTGGTAGTAGCATGCATTGTGGGTGGATACATTAATCTCTATGGTGATAATATAGAAGTAATAAGTTGGTATTAGGGCATCTCCAATGGTCTGAGTCAGCTAACTATATGTATGTACACATCAGCATATATCCTATGTGGAGGAATGAGAGTATGCAAAAAAAACTGAGTCAGCTCTTCCTTAAGCACTAGTCTATAATGCAAAACGAGGTAGCCTCTATAAATGATAGTCCTTTTCTGTGTGTGCATGTAAGCATCAAATAGCTATCCTTAGGGCATGTACAATGGTATGAGCTAGTTACTAGCTCTAAGATAACTTCTCCAATGATATTAACTTTTAGCACATAGCTCATAACATGAATAGTCCCACATGACATCCTCATATAATCTTGGAATGTGTGTATGAGACTAGCTCTTGATCAAGAGCTATCTTTTCTCTCTCTTCTATTAAAATATGAAATAATATGTTTAGAGCTAGCTCATAAGTCACCATTGGACATGCCCTTAGAGCATCTCCAATAGTGACTTATGAGCTAGCTCTAAGCATATTATTTCATATTTTAATAGAAGAGAGAGAAAAGCTATCTCTTGATCAAGAGCTAGTCCCATACACACATTCCAAGATTATGTGAGAGTGTCATGTGAGACTATTTATGTTATGAGCTATGTGCTAAAAGTTAGTACTATTGGAGAAGTTGTCTTAGAGCTAGTAACTAGCTCATACTGTTGAAGATGCTCTAGTTCTTTAGGATTCTAACTTTTAGTGTGTACTATATAAATAATGTGAAAGTCTTTTCGTTAGTTGCTAACCAGAACCATTGGAGATGCCCTTATGAATTTGTTGCAGTGGGTGTCGTGAGTTGTGACTATGAGATGACTCCATTTGTGAGGAGCTTTCGGTCAGAGAATTGATGGCTCAATTTAAGGCTCAACACAGAGAGAGAGAGAGAGCGCGCGCGCGAGCGCTATAGCACAATGCTATTTTTGTAGTCAATTCGAGGCGTCGATTACTATCCAACAAGTACCATCTGCAATCACTGCATGGCTGCAGTCCACATCATTCAGAATTTTTTAGCGAATTTAGTACTGTTGATTTCAGTATTTATAAAAATAGTAGTATATATATGTCGTATTTATAAAAATATCATTTTTACTGTCCGGTGGGCATATGACAGCGCCGGCGAGGCGACACGTAGGGACCACCAACGGCAGGCAGCCTGCCGCCCGGTGAGGCTTAATTACCTGTCCTAATTTTTTTATTTAGTATTATTTAAAATTTTAAATATATCAAATGAGCTCAAAAAAATTATTCAAAAATTACACTGTCAAGTGCGCTGTGTCGGAAGGTTGTACATAAATTTTCGTATTTTTTGAGCTCATTTGATATATTAAAAAAACCTAAACAAATACTAAACGAAAAAAATTAGGGCATGTAATTAAGCCAACTAATTAGCCGGCTTAATCACCTGTCACCTCCTCACCGGGCGGTAGGCTGCCTGCCGTCTGCTGGTGGGACGGCAGGTGCCTGCCGCCGGTGCCCCCCCCCCCCCCCCTGCGTCGCCTCGCCGACTCTGCCGCCCGCCCACTGGACGATAAAAGTAATATTTCTGCAAATACGATATTTATACTGGTATTTTTGTAAATACTGTTGTTTACAGTGCCAAATCCGCTAAAAAAGTCAATCATCCGAAAGGCATATTTACTTGCCGGTGAAAGTACAATGCATGTGTTCGCAAA
Organism: Dendrocalamus latiflorus; assembly: GCA_017311315.1. Taxonomy (NCBI): domain Eukaryota; kingdom Viridiplantae; phylum Streptophyta; class Magnoliopsida; order Poales; family Poaceae; genus Dendrocalamus; species Dendrocalamus latiflorus. The sequence goes on from CM029671.1 coordinate 14,763,325, forward strand.
GTGAAATAAATGGAGCCTAATCAAAATTGAGTTGTACTTGATGAGCACCGTACCATTGTTCAAAGAATAAACTGTGGAGCACGATATATTCACAAAGAAAATATGATGTGAAAATGGCCTCACGTGAAACTTAACAAACCATTGTCGCAATGGAAAAGTAATCTGGAATATGTGCTTTCTTCTTCTCTTGTTCTTTCCTTTTGCATCAAGCATTGCATATTTGGATGCACGACCTTTTTCTAGATAGAAGTTATATGAATGATCTGACCCCATAATTTTTTTTAGAAAAAGCATTGTAAATTGTTACCACAATAGGAATCTTCCCTGCTGTTTTTTTTTTCTTCAAAAAATAAGAAAGGAAAAAAAAACCGCTGCTGCCATGCAGGAACCACTGCTAGCTAGCTCATCCGTAACAACTACACTGCTCCATATTTGACTCACAAGTCACAATGTTAACCACAGAGTAAGTATAGGTAGCTCTAATTCTAATTAGTATTGGTTTTTATTCTGACTTTTATTTTTTAAAAAAGATAATACGAACATCTAACTTCTTAAATTGACTTCTTTACTTCTTTTGCTACCATCTCGTTCCGAGAATAAGCTAGAGGTCATAGGTGCATCATATACTATATTTCACTTGCTCACATCACGTGCACATAGTCCTTCCTCATTTTTCTCACTGTTCATATGTTCCTTCTTAAAGTCATTTTTCTACAGCTTCGACAGATTTTAGTCAAAAACCATTAAAATAAAGGTGGTGATCGGTTCGGCTGAAAAGCTCGTGGCTTATGGCTGAAAACACTGTAGCTGACAGAGGCTTATTTAGCATAATTAAATTTAAAAATAAAAAATATGTTAGCCCATTACGTATAATACAAACAAATACGGGAAAAAAAGAACCGGCAAAAAAGCTCAACAAAAAGCCAAAAGTTCAGAAAAAGACGAAACTTATGAATAGTAAAAAATAAGCCAGAAATCAGAAGTCGAAGCCGAGTTGATCAGAGCCAACTAATAAGAGCATCTCATAATAACACACGTGTAGCACGTCTCACAAGCTCCATGGATAACCACGTCATTACGTGGCAGGTACTATTAGGAAAGCAACTCTTACTAGGTACGTGTTTCATCACTTGCACGCGTGCGAAAACGATTATAGTCGCAAACCTATCGATTTCTCGATCGATCGTACCTAAGCTCCTAACTCGTGCACCTACCATTTAGAACAAAAAATTTTACAAGTTGCACGGACTATTACATGTGTATCATAATGGGGCCTGAATGACTATTTTTTTTTCAGATTTCTTCGTTTTCTTGACATACAAATCGAAAGTATTTTCACAATTGTACCCTATTGTTTGTTTGCACTAGATGTCTCCCATCTACCGATATCATTTCTACGTCTCTCTCACACACACATACATATATACACACACATACATACATATATATACATATATATACACATATATATACATATATATACATATATTGGCTACGCGTAGAATAAGAGCGTGCCCCTGACCGATCTAACCGCTCCACCATTTCACCCCATAGACAGTTACTAGCATTTGTTAATTATGGTAAAATTATTATCGTACACATCAAGTTATCATCTGTAATTCATAAAGTTACATACAGTTATTATCCGTAATTCATGAAGTTACTACCGTGTGTGAGTGAAGTTACTGCCAACATACATGCATTAAGAGTAGAGAGAAACATGCATGTCAATAGCAAATAACTCGCACAGAAAGTTATTGCCGTGTGTGAACGAAGATACTATCAAACACATGTAGAGTTATTGTCCGTTGTAACACTATAAAACTGGCAGTAACTCTACATGTATTTGACAATAACTTCACTCATATACGATAGTAACTTTATATGGCATGAATTTCGCAGTATCAAAACATATTCAACATGGATATTGTTTTGTTAACCTCATAATTTCGAACACAATGATACAAACGGATCGTAGATTGGACTTTTGGTGAAAGAGTTATTGTATTTTAGCTTATAAACAAGATAAAACATCACAAGTCAAGTGCATTTATTCTCTTCTCTTTACTGCTGCATGTATGCATGCAAGTGAAGTTAATATCTCCTGAACATAAAGTTATTATCAATTCATGAACTGCACTAGGAGGCTCGTGCGTGTAGTCAGCGACCCACGCGTAGCATGCGTGCACATGCTAATTAACGAAACCGTGTGTGTATGAAAATGGTTCTATACTCCTGGGAATACGTACTCTCACTTCTAATATACCCTTTTAATGGTGTTGTTATACCTCTTTATCTATTTGAGTATACTCTAATAATAATAATTATAAGATACTCTTCAAAGTGAGTTCCATAAAAAATTTCATTAAAGTTCACTTTTTATAGCATAATTTGTATATGTACTCTTTTTATAGATAGAAAAGTGTATATAGCAAAAATAAAGGCCTCAGATGAAAAATTTTCAACCAAGTTGTATTGAAGTGTCTTAGAATTAGGAGTAATGTTGTAATTGGGATACTATTGCATGTTGGCACAGAGATTTATTAAAAAAACCAAGCGAACACAATTAGGAAACACAGAGAGGAAAACTTAGTTATTGTGCAGAACAAAAGAATACAAACCATTTCAGTCAGCTCTCAAGCGCGCGCACACAAGATGGCTAACAAATCTATTTGATTAGATTACACATTCTCAATCTCGTGAGACCAAATGGCCTGAAACTTTTTTTTTTTTTTGCTCCATAAAAATATGAAGATGACTATGAGAATCGATAATAGAATCATCAGTATTTACTCGTTGCTTCGTATAATTTTTTCAGGGGCACCGACGCGAAGGGAATGAATGAAATCAGGAGTATGTGTTGGCTAGGTAACCTTTGCTGTATTAGTCAGCGTTGATTAATGTTTTGTGATTCACCTGTTTCCCGCATGATGTAGGTAGTTTTTCCCTCATTCCCCTGTTCAGAGGATTTAGTTAGCACAGTTGAGATAACATTGTCCGCTTGTGCGTTTGTTACTGCATTTGTCGGCAACGTCGGCAGAGAATAATGGCAAGTAGTTGTATAGAGCCACCGCTAGTGGGGGGAAAGGACCGGCAGTAGAGTAAGGAAGTTCCCATCAGAATGAAATGGCTGTGGATCTCATACCCCTGGAGAGGTGGTATTTATTTTCTTGAGAAAGTAGTACTGTATGGCTTTTGATCTGGAGGTATGTGTTATGAATCATTGATTGTGTTTTGCTTAGGTAGGGTTTCGCTCATAGTGAAGATCTAAACATACTAGTTCCTAGTTCGTATTCGGACCCTGCGATCATGGTGCCCAAACTAGTGCAGCTTTTCAATCAAGAAACGGATGCATTGCATTCTACAATCTGTACGCATGGTTTCGGCATTAGGAGGTTTAAGAAAGGATTCAGGAAGGAAGGCATTGTGAAGACCATGCAAGAGTTTTGTTGCCACCGTTAGGTATGTAAATTCACTTTAGTTTGTAGGTAGTATGTATGGGTAGCAAAAGCATGAAATATATTATTGTAGAAGCTTTGCTTTCAGTAACTCCTATATTGAACCTTTGTATTCCTTTTTCCTTATGCAAGATATTCCTGATGAAAACAATGTATACTAGAAGCAACGCTGCGTGCGGTTGTGGCGGTCAGACCGACATTATGGCTGCGGTCTGACCGGCTCAAAGACTTAGGTGGTCAAAGAGAATAACGTGGTCGACACAACATGGTCGAAAAGCGTGGTTGACATAACATGGTCGAAAAAACGTGGTCGATCTAATATGATCAAAACAACGTAGTCGACACAACGTGGTTATGAAAACATGATCGACACAACGTGGTCGTAAAAACATGGTCAACACAACATGGTTGAAAACCTGGAGTATATCTTGTTCCGCCAAGCCTTCCTCAACTTCGTAGCATTTATTTCCTTTGGTTGGGAACCGTTGGCACCTCTGCTCTTCTGTTGTTCATAATTTTTTTTTGGTAGTGGACCAGAGACAGAGCCCTTGTAAAAGCAGATTTGGAGCTACTGCCACTAGATGGTTTGATCATATTATTTGATTTGGCCATGACCTACAATGCTAGCTTGTAATGTCAGTTAAATGATGAGAATGTTGATGTTAAATTAACAGAATTTGCAAATAAATGATTCGAACAACTAGCATGAAGTATTTTCAAGTAGGCAAATATTCAAACAGAGGTGCAGATCAAATGTTCAAACAGATGTGCCAAATGAGTGGGCGACTAGTGCATGAAAAAAACAAAAAAGAAATCATTTAGACATACATGAAGAGGAGTATTCTCCCCATGGATTGGTCAGGAATAGTGAGTACCTTGTGTTGTCAAAAAAACAAAAAGTAGTCATTGAGTTGTACATTCAGGTGAGTATTCTCCTCACGTTTGATGAGGAACAATAAGTATGCTCCATTATAAAAAAAGCCAAAACTTCATAATTAACAAGATTTGCAAAAAAAAAAAAGATTTGAACATCTAGCAGGAAGTATTTTCAATAATGCAAATCGTCAAAACAGAGAAACCAAAAAAGAAATTATAGAGATATACATGCAGGGGAGTATTCTCCTCATGGACAGGAAGTATTTTCAATAATGCAAATCATCATAACAGAGAAGCCAGAAAAGAAATCAAAGGGTAATACATGCAGGAGAGTATTATCCTCATGGATTGATCAGGAATAGTAAGGTGAAGAACTTACCTCGCACATTCAGAGAAGTAATGTCCTCACTCTTGACGACCTAATTGGCATGAAGACATGTCGCCAAGCTGACAGTGTCTAAGCCACCGCCCTGATCAATTCGGTTTCGGCTTCTGGCTTATTTTTCACTATTCATAAATTTCGTCTTTTTCTGAACTTTTGGCTTTTTGTTGAGCTTTTTTGCCGGTTCTTTTTTCCTGTATTTGTTTGTATTATACGTAATGGGCTAACATATTTTTTAAATTTTTAAATTTTTTAAATTTAATTATGCTAAATAAGCCTCTGTCAGCTACAGTGCTTTTTTCAGCCAGCTACAGTGTTTTCAGCCATGAGCTTTTAAGCCAAACCGATCATCACACTGAAAATCGTCAGGGAGAGATGTCAGATGTGGGTGTCCTGGAAGTTAACGACGGATCGCACGAGTCTGCTTGTTGGTCAGTTGCCCAAAATCCCAGATATTGCTCAATAGATAGCGAAACTCGCGGAAGATCTCGATGGATAGCGAAACTCTCGGAAGATACTCGATGTCTGGAGTGTTTTATACACCGAATTGGATCGGATCGTGACAATAACCCGTGACTTTCAGCTTCGTTATTCACAAACTGAAGCACGAATCGCAAACAATCATCAGCGGTGGATGAATGGGGTATAATTACATCCAGGAGTAATTAGTATTTTTCATATGTGTGTGTGTTCAAAGTTTTTTTTAGACAGCACAGGTTCTGGGACGGCGTTCAGTTGAGAGCGAAAGGTGACAAGTCAAAACACTCCATTCTACAAAAAAAAATATGTATCACGATTGAAACACAATTTCTCTGAATCGATGGATCAAAGCCAAGGCTCATAAGTCAAGAGTGTGCAGTAACATGTTCACACAAAAGTCAAGGGTGTGCAGTGACATGTTCAGCAAAACCGCTGGAGACGAGCTGTCGAGTGCGTCGTTTTCGGCCGTGCATGTTATAGTTTTTATTTTTAGTATGAACGTTTATATAAATGAATTGAATATAAACTATTTTGAAATGGTTCAAAACGGCTGTCCGATAAATTGATTCAAAACAACAGTATCTGTTTGTTTAAAAGAATCTATAAGTAAAATAATAAAATATATTTATTTATTCGAAGGAACATAAACAAAAAAAAAGACCAACCAACGTAAATGCTATGGCTACGCCTATAGCTACGAACCGACGTAGATGTATACGTAGGTTGTCACGACCAAATGTACAGTAGACTCGTAGCTTTTACCACTGCCGATTTTTACTTTTGTCTTGTACACAGCACCGATCCATTTCCCACAGTGGTGCATGCCACTACTTACTCATTTTCAGCTAAAAACTATAAATCATAGCAAAAAACCATTAACCAAAGCTTCCTCAAAAACTATAAATCATAGCTAAAAATCATCAATAAAAACCAATATGAACACCACTAAATAACACAAGAGTTTTACAACAGGCTGGAAACCGCCGCAAATTATTATTGTCACAGACTCACGGTTCTCTTGTTCAGTCTAACACAAGGAGAACAGACGAATAGATTCCAAACAGAAACTGTTCTTAAAGGTGTCAACTAAAGCCGTGTTTCATTTTGGACAGAAGAGCACGCCAAGGAGATAATGGCTCTCAAGGGACGTTCATCACCTGGATGGACTGCAGCATGTCGGAGAGCGCGATCACCAGGTCTCCGGACTGGATCATGCCCCTGGCCTTTAGCAGGGAGAAGGTGCGGTTAAGGTTGCTCTCCATGTCGTCGGAGAAGCTGAGGCGGAAGGGGATGAGGCCCCATTGGAGGTTCAGCCGTCTCCTCACGGATGTCGAAGTCGTGAAGGCAAAAATCGGGCAGTCGGGACGGCACCGTGAGAGCAGGGAGGCCATGTGGCCGGACTTCGTGTAGACAAAAACGGCATCTACCTCCAATTTGTTAGCTGCAAATAGAATTAGTTGTTGATTACACATAGCTCAACTAAGTGCAAGGGCAAGTGAAATGTTATGTCAGTAACCATGACAATGCACAATAATACGAAGCCAAAACAGCACAGATTCGAATATAGCAATCACTAGCTATGACAATAACAATATAGCAGTCATTGAGTAAGTGATTGCAATATTTACCCATTTTAGCTGCCGAAATGCAGATTTCTTCTGATATTTTGTCAGCGAAGGAAGACGAAACATCCTGAAGTTCCAGTGCTTCATGGCGCTTCTCCTCCCTCCACCACTTTTCAATCCTTAGGCTAACACTCCTGAGGACACTAAGAGCCTTCTCTGGATATCTCCCCATTGCTGACTCGCCAGAAAGCATAAGAGCATCCGCACGCTGGCGGACTGCTTCAGAAACATCAGCAACTTCGGCCCTAGTGGGTGTAGGATACTCAATCATTGATTCAAGAAGCTGAGAAGCAACAATGACTGGCTTGTTGAGCTGCCTGCACAATTTAACTATCTTTTGTTGTATTGAGGGGACCTGCTCCAAGGGAATTTGTGCCCCCATGTCCCCTCTAGCTACCATGGTCCCATCTGAAGCACGGATGATCTCCTCCAAGTTCTTTAAAGCGTCGATGCTCTCGATCTTTGCAATGACTGCAATATCACTGATCATATACAATAGATCATAATGGTAAGCACGGAACCAATTTTAGCAAAATGAAACTAATATTTCAGGAATACAACATCTAGCTCATTCTTTTCAAAAAAGTATATGTAATCTTTGTTGGTCTTCTGGGACATTTTATAACAAGACATGCAATTCAACCTCAGAACTCTGTACCAACCAAATGACAACTATTTTCTTAAGCCATTTAACTTCATGCAATTTCTTTACCATGCACCGTGAAGAATCTAGACCTATAATTATAAGTTAATGATATGTTTTAGTAATTAATGATAATCACATTATGGGACCGATACTTTCGTTAAGATGGATAAATAAATTGTCCCATAGTGATGGATGATTTGAGATAGACTCCTGTATTGATTCTCATCAAATCATGCGTTGATGCTTAAGGTCAAGAACCCAGACATGAAGAGGAGATATTCGCCATCAAGTTCTAAGTAGATGTGCATAACAAATATATAACTAGTATAAACTAAGAAATAACCAATATTGCCAAAGAAGGACTAAAATATCTAGTTTCACCTAAGTACACCAACACCCAATTTATTTATCCATCTTAACGAAAGTATCAGTCCCATAATGTGATTATCATTAATACCAAATATTGCCAAAGAAGTAAGAAATACTCAATCGAGTGCCATAAGAATGTCATAAGAAATAACCAATATTGCCAAAGAAGGACTAAAATATCTAGCTTCCTTGCCTGATACTTTCCAAAGAGTCTTGTCATAAGAATGTGATCCCTTCCTTCTCCAAATCCTTTTCAGATCATCATTCCGCTCAAGGTGGTTCCTCCTTTCGTCGAACATCAGCTCAACCTCATCAACTCTCTTAAGAACAGTGACTCTTGAGACCGAAGCATTCATGCATGCTATGAGGCGTAAGATGAAAAAGAGGTTGTTGATGAGGTGGAAATGGAGGTTGATGAGGAAGAAGAAAATAATGAGGATGAAAGTGAAAACAAGTATGAGGTCGAGGAAGACAAAAATGATGAGGTGTCCGAGGAAGAATAAGTTGAAGTTGTAATGTCATTATGGATGATACTAGATTTGACATTATGGACTTAAATCATTCGAGAAATTGCAATGTCAAAGGGAGATAGAGGGAAGAGCATTTATTATGATCCCTACATCATGAAGCTTATCACTGATGAGACCGATTTTGATGCGCCTTGTAATGTGGAGTATAGACCTGAGATGCTTATCCTCCCCAAGTGCCTCCACCGCAGCATGTTGAGCCTCAAGGGCAGCAAGCATAGCAGTAGGAACAACATATGTTTGGTGATGCTTTCATGGATGAAATGTGCCGAAGTCTTAGTCATATCTCCACTAATCTTGGCATGGTGGATTCAAGAGTTGAGGCCATGGAAAGGTTCAACATGAGACAATCGTTGCTCAAGCAATTCCAGAGTTGATGTGGTTGAGCGGCAGTAATTGGCTATGGCACTCGATTGAGTCATGTTAAGCGACAGGCAAGGAAGCACCGATACGGCTCTAAGCTGCCAAACCCATATGCAATACGTACGTGATACAGCGATATGGTGCGATACGGTATCGAGAAGTATCGGCGTAATTTTAATATAAAAATAAATTTAGTTAATCGCGATACGTCTCCGACACGTCCCGATACCTCCCGATACGTGTTGGGACATAACTATTGAAAATGAAGCCCATGAAATTAGCCTGGCCCATTAGCTCAGCATATATTCGCTTGACAGCTACTGCGTGGGCTTGATTATTTCCCGACCTAGTGCACAATGACAAAACCCTAGCAATCCCTGCGATCCCTGGCGATTGGTGAGGAGCGATTAGTGATCCCTGGTGACGGCGAGTGGAGGATGGGAGCTTTCCCCCGTACCCCAGTGTCATGAAGACCACCTCGCCGCCGCCATCATGACGACCATCTCGCCGCCGCCATGAACAACCTCCACCGTAAGTCCCATCTTCCTAACCTCCACCGTAAGTCCCATCTTCCTCAAACCCACTGCCCTCTTGACCTCTTCACGCTTCCTCTCTAGTTGATTCCTCTATGCAGTGACCGGGATCCAGTATTCCAGTGCACGAGCTCAGATATGGTTGGTTACGGCCTACGGGAGTGCTTCAGTGGGGGCGGGGAAGGGAATTATAAACTGACTTCTCCAACATAGCAGCAAGGTCCTTGCTTGTTGAGCTTGTGATAAGAGTAATCATCTGCTGCATCCGCTCTATTTCGGCATTTTCACATTTTGCGTTCTCCTCCTGGAAACGAGCCCACAAGGCATCAATGCCAGCCTTGATAGATTTCTCCATGGCACGCCCTAACGATGTCTCTATCCTTTTGCCAATTCTTGTATGCAGGTTAGTGAAACCTCATCTATTAAAATGGGCCTGTATGTTTTTTATTGCCCTCCAATTTTAGTGACAGTCACTCAGTCAGAATCATCTTGGACTTTTTGAATATAGTTAGATAACGTTGTGCTTACTCATAGTGCACACCCGTTTGCCCTAAATATTCCAAGTACTCTAAAAGTTCATCTTGCAGACTTGCATATGATAATTGATACAATATACCGGGAAATAGGGTTCTAAAGCTATTTTGTTAGTTTTGGTCAGAATTTTTATAATCACAAACCATAACTATTGTTGATGAATTTAACATGCTTTTGTGCGAGTGATGGGCCCAAGGTTTATTTGAATTAAGGGGGATTTTCCCCTCTGAAGGGAAAAAACTACCAATTGACCTTCCATGCTATTCTCTATCAGGATATTTGTCTGGGCGAGTACCCTGGAGTGAAGGATGCTTGGATGAAAGTAGTGGCCTCTCAAGGGCAATCCTGGCTATCTGTCGACATCTCCTCTGATGTGACCGATAATGGATTGAGTCTTCTTTAGGATTGCACAATTATGCAAAGTTTGGCATGCAATTACTGTGATCAAATTTCTGAACATGGACTTAAAACAATGTCAGGTAAGAGATATGATGATAGTCCGATAACTGTGTTTGCTTTCATCTGTATGATGTTGTGTGTGTGATGCTTTCATATTGCTAATTTCATTTTTGTCTCATACTCTCATCTAGCAGAAACTGTCAAACTAATGCAGCATCATGTTCATCTCAGAAGGTTTTTAAGTTGAGCTGAACAAAGTCAACAAACATTTCCAAGGTCCGTACCTGACCTGACAATATTCCATCTCTTACGTTATTTTAAATTATATCTTTCACTGAATTAAATAGAAACTTCATTACAAATGTAGAGTTGAAGACGAAGTGGAACGACCCACTTTACATTACAAATGTAGAGCTGAAGACGAAGAGGAACGGCCCACTCTGACTCGCAGGACAACCATAGGGAATGCTGGAATGATAAGAAGACTTTGACTCGCATGTCTATATTTTTTATATTTTTATATACATATATACTTGCCGTATCGCCGTATCCTTGTTTCTGCAAAATATCGTATCGTCGTATCTGTATCGCCATACCCGTATCGCGTATCAGGGCATCCTAGGCGACAGGATCCTCTAGTTTTTGAGTTCCATCGTCGTGGTCGTTCCTCCTCCAGTGCTCCTACTCCAAGTGGTTTTGCTCTTTTCATCCTTCCGAGTGACTTTTTGGTGGATTGACCCTTTCTTTTTGGTTCTTGATACTAAAGGGGGAGAAGAAGTAATAGTAAAATTAATTATTATAGTTCTATGTTGGTCAATAGACCTTGTATGTTATGGCCTAAGATCTCGGCGTACACGCAGCAGGCAAGCAAACAATACCGCAAGCATTGCAGCAACCGTGAACAATACCGTGCGGGTACTGTAGCAACACGTGGACAGTACCCGCGGGTACTATAGCGCACAAAATTGGGTGGTTTGCCAATATATCGTGGATTAGAAATATAATAATTAGTTTCCTTATTATTTGGGTTTATTTTCTTTTAGATTATTTCCATGTATTAGAGATAAATTTTCTATTATTAGAGATTAGTTTCCCAAATATAGAGATATGTTTCTTAGGGGTCAAATTTAGTCATCTCTATAAAAGGGACAACATTGTACCTATTATAATTAAGCAAAAAATAAATAAAGTTCTCTAGTCTTCCTCTCTTCTTCAACAGGTCTCAAAGCCTTGGCGGCGGTATGGCCGGTCGATCAAGGGCAAGTGCCCTACCCTCGGTCCTTGGATCCATACCACAACATTTGGTATCAGAGCCACTCACTATGGCTTCCGATACTGAATTATCTCCCTTGGTTGATGGCTAGCAATGAGAAAATAGTGTTCTTACTCGAGAATATGATGGCCAACTTGGAGAAGTCTATGGAGTTAGTGAACAAGCTGAAGGAGCAGATGAGGCGTCGCGTGTCGTTGCAATGGCTACACTGCCATCACCTTCCTCGGTGCTAGCGTTGGCAATGGTCACGTCACCAATGGCGACTCCTATTCAAGCTTCACCTTTGGTGCCTTTGCCAAGGAGAAAGGTTGTTGCTGCCCAGCGGTAGTCATCTCCACGTGACCGGTCGACACCATGCCTCTGCAAGTGTGGAGCACAACAGTTGACAGGTGGGGCAAGTGACGTCGTCACTTCTCTCCCACAACCGCTGCATCTGGGGGCAAGAAGGATGGTGCTGCCTCGTTCTCAGATTCAGTCTTTCCACTAGAGCTGCAAGCAGTAAACAGTTCGCCGATTCCACTTGTGACTCTTCAACGGACAAGATGCAAAGGCGATAGGATATAAGTGAGATCCAATGGACGAGAGGGAACTTAAGTAATTACTGTTGAGTCATTTGATTTGTCATTTCCCGTTTTGTATCATTGGCTTAGCTTTCATTTTCAAAGTTGATTGCTATCTCCTGTATTGACTGGACATTGGGCTTTATGACCCTGGCATGCGCAATGGAAAACCTAACGAATGGAACACATTTCTTATTGTTTCTTAGTTCTTTGCAGAGTAGAACCCTAGCTGACACACTTGTCTATGTATTCTATTCCCCAAATCTCTTCTGAAATCAGGTATAGAACTCGTAGCATTGATCGGGGCCTGACATGGGTATCAAAGCAAGATCGATTCTCGGAGCTACAATCTGACTTGGGCGAAGGTTTGGGTGAAATAAATGTCCTCCCTGTAAACTCCCTAAGCCCGGTCCGATTGGAAAGCTGGTGGTGAATTTCTCACCTACTGGATTAGGTTGGCATGATACGCCGTAAAATCCCCAGATCCGGTGGCTGGTGAAGGTGGTGGTACAGATCCGATTGACTTATGGTGGTGACAACTCGATCCCAATCACAAGAAGCCATGGCGGGGAAAGACGAGGTGGTTGAGATCAAAAGCGAAATCTCAGCTCTAAAGGAAGACATCACCGAGCTAAAGAGCAAACAACCTGAGATCTCAGAGATGAAGATGATGATGACTCAAATGTGGACCAAGATGATGGGAGGAGAAGTTTATGTGGTTCCTGCCAATCCAACTCACAAGGAGTAAGTCAGATTTTCACCTCTAAGATTGACCCAATGGAAGGAGCTGGACCTCTACCAGTTCACACAAATAAAACCGAGGATGTGCAAGACAAAGGTATAACTAGTATAGGCTAATGATTTATTCCTAGTCTGTTACCAATCTCACTATTTGATTGGGAAACCGGATTGCTAGTATATATTGCCGTACTATTAAGATGGATCTTAACTAGTAACTTAAGTGTCATACGTTGATAGCTTATTTAGCTTGCTCTACCTCTCCATGGCATGATGCTATTGTTTGCAAATAGTTTACTCATGCATAATTCTCGTAACATGTGACTTAAGTTTGAGAATGTGTTTTGCAAACGGTTCAGAATCAATGTCCTTAATATTTGTGGCATGATTCTAAAGTGTGTGAATGTATTTTGTAACTTGTTCTGAATCATGCTTAGACTTTTGTTTGCATGATACTACAATTTGCGAATGTGTTTCGCAAATTGACTGAAGTATATGCATCTCAGCTCTGAAAGCAGTCTGATTGGCCATGAGGTGGTGGTCTAACCGGCTCATGACGAGCGGTTAGATTGGTAGGTAGTCTAACCGGCTGCATGGTGGAGGTATGACCGGCCCTTACGGTACGATCAGGCATTTTTTGCCGGTAGTATTTTCCAGAGCTTTGTTTTCTAGATTTTGGTCTCGCGATCTGACCGACCTGAGCGGTCTGATCGGACCTTGTGTGCACGGTCTAACCGGCAGCGCTTGCAGTGGCTAGTTTTCTAGCCATTGCAAAGAAGATAGTAGTACCAGCCATTAGTTAGCGGTAATACCAGCCTCAGGCTGTTTTTTTTCTTTTTGCTAAATTCTTGCTCCAACGGCTAGTTTCTTGGTGTCGAGTACAAATACCCTTTGGTGTCCGGTTGGGGAAGTTGTTGGTGCCCTATTCTTCATTCTTAAACTAAAAGCAAACCCTCTCATTTCTTATGTGCATCTGTTGCATTTAGTAAGCTTAGAGAGAAAAATCCTTGTGAATGTTGGCTATGGATCGCGTATCCTTTGAGCTTTGGCAGTTGATTCGTTCAAGCGTCTCTGACTTATTATCCTTAGAAGTTGCCGAGTGTCGACTCCTAGAGGGCGTGGAGGCGTTGTGGTCCAATGATCTTCTCAAAAAGCTTATGAGAAGGTCCGATGTGTTATAAGTGGTGTGATGTTGGCCGTTTTTGGAGTGGAGGAAAAGCAACCCTAGTGGAATTAAGGCGCTTGGCTTAATTCGTGGAGCCAGTCCAATTCGTTTGGGTTTACCTCAAAGTGGATTAGGAAAAAAAAAGCAAGTTTCCGAACGACATGGTAAAACATCGTGCATCAATTGTGGTTTGCTTCTTTGTGTTTATTTATATTCTTGTGATTTATATTTCTAGAATTAAATTGATTGTTTATCATCCTAGGATTGCAAATCTTGACATAAACTTAGAGTGTTGGTATACTTAGGTGAAACTAGATGTTTTAGGTTATTGGTATACTTAGATGAAACTAGATGTTTTAGGTGTTAACTATGCAAAACGATTTGATTTACACTTCCGCACATAAACTCGGTTTTAGCCACACAAAAAAAAGCACATATTCACCCTACTCTAATCGGCTTCCTCGACCTTACACCCACTCTTCTAGCCACAAAACAATACTCATGGGGTAACCTAAAAGTGACAAATTGCAGTGCTTCGAATTTAAACTGGAATGCGTGTACTGATACAGCTCTTATTTGCATGCAGCAGCATTGGTATGGCAAACAAGGGATTAACAAGCTTATCTTAACATTTCAAATCTTAAGAATTGCCGTGGGCATGGTCCACTTGGTTGTACTCCAGAATCCAAAATAAAGGATTGGAGAAACTAGCAATAACCAGTTAATTACCATATTTTCTAACAAGAACCGAGATTTGGTAAATATGGGCTCATAAGTCTCTAACTGCAGCATGTTATGGCTAACACACCATTCTCAGCAGCTCATATTTTTCCTCTGTGGAATAAATACATCACTGCAAAAGATTATTTGGAAAAAGAGAAAGAGGGGAGGGGGACCACAGGTTACTGATTTAACCTATCTTCTCGACTAACTAGCTAAAAGCCAGTATGTTCCTGGCTAAGTTGACCTTCAGAGGTAGGTTCATGGTTAATTGGCCAACCGCCTTATGGCAGTGGCAACCCACCAAAACTGGCCAAGTACCGGGAGTAGCGTATACTCAGGATCTAGGACTGTTCTAGCCTTCCAAGAATACTGGTCATGCATATGGGTATCACTGGTTTAACATGTCAAATAAGAGCAAACTATCTTAACATAAAGTATAAATTCAGTGGAGAACAGAAAAATATACTCCAGGTACCTGCCACGACTCCTTGCAGCTATATAGCTTTTCAGATGGTTAATTACTTCTGCGGACTTGACAAATGATACTGCAATAAAATCTACACCTTCCGCAATTCCAAAGTCAATGTCAAGCCAATCCTGTAAAAGTTATCACAAGAAAAGGAGCACCATTATTATAAAATTAATACAAATTACTTAATACCATTTCTCAACAAAAATAACTCTTATTGGAAGCAGTATTTTGAAGAAATGAATGATACACTAATGACAGAGGCTCTTCAGTATTACAAAGCAAAGCTTTGGAGTAAATAAAATATTTTCATTTGAATTGATATAAGTATTCAGAGGGGGGAAAAAGCTGGCAAAACAATGTATTAACAATGAATACCACAGATTCATAAGGTTCTGCAGCCTTTTCATATTAACAATTTATCATGCTAGTGAATTTACCTTGGATGAAATTGTAGGAAGCATAGCATTCCTCTCACGGACAATACTCCCATCCCGCCAAAATGTAAGATTGGCACGTGGCAGCAATAAACCAGGATCCGTGCAACGACACTTAACATCTGGCCCTAATTTCTCAAGCACCTCAAACCGAGCCATTCCACCATCCACAAGAAGCTCATCACCAACTCTCACATCTGCATAGGATTCAGGGAAAAAACATTAAGCAGGGCATTAAACTATCGACAAGGTCAACAAAGAGGTCTGCTCTTAGAAAATAACCTTCAGCAAAACCTTCGTAGTTCACATGAATAGTTCGTTCTGGGAGGGGTGCCTCAAAAGATCTAACGCTTAATGTCCAGATTTCACCATCCTATGAAATCCAACAGAAGAGAGAGCAAAGGGATTTCTATTAATTATTACAGGAACACTTTGCCACCAAGAAAACCTCAAAAAAAACACAGTAAATGATGTGGCTGAATGAAAGAACCCTAATTCTTAATCACCTTGAAACAGTCTAATTAAATTAAAATAAACAGTAAATTGAAATTAATTAAGTTAATTTCAACACATACATTACAAGAATTCAATGCGGACTTCTAAAAATCAAGCAAACAAGAATTATTCACAGCATGTAATCATTCACAAGAACTTAATATGTATCAGAATATAAACAAAATTACATTGCAATGGTTGCATTAAGTAGAGAAAGAAATAAAAGTTGCAATTGCATTCTTCACTGTATTCACTTTGACAAGCCTCACAACCCAAACCTTATTGACAAGCTAATCAAACACAAATACACAACATTTCCGACTATATTAACAGTCTTGTTTGTTCGAATTCGAATGGAAGTTGAACCTAAACACCCAAAAATTGACTGGTGATTAGATTAGTAGACTCATGCTAACTTCTATCAGTTACCGATAAATGGGACAACCAACACCCTAAGTCACAACTCAGATTATATCAGACTAGGTGCTTATGCTGCTGAAATCTAATACTGAAGATCCAGATGGCTATGTTTACCATTTTTGTCAGTTACTAGTAGCAAAACTTACAGATTACTTTGTAAGAACAACAAACTGTTCAGGGCTGGACTTAAGATCTTACAACTACCTCCTGAAGCTCACTGCCTATAACTTTTCTAGAATCTGGACATTTTGAGAGGTGTTTCTATGCTTTTCTCAATAGTGATTTGTACAATTTTTAAAGCACGATGAATGGTGAATAGATGTTACTTATCTCTTTATGTGCTTTGCGATTAGTGCTACACTGCTACTGTTGTCGGAGGAGAGGAAAGCATAGAAGCACTACTGAGACATTTTTCATGTCACTACCCAATACCCAGCATATGATAGAGATATGCCCCCAAAAATCCAAAACGTGGTAATTTTTACCAAGTTCTTCATTACAGTTATTTCCCAGGTAACTCACTTCTGGAAATTTTTAATTCTAGTGGCAATTTCATAGTGGACTACACGTCAATGTATACTGTTTCCCCCTTTTTCTCAAAATATCAACACGAACCCAAATCTAGATCTACCGAGTCACTGTGTTGAAAACAACTATTTATGAATTCCAGGGCCTGATAAAGCATGCATCACTAGAATGAAGACACAGTACTAGCAACACACCCTCCAATCCCCTCGCCCACACGCGCATTTCATCGAACAAATTAGAGGAAACCGCAATGCCAAGCCAAATCCAGCGTCAGCTCACCTCCGCCTTGGCCGAGGACGCGCCGCCGAGGTCCCCCATGTGGATCTCGCTCCCCTCGGTGTCCATCATGACGGCGACGGCGAACCCTTTCTCCTCGTTGAGCCTCCTCACGGCGCGGATGACGCCCCGGTGCCACTCGCGGTCGCCGTGGCACATGTTGACGCGCGCCACGTTCATCCCGCCCACGGCCAGCGCCTCGAGCTCCGCGGGTCCGCAGGTGGCAGGGCCCACGGTGCAGATGAGCTTGGTGCGGCGCGTGCTCCGGAAGCCGTTCTCCCGCAGGTCGGCCTCCGTGGCGATGTCGACGTCGATTGGCGTGGGCTCGGGGACCAGGAGCCCATTGGGGTTGGGGAACGCGGTGAGGTCGGCGTGGCCGGAGCTGCAGGAGGCCGCGAGGCGGCGGGCACGGCGTGCGGGGAGGCAGAGGTGGGCGGTGGCGGCGAGAGGCGAGAGGGAGTGGGTGGAGGTGGCAATGGGCTTGGGGGCCGCGAGGTGGAGGAGGGAGTGGGCGGCTGCCATGGCGACGCGGCGGCGGCGGTGGCGGTGGCGGTGGAGATGGAGATGGAGATTTTTATGGGGCTTTTGTTTTGGGGGCGGAGATTGCGAGGGGTGGTAATGGCGAGATGCCGCTTCGCTTGGGGGGTGTCGCCGGGGAATTTAACTTTTTGCCACTCTGAAGATTGGCCAATTACCTCTCTCACTTACATACGGGGCCGTCTGAGTCACTGACAACGGGCCAGGGTGGCAAATCTGTTGCCACCCTACTTGTAAGAGTGGCAAATAATTAAATTATCCGGTGTCGCCTTACCTCGTGCTGCAGTTGGGCATCGCGGCGGGCCGGTGGGGCCAGCCCTCGCTTGTCTCAATCTCCTGCCGTGCTGGACCAACGTGCCAGGTGGTCACCTTTTGTCGTAGTAGGCTAGCAACTAGCAAGTGATGTATGTTACTTATCATAGTAAGATAATATCTCTTATAGTGAGATAAAATGATGCATGATACATGTTATCTATTATTACTATTGTGATCATAAAAGAAGTTAAAAATATAAATTTGAACACAAATAAGTTACATTTAAAAACAAATTATTACGAAGCCATATATGCATGGCTGATGAAGTGTGCCTGAGCCTTCACATGTTTTCGATTCGTGAACGGACCTTGAGATCGGCCAAACTTTAGGGGAGAAACTGGACATTTGTGTGGATGAAAATTGGAGTGGATGATCCACGTGGACTACCAATTTCTTATAGAGTTGGTAAAACGGAGGGGGCCAAGGCCCACTTTGGCCTCCGTTACCCTCCGCCCCTACTCGTGTGTATAAATAAATGTGTAGCTTGTATTTAGAGAGGCTAATTTCAGCACCGATAATGATCCAGGTTGAAATTGCACAATCCATGTGAAGTGGCTCAGTCTCTTGATAGTACATAAAATGACCTAAACATAGAGAAATTATCACGTTCCAAATAGGCCCGAGAACTTGCTACCCTTACCAATGCAGTTGTTGGTTCCTTATGACTAGACGGATCACTTAGGGCAGTCCCAATTGTATATTTATTGTAGTTTCTATCTATATTAATTATCCTGCCAACTAAGCAATTTGCTGATGTGGCAGTAGATTTATTGTGGAGAGAGAAGAAAAAAAGAGAAACCGTTTCCTAAGGAGGAAACTAAGTCTTCTCGCGTACCGATGGACTAAGAAACGGGCGAACCGGCGTTGGGGAGACTCACCTCGTTTCTTCTGCGTCTCCCGTGGATCCCTTGCGCCGCCGCCAGTTTCCCTCCCTCGCGCACTCCGTCTCCCGCTTCGCTCCTCCCTCGCGCACTCCCTCCCCGTCCCGCTTCCCTCCCCTCCCGCGCGCGATCCGGTTCCTCCCCTCTCGCGGGCGCTCCTGCTTCGCTCCTCCGGCAGCGCGCTCCCTCCCCTCCTGCTCTCCCTCCCGCAGCGCGCTCCCTCCCCGTCCCGCCTCCCTCCCCTCCCGCGCGCGCTCCCGCTTCGCTCCTCCCGCGCGCGCTCATCTCTCGCGCCTGCGCCCGCGCCCCTCTCGCGCCATCCCGCCTCCCTCCCCTCTGGTGCCCTCATCTCCCCCTCTGCCACGACACCAAAGCCATCACCGGCGCCCTCATCTCCCTCTCTCGCGCCCTCATCCAAATCCCCTCCCTAATCTCCAATCGATTTCCACCCCAACACTAATGAACCAAAATCCATCCCCAATCTCTGACAGAATGGATCGAGTCACTGGTTCCAAGCGAGGCACCGGTTCTCCTGCCGCCCATGGTGCTGCAACCTCTGCTCCGGCCGCCGGTGATGCTGCAACTAGTGTTCAAGTCACTGGTGTTCCTGCATGGTGGACAGCATCATCTCTTGGGGCCTTCTTCAGGCATGATTCATCTCCTATTGAAGGGTATGGTCTTGTAATCTTCAAGTTTTCTCTGTCAATTGGTTCTGAAAATAATAGTCTTGTAATCGATATTATTTGCACTAGTAAATAATAGTCTGCAGTCAAACCAATTTGCTAACTACAATTTCCTAATGAAAATAATAGTCCAGAAAATTTCTATTTTGTTGGCACTACAACAAGCAAAACTACAATTTCTCCAATTGCTCTAAGTCCTAAAGGAACCCCGTCAGGTGGAAGCAATTCAGTGCATGATGTAAATGCAGAAGACAAAGAAACAATCGATGTTGATGCGGATGAAACCCGCCAATATGCTGGACCGACAAGCGATTGACCTGGACGAAAGCTGAAGATGCTAGATTGGTAAGCTACCTTTCTTACTTTGTAAACTTTGAGCCTGGACTATAGGAAAAAATCTGCTTGGTTGTAAACTTTGAGCTGGTGTTTTCTAAATGTAGGCCGCTGCTTGGTTGCATAACTCAAAGGACCCGGTTGATGGAAATGACAGGAAGTCAGATCAATATTGGGCGGATGTTATTGAAGAATACAACAAAACCACAGAGAGTTGCCGCAGGAGAAACCGGAACCAACTGAAAATCCGTTGGGATCGTGTTAAGAAACCAGTCAGTGAGTTCCATGGTTGTTGGGTAAAAAACCACTAGAGTGTACAGAAGTGGGATGAGTGATGACCAATTGATGGATCTTGCTGACAAGATGTATGCCTCTGAACATAGTGGTAAAGATTTCATGCTGAAGCATATATGGAAGGTTGTACGAGATGAAAGGAAGTGGTCTGCATATGTCCAAAAAATGGAAAAGGAAAAGGACAAGGGTGCAACTACTAAGCCAGCTCAAGTGGTGAATTTGGAAGATAATCCTAACATTCGTCCTATGGGGCATAAGAGGGCCAAGGATGAGCGCTATGGGAAAAGGAAGGCACCTGATGCTTATTCAGCTATTAGTGAGAAGCTAGACAAGTTCATTGAAGTAAGCACAATGGCTAGGAAGGACCGTGAGAAGATGTCAGAGGTGCAACAAAATTTGGCAAATAGTAAGGTTGAAGCTGCCAAGCTTACTCATAAGGCAGCACAAGAACAACTCAAGTGTAAAATGCTAGACACTTATAAAGAGTTAATGTTAGCACCTGCAAGCAATCTGAGTGCACATGCTTTGGCTGAGAGGGAGAAAGCACTGGAGAGTATGAGGTTGGCCTTATTTGCTAAAGATAATTAAGGTATTTGCTAAACTGAAAGCTGTTTTTTTATAATTCATTGTTCATGCTTTGCTGTCATAAGATTCATTGTTCATGCTTTGCTGCACATGCTTTGTTGTCATAAGATTCATTGTTCAACTTAACACTCGGTTCAGATTGAGAATGAACATGCTTAGTGGTAGGTTGGGCCGGATCACTCTGGAATCTATTGGGTTTGCACATTTCAAAGATCAAACTTGAGACATACTACCATTCAGAAATGAGTAACAAATCATGATATGCTAAGTAACAAATCATCTTCTGTAGCTCTGCCATTCAGAAATGAGTATATCCTGATACTTCTGTACTTTTGTAGTTGGTCAGCAATTTGAAAAGATTTTGTACTTTTGTACTTGGTCAGCAATTGTAAAGATTCTGTAGTTCTGCCATTCAGAAATGATAACTACCTATTTTTGTATACTCATTCTGTAGCTCTGCCATTCAGAAATGATAACTACAAATCATCTTCTGTAGTTCTGCCATTCTGTAGCATCTTGTCAGAAATGATATACTCATTCAGAAAGCTACATGCTGTTGATGAAAACTCCATGCTGTTTTTTGTGTGAAAGCTTCTGTACTTTTGTATTAAGGTATTTGCTAAACTGCATGCTGTTTCAGGCTTTTGTACTTGCTAAACTACTTGCTGTTAATTAAGGTATTTGCTAAACTTCTGTACTCCATGCTGTTTTTTGTGTGAACACAACAACTTTTTTGTCTAGATCATGTGAACACAACTGCACTATTTATTTGCTGTGAAAACTGCACTATTTTAATTGGTGTGAACACTGCACTGTTTTTTGCATGCTTTCTATGGTGTGGAACCTCCTTATCTGGTGTGAAAGTGCATACTTTATTTAGTTGGTGTGAACACTGCCTTCTCATCTCTCGTGTGAACACTGCCTTCTCATCTCTGGTGTGCCCTCTATCTGTAGTTCTCCTCTCTTACTTCCCCTAATGTCTCACCAACCACCTCATGATGCTGAACCTCATGACGAGGATGGCAGCATAGACCCAGAGGATTTATACACATTTGAAGAATTTCTGGTTGAGCAAGAATTATTAGAAGACCTACAAGATCATATGGTTGCAGAATTGAGGTATGATATTGAAGTGCTAGAAGAAGGGAGGTGACGTAACAGTGGCCCAAGGAGATATTTGGCAAGGCCTCGTGAAGAAGCCAATCAACGGCTTATGGATGATTATTTCTCACTTAATCCTATCTACAATTCTACTATCTTTCATAGAAGGTTTAGGAAGAGAAGGCCCCTCTTCCTGCGCATTGTCGATGCCCTCGGTGAGTGGTCTCCATTTTTCACCTTAAGACTAGATGCTGTTAAATGCCCTGGGCTATCGCCAATTCAAAAGTGCACAGCTGCTATTAGACAATTGGCAAATGGCAGCCCTGCAGACCAGCTTGATGAGTATATCAAGATTGGAGAGAGTACTGCAGTGGAGTGCTTGAAGTTGTTTGTCGAGGGTGTGATTTCAGTATTTGGGGCAGAGTACTTGCGACGCCCCACGGTACAAGATGTTGAACGCCTAATGCAGATCGGAGAGCGTCGTGGGTTCCCTGGCATGCTAGGGAGTATTGATTGTATGCATTGGCATTGGGAAAGATGTCCCTATGCATGGAAGGGGATGTATACCCGTGGTGATCATGGTGTACCTACGGTTATTCTAGAGGCAGTTGCTTCGCACGATCGTTGGATATGGCATGCCTTCTTTGGTGTTGCTGAATCCAACAATGATATCAACGTGCTTAACCAATCGGATTTGTTTGTCGAGCAGCTGAGAGGAGAAGCTCATAAGGTGCAGTACTATGTCAATGGAAGGCAATATAATACTGGTTATTACCTAGCATATAGCATATATCCAGAGTGGGTTGTTTTTGTTAAGTCAATACGTAACGCACATTCAGATAAGCATCAACTGTTTGCACAAAAGCAAGAAGGGGCAAGGAAGGATGTTGAATGTGCCTTTAGTATTTTGCAATCTCGCTTTTGTATTTTGCGTCGACCAGCACGTCTATACGAGCAAGGGGATCTTGGGAATATCATGCTTGCCTGTATAATCCTCCACAACATGATAATTGAAGATGAGAAGGATATAGAGCAAGTTCCTCTTGATTTGAACGAGGAAGCAAGCACGTCAACTGTTGAAGCACCTACAATCACTCATGGAGAAAACCCAGAGATAGAAGAAGTGCTACAAAGAAATGCCATTATTCATGATCGTGAAACTTACAAACAACTTCAATCAGATTTAATTGAACATATTTGTCACAAGTTTGGGAACTCAAATTAATTAGGTACAAATGTGTGGGTTTATGTTTATACTAACCTTATTGTCTATAAGTGATAATTTTTAAAGTCTATATAGTTACATGTATACTTGTCTATTGTTATATTACTTTGAATTTTGTTAATTGACTTGCCCATCGTTTTTTTCAGGCTACTCAAGGCTAAGGATTCTGTCAATCCCCTAGTAGCTACTGTGGACGTGCCTAAGGTGATGTGGACATGGAGTTCATGTGGAGATGATGAACGGCCCATGATTATCTAGATATTATTATATATTTATGTTTGAAATGCTACTTAAATTCCTATGGTTAATGTATTGGATGACTCGGTGTTATTTACCTACCACTATATATTAAGGTGGCTACCTGCATGTGGCAACATGGATTCCTACATGGATGCTTGCCACAACTGATTGTACTCAGTTTTTAATACATGCATTGTCTCATTAAATGTTATTCTCCATGGAAACCGCTATAGGAAATACGCATTGGGAGGGTTAGGTCTATATTGGAATTTATTGCTCTTGGAAACTACCTTAGAAACTATGCATTGAGACTGCTCTTACGAGAACCTGATGGATGGCACTGGCAGAAGCCACACTGGTACCTAGAGCTGCTGGACCTGTTCATTCAGTACTTGGCAGTGGTGAACCTACACTGGCATCAAGCAATCAACCCTGCAGTTTAACCTGAATCGCTATCCGAAGTTTCATACAGCTGACGTTCTGTCGATCCATGGCATCATGGCTGTAAACATGTCAAGGCAAGGCCCATTCAGATGCTGCTTTCTTGATTTAGGCCACACCGTGATGCGAATATTCGACAATTCCACTTCCAACAGATCCATTCGATAGCGACCGTGACTTGGCAACACGAAACTAGATGCCAACAGATCCACATTAGAAACTAAGACAAACAGCGATTCACAACTAACTCATGCAAATACCAATCGAGAATAAACATAGCACCATCCACACTGGGGCATCAGGGCCATGGCGCAGGGGCAACAGCCAATTGACATGCAAGACAACCAAATCAAATGACAAAAAGAATCGTAGAGAACATGAAGTGCAAACATAATTTAGATAAGTGGTCCAAACCACGCCATACTCTATGTTCTCACAACAGCACATTAACAAAACGGACAGACTAAAGTCTCAAAACACCGCAGAAACTTCTTATGGTGATAGTAGGATAAAACAGAATTAAGAAATTCTCGAGATAAGTTTGGTGACGGTGCTACTACTCAAAACTTAACCAGACCACGTCACTGCGTCACACCAAGCCACTTTGAGAAGTTGTCGAACTCGGCGTAGTCACTGTCTGAGATCATGGTCTTGTACCATGCCTTTCCAGCAGCCTTGACCTTAGCAGACTCCTCCTACAAAAATGACCAACAGAAGTTGTTAGCTAGGGGCTTACCAAAGAAATGTCATACAGCATGTATCAAGTAATCAGCGTCTGGATAAGAGCTAAACAAAGGCACCCAAGAAAAGATTCCTGAACATACAAATAGATGGCAAATGTTCTGATAAAAAAGCTAAGAGTTGAATGGATATGGACAATTTTCTACTGTCTATTAAAACAAAAAAACTAAACAAGAATATACTGAAAATTAGAGGCTATACAGTTGAACAAATTAACTAAAAGCGTATGAACATGGTCAATATAATACTAGTGAATAAAAACAAAACCTAGACAAGAATGAACTATACATTTGAACCATATGGACAGACAGGTCTCATACAACAGTATCAAGCATGATTGAAAGAAACATGGCACAATAAACAAATCTAAAAGAAACATATCCAAAATCATCAAGTATTCTTCTAAATTTGTAATGCTAATAAACATCAGAGCAACACAAAACAACAACAAAAAAATATTACCTACAAAATTAACCTCTGCATGCATCATGCGCTAGTAAACTAGAAGACACTACATATTTCCAGAGAACACTGGAGTTCAATAGAAGATGCAATGAACCCTCTTATGAAGTCAAGGATCTCTCAAGTAACATGAATTTTCTTAGGAAAAAAAGCAGGCTAACTAGTGATGAGACATTGTCAAGGGCATAAAGGACGTAGAAGCGATACAACCTTACAATCGTTCACCACAAAGTTCTAAGAACTAAATAGCATGGCTGAAACACTGAGCAACAATAGCTGCTCGAATATTTAAATCTTCTAGTATTAGCATAAATAAACAGGGTATACTGAACAGAACAGTAAATTTAGATGATGATACCATATTAGCAAGCACATCGCCACAACCTAACATTGTATCAATGCATAGCACAGCTATCAAATCCAGCAAATTAAATAATCCATAACAATTTTTACAAGCATTAACAGTACAAGCATATGCAAGTAAACTGACTATAATACCACACATACGAGCAGATCATAAATTCCAATACTACCACATAACAGAGCAATCTAACATTTAAGCAACGACAACTAAAAGAACGCATTTCATACCACCACTCTCAAGCCACATCAGAAGCAATGTACCATAGCAGTATAAACAGTAAAAAAGAACTACATATATCCTTCCCAAGTGATCGAACTTAGTCACATTTACATAAAAAATGGAGGGAGAAAGGGTCATACCGTGCTAAGCTTGGTCCTCTTGGAATCAAGCTTCTCCTTCCTGGCCTTGATGCGGGCAGCCTCAGCAAGTGTGGCCATCTTGCGGGCAGTGCCGAAGTAGGGGTTGAGCTTGAGCACAGCGGCCACATTCTTGAGCGGGTTCCTCCTCTTCTCCCTGAGCTTCACCTCCTTGTTGATGGGCTTCACCACAGACTGTACCTCATCAGAGTTGATGATCCTGCCAAGGTCAGCGTTGGCCATCTTGGGCCTCGGCAGCACAAAGCCCTTCTTCTTCTGTGACGGCGCATCAAAGGTGCCATACACCTCCTCAAGCTTCTTGAACGCGCTCTCAGTCCAGATCACAAAGCGCCCGAGGTGACCACCAGGGGCGAGGTCGAGCAGGTTGAGGCGCTCAACGTTGGCGACATCCACACCGGGCAGGTTGCGGAATGCCTTCACAATCTTGGATCCCTCAGTGCCATAGACAATAAGCGGGCCCTTGCGGTTGATGTAGCGGCGGTTGCGCATCTTACCCTTGCCGGGGCGGATGCCCACGGAGTCCTTGGCCTTCTCAGCATCGGCGTATGCGCCGATCTGCTCCAGGATCTTGATGGCCTGGGAGGTCTTCTCAATGGACTCCGCCGAGTCAGAAATGACAAGGGGGAGCTCCGGGACGGTCTCAATGCGGTGGCCGCGGGCGAGGACCAGCGACGGGACCGCGGTGGCGGCGAGGGCGGAGGTGACGGCCACGCGGCGGAGGTGAATGTTGACGCGGCGGTGCCACTTGCGCCAGGTTTTGGTGGGCGCGAACATGCGCCCGCCACGGCACATGTTGCCGAAGGCTCCCTGGCCGGCGCGGTGGGTGCCACCGCCGGGGACGCGAGGGATACGGGACACCGCGCGGCCCGTGCCCCACGACTCCGCTGACGTCTGGTGGCCGGCGCGGCGGGAGACGGCGTAGGGCTGGCGCTTGTTGCAGGAGAGCAGCTTGTGCGCGAAGCGCACGATGTCCGGGCGGATCGGCGCGCGGAAGACCTCGGCGAGCGCGAGGCCGGCGGCGTCGGTCGCCATGTCGCCCTCCAGGGCCTTCACGGAAACGAGGGGGCGGCTGTTGGCCATCGCGGTAGCGGCCGGGGGCAGCGGCGGCGGCGGCGGCGGCGGCGGTAGCTAGGGTTTTGGGGGGGGCGCGTGGGAGGGAATGGAGGCAGGGATCCAGGGGAAGGACTATATAAGTGGAGATGGCTAGGGTTTGGGTGCTGGAGTTAGCGATGCGTGATCTGAGCCGTCGACTCAGAGTGACCGGTGGGATTTGGTGAGAGGCAAGTGGGTTGGGCCTGGGGCTTCCAGTGTATAGGGCCGGCCCGTATTGCGGTGTGGCCTTCTCTATCAATCTTTCTTTTTTTGTTTTGGGTTTTATTATGAGAAAGGCTATGTAAGCCTTATGGTACTTTGGGAGGACAATTACTGGAAATTCAGTACCAATAAAATTTATGGGTTCCACTCAAGGAAAAACGTTTTTGTTTTTCAAAACAAATGTGTTGTGGATTTTTTGTGCGATTACAAAAAAAATGTATATGCACACACATTACCACGCACACAACTATTATTTAAATCTTGGTGGTGGAGTCTTACACCTCTAATAGTGTGGTTTTTAGAGACATGAGATGGCATTTTTCAACAATGTCGGGTGCAATATATTGAGATGTGTATTTCTTTGAGATATTAATCATCACGAATAGTTTTTTTAAAACAATCTAATGGCAGACAATTTTGCAACGTCGGGTCTAGACTCATCGTGTGGCCTACGCCTTTGGGCCTTAGCAATGCTATGCTAAGAGCTTTATGCACCTTTTTCGCGACATGGGGATTCACCTCGCAGGTTTGTGTAGGGTCTAGATTTAGTAATCCGAATCTTCTGTATATTTTTAGACGGTATCTTGATTAGTAACTAGCTTATATAATATAACAATGATGAATATTACATCTATACATATGTATAAATAAAAAAGGAGCACTTAATATTACATAGATAATCATAGATAAATTTTACGATCAAGTTTTACAGAACGAACCGATAGACTAAGTGAGTTCATTCATATAAAGCAATGAAAAGTAAATAAACCAAAAATAGCCTCCATGGTTTGCCACAAGCAATTGACTGAGGCTAAACCTAATCTTGGCAAATGATCTTCAATGTCGTAACCGAAGGTATGGAAATGTCCATACATCGGGTTATCACTTCCGTCATCTGAATCCACATATTAAGCAACCATGAGTACAAAAGTACTCAATAAGTCCTTATATCAGAATGCAAGTATGTGTGTATAGACACATGCAAGGTTTAACCAAGGGAATGTCTTATATTTCTTTTAGCATAAAGCCAGTTTATCAAATATCATACTATATCTAGTTTCTAAACCTATTACTTAGCTATTTTTTTATTAAAATCAAATGTCTAGTTTCAAGTCAAGTTTATCATGAGAGTGAAATCCCTTCACTTTCGTTATCCATTTCCATACCAAGTTACCATGTCCATGTCCATACCAAGATACCACATGCATTTTCATGTCAAGATACCA
Organism: Dendrocalamus latiflorus; assembly: GCA_017311315.1. NCBI lineage: Eukaryota > Viridiplantae > Streptophyta > Magnoliopsida > Poales > Poaceae > Dendrocalamus > Dendrocalamus latiflorus. The sequence continues at coordinate 14,791,720 of CM029671.1, forward strand.
TTTTCAAACTTTTATCCATAACCACCATTAATCAATAACCATTATTTTGTGAAAACTACGCAAGTGTGGCATTCGACATTTTGTCTTATACGAATCCGACCACCATTAACTAATAACCATTATTTTGTGAAAACTACGCAAACTTTCCAACTCCTCTTGGATAATTTGATGCGACTTAAGAGCTCTTTCCACTTAACAATTGTGATGATCATGAATATATGAGCGGTGTTGATTACATCCGCATCATCCTCCTTCCCTTAAAAAAAAAAGCCATCCTTGGCTTTTGTTCATGGTGGAATAACTTTTTCCCAATTTTGTGATAACACACACAATTATATTATCTTGTGCATTTATTCTTCTTTCTCTTCATATGCATCAAATAACTTTTGATGATTATCTTGGTGCCATTGATGAATCACCTCTTTTGGCACATCTACAACTTCAGTTTCAGACAACGGTGGTAGAGAAATTTGTCGTCTTTCATCATCTTCTTGAACCTGTATAGGATTATAAACAAAACTAGAAGGAATAGGGTTTAAAGTTTTACTAATATCATAATCCTTTCGATTTTGTTTTGATGGATCTCTCCCCTCAAAGTGGATGCTTTCACTCTCACTTTTGGTAAAATCATACAACACACATTTCCTCACTCATAGGCAAGAAACAGGTTGCCTACCCTTCAAAGTGAAGTCATAGCCCTTGGTGCTTTAGTCTTGATGCAATGTATCAGACTCCTTGCACCATGGGTCTCCCAGCAAAAGATGACACGAGACCATAAGGACTAGATTAATATAGCACAAAATCTCACAAAAGAATTTGCCCAATGAAAAAATACCTTAACTTGATCCATGATGTCGAGCATGTTGGTGTACCATTTTAGTACATACGGTTGAGGATGTGGGGTTGTAGGCAGCTCTACCTTCTCAACAAGCTCAATACTAGCAGCATTGATTGAACTTGCAAGGTCGATGGACATGACACAAACCTTCCCTCTCACTTTGCAGTGAGTATGGAAAGTGCAATCCATGCCATACCTTTCTTAGTGGAGGACATTGGGACTCATGTTATGCAATAATTGCCCAAGCTATGCTTGTATATTGATTGATACTTGTGGACAGTTCATCGCAATCATTCAATGGATGGATGGAGTCTTGGATTTCACGGTGAAGAGAATCCCACAATGCAATAAAATGGAACCGAGTTATCAATTAAGATCACCATGACCCTTATTCTCCTGGGGTCCTGCCTTTGTTAGTACAACCAAGAAGACAGAGAGTATATATGTAGCTTGGTAGGTTTATCAAAAGAGTGCAATATGAATTCTAAATTATTGTTAAGTACTAATCCAAGATAATATATTAGAAACCTAACCCAACTCACCGAAATTCTCAGATTGAAATCAAAAGGCTCAAATAAAAGCAAATATTTTTGTGCCTTCTTGTGGTATGATGAAAATAACTAAAGGGATAGATGTCACCATTCAATCTTGAGCTCTAATACCAGATGATATGAATCTGACCACATGAACCCTTGGGGTTGGCTTGATCTTATAGTGATGATGATCACATGATCGATGAAGAAAACTCAACCAAGCAATACGATTCAAGATCATACCATAATGATCACAGGAAGCCAATCTACCCTCGACCAAGCGGCTTCTATGACCTCACAAGGAAGTCGCAAGAGCATATACGTAGGTACAAGGATTGGCACCACACCATGCTACCCATAGCCATGGTGATGAAGCCTACAAATATTCACTCCATTTAAGGATAACACACACGGGTGTAATATCATTCATCAAAATCAAGAATTCTTTATTACAAGAGAGAACACCCCTCCTTATATAGATTTTTAAGTCGGTTGCTACACTAACCTACTTGCTACATCACGGTGTTTGCTAGACTGCGCGTGGTTGCTACAATACAAAAAATAAAAAAAATTATTTGTTTTACTTGTGAAACAAGAAAGAAAATTGAAATCCAAGTTTGATTTGATTTACTTAAGCTCTTTGTAAATAAGATATATATATATATATAATTTTGGAATTCTGTCAAATTAGCCGCACCAACATGGAACTAGCAGTTAAACTTGTGCCTTGAACCTTTCCAACTTCTCTTGGATAATTTGATGCAACATAAAAGCTCTTCCAACTAACAATTGTGATGATTATGAATATATGATTGATGATGATTATATTTGCATCATTGCCTATGATCAGGGGCATGACTATTCAAATAGATTTTTAATACTCTGCAAAGATTGTACATCTATCCACAAGATATGATTAACTTATAATGTCGGTCACTACACGATCTGTAGGCGTGCGTTGAGAAAGTCATAACAAAGCTTTTACAATGCTAAGTTTCGATACTTTCTCCTACTCTATGATGAAATCCCTCAACACTAGCTACAACGATCACTCCTTTCCCTGGTTACGCCTTACCCCTAAAATGTAACCTTTATGGGCTACGTTTTTTATGAGAGACCCCATTGTTCAGGAGTCTATGGCCCTTCTCGTCAAAAGAAATACACAAGGGACAATGACCGTTATGGGCCACTCCTAATATAATCACAATAGAAATCCAGAAATCCACCTTGTCAATGTTTTAGTATTGATTTTACATATGATTATTTGGATTCAGGGGATCTCTTGACGACCTGGCTATGATCACACAGAGAAAGACACATGGATTTGATACAGGTTCGGGCCTTCTCTTGGGAGAATAACAATCCTACTCCCGTGTAGTTATTGCTCAATGAACTGATTACAACTGGGAAAGTAATACAGAATATCTTACTCTACTTCGATTCTCCCTCGGGTTTGTCCCCTCTTCTCCCTGAACCAACCCTTATATAGCTTGCGAAGCGGCAGCAGTTTTTCCATGCCAAGAGATACCTTAATGTTTCAGATGAGAACCGTTTGATAGGAGTTATTGTCAGAGAGACGTGGTACCTCACTCGTCGTGCGGTGGCTACTGTCAAAGAGAATTTATGCGTAGTTATTCTAGAGAAAAAATGCATGTGCTAACTGCCTCGTCAGACAGACCCACAATGAAATGGGTTGTCGTAGACATGTCAGTCAAAGTTTGGCTTAATCGTAGAAAGATCTACGACCACAAGGTGGTCACAGAATACCTTACAATTATGTCATAGTCGTAGGAGAACTTACGACTATGAAGTTGTCATAGGAAATGCTTACAACCTGGGGTTGGTCATAGAGGGACTTACGATCATGCAGCGGTCGTGGAAAGAGTTACGACCAAAGTGTGATCATAGAAGGACGTACAATCATGCAGCAGTCGTGGAAAGACTTACGACCAAAGAGTGGTCGCAAAAGGGCTTATGACCACTTGGCTAAGTTTCTCCCTTACGCGTAAGGGGTATACCCAAAAAGTATAATAGTGTAATAATATCATTCATAGATAAATAATAATTTGAGGATTGTTATATCTTCGTCATCTAGCCCCCAAATTTCAAGTGAAAATAACTTACTTGCGAAAGAGCGGTCGTGGACTAATGAAGATCAAAAGAAAAGCCTTTTCAATCTAATTCAACTAGAAGTGAACTTGGTCAAAAAGATAATTTTACTTGAGTTATAAAGACATGCCAGTTTTGACTAGAGGAATTTTAAAATCCCAATCAACTCTCGCCGATATGTTTGTTTGGTGCGATTCCCGAAGAGGTAGTAACCGTTGGGTTCCTGAGATTGAAACTGACTCATATGGTAATAAAAACTTACCACGGGGTAATCTTTTGGGCTTCTTACTTCCCCTGTGTTGAAACTAGTCTCGACCATCACGAAGGGCAAGAGGAACAGGGAGTTGCAGCACTAACGCTATGTCTACAACTAGAGGTGGTCGGAGAAGACCTTGCTCCTCAACGACCAGACGTGACCATAGGAAAGAAGTCGAAGATAACTTTTTTTGTTTTGTTAGATGCTAATTCATCTCTCTTCTTGTGTCTTTAGCCTGGCTCCCCCATCAACCGAGGATGCTTCTATCGAGAAGCCCCTTGCTGTTATTCCCACAACCAAAGAGACGAGAGAGAAGATGGTTGGAGAATCGACCACCATCTTGGATACGGAAGCTACCACTGAAGTTGGTCGAGAAGTGGGAAATCCTTCTGATTGCCACGCCAAGGAGGGGACCACCGATGAGGCTCCTCCTCATCTCCAAGGAGGTGCAGTCAAGAAGAAGAACAACCTAACTTCTTTGAGTTTTTTAACCCTGCTTTTGTAGTGGGATCTTCCTCATGTCAATCTCACATACAAGTTCATCACACCAAAGATATTCCCAATAAGAGGAATGTCTTCGATGATGAGCGCCTCAAGAAGGTGTGGTGGAACAAGGTCGAAGAGCTCAATCGACTAGAAGATTCCTAGTGAGTACTCGCCAAATTTGCTCATATGAGCATGAATGTAAGCATCTGATGCATAATCATTTACAATTGGCTTTTCTCAATTCTCATTGTCTCCCTTTGTCCAAAGAGCTTTGGAAGACATGGTTACTGTGACTGAATACCACAGACAAATTATGCTCTTAAGGTAAAAAATGCTGAACTGTGTAACAAGCAAAGAAATGGTAAGCCACTGGTATATGTAGTCTTGTTCTATTTTGACCACTAGTCTAATTCTTCATGTCTATCTTTAACTTTTACAGATCTAAGAGTGACGAAGAGACCCTATCTGACGCACTCGATAACAAGAAGGTCGAGACACAGAAGTTAAAGAGGAAGAATTAACTCTTTCCTTTTTATAGAAAAAGAGGTCGAAATGGGTAAGCTTCGCACTGAGGTAGATGAAAAGACCAAAGTGATTAGTGAGCTTACTCGCATCGACAAAGAGAAGATCAGCACAAGGATGAAGTCGAGAAACTTGAGTCTCGACTAGTAGGTAAGGAAATCTTTGCCTTCGACCAGTTCTTACTAACCAGTCTTTTTATGAAATATATTTTTTGACAAAGTTTCACTCTACTTTGTAGAGGCTGTAGTCAAAATAAAGCGACTCGTAGAGGGTTTGACTCGTAGTTAGGAGAGACATAGTTGAAGAAGACCATTTTTCAAGACAATGTTTCTCTTCTAAACGATCTACTCAGAGGGCTTGGTTCTAAGGAGATTAATCCTTCTGAGGACACCAGGATCGCCCACGCGAGTATGATCGAATGACAAGTCGGAGCTTTAGAGAAGCTCTTAATCACCCTGAAGACGCGAACGGGTCTCTAGCCTAGTGGTTAGAGCGCTCTAGTAGCACCCCTCAGGTCCTGGGTTCGACTCCCGCTGGGAGCGAATTCAGGCTGGGGGGAAAAATCCCCTCGCTTGCCCCATAAGCCAAAGCACAGGTCTAAAGGCTGGCCCAGGTCGTTGGTAGCGCCAGGTTGTTGGTCTAAGGATCACCCTGGATTGGTCGTTCTCACATGGGCTGATGCCGCTGTGTCAGGGTGGGGCAAGGGTTCGGGGATTTCTCGATCTGCGTGAGAAGATCTTCTTCTTAATTGATAAGCCCGGGGGGCTTCTTCCCCCCCAGGTCGAGTTTTTTTTAATCACCCTGAAGACCAACCAGGCTGACTCGATACGAGAGGCTGTTAAGAGTGCTGTAAGTTATGCCTTGGCAAAACTCAAGGCATGCGACCAAAGCCTCAACCTTCGATCGATCGATTATGACTTTGACTACTGTGAAGCAAAGACAGCTCGCCTGATCAAAGAACTAGAGCCAATTGGTTGGAAGATTGCGAAGGAGATGCAAATCGGCTCTCCTTCATCAGAGTAGTTTATAATAAGGAATTTTGTAAGATTAGTTTATAATAAGGAATTTTGTAAGAACAAACCTTTTGTAAATGAAAATCATCTTCCTTTCCCTACAATTCATCATGTTGAGTAGCTAGTACTCGTAATACCAAAAAAAGAAATGAAAGAAAGTGAAATTACGACTAAGAATCAAAGTTATATTGATAACTCTATCCTAGCCCCCGATTATTTACTTAGTTTATACAGATAAACTAAGCAAATAGTATAGAATAGGGAATGTAGAGATTAGAGCAGTTTATCTGACTATCATTATTAACTTTGATTGACATGTTCTGATAGCAAAAGAAAGGAGTGAGTCAATGCTAGGAAGTTCCTTCTAGTGGGTAGGACCACATATAGAAAGAAAAGGCTTCGACTAGGTGACAGTACCTTTCTTTGACCAAGTTGATCAAATCAAAGACATAAACGAGAACGGGACAAACATTCATAGTTCCATTTTTACATTCGTTTGACTTTTTCTCAGTTAACTCAATTGTTTTGTGCTGATAATAAGAGTTAGAAACAATGCGACGCTAGGAAGCTCCTTCTAGTGGGCAGGACCACATGCAGAGAGGAGAGACTTCGACTTGGGATGTTTCCTTCTCCGATCAATTAAGTATATTGAATGTTCCAGAAGTGGTCGAATAAACATAAAAGAGTCCCAACTCAATATACAACAATAAAGATTGAACAAACATAAAACTTTATTGGAAGAGTAGATATGTTATACATAAAACTTAAGCAATTAATCGATATTCCAATAGTTTGAGAGAATCTGGACGTCTTCCATGGCAAGTCGTGTCGAGCCTGGTGATGTAACTTCGATCACTGTGTAAGGACCTTTCCACTTGGGGGAAAAATTATTCTGATTAGACTAGGATTGAGTTTTCTTCAATACCAAGTCATATATAACTAGCTGCGAGGTTGGACCTTACGATCATAGTATTTACGCATGGCTTGTTGGTATACCACTGAACGGATTAATGCTTGATTCTTTTTCTCTTCAAGTAGCTTAATGTCAGCTGCTCAAAGTTGCACTTGGTTGGAGTTGTTGAAGTTTTCAACCCTCGTCGATTGAATCTTTAGGTCTGGATGAAGCATGGGTTTAGCCCCAAAAACTAGAAAAATGAGTTTCTTCTGTCGCCCGACTTGGAGTCATGCAAATTGCCCATAATAATGAGGGCAATTCCTGTACCCAAGCCCCCAGACTCTTTACAAGTTGGTCAAATACCCGAGTTTTAATTCCTTGCATTATTTGGCCATTCGCTCTTTTGATTGCCCTAGTGCTTTGCGGATGGGCAACTGAGGTATAACACAATTTGGTACCCAATTCTTCATAAAATCCTTGAAATTTTGCACTAAAAAATTACTTATCATTGTCTATAATTATTTGATTTAGGACTCCAAATTGAGTAATTATGCTTCTCATCATGAACCTTTTAGTGGCTTCCATAGTTATTCCAGTCACAGGTTCGGCTTCAATCTATTTTGTGAACATGTCAATAGCCTCAAAAAGGAATTTGAAGCCCCTGGGGGCTTTTGGGAACGATCCTAGGATGTTAAGATCTTAGGTTGTAAAAGGCCAAGATAAAGATATAATCTGTAGAGAATAAGCTAGTTGATGTATTTGCCTGCTATAAAACTGGCATTGTACATATTTCTTAACCAGCTATTTGGCGTCATTGAGGGATGTTGGCCAATAAAAACCTTGTCGAAAGGCTTTTTCGATCAATGTTCCGTGAAGCATGTGCTCCACAGATGCCCCATGTATGTCATGAAGGAGTTCTAATCCTTCTTTTTGCAATATGCATCACATGAGAACCCTTTGAGTACTCTATTTATAGGGTACCTCGTCAACCAAAGTAAACATTTTGGCTTTGTGGGATAAACGATTTGTTTATAGGATTTTTCCCATGCTCATCAGAGCACTCATCGGACTCATCACTAGAGGCCTCCTCACCATTACCGTGAGGGGTTGCAGTGTGTGATCGGCAGAGAGCATCCTCAAGCCTTCCTCCAAGAGAGTAATTAGTATTTGAGGGGAGGGCAACATGACCTCTACTCATGTCAGACGCCTCCTGGCTTGAGGAGTCATCAAACGATAAACCTCATGGAACGAAATAGGGCTCTCCAGAAAGGGGAACTCTGGGTTGTAACTATCTCCGACCGGAGTTGAACCCTACGAGAGTACGAACGAACTCGAAGGGAACCCACCCACATTCTCTGCAGGGACAACTAAAGGGTCACGACTACCAAATGTCGATGGAGTCCTAGAATACGAGATTCAAGGACTTGTTAGCCTGATCGGATGGTCGGTGAAGGACTTGAACACTTGGAGGTGAATCCCACCTCATGTTGCAGACCCACCTTGGTGCAATCCTGTTTATGGTCGGATTGACTCTTGCCCTCTGAGGAAACTGGTTCCTCAATTGAGTGTAATGTTGTGGAGGATAAGGATCTCTCCTCAACCTTATCCGTGGTGTAATTTCCAGGATCTTGTGATCGATCTCTAGAGACAACCTCATCATCGGATGAAAGCATGCTCTACTTGTAGTTGTAGCAGGCATTCATGTTGAGGTCTATGTAGTCAGCCAAGTCGAACCAATTCTCCTCATTCCATTCCCCTGCCATAAGGCATTAGAGAGAAGAGAACTTTCCAACAAGAAATTACTGGAGTTTGGAAGAAGTTCCCCACGGACGGCGCCAACTGTCGATATTTTAGTATCGATCTTACGTATGATTATTTGGATTCAGAGGATCTCTTGATGACTTGGCTATGATCACACAGAGAAAGACATAGGGATTTTATGCAGGGTTAGGCCTTCTCCTGGGAGAATAACAACCGTACTCCTGTATAGCTATTGCTCAATGAACTGATTACAACCGAAAAAGTAATGCAGAATGTCTTGCTCTACTTCTATTATCCCTCGGGTCTGTCCCCTCTTCTCCCTAAAGCCAACCCTTGTCTAGCTTGTGAAGCAGCAATAGTTTCCCATGCCAAGAGACACATTAACATTTTGGATAACTGTCTGACGGGAGTTGTTGTCAAAGAGACATGGTACCTCACTCATCGTGCGACAGTTACTATTAGAGAGAAGTTATACGTAGTTATTCCATAGAATAAGTGCACATGCTAACTGCCTCGTTAGACAGACCCACGATGCAATGGGTTATCGTAGATAGGTCAGTTGAAGTTTGGCTTAATCGTAGGAAAATCTACGACCATAAGGTGGTCGTAGGATAACTTATGATTATGTCATGGTCGTATAAGAACTTACAACTATGAAGTGATCGTAGGAAAGGCTTACGACCAGGGGGTGGTCATAGAGAGACTTACGATCATGCAACGGTCGTGGAAAGACTTACGACCAAAGAGTGGTCATAGAAGGACTTACGATCATACAACGGTCATAGAAAGACTTACGACCAAAGAGTGGTCATAGAAGGGTTTACGACCACTTGGCTAAGTTTCTCCCTTACGATAAAAAACAGAAATAGATTTACGATAAAAAAGAATACCACAGACGGTTATTAAATCGTAACCGTCTGTGACAGTCAACTACAAATCGTCTGTGATAATTTACATTACAGATGGTTCAAAAGCCGTCTGTGATGATCTCATGTCATTATTGACCCATAAACTCAGACGGCTCACTAAATCGTCTGTCATGACCTTTTCTGTAGTAGTGCTACCATGTCTGTGGCATAAAGACCTGCATGTTAACAGATGGGCTCACTGAGAGACATAACCCAGGGGGGAGGGTGGGGGGCAGATCGACGACAGTGGCTGGTCGGTGTCCATTTCGGGTTGGTGAATGCTAGGGATATGATAGTCAATGTCGAAGCGGGATGGTGAGGTTGACGGTGGCACTGCGCACGGAAGTGATGTCGGGGCTTTGTCCTTCTAAGGGCAAACAAGCACGACTTGGTGAGCACGAGGTAGAGTAAGACAAGATGAACACAAATCTCATGATGGCGGTGTCGAAAACTCATTGGATGGTGAGGAATCGAAAGGCGAAGCTCTTGGTTGGACTTGGGGGAGAATCTCAAATTCTCTGCCACTGGAGGCGAAGAGGAGGGGAAACTTGGGGAAAAGAAGAGCGAGTTCGGGTGACGGTTTTGACACACTCGAAGAGGGTTTAAATAGAGGTGAGAAAGGAGAGAGGGAGCGGTGCCATGGCGTGGCTTCGAGTGCAGAGGGAGAGAGCACATGAGAGAGGGAAAGAATGGGCACGACGATTAGACGAAGTCATGACGGCGCAAGGCTCGTGGTGGTAGAGGCTAGCGTGGCTCCTGGTGTGCGTGGCGCATGCGTATGGCAACACAAATGGACGCACGAGAGAGCAAGCTGGCTTGGAGAAGAAGCATAGTTCTTCTCTCAACGTTGACAGGTGGGGGCAGGGGCCCACATGGCAGTGAAAGGGAGAGAGCGGGGAGAGCTGGGTTGCGGGTGAGTGAGCGAGAGCACGAGTGAGTACGCCGACCAGCTGGGTTGCGGAGAGGAAAAGAAGAGATGGGCTGGGCCGGTGGCGGGAATTTGACGCGAGGAGAGGGAGGGAAAAAGGAATTGGTTTAAACTTTTATTCGGGATTTTGTTCGATTTGGAGTTTATAATTTGAATTCAATAGGGTATTTGCACACAGAAATTTTAGGAACAATCTATTAGCACCCAATTAATTTTTAGGAATTTTGAAATTACATTTTTGGACCAAGAGATTTATTTTAAAATCTTAAAACTCAAGCAAGGCTTTAGGAAAATTTTTTAAAAAATACACCAAAAATTGTGAAATCCATGATAATTATGCAAATTTTATTCTGAAGTAAATTTGGACCGTTATAATTTGGGTGTTCATCAGAGGATTGATAGTGTCGAGCACATTGTGTGCTGCGCTATCAAAGACGAGCAAGAAGAGATTTTAATTCGGTGGTCATCCTGGTCGCTCGGAGGATTTGGAAGGACCTTCATACAACGCTTTTCGAGCTGAATTGACTAAAGTTGGCTCAAGGGCATCTCCAATGGTTATAGCTAGCAACTAACTATAAGACTTCCACATCATTTATATAGTACGCACTAAAGCTAGCATTCTAAAGAACTATCTATAAGGATAGCTATTTGATGCTTACATGCACACACAGAAAAGGACTATCATTTATAGAGGCTGCCTCGTTTTGCGTTATAGACTAGTGCTTAAGGAAGAGCTAGCTCGGTTTTTTTGCATACTCTCTTTCCTCCACATAGGATATATGCTGATGTGTACATGCATATAGCTAGCTGACTCAGACCATTGGAGATACCCTAATTATCATCGGAGAGCTACTGCGACAAAATGTGTAGCACAATTCTCCCAAAATGGTAGTGACGTACTGAAGGCTAATATAGAGCCGGTTCTTTTTCGGCTTTTGACTTTAACTTTTAGTTTTTCTATAATAATTAGCTTTTAAACGGAGAGTCTTTTTAAGACAGTGTTTACTAGTTAATTGTAGTACATACTGTACCGACTTTATTTATATCGGCAAAAACCACACATGAGTTTCAGTTACTCTGTAATCTCTCACACGAACAGCTCAAAAGCCAAAAGCCGCAGTCAAAAGCCATAAGTCTCAGCAAAAAAAAAAAGCCCATAAACATGCCATGACACTGTTCTATGTGCTTCACGAATTTTCTTTTGGAAAAAATTCATACCATGTGGACGCAAGCATGCGACGATGATATTGCTTGGGCTCTCTATACACACACAGGATAGTTCTATGGATCGTATTCAACAGTTCCTCGTTTTTTGTTTTATCATTTCACTCTTCATTTAAACATACACGAGCAAGTGACCAAAGTGTCACCCACTTTGACGGTGGCGCAACTTAAACAAAAACTTAGAAGGGATCGATCTAGCAAATTGTGCTCCAAATTCTCATAGGTAGTGGCCAACTTACATTTTGGGCTCAGGTTTTTTTCATTTATAACTTGTGATTTATGATTTATACTATTGCAACTAGCTTTTAAACAGTACGATTTTTAAAGTGGAGTCTATAAAAAGATTGTAGTACAAAGTATATTGAACTCAGCTGTACCGGCTAAAATCGCATACGACTATTTTTCTTTGTGTACTGCCTCATGCGAACAGTTAGAATTCAAATATATAAATCATAAGTCATAAACCACAGCACAAAAAATCCACCCTTGATTAGTGTGTAAGTAACAGCTAACAATGTTTCACTGTGAAATTTCGACCTGGAGGGGGACATCCCCTTCACTATAACAATATGGGAATTGTAGGCCTAAGATACAACCTACGCTAATTTTAGAGCTTCAGTTTTATAAGCTCAAAGTTATAAATTACGACAAACTAAAGATCTAACTAGTGTTTACAGGCAGCGACACATTTAAGCCTCGATTGAAACAGGGGATGTTTCCGTGAGACAAAAGTTTGGGTGGGTTCTTTTTTGGATGTAGCTGATGGTTTACGGTTCTGGCTAATGGCTTTTGGTTCGAGCGCGAGCGCTTGTGCGAACGAATCATATGCCGACAAGCCGTTTCGAAAAAAGCCGAGGAAAACCGTTTCGAAAAGATGGTGAAGAAGTAGTCTCGTTTGTTTGTTTGGAGAAAAGCCATTTGAAAAAACAATAAAAAAGTCACTCTATTTGTTTGTTTAAATAAAACCCGTTTCAAAGAGAAAAAAACCGTACAATTTATTTAGAGTAAAGTCCATTACCGGTCCTTAAACTTTTTATGCTGTGTCATCCCGGTCCATAGACTTTTAAAGTGTGTCATCCCGGTCCTTAAACTTTCAAAGGTGGCAATATCCTATGCAGTTGTAGCAGTGAACTTTTTATGCTGTGTCATCCCGGTCCATAGACTTTCAAAAGAAATTGCCACACTTTGAAAGTTTAAGGACTGAGATGACACACTTTAAAAGTCTATGGACCGGGATGACACAGTATAAAAACTGATGGACTTTACTCATTTATTTATTTGCATAAAACCGTTAGAAATAACCTGAAGAAGGGTAACAGCGACGGACGGCGTCCCGGCTCGATCGAACCAAACGCCCCCAGCGCGAGCGCGACGCGATGCAGCCGATTCGTTACTTCCTCCGCCGTCCAAAGCCGGCCACCGCGTACGATTCCTCGTCTTCTCCACCACCGCACCACCACCACCTCCCGAAGGTTCAAACCCCCGAGCAGGCAGCTCCTCCGCGGCCGCTGCCGCTGCCGTCGGCGCTGATGCCCCCAAAGAAGCGCCGCGTCTTGCGGGCCCCGCGCAAGGCTGCCTCGCCGATACCCCCACCGCCATCCGCCTCCGCGCCCCCCATTCCCGCCACCGCCGAGGCCTTAGCGATCACCACCCCAAACCCACCGCCTCTGGCTGCTGACGCGGGGCCTTCGACGCCGCCGTCCACGGCAGCGGGCGCGGGGCCCTCCACGCGACCGATTCCGGCTGCCGATGCGAAGCCCTCGACGCTGCTGCCCGCTCCTGATGCGGCGGCGAAGCCGGCAGCCGCGCGGAAGGTCCGCAAGATCATAAAGAAGGTCATCATCAGGAAAATTGTCCCAAAGGGCACCTTCGCCGCTCGCAAGGCCGCGGCCGCGGCTGCTGCGGGAGCATCGAAGCCGGGGGCAGAAACCCCAACCGACAAGCCAGCAAATGATCACATCGCTGCCACAGACGATGCGGTGCGTAAGGAGCAGGATGTGAAAGGAGCCGTAGTTGAGAAGCCGGCGACCGATTGCAATGCCGTTGCTGTGGAGGAAGCTTTGGGTGAGGACACGGTGGTGGAAGAAACCTTAGCTGGGAGGCCAGTGACCGCTTGTGACGGTCGTATGGGGGAGGAGGTGGGGATATCGGAGCGGCAAAAGAGGCAGATGACGGAGGTGTTTGTTGGTGGGCTTCACAGGGACGCGAAGGAGAAGGATGTGAGGGCGGTGTTGGCGCAGGCGGGGGAGATCACTGAGGTGCGGATGATAATGGACCCTCGTACAGGGAAGAACAAGGGGTACTGTTTTGTGCGGTACCACGATGCTGCGCAGGCAAAGAAGGCCATTGCGGAGTTTGGCAAAGTGAAGGTAGTGCCAGTCCACTTGGATGGATTTATCACCACAGTTCACACACATGAACTCATTTGATCTCGTCCAATGGAAAACGGTGCCATGAATCTATCCGGACAATAGTCAATGCTCAGTATTTTTTCATAATTACTAAATGTTACAATAAATCACAAAAATCAGGTTTTGCATTTAATCATTAGATGGATGAACCAATTAAGCTCACTGCCAGATATTAGTTCCTTTCCACTGACAAATAGATCATTGACCTATCCTTAATATGCCAAGATTGTTTTTCTTTTGAGTCAGGTAGGTCCAGATGATGAGCCAACATCACCAAATGAACTATGCGACCTTGATTTTAACTTACCCCTTTTAGGCGCAAAAACCATGTATCTAACACTTCTTCTAGATACCTTTTTCTTGTGAAAAGCAATTAGCTTGTAAAATTTTGGCTGTATGCAGATCCTAGGTTGTATCTAACACTTCTTCTAGATAGCTTGCCATGCCTTGGATGCCTGTTATGTTGCCAACACTTCCTTGTCATTTACAGGAGTCATATTGAGGTCCTATCAGGTGGGTAGGTCATGTCACAGCTGTGCTGTGAAGTTGTCGTTCTATTCTTGATTTACAAATCTAACTTCCCTTGAGACAACACTGACATTGTCAATGACTGAGCAATGCCAATATGGTCAATCACTCTGAACATATCATAAACCAATATAACACTAGTACAGAAAATGGCAAGGGAAGTTAGCAAAAAAAAGGGATTTTAAAAATGATATGTATATCACGTTGCTGTGTTGAGAAACCAGTGTTTCTTGTTGTGCTGCTTGTACAAAAAACCATTGTGACCTCACTTGTATCTAATTACTATGTTGAAAGTGACATGTTTTATTGTCCCACATTTTGCTCTAATGAATGCTTATTGCAATTTTCCTTCTCTCGTTCTCCATACTGATTATCATCTTGTTCATTGAAACCTACTGCAAGGTTTGTGGGAAGCTTTGCCGAGTTGCAGCTCTGGATGGGAATGGTAAAATTTTTCTTGGAAATATCGACAAGAAATGGAAGAAAGAAGATGTGAGTAGCATTTTCTTTCTTTTTAGGATGGTTTGGATGGATATTTGCTTGAATTGTTGACTGTGTGGTTGGCTCACCTGTTGCTCTTCAAGGTGGATCATCAAGCAACTACAGAAAATTGGAGTTGAGAACGTTGATACTATAACACTTATGGCTGATTCTAATAATCCAGACTGTAATCATGGGTCTGCATTTCTTGAACTCGAGACTAGTAGAGTTGCATGGATGGCGTACAAAAAGCTTTCGAAGAAAGATGTTTTTGGCAAAGGTCTAAATGTTAGAGTTGCATGGGCTGAATCATTGATTGATCCGATGCTATTACTATTAGACCGGTTAAAATCTATTAAGAAGAGCTAACCAGTCTCTCATACCACTTGTAAGACCCGATATGATAATCAATTTGTGTGTGTGCCGGGGGGGGGGGGGTCATTTCATCCTCCCTAGATCGTATTCCAGAACTTTCACTCCACCAGCTATTGGAAACTAGGAAGATCAGTTTAGCACACTGGCAAAGAACTCATGAAAGTGCGGAAGCAAAACCGAGTTCAAACTTCAGGGTTGGTACTACCGCAGTAGAGAGACAGGTAGTATCGTGGCCGAGCGGTCTGACCATTGGTGGAATGCCGGTATGACCGGAGACCGGTAGTACTGCAAGTCTGGGGCGCTATGACCACACCCACGTTCACAGAACAAAAAACTAGCCCGAGCCTAAACCAAAAAGAGTGCAATCCTCCAAATATAAGTCTAAATGGCTTTAGATTTTGCACATACCTTACCAAGGATATCAGGAATTTAATCCATCCAAGGATCGCACGGATCTTAGTCAAAGTTCCAACATTTCCTTGAGACAAGTAAGGTTGCACCAAAACCTGGCAAAACCCAAAAACATGAGTTACGACTTGCTCGTGGGTTAGAGATGGTCAAGATAGTTCTCACAAGAGGTGCTTCAAATCAAGCTAAACCAGGCTAACTCCAAGATCTTGCTATAGCTATTCCCTAGATGGATGGCATATGATACTCATGAGGCATCTCCATCTCAAGAAGGAAGAAGAGAGGGCAAAAAATCCCAACCAAAACAAGTGCAAAATCAACAATATCAAGAACACACCATGTAGGATGAAAAAAGATTGATTTATTGTAACTTGTAGATGAATATTTTACAGCCAGTCTACCATAGAGGACATAGCTCTCTCACCCGAGAGCACTCACCTAAACCCTAGAAGAGAGAAGTGGTTGCTTTCCCCTTTGGCCTTCTTGCTCTCTAGGAAATCTAGTCGCCTACCTCTCCCACTCAAATAGATGGGGCAACCATCCCACATCTAATGCTAATGGATACTATCCATTAGCGAAATCGGGGAAACTTGTTAACCCTACACATACTGGGTTTTACACTTGCACAAGATTTATGCACGCTTTTCAAAGTGTGTAAGTCTAAATCCGCTAAGGAGCAAACTTTCATCTATTTGGCCTTCTCAGCAATTCCTTGATCTAAACCACTCTCCAAACACCCTCCAAGCGCCGTGGTTTTGTTCCCTTTGTTGCTTCCGGTATTTTGGCTTCCCCGCCAACACACCTTCGCCTTGACTGTGGACCTCACCTCTTCCCCAAGTCTAGTCTATGCTTATCTATTCCTTTGCAAGCAATCTCCATGTTTGTAACATATAGGTTCACCAATGGCTCATGCATCGCCAAGTCTCTCCTTGTTGCTTCCCCCCGACCACGTCTCACTTGCATCAACCACACCATTCGATGAGTGGTTGCTCAAATCTTCCCAACGACATCCCTTGTTTTCTCCTATGCTCGCTTGAGCCCAACCATCCAGTCTGCCTTTCTTGACCACGCTTAGTCCTGATCCACGAGCTTAGTCCTGATCCACGCTGTCGACCATGGCTGCTTCCAAGCACGCTGCATATCAAAGATCAAAAAACTATTTTCAGGCACAAGTTCTTCATAACTTGACACACGTTAGTCCAAATATGCTTCATGAACCATGAATGAATGACTTAAACTCCACAACTCAACTGACGATCAATTCTCACAATTATCCGAACCCCTCGGATAATTTCAGACATGGCCGGTCTGACCACCATTGACAGGTTGGTCGGACCACTCACACAAAGCCGGTATTACCGTGGTAGTACCGCCATAGTAAGCCCAGTCATACCGCTCTCTCCGATAGTATAGCGGAACCCATCTGGTACTACCGGACTTGGACACGCCCAAAATGACCCTCTTTGAAAAATAAGTACTGCCAACTATAATCCGGTTGCACCACACTTGTGGTAGTATCGCGGCTACCATGCCGATACTACCGCCAACAATAGGCCAGTACTACCGCCAACACTAGGCCGGTACTACTGCCTGAAGACTGACAGCAAGAATGAAAACTTGCAAACTTTCGCACACTCAAATCTCAATTCGACATGATTGCCAATTGTTTAGCACAAGTGAACCATTGATATTCTTAACATGGTTTTTCAATCTCCCTCTTGATGAACACATTGGCAATATCTCAAAAAATGCAAATGAGAGCACAATCGAGTTAATATTTGAAAAGCAAGATTAATTTGCGAAAGAGAGCTCCACTTGATCAACAAAACGCAAATAAGACTGAAAATGACCAAGAGAGTAAGAAATAAAGTGAAGCAACTAAATAGAGCAAGTTTTTCACAAAATGCTTCAACTTCACTAAGAAATGGAAAATCTCACTCTAGCTCCATATGAAAGAACATTTGTTCTACTTGACTTTGATCATGGTGAGAAGATATTATAGAGATAAATAAAAGCTCAAAAATTTTCAAAAACCACTTTTAGCTTCTCCTTTATGCAAATTTCCCCCTATGCAAATTCACTTGAAATGAGCATTTTTGGGCGTTCACGTGAGAGTACATTGTGGTTTATTGACTCTAGTAAGACTGGAAACTGCGTTTGGCTGATAAATCAGTTGCTGTTATAGAGTTTTAACTTCTTGATCGAGGCAATCTCTCCTGTTTTTTCAGAGCATACATGTGGGCATCCTCTGTACTCATCCTATTCTTTCACACAAGGCACATAACACATTTTATTCGTTTAATAGCTGTAACAATTGTATCGTGGAAGTTCATAGGGGTACTCTTAATAAATAGCCACTATTGGTGCTTAAGTTCCCACTGGAGATGAACTAACTGTTTTATTAGAGCATTCCTATATCTCGTGAACCACCGCTGGTTTGGCCTCATTAATGGTCCTAGAGTTTATTCACTATCAAGACTTCACCTTATGATCTTTATTTTCTCAAGGTGAATCACTATTATTTTTGAACCTGGATATTTGATACCTATTGTTTGTTTATCAGAACTTCAGAACTCAGAAGGGATTTTCTGATTCTATCTGAATTGTTTTGGATTGTCTGTTGGCTGGGAAACCAGCATTTGCTGATTAGTAGGTGCATGTCCTCTGTGAACACAGTGGTGTATGGACGTTCTTGTGTTTGGCCCTTGGTTCAAAGTACATTCTCCTCCTGACAATGTTAATTTATGTACCATTTATTTCCATCTAGAGCATTTGTTTCTTTTCATCCAATGCCAACTTGACTTCTTGAAGTGCTAGGCTTTATTCTTATTCACCTTTCAAGTCCTCTGACCTTGTCTGAATACCTCAACCGAAACGTAATTTGGTTGATTTGAACATCATATATGATTTTGCTTTCAATGACTAGCCACTAATCCCTTGAAAATTCCACTAATCACATGAGAATTCTAGATAACCTGATGCATCCTTTGTTTCGTTTAGGTTAAATCAATTTTTGTGGAAGGCATACCAACTTCCTGGGATCAAGCTAAGTTGACAGAAATCTTCAAGAAGTTTGGGAAGATCGAAAGTGTGGTTCTATCATGTGATATACAATCAACTAAAAGGAAGGACTTTGCATTTATTAACTACATGACTCATGAGGCTGCATTCTTGTGTCTTGAATCTTTTGACAAGGAAGAATTGACTGAGAATGGCTCAAAGGTCTCTTCTCATACTTAGGTTAATCAGAGTTTTTGGTTGACATGATTTTCACATCTTTAGTTGGTGCATCCCAGGTGAATATTAAAGTCTCGCTGGCTAAACCTGTCCAAAAGGGCAAGCAGAATAAAGAGGACCATAAATTTTGTATTAGTGAGAAAGGCAAAACAGTTGCTCAAAGTGAGTTTATGTCCTTCAAAATTCCAACAACCTCATTCTTCCATTCTGATTATTTGACTCATCTGTGGTTACCCAGATAACCCCTCTGTCCAATACTGTATGTTCTATGCTGGAAATTTTCTAACTACGTAATTGGTTTCTTCTTTGTGTCCTTTGTCACAATCTATCTGGTACAGCCCTACAGTACAGTTGACTTATGTAATAGCCCAGTTATTTGAATTTGCAGTTCAGTTGATAGTTTCTGTTTTTAATAATCTTCATTTTGTTAGGAGTATCCTTTTGGCTGTAGTTGTTTCTTCTTTGAATGTTTCTGTGGGTTTCCATTGTACATTGAACTAGATTAGTATTAGATTTGCTTCTCCCAACTTGGGCTGATTCATTTTGAATTCCTTCCCACGTAATTTTAGGTATGTCATAGATTTAAATCTGCACCAGTTGAGACTCATGCACACATTAGATGCATATTGCTACCACATTCTTGAGTATTTTTCTTATAGTAGCATTGCGAACGTTCTTTGCTGTTTGCTCCTGCAAGCCCCTTAAACAATCTCATTCTTCCGATTCTATACTGTTCTTTGTTTGTTTCTTCCTCTGATGAATATGTCTTAGATTATTTGATGAGGATTGGTTCTTGATAGTGTCATTCAAGATTCACCATTTACAGAAAGACCAATTTTTGAGTAGGTAATGTGGAATGCAGTGACTATGAATGGAATATAAGAGGTGATGCCATATAATTATTCACCTCATGAAACAAAAAATCAGATTCCAGTTTGTCCACATGCCATTAGTTTGTTGAGCAATAATGGGATCTTATTGAAATCTGCTTGTGTTTTTTAACTACTGGAGGCAAGTCTTCACATTTTGTCCACTGTGTCAAAATGCTGGCATGTGGTGACGACGGCTGAGGTCTATGATGCTAGATTTTTAGTGGCCAATAACCTAGGGCAGAACCGTTTTAGTGCGATGGGTTGCTACAGTATTGAGACGGTGTAAATTCTGAGTTGTTTCTAGATTAGAAGTCTTGCTCCGTGGAGCCTGTGAGAAATCACTTGAACACTGTGGTGTTGACGTTTGGACCGATCATTGTTTAATTAATTTCTTAAGATTTATGTGTCTTGAGTTATATTTTTTCATGTATGGTTAATATGGTGCTCCTGTTCCCACTTTTTCATCTCTAATTTGACTGTAATGAGGGTGTGATGAATGATGACACACCTTCATTAATATGGTGCTCATGGGAAAAACAAAATTTCATATAAGCTACTAAGCCAGTGATAACATGTAATTGATTTTTTTGTTTTGCTCAATGGACAATCTATGTGTACTGTTGTTAGTTATCTGAACTTGTCCATTTATTTCACTAGGTGTAAGAAAAGTTGGGCCATCTTCAGTACAGATAATGCCTTCTAGGGTGGTTCAAACCACAGGGTACAAGAAGTCATCTACAACTCATGACTTGCTTCATGTTCTGAGGGAGCAGGCTAGCTGGAGACATGGACATATTGGTTTGGGTAAGTTTTCGGTGACCAGTTTGAACTTTCTAAAAACTTGCAATCTTGCATTATGATTATATATTGTATTGCATATGTAGATATTGCGATGGTACGGTGATCCATTTCATTCCAGTATTTCATGTTATTGTGTATTCACTGTGGGTGTATGATTCTTTCATCAAGTGATACCTTGTTCACCCCTTAGATGAAAAGATAAACTTGGAGTAAATTTCATATTCACTGTGGGTGTATGATTCTTTCACCAAGTGATACCTTGTTCACCCCTTATAAATTGCATGATTATTCATTAATTGATAAACTATGGGTGAGTTTTTTTGGGCTGTGGCTTGTGGCTTAAATTTTTGAATTTTGGTTGTTTATGAGAGGCAATATGCAGAGGAAAATAGTTGAAGGCAATTTTGGGCGGTACAGCTGAACTCAGTACACTTTTTACTACAATATTTCTGTTGACCTCACCTTGAAGAAATGCACCATTTAAAAACAAGTTACTGTAACATAAGCCATAAACCATAAGTGGAAAGAACTCAGCCATATATATTGAGTGAATAGTTACATGCTGGATTTATTCTCCAAAAGAAAAGTGGTAGGGCGAAGTTTCCAGATTTATTCTACAAAAAGTAGTGTTTTTGTGTAAACTAGCCGGTTTTGTCTTGATACATAACAATATTGGTCATTGTAATGATTGGCTTTTATCTGCTCTAATATGTAGTTCATTTTATGGACTATCAGAGTGATGTCCTTCATAAATCATTTTCCCCTGACCTAGTCAATTATCTGAATGAATGTGATTATGTGAATCCCCTATTAGCAGTTTGATCATATGCACATGATAAATTTGGATGGTGTTATGTTTTGGTTTTTCACTAGGCTAGGCTAATTCTGCTAGCTGCTGTCATTATGTGCATTCCTATTAGTCATGCATTCTACATTTAACATGCAGTCCTTTCTGGAATTGAGTAGAACTTTGATTGTTTTCGCGTCG